>CM034156.1:144038736-144736297 GCA_019776745.2 Taxus chinensis | reverse complement strand
AAGGATGGGAAGCGGATCTGACCCCCACAACAGAGGGCAGATGTGGAAGCAACATCCTCACCCAAATTAGGCTTTAACTTATTGCATTTCCCCTTAATCAAGAACATCGAAATTCAGGTTTATTTCTCTTACCATCAGCATGACAAGTCCATGCTAGTGAGCTCACATTCTAATCTGGAAAGGACAGGGATGGACATTGCACATTCTCTACATTGTTCCCTTAACGAGTTTCATGTGAAGCAACCAATTCTTCACATCTTTTAGCCAATGCAAAAAGAAATTCACTAACTATGCTGCAATAGTTCTTACAGAATCCGTGACCTTAGATTCACATATCTAAATGCAGATGTAGCAATATATGAACTGCAACATTAAAAAAAGTGCATTGTTTTGTAAATTAAAGCCCAGTGCTGAAGTTGTATATGAACTGCAAGATTGTTTAGTTGTTTAACAAGAAATACACCTTTCAGCCAAACATACTGGGTTGGAGAAAATGGAGTTCTCGACCTAAAATTACTTCACATATCTATTTCAAGAAACACAATAGAATGCATCCTCAACCTCCTTTCTCGGCCCAATGTGATGTTTGTTGCCTCTGCCTCTGCAACAACAGCTTTTAGGCGTTAGTTACAGGATGTTTTTATGATCATTTTCCTTTTTTTAAATTTGTGATTAACAGAGAAATGCAATTTTAAGAATTCAAGCCATGTGAAAAACCAACAATCTTTAAATTAAAGAACAGTAGAGGGTTTACCCCAAATTTTATTTACAATATAATGAGTATACAAATAAATGTTTCTGATAAATCCCAGAAAAATATAGGGATTTTATTTTTAATCTTCAATACAAATTGATGGGCAAAATATAGTAATTCAGGGTTTTACATAGAAATGTGGGTTGTGTTGCACAGTGGAGGAATTCAAAATGCGAGCTGTCTGGATATAAATGCTTTGGCAGGCCTGAAAGAATTCTCATCTCGTGGTGCTTTCCAAGTCATGCGCCAATGCCAATCATCGTTGGTTTTCTTCAGGAATTCTGCAAGTCTTCTGTCCTCCTCTTCTCTAGAAAGTGGGGGTGGAGGATTTCTCATGCCCTTATTTTCCTTCATCTTCAGCTTGCTGCAACCATCATCTTTATCAGAGTATACACTCTCTCCTGGGTTGTATATTTCTTCACTCAAATCCTAACTGTACATTAATCCGTAACCTGCCATTATCCACAAAAATGACTTAATTAACCTTCAGAATCAAACACCAAAAAATGGAGACATTCATTGTATTTATTTTCATTCGTGCCCTGCTTTCTTGTTTCAACTATAATTAGACCGTTGTCTTATATTTAGAAATCAAAATGCTTTATAAATAAATCTTCATTCATACGCTGCGCGGCTGCATTGTTTTTTTTAACTAAAATTACAGATTCTATATTTAAACTAAACTTTTTCTTATAGTGAGAACTAAAAGGGTCTTTACAAAGTTTTATTAAAAAGCATTTGACCATTAACAAAGTTTTACAAAGCATTTGAAGTTTTACAAAGTTTTATTAAAATGGTATGGTTGAAACATTCAACAAGGTATTAGGCCATATGTTGTCCAAAATATGCAACATCAGAAGAAAGGATTCGGATGACAAAGTATCGACAATATTTTGGGAGTATCATACTACATACAATTGCTTGAATAAAATGACCCCCTTTCAACTTGTGTATGGAAAGGAAGTTATGCTACTGATCAATTTCTTAGAACCATCATTAAGAATTTCATTCCTTGCAGACTTGGGTTATGAAGACCCAATTCAGAAAATATTGACAAACTTGTGAAAGCTAGAAGAAACAAGGCTGCAAGCATGATGGTCACAGAAAATTGAGAAAGCACGTTAGAAAGATTAGTATGATCACAACCTCAAACGACAGACTATGTGGGAAAGCACTAAGGTTAAAATATATGACTCAAAATTCACACAACATCTGGGCAATCTTAAGACTTTTTGGCTTGAACCATATGAAATAGTAGATATATTGTTGACAGGGCATGTAAGTTGATGGGTCTGGGTAGCAAGCTACTTCTAGGCTACTTCAATAGAAGTAAATTGAAGCTGTATTTTTAACCACCTTAGAATGAATTGAATAAGGTGTATACCATTATATTAATTTGTATTCCCTTTCTTACGAAATGTTTCTTTATGCATTATAATAAGTGTTGGACTATTGCACAATATGTTAATTGGACTGACTGTGCAGAACACACTTAAACATACATCTGACACAAAAGCCTCTGAAATACTTTCAAATGGTAGGAGTATTTGGTGATGGATAAATGATAAAACAAAATGTTAAAGTGCATAGTGACAAGGGGGGCACAGTAAAAGGGAAATAACCCACATGAGCAAGCAAAAAATAGGTAACAAAGGAGCTAGAACATGGATGAAGTGTGGCAAATGAGGAAATAAGGAAACTTCCAAGAGGATGATAGATTAAAGTGGAGCTATGGGGGGAAGGCACGTAAGAAATAAGTGGAGAAAACATGGCCTAAGAAATAATATCGTTAAACAAAGCTAGGGCACGATGGAGAAAATATACAAAGAAGAACTCATAATGCACACTTAAAGGTCATTTGTTAAAAAGTGGGAAAAAAGGAGCAAGGGATAGATTTCAATAGGGCATTAATGACAGTTACAAAGAATTATCATCTCATGCATGTGAATGATAAGTGCATAAGAATTTATTTCTTCTAAGAAAGGTATAAATAAGCAAGAGGGGTAAATCATTTTGTTTACCTTACAGTGAAAGCATAGCTTCAATGAAAAACAACAAAATCAATTTCCTAGATGATTGAACTCATGATCTTGTCGAGAAAATGTAATTCCATTAACGTCACCTCAACCTTTGATTCAATATAACTAGAGAACTAGAGATGAATTAACAAGAAAGGGATCCAAATGGTCTCGACTACCATTAACGCGGGGATCATCAATCCTTGAGAAGAGTACACCCTCAAGGATACTGCAAACTGTAAACCCTTATATTTATGACAAAGAAATAATAGTGCCTAAACTAAAGCACTAAGGCACATGGGAACATGTACAACGTATAAAGTAGGTACCATAAGAGAAAAGAGAGACTCACGCAATGAAATTCCAAATGACTGTTTTGTATGTAATTGATGTAAAATATCAATATTGAATAAAGTCATAACTTGAGTCGATTTTGAGATTGATTAAATCATTATCTACATGGTTAAATAGATTATTAGCATGATACGTCATCTCTTCCCTTTATTTATATATTGATTGAAAATGTTAACTGAGTCCAGTACACAACTGTAAACCCTTATATTTATAATGTAGTTTATTAGGCTAAGAAATGAGATCTTTAATGGATGTAACAAGTTTTTAAATAAAGAAAATGAATCCTTAATTTATGGTTTTTTATATTGATTTAAAGTATACGAATAATTGAATTGTTAAATTTGGTAAATCGAGAAAAAATAATTGATAGAGGTGAGTAAAAAATTGCTACAAAACATTCATTCTTTTACAAAATAATGTTAATCTTAAATAAACCTGCTATTAGGATAATTAAAGAAGAGTACAAATTAATCAAATTTTTAATAAAATAATGTTTATTTTAGAATAACCTACTTATTAAAAAAATTCTATACAAATGACAGATTGTTTTCTCTTTGTATAATTATATTACCTTAAGCAACAACAATTTCTATTTCTAATGAAAATTGTGTAATGTGTATGCAAATCAATGTTTAGGATAAAATTTAGAGAAAAATACATTTTTAACATACCATGCGACCCAAATTTAGAGAAAAATGAATTCGTAACATCCCATAGCACCAAAATAGGTTGTTAAAGGAAGTGTGCTTATTTAATTTAGATTCCTTCAACTTTGTTCAAGTTTCATGCCCATTTCAAATTTTATGAGCTAATATATGATGATGATCAAGCTTGATATCATTATAGAATGAGTATGTTATAAGTGTGATGTTTTTATTTCTATTTTCACAGCTCAGAATTCTTTTTCTCCCAAGGTGTATTAGGGAATTCAAATCTATTAATTTCATGATATATGGTACCAAAATGATAGATATATAAAGTATTTTTTAAGTCACTATCAAGTGAGAGACAAATTTGGGCTATAAGACTCCCCTTGTACAATTTACCCTATATATTGTTGAGTGGTGTGTACAACCTTATCATGTGACGACCTCTATAGAACACACATGCCTTTCATTAATCCCACTCGAGTTTTACAGAACAGATTTTATTTGTGTTGTCTACTCAGACTTTGATTTCTTGGATGAGCGTAAAGTACCCTAACCAACTATATATAATTGTGGTTACAAGATCCCTGGGAAACATCAAAATTCTTGAAATACCCTATTATTGTCTTTGTGCATCACTTTGCATTTAACATTTTTTCTTTATAGATACTTGTATTTCATACCAACAAGCCTCTTCATTCCATGGAATCACTTTCGTAATAGATCCCCTCCATCACATTTACATATTAATATATATGGATTCGTGTAAACTTTGTACATAGGACAACATGAAATGACCTTTCAATCTTCATGACTAACATTTAGTTATACCATCAAAATTTATAGGAGACTAGCGACTATAATCATCCACGTCTTCTTGACAAGGTTGTACAAATTCAATGGTTAGTTTGTCCCACTACTTGTGGGCAATAATCCATCAATGGCTTCTCTATGTTGACAACCTTTTTTAAAATCAAGAATAAGAAATACCACTAAACTACTAGCTCTTTACAGTTTGGCGATAAAATTAGTTGTCTATTCTTCACTTCTAATATTTATTTCTTTAGAAAACATGTTTGTTTGAATGATTACCCAAATAACCTTGAAGAGTGCATGAAAGAAGATAGTCAATGCCCCCACTTGAAAGCCCTCCCAAATACCAATTTTCATTTGCGTGCAACATTCCTTACCAACAACAATAATACAAGGGAAGATCTGACACAAAAGAAACACAAAAAAAACAACAAATGAAAACTTAGCACTAGGTTTACAAAATATGAAAGAAAGGTGGAATTCACCTAGGGTTCAAAGGCGAGTAGAAGAAAGTAGAGACATCCAAGCTAAACCCATATCTCGTGTTAATATCAACCATATTACAAAGCAAACATTGTCAATCCCTGGCAAGTGATCCTTCTGCTTATGGGGATGAGCCTTCTACTTATAAAATCTGCCATGTTATCAAGAGTCAAATGACTATCAACTCCATGGTCTTGATCTTAAAATCAACTGATGAAGTGAGGAAATTTTGCTGAAGGTTCGCGGTCTGTTTTAGCCAAGGCCTGTATTTCATACATTAAAACAGTTCATATGTTGCCTAACTATGGTCAGGGAAATAAGACTTTCAAGTTTAGATAATCAAATTGTTGGCATACCTGTTCAGCAGCAAGACTGTCCTTTGGATCAAAAGCAAGCAATTTTCATGGCACTAAGACATTTGGTTGAAATTTTTATAGAATAAAGAGTGAGAGAAGAACCATATAGAAACAAAACGCTTAGCCACAAGTGGAATAAACACAAGAAATAAAAACATGTGAACTATCAAATATTTATTCACTGTGTCATGGGGTTTGCTTATAGAAGAGTGAGGGGAGATCATGATTTACCAAAAGCCCAGTAGAATTTGTAATCTTGGCCGAGTTAGGTTGTGCAACTTTGAGACATGTGTAAACCTTGATTCTGAGGGGGGGAAATGCCAACATGGGAAGCTGGTTGGCATTGTCCAGGTCCATTTTTCCCAACCACAACTAAAGGGGTGTTCAATGGAGGAGCCAGATGAGATTGGGAAGCATTGGAACAGAGGCCAGAGGTGGAAGCCTGGAAGGAACATCCTCACCCAAATTAGGCTTAAACTGATTGCATTTCACCATAATCATATCGAGCTTTTAATTAAGAACATTAAAATTCAGGTTTATTTCTCTTACCATCAAATTCAAAGTAGCCTTGAGGGGCATCAAGCACCTATTCTAAATTATTGAGAGTTGGAATTCATTCAAAATCCATGTCTTTCCCTGTCGATTAAATAGATTCGAGATAAACTTGACTAACAAGGCCTCTCCTCCACTTTGTTAAATCTCCAGGGCGTGTATTCATATTCTGGGATTCCCATTGTGTGTGTGTGGGGATATATATATATATATATATATATATATATATATATATATATATATATATATATATATATATATATATATATATATATATATATATATATATATATATATATGCTTGGAATAATGTTAGTGGTTTTTGTTCTTATGAAGGTGGTTTTACTTTGGCTGCTCTGTTTATTGTGGAAACTTAATTTGACTGGTTATGGGATTGAGTACTGTTGTTTTAGTTATATGGGTGATTGTTTGTTTGGCTGGTTTATAGTCTGTATTTATGGTCAGGGAATTGCATTCTATAAATGTATGTAGGAATGTTTTTCAGTGCATTGAAATTATTTGGTTTTATCAAAGACCAAAAAAGTTTATGAGACGTTAAAGTCAAAACCGCACAAAGAGTGAAACAGGAGCAGCAGGTTCAAATTTACCGTGTTGCAGCTTCCTTTTGTAGGGTGGGCCTTTTACTGCAAATTTTGATTACAAACTCCCTTGTTTTTGCAAGTTTAGTTTCTTTGGAGAGCGCAGGCATAGAATTAACCCGATTAAGATGCTAACTTAATTGGCCCGATTGTCAATATATGCAGAGAAATCTGTAACCAAGTATCATTCTCTTTCTACCACCTTTGATTCGCAAATCAGATACAATCACTCTTCCTAATTTTCATTGGGTATCTTCTTATCTAAGTTGAGATCTATTGTTTTTGCTCTGTAGCTTTTATGGATGGGATTTGTACCTTAAGTGGGTGCTCATTGGATTCAGAACTGCAATTTTAGTTTCTATAGGTGGCCTCTGTCTCTGCGTAAATGGTTTTATTTTGTCTGCTTTGTTGAAATCTCATAAAGGAAACTGAAATTGGGCGGTAATTGGATTGAGAAATGTAGTTGTAATTATAAAGTTGTTTCTATTTCTATGTAGACTGCTGTAACGTTTACTTTGGATGGTGTATTCATTGTGGGAATTGATGTTGGATGTTTGTTGGAAAGACCCCTACCGTTTTAATTACATGGGCAGTTTTTGTTTCTAGATAGGCTTATTGGCTGGTTCATTTTTAATGAAAACTGAAATTGGATGTTATTGGTTTGAGGTTTGTTTTCTGTGTGGGTGATTTTACTTTGGCTGGTTTGTTCATAGCAGGAACTGAAATTGGGAGTTTATTCGATTGTTATTTATAGTTTATTAATTATATTGTGTCTGTGTGGGTGGTTTTACTTTGGTTGCTTTGTTTATAATGGAAACTGAGTTTGGTTATTTATGAGACTTAGCTATGTTGTAGTAATCATCAGGGTGGTTTCCGTTTCCATAAAGATGGTTTTACTTTAGCTGGTTTGTTCACTATGAAAACTGAAATTGGCTGTAAAATAGATGGAGCTCTATAGTTTACTGTTAATTATATGGGTTAAGTTTGTTCTTATGAAGGTGGCTTTCCTTTAGCTGGTTTGTCCACAATGCAATCTGGATTTGGAACTAAGACATTTGGTTGAACTAAGACATTTAACAACATTAGAACTAAGACATTAAGCAATTAAGTTGGTTTATAGTGGCAGTATATGAACTGCAAGATTAAAGAAAGTGCATTGTTTTGTAAATTAAAGCCCAGTGCTGAAGTTGTATATGAACTACAAGATTTTATAGTTGTTTAACAAGAAAGACACCTTTCAGCCAAACATACTGGGTTGGAGAAAATGGAGTTCTTGACCTAATATTACTTCACATATCTATTTCAAGAAACACAATAGAATGCATCCTCAACCTCCTTTCTCGGCCCAATGTGATGTTTGTTGCCTCTGCCTCTGCAACAGCTGCTTTTAGGCGTTAGTTGCAGGATGTTTTTATGGTCATTTTCCTTTTTTTTTAATTTGTGATTAACAGAGAAGTGAAATTTTAGGAATGCAAGACGTGTGAAAAACCAAATGATCTTTAAATTAAAGAACAGTAGAGGGTTTACCCCAAATTTTATTTACAATATAATGAGTATACAAATAAATGTTTCTGATAAATCCCAGAAAAATATAGGGATTTTACTTTTAATCTTGAATACAAATTGATGGGCAAAATATAGTAATTCAGGTTTTTACATAGAAATGTGGGTTGTGCTGCACAGTGGAGGAATTCAAAATGCGGGCTGTCTGGATATGAATGCTTTGGCAGGCCTGAAAGAAGAGGTTCCTATCGTGGGACAATCTTGAATGAAATGGCCTCTAACTCTGCATCTTTTGCAAATGTACCCATCTCGTGGTGCTTTCCAAGTCATGCGCCAATGCCAATCATCGTTGGTTTTCTTCAGGAATTCTGCAAGTCTTCTGTCCTCCTCTTCTCTGGAAAGTGGGGGAGGAAGATTTTTCACCATCTTCATGCCCTTATTTTCCTTCATCTTCAGCTTGCTGCAACCATCATCATCTTCAGAGTATATACTCTCTCCCGGATTGTACATTTCTTCACTCAAATCCTGACTGTATATTAATCCGTAACCTGCCATTATATTTCTTCACAAAAATGACTTAATTAACCTTGAGAATCAAACAACAGACATTCATTGTATTTATTTTCATTCGTGCCCTGCTTTCTTGTTTCAACTATAATTAGACCGTTGTCTTATATTTAGAAATCAAAATTCTTTATAAATAAATCTTCACTCATACGCTGCGCGGGTGCATTGTTTTTTTAACTAAAATTACAGATTCTATATTTAATTTGTTAGCTATAATTAAACTGTCTTATAGTGAGAAGTTTTATAAAAAAAACATTTGACCATTTGACCATTTGACCATTCACGGATCTCTCTTTTCATATTGTCACGAGGAATAGTTGGAGAAACTTTCATTTTAACTATTGATGCGGATATATTGTCATAAGGAATAGCTGGAGAAACCCCCCAATGTCCATGGAAGAGATGTATGGTTATAAAGGTAAATTTTATAATATTTGTACAATATTGTTGTAGATTTGAAGGTTAGGGTATCGGGTTCTCATAAGCATTCAAAATCAATAAAGGGGAAAGAAAATTATTGGAAGGTCCTAAAATGACTTGTTGAGGTTGAGATTCCATTTATAAATGATTTTTCAAAGGACAATGAGAGTAGGGTAAGTGTGTGGACAACTACTAGGATGAATTACACCTTAATCTAATCTAACAAAGATTGAATTATCTCATTTACTATTTTTTCCTCCATTGGCAACTGTTAATGGAGAGCAAACAATCTTATGTTAATTCAATCACATGTTTTGTTGCTCTCTTGGATTGTTTTGTTTGAGCTCATAGAAAATACATTTCTAAAAAATGTCCACTATTATTAATCAAATATTTAGATTGGATCGCCCTCACCAAGGAGACCTTGCACATGCCTTCATATGCATTAATGATGAAATTTTCTACATCCTTGACCAAGCTTAAACCATTGGCTATTTTGATGAAGATGTCATTTTTCATAGACAGTTATGGGTTACCAAACACTATACCACACACTTCAAGGGGTATAACATCTATTCAACCTCATCAACAAAATGCCCATGTATTATTTGGTGAACACCATTCAGTGAGATAGGATGAGGATGATCATATGCAACTGACGCAAGCTTATCTACTAATGCTTTGGAAATCATATTTGCTTATGAAAAAAATAAAAAAGAAGCATCACATTTTTGGTTTACTTCCTGCCATAATTACTAGGAGATGGGTATGAAGAGACAAAAACATGTACAATTTTTTTTAGAAACAAAGGAGATGGTACTCGGAGATGGCAATTTTTTTATTTACATATTTAAATTTTAATACCTATTTGAAGTTAAGACATTAAATATAATATTATAATATTATACAACCCAAAATAATATTATACAACCCAATAATATTATACAGAAAATAATATTATACAACCCAATATAGCCTAAGAAAAACATTAATACCTATTTCAAGTTAAGACATTAAATATTGCCAAAAGATAAAGAGTAATTACACGTTTTTTTAGCACTCTAAACTTCATTGATGCCTTTAGAACCACTTAGGAGAGTATCCAAGGGTTAGCCTGCCAGATTAGAAAGAATGGGCTCACTTTGCCAGAATTGAATTTTCTATCTGGCGGGTTAGCAATGAGCAGCTTGTTTCCTGCAACCAGTTTTGGAAACAAGTCGCCATTACTAAAGTTATAGCATATAAATACTTGGCCAAGTGACGATATAAGCATGGCCTCATGGAAGGGGGGCTCCATAAATATCCCAACGGGTGCCGGTGAGAAAATTTAGGAACATTTTAGCAATTTTAAGGTCCTATAATTTTTTATTAGTTTCCTCAACAGTACATTATAAGATCCCATTGGTTTTTTTAGTTCCATAGGCCTCTCCTTGTTCTTTACATTTCAAAGGGTTACTATTTTCTAGTACTTGGTGGGAGTTGTCTTAGTCATGGGTAATGCACATTTGATAACTCTCTTTTCTTTCCAAACCCCAGCCTCTCTATACCTAAGCAAGCTCAAGGAAAGATATTTTGTTAATATTTTACCATATGTAGCAATAGAATGAAAGCAAAAAAGAAAAAGAAAAAATGAGGCCATCAATACCTTATGTATATCCATTATCTCTGTTATTGAAGAATTTTGGGCATTGCAAAACCTAGCGCCATGTGGCAGGTATGGATTCCTTCACTTGAATGTTCTTTCTTTCCAAACTATTTCTATTGTTCCATGAGAAGATTGAAGAATGTCGAGGATTGGCTTCAGCAATATCCGTGGAAGCTTTTTGTGGGACAATCCCCTCTTAAATATGCATTTCGATATTTTGAAATAAGGACTGAAGAGTTTGACAATCTTGGCCAGAGCTTGAGTCAAATCTTTTAGCTGGCCAGAGATTGAGATCGACCCTAAGACTTCCATAATTTTTTTAGTTGGCCGATAAATTTCTGTAGCTAGGTTAGATTTTCCAGATTTAGGAAAGTTAATTTGACTCATATGTGGGATCATTCTTTTGATGTTCTGGATGGAAATGTAAGGACCATTCCTTAAAGTAGAAAAATTTTCCACAAATCACCAAAGTTCAATGTCTAGCATGACACTTTTGTTCTCCTGTTTAAATGATCGGCACTTACTTTCAGTGCATTTGATAGATTCTTTCCTCAACCTCTATGTTCCTGATTGATTTTGACTCATTTGTAGAACTCAGACTGTGGGAAACCCTCTCAAGAAAAATAAGATATCTGAACAAAGTCTTAAATCTTTAAACTTATCTATAACATCAGCAGTAAGTGGTACTCAGAGATGGCAATTTTTTTATTTACATATTTAAATTTTACAGAAAATAATATTATACAACCCAATATAGCCTAAGAAAAACATTAATACCTTTTTCAAGTTAAGACATTAAATATTGACAAAAGATAAAGAGTAAGTACACATTTTTTTAGCACTCTGATTTTTTTTGTTGTGGGCCGATTATCTAAAATGACCCGCTTTATTCCATGTAAAAGAATTGTTGATGCGAGTAAGATCGTTGATGTCTTTTTTTGAGAGATTGTATGCTTACATGGACTACCCAAGACTATCACAAGCAACAAGAAGCAAAGTTTCGTAGTCACTTTTGGAGAACTTTTTGCAAAATATTTGATAACAAATTTGAGCATAATTTAGCCTCTCACCCTTAGACAGATGGTGAAGATGGAGGTGGTAAACAGAAGCTTGGGAAACTTGTTTGAGGTGTTTAGATGGAAATAGCCCAAAACAATGGGGTTTATTCTTGTCATAGGTAGAGTTTTCTTTCAATTCCAATGTCAACAAGTCTATAGGTAAATATCCTTTTCATATTGGTTTTGGAAACAATCTGAAAGGAGTAATGGACTTAATTTGATCTTCTCGAGAGAAAATAAATAAGCCAAGATGCAAAGGATTTTGCGAAGCATATACATTATGTGCAGCAACAAGTTAAGAAAATGATGCAATTAACAAATGGAAAATATAAAAGTAATGCATATTAAGGTGTGTCAAGAGGATGAACTAATCATAGTTTCCTTTGAAAAGGAACGTTTCCTCGAGGCATTCACAATAAATTGAAGCCAAAGATAATTGGTCCTCACAAGATACTCAAAAAAATTATAGTCATGCCTAAAGAATTTGACATCAGTCCTATATTCAATGTCGTGGATCTTTATCCTTTTCATGCAGGGCTGGAGGAAATTCAATAGAACTTGCTTGAAGAATGGACGCAACATTGAAGAATGTGACCAGACATTTGCCAATAAGAAAAAAGAGCAGATTGAAAAGATAGTGATACCAAGGTTACTCCTACAAGGTCTAGGAATTATAAATTGTATTTAGACAAAATGGCAAGGATTACCAAATTCCAATTACACCTAGACCACAGAAGAGGAGCACATGAGGTTGACAAAACTAGTTTTGAATCAGGTGGTTTCAAAATTTTGAGAGAAGGGAGAGATGATATACACCTATTAACTAATAGTCGAGAAGTTTCAAGAGTTTGTTCTTCTAAAAATAGTCTTTTTTAACAGCCCTGTTTAATTGAATTAGGTAGATGTAGATGAGTAAAATTAGCAGAAGATAGTATTTTAGGCAGACTTGTATTAAACAAGATTAGAGAATATTGAAAATTTAGCCTTTCTTTTGGGTTGGATTGATTTTTGCTGGAATCCACTGCTGTCCCCCTGTTATTTTCTTCCATAAATTCTGCATGATTTTCTTCCCAGGAAATTCTCAATGTCAACATTAGTTTCAGACTGGATTAATGGAGCTGCTGTAGACTGAATGGGAAGTTACAGGTAAGTGCTTCTTCAGTTGTGTTGCACATATTGGGCTGCATCATCATTCCAGGGTTTTTCTTTTTGGTGGAACCGTAGCTTTATAAAAGAAGACAAGACTAAAGGCTGGTGACTGCTGCCTCCATGAGAGTGTGGATGGCAAGAATGGAACTTAGAACATGTGGCAGGAGAAGCCAAGAAGTTACAATTTAAACAAATGCTCAAGGCTTGTTGCAGTTTTAATTTGAGGCCATTTTAACTTAAGATACTAACAGAGCAAGAACACCAAAAACAGCATAATATGCCAAATTTTCTGTAAATTAACTTACAAATGTAATCAGCTACATCATTCAAAATAACCATTATCTTTAAGAACCCTGACAAGAATACACCACAGACCAGAATAATTACAGATGCCCGAGAAGAAAGTTTCCAAAAAATAAATTACAAAATGAATGAGCAAATTACGTGAATGCTTGCATTCAATTCAAATAATCATAGTTTTTTTTTTAATTGAGACATACATACAAGTATACAATTATTATTTGATTTCTAAGTCCTTTCCAAGCATTTGAAAACTATTTGCAAGTGCTTTCTAATAATCATGCTAAATGGGTTAGTATCTTGACTGACAGCAGCTCTGCTCATACACTGCATTATACAGAATTTTAAACCTCAGAATTAAACAAGTCGAACTTCCCTGATGAGTTTCTTGAATTCTATCTCTGAACTGAAAGTTGTTTTAAGTTGGAGTATGGGAACCAGAAACCACAACTTCTCAATGCATGAATTGGTGCCTAGGTAAGTTTCCTATAATCCTGTACTCTCTATCTCATCAATCACAAATCCCATATTTGCGATATTTGTATTAATGAAACATTTCAGCTTCCATACTTCCGTATGAAGGAAATTCGAAATAGATACTGCTACAGTAGGTAATTCAAAATAGATACTGTTGCAGTAGTATACAAAACCAAAAATAAATGAATAAAATCTTTGCTCTGGTTTTTATCTAATTTGCAATTAGGTCAGTGCAAATGATAGCATCACATCTAGCTACGTTCAGTAAGCTTCAGTAAGCTCCAGCTGCAAATAGAAAAAATATATAAAATACTGGGAAAAACCAATACCAGGCTGAAAATATGGTCATCCTAACGCTGGAAACTATGAAGGAAATATTGTTACTTTAACCATTTATTACCTGACATCGACCCAGATTATTAGGTTTCTTCATCACATTACCAAACCCTTGAAACTAAAATTAGTTTGATTGCATATACCAAGGTAGCAACTTTTGTATGGAGCGTTTTAGATGGAGAACCCAGCATATTAAAAAAAAGCAGTCAATTAAAAAAATAAGATATGTAGGGGAAAATTACAGTAAATTACATCTATAAAACTACTTCATTTTTTGATGACCCAGTGCAATTAAATATTCAAAGTCACCAAAAAAAAAAATTAAACACTTCCACCAAAGAGATATTGTTAGATTGTGCAAAGAGAAGAAAAAAATAGAGAGAGCAAACTGCACTGTTCAAATGACACAGGCAGAGGTTTATTTATATGTGAAGAGGTGGTTACAGGTTGGTTGAACAGTTACCAACCGAACAACTACATAACTGCATTATATACTATAAAATGCTCTATTTTTTAACACCCCCTCTTAATGACTAAACCGGAAACAATACCAAGTTTGTCCCAAAATTTTGCAAATTTCCTAAAGCCCATATGTTTAGTCATTACATCTACAGACTGTGTCATAGGTTGTACTTCAAAATCAATAGTCCATGATTGTGTTGCCATTGTCGAATGGAGAAGAACCGCAAAACAAAAATATGGTTCAATGAACAAAAGATATGGCAAGTGGTCCACTGGTTCTTTGTTACGTGATTCATTGACCAATGATGAATCACTAATGGCTGAGAGTGTCATCCCCATCTCCAGAGTGATGAAATCAGAACCTTGGAGAGGTGGATTGAAAAATCTTTTCCAGGCTTGTGTAGCATGCTAGAGTCTGTACAAAGACTTAGTTATCCTGCAATCGAAGTCACCTCAATCATGTCCTTGCAACACCATGTAGTGCTCATCCAAATTTCTCAATAAGAGAAATGTGACCATTTGTGTAGTGGAAGTTAGAACCAACTCCGGAGTAGTAGGAGAAATAACCATCTCCATCTTATCTGTCTCAACAGTGTGAGAAATAACCATCTCCGCAGTAGTAGGAGTGAGAACCAACTCTTCCTCGTCATCTATTTGGTCATCTATCCCCCTCTGTTGGGAAATATATCTCACAACATAATGAGAAAATTGTTCATGCTCTACTATCCTTCGAGAAAGTATCTCTAAGTGAGTGGTTATGCATGCCATCTCACCATGCACCGTTAGTGCATCTGGAATAGTGGAGTCTCCATCCATAACAAACTGCTCTTCAGAATGACAAAATCCATCCACCCAAGGCATGTCCACCTTTTGTACATCTGGTATAGTGGATACTCCCTCCACAATAGGTGCATATAGGTTGACTGTATCCAAGTCAACAAATCTATGAGGAATGGCTTCCTCCCAAGGCATTATAGCCTACAACACATCCTGAATGGTGGAGATGTCCTCCACACATGCATTCATGTTGATTGTAACATAATCAAGAGGTCGATACTAACCACCTTCCCTAAGACCAAAGGTAATTATCCGTCTCTATTTCACATCAGAGAAAAAACAAACTTCTTCCCACATAAATCCATAGAAATATTGGTATTTTTAGTTAATTGACGAATAGATAGAAGATTCTTTTATAAAGAAGTTACATATCTAACATTTTGTACCAACAGTTTATGAGCATTATTCAATACAATGCATATATCTCCTATCCCTTCTACTACAAGTGATTCTCCATAAGCTAGTACTACTGATTCAAAGCATATATTTGCAGTAAATGTAACATACCAAATGAAAAGTGTGCAGACGCACCAAAGTCAATGATCCAACAATTGGTACCACTGTCATGCAAGCATGATGTTGTAAGACAATAAAGAGCATGCTCATCATCTGAATCCCGTTCTTTTGCAATTGTTGCCACATGTCTCTCATCACATGTAGTTTTGTTGTGCTACGAAAGATCATACTTCCGCTTCCAGAAATCCTTCTTGAGGTGCCCAACCTTATGACAGTAATAGCATGTGACCTGATTCCAAGTGGAAGACTCACCCGAATGATGTTTCCACTTTCCCTTTGACTGAGTGACAAGAGCACTCTTTGAATGGTCACAATTAGATTTTGCTTGAAGTTTTCTTCGCTCCTTTTGCAATAGGTAGGAACTCACCTTGTCAAACGTGAGTGTTTGACTTCTTTAACTAAGGCTCTCAAATGCTATTTGTTATAGGAATTTTTATTGATACTCCTTTGACTTTGTAGCAAACACTGGAATATTAGTAGTGTAACAAATGATTTAAAATGTGTCACAACTCAGTCAACCTAAGTTCAGAACCCTGATGATAGCCTCAATTTAAGTAATAATTTGGGTGGCGGTATATGTCCGTATTTAGAGTCAATTGTTTGGCCTCAATCCATATAGTTATTTTTATGCTGCAAACTTTATATATATATATATATATATATATATATATATATATATATATATATATATATATATATATATATATTTTATCATGCAACAAACGTCTATAACATGTGCTTCTAGGATGGATATAATTTGTTTTTTCTCATGCAACAAGATTCATTTGTTTGATCCATCCCATGGATAATAGAACAAATTTGTGGTAGGTAAAGAAACATCAAATGGGAACAAGAATAAACTAGGCACACGGTGTGTTTTGTGCTGAATAAAAGAGTGATGCTCATTTCTAGTTAAAGCTCTAATAGGGGAAGTGTTGTAAAGTTGTAGGTGATGCATTAGTTATAACAATGAAAGTTTCTTACATTTGAAAGAAGTTGGTCAGATTGTAGGAGGCTTTAAGTAATGATTTCCTTGTGACATCGAAATACCCTCAAATGGAACTACCTTCAATGCATACTCTTGTTTTTACCTTTAATCTCTACTTCTTGGATAAGCTATTAGTTTTTCCAAATGTTTGGTAGGAAAAATAACTTCTTTTGATATAGAAAATAAGTAAAATAAATTTACACAATTCTAATTACTCTTTCTGATTTATTCACCTCCTTCTTCTAGTGAATTAAATTGCTCATGAGAGTTATGCAGTGCTATATTGAGCTCCATAACTTGCAAAAAATACCACAATACTTATTTTTACTATTACAAGTATTTTTTCCTTTGCCATGGGCATACTTTCCCAAGTCAAATATGAATAATCTTAATTTAGCTCTTGGTTGAAAATATCACTGTGGAGTTTGAATGCAAGGTAAAGATCATGTGATTCATGAACATGATCTTGCATGGTATCTTCAAATATTAAACTGATATAATGGGTCATTATATCTTTCATGGCACTCTATTGTTTCAGTGGAGCCTTGTGCGTTTGTTCTATTAAAGTTCTTTCGGCCCAGGGAAACACCATTTTGAGACACTGGAAGCATTATTCCAGGGTATTTTGTCTTTAGCATTATATGTTTAGTTCTATCTTTCTTTTTTACTAGCATTATATCTTTCCTTTATCTGGTACTATTTCTCCTCAGCCATGGGCATATACATTTTACTTAAGTACAAGTATTTTTTCCTCGACATGGGAATACATTTTTTACCAAAGACAAAGATCTTAATTTAGCTCTTGGGTGAAAAATATCATATCAGAATTTGAATGCAAGGTAAAGATGATGTAATCCATGCACAAGATCTTGCATGATTTCTTCAAATTTTAAACTGATATAATGGCTCACGGTATATTTCATGGCACTCTATGGTTTTAGTGGATCATTATGCATTTGTTCTATACAAGATATATTGGACAAGGCAACACCATATTGAGACACTGGAAGCAATATTACATGATATTTTATCTCTAGCATTATATGTTTAGTACTACCATTTCCTTTATCCAAGTTTGTCTGGATGTGAAGGTGTGGGGGTACGCAAAGTGTACATACGCAGCACCTAATGTGGGCTCCCAAAACTTGGGTATGCATGTACAAGGTCTGAGGGTGCGGTATGTGAGGGTACACAATGTGCAAGGGTGCAACCCATCAAAACTTGGCTATACTAGATAGACTCATAACTGAATTAGTGATTCATCAAGCATAAATTTAAGAAGCATTAATGATAATCGATAAATCATAAAGCATGAGATTATCTTGAAACTTAGCAAAGTTCAAATAAATTAAATTATAGTCACTAATATCATATTATATATTTCAAACTTCAAATTCAAACATTGATATGTGTCATGAGATAATCACAAAATAATAAAATATTAAATAATATCAAAAGTGTCAAATAACTATTTGTTACTTCTAGTAGTAACTGTAAATCAAAATTACAAACTTATTTTGTTCTCATATGACATCAAGACAAGTGAAATAACTAGAAGGGTATGTAACATCTAAATTGGAGAGATCCTCATCCACATCATCATTGTGCATCAATTGCTCAAGGAAATTCTCAATCTCAACATTCATTTTGACAAGGGGAGGATCATCAACAACACTCAATGCTGAAAGTGAAATATTCCTTGTGGGATACCACTTAAAAATGCACCAAATATAGAAAATGGCAGCAAAGTAAAATACTATTTTTTACTGAAAAATTTCCAGCTAGGACAACGAATGGTATTAAATTGATATCACACAAAATATTTTCCCACAGTGCATGAAATTTTGAGAAACGCTTGCAACAGTAATAATAAACAGTATGAAAACATTGTTTGGAATAATATATTGTTGCCAGAAAGAGTACAGAAAGCCCTAAGCAGCTAGGAACCTTAATAAAGGTATTTGGAAATAACATTAATAGATATAGGCAATAACGTTTCCACCTTCAGATCTGAAATGACCGACTGGAAAAACCCCAAATAAAGGCTACAAGTCACCTCGCTTGGAATGGGGTCAGGAAATGATGGAGGTGCCTTCAATGTACTGCCACGCCTAGTCGAGATGGCTGCTGTGAGTCTGATCTAGATCCCCTCTGATTTTCTTCCCCAAAAGCCCCCAAAAATCCTCGAAACCCTTCCTCTGAACCCTCTAGAAATATCTCTATAGCACGGCCCATAAAGTGGCTCAAAGATGACAAACTAGTGTAGATCTCTCACTACCGAAGAATTCCCTGTTAGCTAGGGACGAGTCTCTCACCACTGAAGCTAGGGTCCCTGTGGGATTTGACTCCACAAGTTGTAGAAATGTAACAACAGCAGCTACACGAGAAGAGGCTAAAAGTATGCGACAAAAAGTGCCTTTTCTTCCTTCCCCGTCTCCTTATATACTTTTCCTTGGCAAACAAGCCCCCATAACCCTAGGCACATTTCATTCCATGGAGGGGCCACTAACATAAAAGTAACTATAGTTATGTTTTTCCTTTTTGAGTCGTCATGACCAAAACTGACTCCCAAATGCCAAACTAGGATATTAAAACCACAGGTCCCTTCCCAAAAGCTTCTAGCATCCACAACCCCCCTGGGTGTGACCACACTTTGGACCTGACTTGGCCCTTGGGTAATTTGGCGTAGGAAAAAGGGGACATTATAGAAAGGGGACATCACAGTCCTCCCTTCCCAAAGTTTGCTTGTCCTCAAGCAAATGCAAATTAGGATGCTGCAAAATCTACTCCCCCTCCCAAGTAGCATCCTCAAGTGGCAGTCCCTTCCATTGCACCAAATACTCAGTGATTACTCTTCTCATAAGCCCCCTCTGTCTCGTTTTAATAATGGCTTCCAATTTCAGCACCAACTTCCCTTCCTCATCTAGTGGTGGTAGCTCTGTAGATGGTACAATATGTGGTCCGAGAACCTTCTTAATGCATGAAACATGGAAGAAATTATGTATTTTACTGTTCTCCGGTAGCTCTATCTCATATGCCACTACCCCTATTCGACGAACTGCTTGGTACGGACCTTAAAATCATGGTTTCAATTTCTCTGCACCCTTCTGCTTCAGTGAGGACTGCGTATAAGGCTGTAAACATAGGAACACTAGATCCCCAGCCTCAAAAGATCTCTCTGTCATGTGCCGATCTGCGTATACCTTCTGTTGATTCTGTGCCTTCTGAAGATTCTCCTTGAGAGCCTTCAGAATATCTTGGTTATCCTATAACCAATCTTGAGCTTTGGGAGCTCGGCTATCTGGTAATACCAAATCCATAAATGTCCTGGTGTCATACTCATATAGGGCTCAGAAAGGGGTCATACCTATGCTCATCTAGTAGGTGGTATTGTAGCAGTACTCACCCATGTGTAACCATTTAATTCATGCCCGTTGGTGTCCTGTTACATAATTCCGCAAGTAGCCTTCTATCCACTTATTGACTATCTCCGTCTGCCCATCTTTCTGTGGATGGTAGCTAGTGCTAGGGGTCAGCTCTGTACTTGCTAGTCTGAAGATCTCCTGCCAAAAGGTGCTCATGAAGATCTTGTCCCTGTCACTGACAATGTTTTTAGGAAACCCATGTAGCCTAAAAATACTGGTATAGAAGATCTAGGCCACATCCACTACCTCGTGCCCCTTGGGTAGGGAAAATAAATGAGCATACTTAGTTAACCGATCAACTACAACATAAATGCAACTATGCCCATGCACCAAGGGAAGCCCATTGATAAAGTCCATAGATATGCTTTCCCATTTCTATTCAGGAATGGGGAGAGGCTGAAGTAATCCTGCTAGGAAAGAACACTCAGATTTGGTTTGCTGGCAAACCATACACTCTCTAACATGATTAAGGACATCGTCCTTCATTCCCTTCCATGCAAATCTTTTCCTGATGAACCTGTATGTTTTGAACTACCCGGGATGTCTAGCTAGTGGTGTATCATGTACTACACGAAGAATATTCTCCTTCATTTTGGATCCTGGTACAAGGAAAATCCTATCCTTGTAGAAAATGAGATCATCCAGTACTCTGTATCGGTCATCCAATATACTACCATCCATGATCTCACAGGAAAACTAGTTTTTGGAGTACTCAACAAGTATATGAGCCTTCCAATCCACTGAAATCTCAAACATATAAATAAGCATAGCAGTGAGGCAAGGCCTCCTAGATAAAGCATCAACAACAATATTATTCTTACCTCTAGTGTACTCTATGTCAAATTCATAGTTTTGCACCTTGTTCACTCATCTTTGTTGGTGATCATTGAGCTCTTTCTATCCCAGGAAGAACCTCAAACTGTTATGATCCATATGAACCTCAAATTTGCTGCCCACAAGGTACTGTCTGAACTTGGCCAAGGCATGCATGATGGCCAACATCTCCTTGTCGTAAATTGAATACCCTCTCTCCATGGGTTTCAATTTCCAAATCTCATAGGTGATGGGATGCCTATCCTACATGAGAACTACCCCAACACCCTCTCGTGATGCATCAAACTCTAGAATGAATGGGTAGGAGAAGTCTAGTAATGCGAGGACGGGACAGGAACTCATCACCTCCTTGAGGTGATTAAAAACCTGTTGTGTTGCATCTGTCTAAGAAAAATGCCCCTTCTTGGTCAAATCGGTCAATGGAGCAACCCACCGAGAGAAATTCTTCACGAACCTATGGTAGTATGTGCACAACCCCACAAATTTTCTCAATTGTGTCAATGTCCTAGGTGGCGGCCAATCTAGGATTGCTTGTATCTTCCCTCTATCCACCTTCACTATACCCCCACCAATTACATATCCCAAATAAATAAGTTTGGTCATGCCAAACTCGCACTTAGAGGCTTTCGCATATAACGAATTAGCTTCTACTATCCCAAATATCTCACCCAGGTGCCTGATATGGTCCTCCCATGTCCTCTTGTCTTATGCAAACTTTCGCTAATGGAAGTTGAACACATGATTCATGCAAGACTAGAATGTAGCTAGAGCATAAGACAATCCGAAAGGCATCACCAAGAATTCAAAGTGACCCTAATGTCATCTGAATGTTGTCTTATACACATCCTGCTCCCTGAATTTTATTTGATGATATCCATAACGAAAATCTATTTTCGAAAAATAGATTGCACCATGTAGCTCGTCCAACAACTCATCAATGCGGGGTACGGGATACTTGTTCTTTATTGTCTTCTTATTTAAGGTAGTCCATACACATCCGCAGGTTCCCATCCTTCTTCTTCACCAAAACCACCGAAGAAGCAAAAGGGCTAGAACTCCATCTAATATGCCACATATCCATGAGCTCCTGTATAGTCTTCTCAATCTCATCCTTAAACCATTTGGGGTGACGGTAAGGAGAAGTAACCACCGGTGTAACGTCTTGATTTTTAGAAGCTACTATGATAACCTCTTTTCATGATATTGCAACTGTGGACATATCTTTTAATCTTAAAAAAAAATGTGTTACTGATCTGAACACTTGCTTACTATAACTTTGTTTACTTTGGACGGAGGTCATTATAACTTGTGTTTGCAAAGTTGTGAACTAATATAATTACTTTTGTACTTGTTGAACTCATAATTATGAGACATCACACCTTGAATCAATTCTATTGATCCAAGGAATGCTTCAGCCTTCTTTATTATCATCTTGTCGATTGACTCCCTAGATAAAATGAAGTCTGGAATCAAACTAGAAATTGTTGCAAATTTTAAAAGAATCAAGTACAAGTATGCTTACTAGGCACCATGCAACCAACAGTAAGGTTTGATTCTTGAATGCCTACGAGTTACAATGCTGGAAAGTGTAAGATAGAAAGGGGTTCGATATAAAGTTGGCAAGGTATATGTTAAGCATTGGATGGGACGTCCTGCATTATACTGGTTATGAACGTAAGTTGGTAAAACTTACTTGGAACCTATTAATTAAAAACTATGGGTTATATTTTAACCTATGACCTAAAAATTATCCTATGAGGATTTTATAAATTAAGGGGATGTAAATTATTACAAATCCTAATGATTTGCAACCTAGATGGAAATATAACTATATAGACAATGTAACATAAATTATTGTTAGCCCTAAGAGGCGCCTACGAACACATGTCAATGAAAGGATAAGGAGGGAAGGTTTAAACTTAATGAAGAACATTAAATTATGTCCTTGAAGTTTTAAAAGCCAAGTTTGGCAGGGGCAGAGAAGTTGGAGGCTCTTAATTAACCATGCTACTAAATTTGAATTACAAGCAAAATTGTGAGAAAAAGGCTCGCCAAACCTGAGTCGGTGGTGGTGTGGGGAAAGAGGAAAAAGTAATGCATTCAATGCATTTATTGATCTTGGTTTTGACACCCACTCACCTTGGAAAGAAGAAAGAGGAATTTTTGTGAGTAATTGTGTTCATTCGGGTTTTGAGTTTTTGCTCTGCATTTCTTTTTGTTGCTCTTTCGAGCCTGCAAGTTTGCTTCTGGCCATTGTCGGTTCGACCGCCTCCGAGTGGTTTATGGGTCTGAGGAAACGTGAAAGAAGTTAAGAGACCTGGTTTAATAACTTATTGGAGGGAAGAAATTTGAGAGAAGCTCAGCTGTGATCTTCTATGAGCTAACCAGAAAATATACAGGCATGTTAGGCACTTTTCTTTAAACCGTTTTGCTCTTTGTTAAGCGTCTTCATTAAAAGAACTCTACTCTTATAACGGTGTGTTCTTGTAAAAATAAAATGTTGATATGTTTGATGTGATCTCTGGTTTGAGTTGTCGTTTGAAGACAAATACGATTTGGGTATTTTCTTGATGCATACTAGAGAAAACAGGTGTATTCTTTACTGAAATGGTAAATGAAACGAAATCCATCTTTGATGTTTGAATTTTGAAAGTAATGGGTATTCGGTTTTATCGCCCATTATGGGTTTGATTTGATGAAGGCAATAGTGACGTGTAAATTGTTTTCTAAGTTTTGTGTGCACTATGGTTTTGAAAAACCGTGAGAATGCTTAGATAGAACTGTTTGTGTGAAATGTTTCTCTTATCGTATTACAGTGTATGGAATGCGAATTCTTTTAGGGACATTGGATATATTGTATCGTCCTTACTCTTGCTTGATGTAAAATGATACAATGTCTCCTCATTTGGTTTTGAAACCCATGAATGATTGTTGGGAAATAATTTATTTAAACCTGGAACAGAGTAACCTGGTTATTTGATGGATGGAATAGAGCGTACCGTTTTATTTCTTCTTTGAATTCAATGGTGAATATATATATATATATATATATATATATGAACTGTAGTCTAAAATTCTTCATTGTTTTCATTAAAACTGAATCTAAGTGGATTTCTTACTCTGGTGTTTGAAAAATGATTCCTTTAATTATTATGGTGAAATCGTGATTTAGTTGTCTTGCTATACACTCTCACTTATTTCATACCTAGAAGATGTGTTTGTTGCAATGAATGAAACTAATGGAATAATTGCAATTGAAAGTTTGTTATTCTAAGTACTTGCGGTTCAGATGCAAAATGAATTCTTGATTACTTTCCTTGAATAGTAGTTAGTAAACTGTTAAGACTGTAACAATCTGGATTGGAAGGAATTATCCTTGGGATAACAGGCTGTACGTCATGGGTTGATATGCGGCTGTGAATTAACTATAGGTAACGTGAATCCACTCCCTTTCATTCGGTTTGACTTCTAAATATTTCTCTCTTGACTGCCATCACTGGTTATTGGCTCCTTTTTCACAAAATCAATCAATTCGATTGTAAATATATATATATATACATATATATATATATATATATATATATATATATATATATATATATATATATATATATATATATATATATATATATATATATATATATATATATATATATATATATATATATATAAAGAGATTAAGGATTAGGTAATTAGAAATAGTGTTTTTCGTTTCCTTAGTATCCTACTTAAATTTTGATAAAAAGGTATTGAAATCACATGTGATTGGCCTCAGGGGAATGCAAATGCATTTTTACGTTATGTCTTTCTTTCTCTCTGAAATAAATGAGTACTACGCTGCCGTCAAATTCTGGAAAGTTAAATATTTGGTTGCTGTGACGTATGATTTCTTTTCACTTTTGCATTTGACTTGGTTGAAGTCCAGTGAGTAACAAGAAGGTAATAAAGTTCTATCTTAATTTAAAAATTGATTCATTATATGAAATTCATTTATAATGATGAAATGGGTTGGACAGTTAATCAGCAGCAATCTATAAATCAGTTCATATAAGACTAATATGTGATTGTTTAGAGAAAATACTCTTTTTAGTATTACTTGTATAATGAACTCTTTTCTTTTTTGGAAACAGCTAAGAATGCTTCAATATGCTCATATAGAAATTGGAGTGTTGATATTTATTAGTACTGTTTAACGAGATGCTAATTATTGAAATTGGGTTGTTAAAATTGTCCAACCTTATTAGTGCTTAAATTTTAAATGATGTCTATTTCAATTATGAGATGTTTCATAAAAGCAGAGTTATTTTATTGAGATAGTTAATCAAGAGCACCTCATTTTAATGATAAGTGTAAATATGCTCAGTTCAATGAACTGACTCATGCAAGTAAATTTTGCAGATGGATTTCGTGAGTAAAAATGAAGACATGTTGTTTTATGATGCTTCTTTTGATTAACTGAGGGATGGATTTTTTTTTTTGAGATTTTATTATTCTTCTCCGGGGAAATGGAAAAAGAAAAAGTTGTATTCTTCTTTCTTTTCGAGTTGTTAATGTTGATTGGCATGAATGAAGTCTGGTTGTGTGGACTTGTAAAATGTATAAATTTTAATCTTGAGGAATGAGAAAAAGGGGAAGGTGTGTTATTTTAATGGTTGTACCACCTTGGAATTGCTTGAATATGATTGAGAATATAATTTTATTCATTGAAATTATACTTATTCAAATGATGGTTGTTAGATTTAAAGGGACAATGTCTATTCTTTACTTAAATACAACTTTTAAGTTGGAAAGTACAATTATTTAATACTTAGGTCAATATGGAATTTAAATCAACTTTAGTAAAGAGTAAAATAAATATGAACTCTTGAATAAATAATATTCGGAATTAGATTATAAACTAATGAATATTAATAAAGGGACAATTGAATTCTGCATTCTGATTTCATTAATATTCCTTGGGATGTCTTGTCAAAAGGATATTCGGTATGAGGAATCATATCTCCTCATAACAAACCTTAACTAAAGTAAGGTCATAGTGAATAAATGAATACATTCAATTGGGAATAGACCTCATTCAAATGACGTCTAATGAAATGGAATCCTGAATTTAAAATCAGTTGCGAATAAAACTTGGTTAAGCTTAGTAAGTTGATCTTACTTCGTTAAGCTGTAGTGGACTGTATGTCTGAAGCTTAATTAAAGAACTAAGATGGAATTATGCAATCCTTCGGTAAGGAGGGGTGAATGTATACTAAGCTATGAGACAATTCAAGTCTTTTCTAGCTATGCAATTGTAATGAACAGTGAGGTTAGAGGATCAACACAGTTGCTAAAACTCATTCTTAATAAAATTAAAGTTAAGAATCTAATCACACTTTTAGCTGGATGTGTAACTCTTGATGGGAGGATTCCGTAGGACGTTGGCACATGCTAGCTGCAATATGGTGTCTTCATGAAGGCGGGGCCTTCATGACGACACACTGTTGTAGCTGACATGTTACAATGCCCTTCCAAGTCGAATCATCAAAGTTTACATAAGCTTGGACCAAGTTACTTTGGACCAAGTTAGGAATGTGACCTTGTATACGGAGTGACTCAGGAAGAGTAAAGGTAACTAGACACACGTAGTCAACTAGGGTCAACAAAGTATGTCTACATACCTTTAGTCACCGCAAGTGCCTCCCTATACTCTTTTATGTTGCTATCCTGGGTTAAAGTTTAACCTTGGACAAGAGGACTGATAGAAGTCAGAAAAGACCATTCTAGATAACAGATGAAGTGAGGTGAAGGACGTATTCCATTGATGTGTATAACGTCTAGGAATATGATCATGCTGAGCATGTGAAAATCTTTGGCCAAAGTATCGTAAGCTGCTAGTTGCGTTGTCCTAATCACCTGGTTTAAGAATCAAGATTTCAGATGAATATCAGTAACAGATATTCAGATAGGCCTCTTAAATGGAACACTTCAATAACTGAAAACAATAAAGAGAACCAAGTATACTTAGTATAAAATGCATGTATTAACATGAAGGATCGGTAAGTAGCCAAGTCATGAGATGAGAGATCGATGAAACTCTGAGCCATGAAATGGGAGATCGGTAGTTCTTCGAGTCATTACAACAACATATGGTATCTGTTATATGATTGAATGGCATTGAATGTGTGTTCCATATTATAAATATGCGAATAAAGAACATTGGTTTTAAAAGTATTGTGTATTCTAAATTACATTTATTAGACATAGAACAATTATTAAAACTTGATTGTGTTTTTTGAATTACATAATTTAGAACATGGAACGTTATAATTTTTTTTTTCCCTTGTTCTTATGTCTTAAAATGGGAATGTTACATCTTGGTATCAGAGCTGAAGGTTGCAACTCTTGGACCTAATGAGTCCACAATTTAATAAGGTTTACATTTTCTTATTGAATAGAAAATGGTTAGAACAAGAGGAAATGCTGCGAACAACCCACTACCGGGTGGAGAAGCAGCTACTGCCCAAAAACTAGATGAAATCCTTGCTTCCCTACTAGATACGAGAGATCATTTGATAGTTTTGGAACAATAAGCAATGGGCAATGAGGAGGAGGAAGAAGATGCTGATATTAATGATCAGCCGCCTCCTGTGGACAACACTAATGGAGGGAATCCGGGTGTTGATAATAGTAACATGAATGTTCCTATTCAACCTGAAAATAAAAGGGCAAGATTAGCGGCTAAACTTACAAACGATATAAAGAGAATAAGTCCTCTAAAGTTTAATGAAACTACACTTGGTGACGGGGCTAAAAATTGGCTCAGTGAAATGGAGAAGTACTTTGCAATAAGAAACTTCTCTGAGGAGACCAAAGTGATATGGGGAACATATCAGCTTTCTCATGAAGCATCATCATGGTGGGATAACTGTAAGGTTGAGTTGAACATTATCGAAACAGACATAACTTGGGATCAATTTAAAAGTTACTTTAGGAAACGATGGCTGCCTCAACTCTTTTTGATCAGAAAATGACTGAATTTCAGAACTTGTCACAAGGAAGGCTGACTATGACAGAATACTGGGAAGGGTTTACTAAACTCCTTAAGTATGTACCACAGTAGCAAGCTGACGAGAAGTTTAGGATATGAAAGTTCATAATGGGACTTAATCCCATCATTGGTGGCAAGGTGGATGTCCACGGTCTGACCACTATGGAAGGAGTTGTCGAAAAGGCAATAAGACAAGAACAAAAATTGAGAGCAATCTCTACTCATAGGGAGGAGATTAGGAAGAAGATACCCAACTCTTCTTCATCTCTTGCACCTAAAAAGGGACCTTGGAAGAGGTTTGGTATGATTTTTTTTTTGCGGATAACAATAAGAAAATAGGAATGAACAAACCTGTTGCTAGTATGTGGAACAGCTTTACCAAAAATAGTGGTAATGGACAAAAGTCCTATGGAAGCCAGAATGGTAACTTTAAGGCTAGAAATAAATTTGAGCCTAGGAAGGGGCCCGTCGGAGGCTGTTTCAACTGTGGAAAGGACCATTACACGAGTCACTGTCCTATGAAGAAGGACGATCGCAATCAGTAACACAGGATACATGCTGCAATGGCTAACAAACAAGCTGAAAAGTAAGTCACACCCATAGAAGTTCTGGGTAAGTTATTCGGTACACCTATAGTCATACTTTTTGATATTGGAGCTACTAAATGTTTTATATCTACTAAGTTAGCATTGAAATTAAAAAGGAAAGCTGAACGAATGGATAAGACATGGACAGTGCATTATGGAAATAATGTTGTCCATACAATCGATATGTGTCTTTTTGGGGCAATCTTTGACCTGCCTAGTTTCTCCACAGAAGTTGACCTGTATGTTACTCCTTTAGGGTCATATGATATAATTATAGGTGTTAATTTGTTGGCAGAACATAAGGCGAAGGTTGACTATTATGAAACCAGATTTGTTGTTTTGATGACCTGCAGAAAGCAGTAGTCATACAAGGTGTAAAGCGTGGGGTTGCAGTTAGGAAACTAACAACTATGTAACTAAAATGGGCTAAAAATAGAGGCTAAACTTTGTATGCCGTAAGAGTGACATAAATTTCCAAGGAAGATGATGATTTTATGGAAAAATACCTATTGTTAAGAGATTTCAGTGATGTATTTCCAGAGGAGTTACCAGGTATTCCGCCCAAACGGGAGTTTGACTTTGTAATAGAGATCAAGCCAGGAACCGAACCCATATCCAAGGCACCCTATATAATGACCACCATTGATTTTGTGGAACTTAAGGCTCAGTTACAGGAACTTTTGATCAAAGGGTTTATAAGACCGAGCGTCTTACCATGGGGAGCGTGGGTAATTTTTGTAAAGAAGAAGGATGACACACTTAGATTGTGCATTAATTACAGAATGTTGAATAAGGCAACCATTAAGAATCGATATCCACTTCCTAGGATTGACGATCTATTCAACCAGATGTGTGGAGCATCAGTTTATTCAAAAATAGATCTTCGATCTGGATATCATCAGCTGAGAATAAAAGAGGAAGATATTCATAAAACAACTTTTAGAACAAGATACAGACATTATGAATTCACAGTGCTGCCTTTTGGGTTGATGAATGCACCTGCCGCCTTCATGAATTTGATGAACAATATTTTTCAAGAATACTTGGACAAGTTTGTGCTTGTATTCTTGGACGAAATTCTTATATACTCCAAAAATTTCGAAGAGCATTAAGAGCATTTAAAGGTAGTACTGGAAATTTTGAGGAAGAGAAGGTTGTATGGTAAATTGTCTAAATGTTCCTTTTATGATGCAGAAGTGCATTATTTGGGACATGTTATAAGCAAGAACGGGATAGATGTAGACCCTTCGAAGATCGCAGCTATAACTGAGTGGCCTGCGCTTAAGAATGTGCATGAAGTAAGAAGCTTCATGGGCCTAGCGGGATACTATAGAAAGTTCGTTAAGGACTTTTCTAAAATTACTACACCAATCACTTCATTACAAAAGAAAGATAAGAAATTTGTTTGGAATGACAAATGTGAATCTGCCTTTAAAATTTTAAAGGATTAGTTAACTACAACACCTATTCTGATGGTACCTGACCCAAATGGAGATTTTGTGGTTGTAACGGATGCATCTGGAGAGGGTCTCGGAGGCATTCTGTTACAAAATGACCATGTTATATCATATGAAAGTAGAAAGCTCAAGTTACATGAATATAATTATGCTCCACATGACCTAGAGCTCGCTGTCATTGTTCATGCACTTCAAATATGGAGGCATTACCTTCTTGGTAAGCCTTTTGAGCTAAAAACTAACCATTTGGGGTTGAAGTATATTTTTACTCAACCAAACCTGAATGCAAGACAACAAAGATGGTTAGAATTTCTATCTTAGTATGATTTTGATATAAGCTACATTAAAGGCAAGGAAAATAGGGTAGCAGATGCTCTGAGCCGTAGGAAGCACATTTCTACTCTTATAACATTAAGAACTCGGTTTAAAGATGAGGTGAAAGATGTCATGGAATCTGACTCTTATTTTCAGCAAGTCAAAACATCACTTTCTGCACTTCCGAAAGATATGAAGTATAAAGGATTTTGTTTTGATAATGAAGGAATTTTGAGGTTTGAAAACATGGTATATATACCCTTGGTAAATGATTTAAGAAAGAAATTATTAGTTAAATTTCATAATTCACCTTTTTCTAGACACCCTGGCATTACGAAAATGCTTACTGATATAAAGCAACAATATTTCTAGAAGGGAATGAAAAAAGATGTGATGGAATTTGTGACACACTGCTTGGAATGTCAACATGTTAAGGTGGAACATATGCATCCCGCCGGATTACTGTACCCCCACAGCATTCCGTAGTACAAATGGCAAGTGATAACTATGGATTTCGTTCAAGGATTACCTATGTCTAGAAATAAACATGATATCATCCTGGTTTTCATCGAAAAACTAACCAAAGTGGCACACTTCATTGCTGGTAATTTAAAATACGATGCACCAGTGTTAGCAAGAAGGTTTGTACATGAAATTTTTAGATTGCATGGAATACCCGAATTGATCATATCGAACAGAGATCCAAGAATGACATCAAGATTCTGGAAAACACTTAATGCAGCCTTGGGAACTAAGATAAATTTTAGTTCTGCATATCATCCAGAAACGGATGGACAAACTGAAAGAGTCAATCAAGTTTTAGAGGATATGTTAAGAATGTATTGCATGGACCAGCAGTATAAACGGGAGGAGTACCTTCTACTGGTTGAATTTGCTTATATTAATACATACCACGCCTCTTTAAAGATGGCACCTTTTGAATCATTGTATGGAAGGAAATGCAGAATGCCTATCAGCTGGGACAACATGGAAGATAGAGAGATAATTGGGCCAAAAATCCTTACGGAAATGGAACAACAAATTAAAATGATTCATGAATGGTTAAAGGAGGCTGCCAACAGGCAAAAGAGTTATGTAGACTTAAAGCGGGTTGATAGGAATTATAAACTTGGTGAGAAGGTCTTTCTTTGGGTTAAGCCGAAAAAGAGTTCTATAACTTTTGGCAAGGCTACCAAGTTATCACCTCGTTATGTGGGACCTTTTGAAATTGTTGAAATAATCAACCTGTAGCTTATCGTTTATCTTTACCTCCTGCTTTATCACAAATGCATGATGTTTTCCATATTTCTTTGCTTAAGAAATATGTATATCCACATGGTACTGCTATTGTCCCTCCTCTGATTTCTTGGTCGAAACCAAACAATGTACTACCTAATCCACCTCCTCATGCCTATAGATCCTCTCGATCCTCTTGGCCGTAACAACTTGGGGTGCCCCTAAAGATAAGCCCCTCAAGATCACATTCCTCCCTTCAGACTTAAACTTTAGCTCCATCGTCTGGAAGCTAGTTCAAAATTCACCAAGGGAATAAAGCCACTGTACCCCAAGTGCTATGTTGGTCTCTCCAATACCAACAATATAGAAATAATTGGTAACAATATAGTTACCCATCGTGATGCTCAATTGGGGAACCCATCATGTGCATCTCATAGAATCTCCATTGGTTACAACCACATTGAATCCCTCAAATTCCTCTATATGTAACCCCCACCTCTCAACCAATGAGGTATCAATAAAGTTTTGGGTTGCCCCACTATCAATGAGTACCACCACTCAGTGTCCCTGCAAAACTCCCCTAACTCTGAATGCCTTGTACCTCGAGGTACTAGACAATGTGGCAATAGTCTCCTAGGGGAAAGTCTCGCTATCTTGCTCCACACCCACACCATCTAATGCCTCATCATCATCATCCTCTAATGGTTGTGTGTCCAACTCCTCGTCACCATCACTCTCCTCAAATACCGCTATGTATTGGGCCCTCCCTCTACCCTTGCAATCGTGTCCTGGGACACAAGGTGCACGGTAATTGAAACATAATTTATTTCGCCTCAATTCCTCCATGTCCTCACTAGCTTTGAATGGTCTCTAGGTTGTATCCTTCCTAGGTAGAGGTACCTTCGGCTACGAGCCCCCGGTTCTTGAAGGGAAACCCTTAGGTTTCACTCGAGGTGGAAACCTCGACATAGGAGTGGATAACTCCAGGTGACGAGATATCCTAATAGCCTCATGCAGTGAAGAAGGTTCAAATTCCCTCATAAATCCAGTGAGAGCGTCTGTCAATCCTGTTGTGAATAGGGAAATCAACCTCATATTTGTAACATTAGGTACCATAACCGATAGTTTCTGAAAATTGGTGATATACTGATCCAGAACCGGTCTACCTCAGATGGGTCAACTCTCTAAAATTCCTGTCGGGGTCCCTCTTATCAAATCTACTCACTAGCCTCTTTGTGAACTCTACATAAGTTGTGATGCATATGTGTCCCTATGTAATCAATCCATGATGCTACCAATCATGAGTGTCTCCCTCTAGATGTAAGATTGCAAAATTAATTGCATCTTCCTCCCACATAGGATTTAAGTCAAAGTATGTCTTTAACTTCTACAACCAAGACTGTGTAGTACACTACTTAGAACCGTTAAAATGTGGAACAAAAATCTATCCCAACCTCCTTTGCATCTCTGGTACCTATGCCTGGTAATCTCTCCTAGGCTTACTGCCAATCTTCATTTTGCAATATTCCTAGAATGGCATGTTGTCATGAAAGCCATATCTTAAATTCTTGTACCTTTCCCAACAAGACTCCTCGTCTACAACATCCCTTGGCTGAAATTACAGAAAGAGCATCTACTGGAATATCCTCGTCTAAACTAGTGTCCTAGGGTTCTAAATCCCATTGCCTAGAAAGACCCTCTTTGTAGTTAGGATCTTGATGTGATATCAATTGAATGCTGCTATAGATGAAGGCCAGGTTCTCTGCTCCCTCTGATTCAAGATGATTTCTCTTCATAGTGTGAATAAAACCATATGTGCTCTAGTTCCTCTCACTAGCAGATGAGGTTGCCCCCTGAGATAGCAAGTGAACAACAAACCTTTGTAACTCTTTAGATTGATCTCCAACATAAAGTGTCCACTAGTTAGTAGGATCCTTCACAAGGTACACCTAAATGAGTCTTTGCATCCATGGATGCAAAGTCACCACGTCTGCAAACAAAGTGAACAAATTTTTCTTTGATGCTCTTTGCTTCTCACCATTTCCATATATCTTCCTCACACATTGCATGAAACCACATACTACCTCTCCTTAAGAAAATTATGGCCTCTTTTTCTTTTTTTCAATGTCATACCACTTTGTATTTGAGGCACATGCAGTCATGTGTAAAGCTGTGGTGAGGCCATTCCACCTTACAAGTATCTCTCCCTCCATTTGATTTTGTAAAAATCCTCTCATACATGGAATGAGTGGTCTCATAAAGTTCCTCAAGCAAGGTGAATCAATGTTTGCATGGTTGATGACATCTACTATGGGTTGTGAGACATTGTTAATGTATCTCACCTCAAAATAATCATCTAGAATCAACCTCTTGACTTCCATGGCAGTATGTAATGTTCCTTTTTGGGATGAAACTTAAAAAGAAGGGAAATGGCACAAACCCAACTTAGAGCAAATGGAAATTTATAAAATTCATTTGAATTTCTGGATAGAAAGGTACAACAGAAGGAAAATTGCAATATTTCACCACTAAAACAACTTTTACAACATCCACATCATGTAGAAGTTTTGTAAATAATTTAGAACAAGTACAAGCTAAGAGATGAGCTTTAAAACCCTGAGTTGGCGTATATTTAACTAAATTTGCAACGACAGTGGATCCACTTACATAAATGGCCAGAAGTTGAGATTCCAAGGTCCAAAATTCAATCTGACAAATGCAACCAGCCTTAGAAATTATGAGAAATCCAAATATCAACAAGAAATGAAACGCTGCACACACATACCTAGTGCTTGTGCATCTCAAAAGAGGTCAGGTATTCGCACTCGAACAACCTTTGTCTTTATGTTTCTTTTAGTACTAGGATTATATATTTTATTTATTTGGTTCTATTTCTCCCTCGTCATACACAATATAAGTTTTAGCTACAAAAAAGAAGAAATTGGCTAACTATCAAGGACTTTTCCCTCTCTTATGTATAACAACCAGATTGGGATTTATTTTCCACACTTAGGCCTTGAAATAAAATTACTACTCTTAGCTTTTATCTTTTAAATATAGGAATGTGTAGTTTGCAATTCCTTTAAAATTTTCATAGTCTTCCTTTCACCCACTGAACACATACACAAGGATGACATAAAAACATAACCAAATGAAGCACGAGTGTAATATACACACAACAATAAAATTTACAATAGAAAACATAACACCCACTTCATCAAATAAAAAACGATTTTTCTGGAAAGATATTCTATTTGTCAAGGATTTTAAGGTACAAGAGTGATCCTAAACACTGCCAATAATTACAGATCCATAGCACCTCTTTTCTTCTCACAACACCCAACATTTTCTGTGTTCTGCTCTCTAATAACTGCGTCTCAAAGTTGTTTTTTTCAACTTCTCCAACTGTCACCTCCACGACTCTACATAAAATTGAATGAACGATCAAGATATATGTTTTGTTTCCCTTTCAATTTCCCAAAGGAATACCAAATTCTGTGACTTTAATAAATTTTTGCATGGGCTGCCATGCCTCTCGTGTCTCACCATATATGCATGTTATGTTTTAGCAGATGGATAGAATGTAGAACAAATGTGTAGGTTTTTCTCTCCTTTACCATTTAATAAGCACATGTATCCCTAGTCTGTCGTAAGGTCACCTTGAATTTCATATACAGGAACATGGTCTTTGATATGGATGCCATGCCTGTGTTTAAAATCTTTTCCAACAAACTACATTCAACATATTTCTGTTTGTTTTATTCCTCTTATTAAAATATATACAAAATTCTTACGCTTTGAATCTTTATGTTTGAACTTTTTAAATATAATATATTTCCTTCTATAATTCCATGCAAGTTTAGTCACCAACTCATCATGCTACTTTAGTCGCAATGCCATGTGATCTTGCCAAGTCAAGTGGCTAATCCAAAATGCTTGATGCTCTTTATCTTTGAAGTGGTTCACATTGCTAGTCATTGGAAAGCATTTTCGACAAGGATTACTTTCATTAAAATAGGTCAAATACTTATGCAAGTTTGACATTCTATCAATTACCAAAAATTAATCGAACTCACTCCTATCTACAAGTGTTCTAACACCCTTCTTAAGATAAGCTAAAAATCCCACTAACATAGCCAATTAAAATAACTACTAACAATCTAGATTATAATAGGTCATAGTTACCTAAGACTCCGGGACAGGGGGACGACAAAATGAAGTTTCCAAAATTTGGGGATGATGACTATCAAAATGATATATAAAATTATGAAGATTAAAAATATACCCATAAATTTTATCCAACTGGTAGTGGTGTAATGGTTCTTGGGTCTCCTTGTACTTGGGAGGTCCAAGGTTCAAATCTTGGCTTAATTTTAAGGAAGCCTACTACCAACGGTTTGGATACCCTGGTGATAGGGCACCATGTTAATGTGATTTAATCCATGGGCTAGCCGAGAGCTTAAAACTTCCAACCTTAGATGGTTCCACAACTGGTGTGGGCTAGTGATGCCACAATGGGCTAGGGCCTCCGCCCTAGGTAACCTAATTAAAAATATATTCAAATAAATTTTAAATTTTTTATGAATAACAATTTTTGAGAGTCCACCATCCACATTTGTACTTGAATAATTTTGTATTGATATATCATTCTTGATTCTCATTATGTATTTGTAATACAATACAACCATCTTATGGTTTATCGGTAAATGTTTTGGCCTATGCCATATTGCTTTCAACATCTACACATCCTTTCTCTTCATATAGAACTCTACATATAGGCATTGTAAGTTTGTTTGATGATTGAAGCTTCCGAAGTGAATTGTAATTAGATTTATAATAGAAATGAGTGACTTCAAAAAACAATCTTACACTATAGGAGTATAATAGGTTCTTCCCAAATTTATTTCATTTTGTGACCTTGTGGTTGTGTGACCTTGTCCATGTGACCACCAAAAAACAAATCTGCAACATGAGTAGTAGGAAGAGGTGGTGGAAGTGCCTCAGCCATATCAACCACAAGAGATGGTGGAGGAGTCTCATCCTCAAGAAAAACATTTCCTCACAAACCATGGGAGGAGGAGAAGTAGGAAACACCACATCCAGATCACCATTTAACTGTGTGTCTTTATTGATGACAATAGGAGGAGGTAATGCCAAAGGTTCCTCATGCATATCACCGTTAAGAATCACATCTGCATGAATAGGAGAAAGTGGTGGAGGAACATCAACAATGTCACCAACAAATGACTCCTCATTGAGAGAGGGTGGAGAAGGATGAGGAAAAATTGGAGGTGAGGTGACCTCCCTAAATAAAGCTATAAATTTGTCCCAAACTTCATTTGGTGATGTGGAATTTGCAATATGAATCTGCAAGCTATCTAAAAGATAGAGGCCAATTTGGCCAAGGGCCTGATCCCATAGAGACTCAACCCAAGAAATATCTTTCTCCTCAATGAAAATTGGAATGTCATCAAGAATGACTCTCCATAACCCTTTGCATTGTATAAGCAGCTTCATTTTCATCTTCCAAGTGTCGTAATTTGACGATGAACAATAACAAATACGACAAAAAATCGCAAGTTACACCCCCAAAAAATGAGAAAAATGCCCAAATATGGACGGTGGGTAACACAGAAAATACATCCAAAAAAGAGTATAATGAAGATACAATGCTAACACCAAATGAAAGAAGGCTTCAAGAGGAAGAGGAAGCATGCTCAGTTAATTTCATCAAAACAAGACAAATAACATTCCCTTTAATAAAGTTCCTGCCAATAATAACTGTTGCCCTTACAAATTTGTTGTAAATCACAAAAAAAATGGTTTTATGTAAATAATAGGTGGCAGAATTTGACCCCAAGATGTCCCACCCTATTAATGAATTAAGAAAAGTTTTCTTACCACTTTACTAATGTTGGCTTTGTGACTTACAACTCAAAAAAATGCTATTTAAACCACCATGAAAGATGAAATTAATAAAAAAGACAAGAATAAATTCACATGTGTGGGAGGGGAGGGAATGTGGTAGGTTGAACAATATCACCAAATTTTCACTTTGCTCCAACTAGATGTGTTGTGAAACAGAAATCTGGCAAAGACTAGTAAAAAATTGTCCAATAAATCTTCGAAAAGCACTTTTAGGAAATCTTTCACAAGGGTCGTACTGCTTGCTCTGGAATGAAATAACTGACTGGTTTTTGTGCTCCGTTGTCTTTATATTTCCAAATTTCAATTTGTATGGCCTACAAACCTAAGTCACAAGATTCGCCAAATTTCAATGGGAAAGTTCGGAATTCAGTGAATTTCATTAAAACAATCAAAATTCGTTCAAAAACGTCAATAAATTCATACGGAATGCATTTTCCCTTATTTTTATCTAGAAATTGTTAAAAATTTCCTCAGACAAAGGTAGAAATAAAAAACCCACATTTTTTGTGCCCTAGCAACTTATACGTTTCCAAATATGAATTAGACGAGCCTTCAAAATCAAACAAAGCTGGTGGGGAAGACCAGGATGACACGAGAAGGGAAACACAACTTTACACAGAGGACATGACGACACTCACACACATTTTTCATTAGATTTCAATACACCTTCGACAGAAACGTGCAGCTGTGCTTGTCTCATATTTCTTCAACTGCGTACCCGGCAAACACTTTTATAGTTTAGATTTCATTCGTGTAGGTTTCCCGTTTCAAGCAATAGCATATACGATTTAAAGTTACTTAAGTTTTTATTATTATTTTGTTTAGTATTAACTTTTAACTTTCTAAGTATTGCTTTTAGGTTTTAACTAAATGAATATTTTAGGCATTTTAGTTAATGAATATTTGAGGTATTTAGTTAATGAATATTTTAGATATATATATATTTTTAATTTATAGTATTTTAATTAGATTAAGTTTTTATTTTAGATTAAAATTATCAATTATTAAAGTATATTTTATTATTAAATTATATTTTTCGAACTTAATGACAATTTTTTAGGTGATTTTTATCCTTGCCGAATTTCTTTCAAATTTTATCATGGTCGAACATGAACACGAACCTTTTGACTTAGTTACAAACAACAAAAAACCATATGAATATGCAGAAAACAAGGACAACTTGATAATGTTATGTTATAGGCAGTCAAATAGCTGTATGGCCTGAAAAAAAATGGTACGGCTTGGTCTAAAATGAAACTAGGCACAATTGTCTATGCCCCTATACCTTCAGATTTAAAAAATTTACTTGTATGGCCCGTGGTAAGCAAAAACTGTATATTTGGCAGAGAAAAACAAATAAAAAGAAGTCAACAGATTAGCCTCCCAAAGGGTTGTATGGACTGCTCTAAAATGGTATGTCCCATATTAAAATTGAAGCTAACTCAGAGCCCAACATCCAAGTACTATCAAATTTTGATTTTGAAACTTGTATGGCCTCCAAAACCCAAAAAATGTACGGATTTTGGTAGAAAATCTTCCAAACAAGGAAACAAATTGTGAGAAAATTAATTTTCCCACAAACATATGCAACAACAATAATTGATTTTTTGTATTGGGATCTGAAATATATTAAAAAATGTAGGAAAGAAGATCTACAACTGGTACTCTGTGCTTTGATACCATAACCGCAATGCACAGGAGATACAAAGGATCCATAATATCATTCCAGAGATAGAACCTACAATTAAGAAACCTGCGCAAATATTTTAGAGAACAAAATAACGTAGAATTATTTTATTCAACACTTCAAAGATATAGTGTGTCCTTAATTCTCTCTCTCTCTCTCTCTCTCTCTCCTCTCTCTCTCTCTCTCTCAATTCTAGAATTAGGGAGGATATATAGGACTCATAGTTTGTTGTAGAAACAAACTCCTTACACACTAAAATAGGAAGATATTCCATTTCCCTATATTGGTGTGCATACCAAACCTATGGAATATAATAGTTGTGAGAATCACTATTATATAAAAATAGGATACATCTAAGCCTATGTGTCTAGTTTACCCTAAGTGCGCTTAGTACCTATGTATAGTAGAACTTGAAGTAAAGGTGAATTACCTTACGTAAGTTTGACACACATTATTCCAACATCATATAGTTCAAATATAAGAGACAGCACACACTCATACGTGATTTCAAACACATTCATAGTTAAACATAGTTACAAATATATCGTATTTGCAGTGGTGGGAGAGGTCCTCACTACACTTATTCCTAGGTGTGACTAGACCACATCTCAAGTGCTCATTTGGTTGGATTGGGCCTCATTGAACAATTACAAAACATTATTTGTGGGATTGGGTCCTCACTACATTTTCTTAGTTTGTGTTGGCCACCTTATTGAATATCTTGTATGTAATTGGAGTATGGTCTTTCATCACTACCATTGATGACCAATGTCTTTAGCTTTATTCTTTTTTATTGTATTTGCAAGTGTGTGTAATTGGAGGATGGTTTATCATCATTGCCATTAATGATCACCGCCTTTGGCATCATAGTCGTTTTGGCTCTAATTTTCGCAATACTAAATTGCTAAACCAATATTTGAGCTTGTAGTGAGCTCAAGATCAAATATTTTCCTCCAACCTCTAGAGGTCCTCCAACTTTCTCTAAAATGTTGTTCGCTCAGCTAGGTCATGTATGAGGACTAGGATGGTCTATAGATTATCCTCTATCACTTCATGATAATATAGATTGGGATATATAGAGCATATTTTTAAGGCCTACACAAAAGAGAAGATATATAAGATGGTGATTTACTCTCCTATCAAAGGTGTTGGGTTCTAAAACCTAGGTATAGAATAGGGGTTGGCATCTTACTAGTATCCTTATTATACGAAGATCAATAGATTGTAAATAACATAGAGAATTCTAAGCTAGGGTTGTAAACAAAAATTATATAGATATTAATAGGTGTCCAAATGAAGGATGGTTTAATATCATTTCCATTGATGATCATCGTCTTCGGCGGCGTAGATATTTTGGCTCTAAGTTTCACTACTAAATCACTAAACTAGTTTCGAGCTTGTAGAGAGCTCAAGATCAAAGATTGTCCTCCAACCTCCTAAGGTCCTCCAACTTTCTCCAAAATGTTGTTCACTCAAGCGAATTATGTATGTGGGTTGAGATGGAATATAGATTTTCCTTTATGACTTCTCGATAATATATATTAGGATAAAGAGAGAACCATTATAAGGCCTACACACAAGAGGAGATCTAGAAGATGGTATCCAATTTCTATCAAAGGCACAGGGTTCCAAAACCTAGGTCTAGGATAGGGGGTGGCTTCTTACTAGTGTCTTTATTGTATGAAGATCAATATATTGCAAAGATCATAGAGATATCTAAGTTAGGGTTGTAAACACTAATCGTATAGAGATTGATAGGTTGTAATGTCCAAAGTGCATATTGTAAGGCAAGGTATGATATAGAATAATGCAATAAATTAATAATATGATACTCTATTCTCATCTATGAACATGATACATCAGTCAATCAATCAAATAAAAAATGACAAAGGTAATGGAAAGTTTGAGATACTTGCCTTTATGTAGACACCATTGGTGCACTTCCCCTTAGAGTCAACAACTCGTTATGAGAGAGTTGATGTGGGGGACCACAAGAAGGATAGAATTAACTAGTTAGGGACTACAACGACTTTGTAGACCTTGCTTTGAATAGAACATTAGGTTATTTATATAGGATTTGAACATTAGGTGACTAGGATTGTTAAAGAGAACATTAGGTGATTTGAATAGAAGCTTTGGTGATGCTTTATAAGAGGTTTGTTCCATGGAGCTTCAGTTTGAGGAACTTGGTGTAGGAGCCATTCTTAGTAGGAGTGACAAGATTCCCAATGTGCAAGTCTTGAAAGAGAATCTTGGGATATTCTAGTTCTATTTGGACCGTGTTGAATTGAGTGGTTAGCATGAATTGAGGTAAGGTGCCCGATGAGTTAGGTTTCTCAATGGTGGGCACGTGGGAGATAGAAGGGTAGCAAGAAATGGGAAGATCTGTGTTTGGATATTTTGCCATGGTATAGTGGTGAAGAAAGGGGAAAGGGGAAGATCTACTATTGGATCCCCATCCATGAGATTCTGAGAGAAACGGGATGATCTTTTTATGAATCTTCAGCCATGGTAGAGTGGTGAGAGATGGGAAGATCCTTTTGTGAATCTTCAACCATGGTAAAGTGATGAAGGGGAAAGAAGGAAGATCTGTTTTTGGATCTTCATCTGTGAGAGATATGGGAAAAAGGAATAATTTGATATGAACAGTTTTAAGAGGATTGCATGAGGCAAATGAAATATATAAGGTTATACTCAGTTGATTTTAAAGGAGATTTTGAGTTGATATTAGAATAAGGAAAAAAATGTGAATATTCCCTTAAGTCATATTCACGTCGGGTTCACCATAATGTATGTGGGCTAAAATGTTTTGTAGATTATCCTCTTTCTCTTCTCGATAATATAGATTAGGATACAGAGATGACCATTCTAAGGCCTACGTACAAGAGGATTGTAATCAAGGAATGCTAATGTCACCGTGGATCTAAAATATGTTAATTTGCTTCCTATTAAAGGCGAATATATTGTAAAGAACATAAAGATATCTAAGCTAGGGTTGTAAACATGGATTTTATAGAGATCTATAAGTTGTAATTCCCCAAAGGATTGTAAGGCAAGGGACGATATGGAATAATGAAATAGATTAAAAATATTTTGCTCTATTCTAAATTGTTTACATGATACATCAATCAAATCAGAAATGACATAAAGGAAAAGGAGAGTTAGGGGTACTTACCTTCATGTATACACCATTGGTGGATTAACAATGTTGAAAAATTTATGCCATATCAGGATTACTTTATTTAAAATAGGACAGATAATTATACAAGTTTGACATCCCATTATTTAGGATGTGATTCCCATAAACTAACTCTGATTAATTAATGTCACACCTATCTATGGGTATTCTAACACCTTTCATAAGATAGACTAACAATCCCACCAATGTATCTAGTTAAACCAACTATTAATAATGTAGATTATAATAATTTTAAATAATTACTAATTGTTTGAACTTATCTAATCCCAAGTATATGTATAACTTAACTCCTGACAGAGTCCATTTCCAAAGTCCCTTTTACCCATAAGTGTCATCTGTGTCGGAGTCTTTCTCTGCTTGGTCGACCCAAACGCCCTAATGGAACCATGCATCTCCCTTCAACCCTTAACAGTCTTGGTATGGATATTGGTATCTACACATAAACCATATGGCATAATGATACCTCAAATATAACATGTTAAATAAAATGTCAAATATACACATGGTATATTAAACAAATCAATTTATCGCACCTCATTAAATTCTCAAAATGAATTCAACTCATAAAAATAAAATATGAGATCATAATAAAAGTTGCATATGAAATGTATGAGATCCAAGTAAGTCTGAATATGTTTTAAGTTATTATGTGTTTCAACATGCATGTCAGTATGAAAAGTCATTATACAAACAAGTCTAATTGAAATACCTAATTCCTATTAGGTGTAAGGAGGAAAAATGATACTAAAGCCCAGAGATGCAACAATTGTGTCAAAAAAATGGGTGTCATATAGCGGGGAAATACAATACAATAATTAAAAAGTACCTAAGAGGATGAAAGTAGGTACACACCTAATGTATATGAATTCTTGTAAAAATCACATATAACTTGTATTTGATATTAATCTAAGGTCATGGATTCTATAAGTACTAGTGCATTATAATTAGTAATTTTCTTTTTGCATTGGCTAAAAGATATGAAAAGTTGGTTGCTTCACATGAAACTCGTTAAGGGAACAATGTAGAGAATGTGCAATGTCCATCCCTGTTACAATCACTGTCCTTTCTAGATTAGAATGTGAGTTCACTAGCATGGACTTTTCATGCTAATGAACTAACAAACGTGGGAGGAAAGGACTTCTATTACGCAATAGTTGATTAGTTTATAAATCATGATCATTTTATCATGGATATCATTGGTATTGATAAAGCTATACATGGTATTTATGCAACATGTTTTTAGCTTGCATGTACTTGCAAGGAACATTGTCAATGACATAGATATAGTAGTACTATTTAATAGTAGCTTTTGGGTTTTGTTTTTACATGTTTTGCAATGACAGACAGTAAATGAATGTTTTTGGCAATAACTAGAAACCTCAAAACATTCCTGCCACAGTTGCTAACAAGAATCAATACACACAAATTGTAATACTTGCAACGAAAGGTGGTGATCTCCACTTATTCGATAATAAATATTTTTTAATGAGGGCTTGCCTCTGTTGCTTGGATGGTAATGGGGAAACCATGCAAAAACATTTTTACTTCTTTACATATAAACCACAATTCTCTCTCTTCTTGTTCCTTACATCTTGTAGTAACTTGCAAAAGAAAACGACCCTAGGTAATGACCATACCAAGCAAATTTCCTTATGGTAATTACTGGTTTTTAATTAATTTATCCCCTCTTGTTTTAGATTCAGCCTCTTTGGCACATTTTGTTTCTACATCCTTTATTTTCAACTCATCTACAAAAACCCATAACTTTGTTATATGGTTTTGTGACAATTTAAGTCTTTGTGAGGTTTCTATCTAATCCAATTGGTTGGTCTTTGTAATTATCTGTAATTAACTGCTAACCATATTGAACGAATTGAAAAAAATGTTCCAAAGTGATTTTTCTAAGCAACATTTTCAGATCTTGCTGGTGCTTGCAGCAATTATTTGTTATGCAAGAAAACTAGTGACACATTAGTGTCCATGCTACGTGTTGTGTGACTAACTATTTTTCTCTAAAATAGAATACATGTCTTGCCTACGATGGATTTATCCTGAGCTACAATGACATCATCTAAGGATTCCCACTAAATTTTGATTGTATTTATCTACATTGTATCTTATGCTGGTCTCTGATTTATCTCATTGTAATATATTGTCTTCTTTAATTATATTTTCCTATTTAAACATGATGCTAGACAATGTACATAATTGTATTTGTGCCTATTAGGTCTATGATTCTCATTGCATCCGTGGAGTCTGTAAATATTTATTCATTGTCCATGAATTGTTTAAATGATTTAGAGAGGGCACTTCTCCATGTAAAATTGGTATCAACATACTAATTCCGCATCTTTCAAATTTTGTTCTTCAAATGTTATTATGTATGTCACTGTGCTTGGTGTAATTCAAATTTTTCTTAATTTCATCAACTGTTGATTAAACTCCCCTAGTTTGGGGAGTGTATGACCCACCTAGTAAATTAGAAAAAGAAAAAGAAAAAAAAGAAAAGGAATTCCAAGAAATGAAGGGTTGGGTGAAACAAAACAGAAAATATTTATTAGGAATATAAGGCTTATATTTTAGTAAGGCTTATAATTTAGCATTAAGTTAATATTAATTAAGTATTTACTAATAAATGGTAGTAACCACTTCAACCGTTTTCTAACCATCTCCCATATAGTAAAATGATGGACACACAATGAATAATGTGTGCATTTCAAATCCTCTTCATTATTTCTTTGTTCATGTCTTTCAACATTGGTATTAGAGCCAGACAAGAGAGGAGGAAGACATAATGAAGTATTTCAAAATTGATTCATGTCAGAAAAGTTTTAGTTGTGAAGGAAAAGCATTTAGTGTATTTGTAAAGCATCTACATCGAGAGAAAGTTATAGAAGAATAATGTCGTGAAAGAATTCACCATTAATAACAGTCCTGCCATTAAAAATGGATGCGTAGGCACATGATATGAATTTCAGATGGTTTTAATATAGTTGTGAATGGGCATAAATATAGTAACGAAAAATGCCACCAAAAATACAGTTGCAAATCTAAATATTGTACATTCATATCACGAATTTCATCCATATTCTCTACCAAACTCGTGCAGATCGTGACAAAGTTCAAGGGCACAAACTGGAGATTCGTTGGGGTGAAAGAGTGTAAAATTGTCATTATTAAGAGTGTGTTTGTGGATACACGAGTTTATAAGGCCATTTAAGGCACAAACTCACAAGTGTAATTTTTCAAGGGCACATTTGTAGTTGCATGCTTCAAATATAGAGGACACGTTTGTAATTGCATTCTTCAAATATAGAGGACATGTTTACAGTTACATTCTTCAAATATAGTTTTAGAGGGAAAAAATAGGAGATTTACTAAGGGCAAAATGTGCAAAATTATCTTTATTAAGAGTGTGTTTTTGAATACACGAGTGTTGGCTAGATTTGTTACACAACTAAAAACCTAGGCAATCATGAGATAAATCTCCCTCATTTACTAGTGAGGCTCCCGTGTAAGATTTTGTCAATTATATTTCCTAGTATCTATCTGTTGGTTTTACTTTAATTGTGTAGCTCATGAACCATAACTAGGCAATTTTGCAGCAAGTAAGCAACTGTAAGCAATATGTGTAGGAAAGGGGAAATAATTAAATGTGAGAAGAAAGGAAAGAAGATGTGCAACCTAAGCAATAGTTGACGGAGTTGATCGCATGCACGTAGACAAAAAAATAGATCTTAAAATACAAAAAATGAAGCAAAAGAAAGTTTCAGATCTAGATTTAATACAACACAAATTTTGTGTAGAGATCGAAAAAGAAAAAATAAATGAATGCATCGTTGACACAAAGTTATCTGGAAATATTCCTCTTCTCTATTCCTCTACTTGCAAAAATCTATCAAGGGTTTCAGCTCAAATTCCAAAACACAAGAATGCTGATTACAAATTTAGATCCTTTAACCTGTAGGTTTTTCCTCTACTTATAGTGTGTAGAGGGGAAATTACAAATGGGAAACTATAACTGAACTAGAAAATGAAGTAGTAAAGGGAAAATTTGGCAATCATCTTCCTAAAATTCCTCTCTTAGTGACATGCATAAGGAGTTTAAGCAAAAATTGTGCACATCTATCACCTATCTTAAATAATATTTTCAAATAACTCAAAGTAATGGTTTTTAAACCAATAACTTTAATCTTACATTTTTATCCGGAAACATAGAAAATAAGAGAAGAAAGAATATCTGCTAGCTATAACACCTGTACTTTCATTTTTTTTTTATTGAATATACTCGTCAAACATGTAATTCACCATCTTCCCATCTGTTTTAACAATAGCCTATCTCTCAGTTCTGAACTGTAGCAATCCTCTAGACAAAGCAACAATATTAGCCTTTACCTTGTCTAAACCAGGCCCATATCCCTCAACATCTACTTGAAGCTTTATGAGTCTGTCAATTGAATCCATTGTGAAAGGTATGGTGGCTTCATCAATTTCTTTATGCACAACCAAAAGAAACTCCTCATGGGTAATAGGTAATTCATCTGGGATGCTCTATGGAACTTCTCCTATCTTACTTTCTAGCAACTGCATCCTTTTTAGTAGGAGCTTGAGGATTTCTACGAGGAAGGAAACTGAAATTTCTAACTACTTCCCCTTTTCCATCAATCCATTAGGTACAATTTTCTCTAGAATTAGCACATCCTCTAACAACGAGTGTATCTTAGTTAATGTATCCAGATGACTTTAGACAACTATGTTATCATCTTCTATCTGTGTCATCAGTTCCTTTAGCTAAGATATTGCCCTATGCATATTCTCCAATTCACTTGGTATTTTTTCAAACTACTCTGAAGCTTGGTGAATGATTTTCTCTTTCCACTGAGCAAAAACTTTGACCTGGTCCCCTGCATCTTCCACCTCCTGCATCAGATGATTACTCACCTGCTCATGTGCTAAAATGGGTTGAGAGGAAGGTTTTGAAACCTTAGCAATGATCTCACATAGTTGGGACACCTATTTTTAAAGTTTGGCTCTCTTAGTCTTCTCTTTGTCAAGCTTAAGGAATAAAGCATTCATTAGTATCTGTGTATCCTGCTTTAATCCTTTTGTGGTAGTTTGACCTATTGGCACTTTGGTCACTACTATATCAACCACCGTGAGCTCTCCCTTGTGTTTTCCTTCTACTGGAACCGATAACTCAGAAAAATTCTCTCTCGATTCTTCAATAATCAACCTAGAATTTATTTTGGTAGCTTTAGGTCTTTTATCTCTTCCGCCCAAACTCAGGAGAAGCTGAAAGTCGTGTTCTTCCAAGTTGATCTCCTCTATGACTTCTAGGATTTTATGCAAAGACAACCATGATGAAAATTTGCTTCTTGGTGAATGAGAAGTCACTGAGTGCACCACCATCTCATGCTATGATTCTGCTCTATTTGAATTTTCCACTGTGTTGTGACTACCACCCTCTGAATTGTCCAAAGACAATGCCTTTTCAAACTCTACCATATATGCTTTCAACTTCTCCACATGGAGAGGTGATGATCTGAGTGGTTGAGGAGAAAATACAAATGACGTTGGCTTCAATGGAGAGACAAAAATATCTATTTGGGGTTTCAGGGTTACCGAAGTGCTATGAGTTGATGTTGAAGAAGCTGGAACTAGCATGATAGTTGTATATTTGTCCTTCTTCTGTGTGTGATACTTATTGTGAACTTTAAGCTTTTTTTTCCTTCTACTACTTTCACATTCATGCTTTCTTTTATTGGAGTCTCTTGTGGTAAAGTTTCCTATGATCTGATTCATCAAAGCTTCATCCAAATAATACCCCTTTATCAACAACCAGTTCGAAGTGTTAACTAGAACTGCTGGAAGATCTTTCCCCAATCATCTAGAAGACACCAATGTTTTCTTGAAGAGCAGCTCTATTCCCTCCCATCTAATTGATATGAGTCAAGTATCACATGCCCATCATCTGTGAGATCTGCAGGTATCCGTGCCAAACCATAATCAGGACACTTGTTGCACCGATAACATGCTGAAGTCTTTCTTTCTAGCTTCATACTCGTTTCTTCAATTCATCCAAAAATCTTCCAACAAAAGTAAAATGTTAGTATTCCTGGGAGATTGTCTTATTGGCTACCCCATATGGGTCAAATTTCAGCCGGTGCTGGGAAGAAATCATGTTCATACTCAGAACATTTTAGTTTCGACTCCTCTAGCTTTGTGGATGCTCTAACAGTTGTAATAACCCACTATGACTAGAAAGCAACCCGTAGACTTTTTCCACTTTTATTATAAGTCATGAATCTCCACAAGATATCTGCATAAGTCCATGATGACCCACTAGTCGCTTAGATACCTCGGAAACTTTATTGGTTCTCCCAAAAAATCTGGTTACCCTGAGATATGTGAAGTCTATAAACTTGTTGAAAATATAGCCATGTTGGGATACCACTTCCCAAGCTTCTTTACTTACCCTGTTGGTCTTCAGATCCACTATTTAATTTCTAGATGAATCCATTAGAAGAACCCATCGTTGAGTGCCTTATAATATTTGTGGCATTCAGGAATTGTTGACTGTGGGAAGAACTCAAAGATAGGATCTTTCACTAGTACACCCCATCTATCCAGCGTGGAAAATATACCCTGGGAGGCTGCTACATATACCAAGTATGAAATCATTTTGAAATTGTTCATAAGCATCACACTCTAGAGTTGCTCATCAATGTTGTCACTAATTGATTATCAAATCAACTTTGTTGATCTCAATAGTCCTTATGAAAAGCATACATATATGAGTGGAAAGTTGTGAGTATTGACTTCTCCACTTAACTTGTAAAAGCAATTTAGTAATATCATCAACCTCATGCACAAAATTGGATCACGTGGAAAAGTCCTCGAGGATTTTGATGGAGACCCGGGCTTCATATCTTTGCTATTCATTATGCCCACACAATTTGTTTTGTGTTTTTTCCCATTTATTTTCCAACATCCAACATGTTAATGAAAATCACCACTTGTCGTGTTAGAATCTTCAGACAATAATAAATAAATTGTGCATCCATCTTGATTATTGTCTTTCTTGCAACAACCTAAATTGTTCTAGAAAGAGGATGATATGACCTTGCACACTCCATAACAAATTCGGGTAACTGAGTTGTGACTGGAAATGTTGATACTTGAATAATTCCACTACTTTGTATTGCCCGCATGAGAGATGTATTTCCGACCTTGGATTTGTCAATTATTTTGGAGATGGGTTTAGGGCCTATGTCTGGTGTCATTGATATCAACAAATCTGGAAGCTATGTATGCTTTTTTTTATCCTTCGCTTTCATCACACTTCATTATGGCTGAAGGAATCTTTGTTTGAGCAATCTTTGTTTGTGTTCTTTTTCTTTTAATCTTGCTCGGAATTCCTTGTAAATGGATCAATTTGTGCAGATCTAGAAATTTCTTCAGATTCAAAAGATATATTCAATGTACTTGACATTAATTTTCACTCCCTTTCACATGTATGAACACCTGTAATGAATACCTAGAATTATTTCAGAAAAAGATGGAGTCCACAACATGAATACTTGATTTATGTCACCAAAATCTGCATATAAAGTCCGCTGCCCTAAAATTTGAGGTTTTGCTTGCATGCAAAGAAAGCATAAATATTTTAAATTTCACTTGCGCACTTATACCAACATGCAAATAATTATCATAGCAAAAATCAAGCTATTCTAACCATAAGTGCGCCAAACCTTCAAGCTTCCTGGGATTGAAAAATACCTTCTGATGCACAAAACGTCCTTTCCTTAGTGCCAATATTGTCTGGGCTGTAATCCTTAGCAAAAATAATTAATTTCTTCTTTAATATGGCAGTCCATGCTTATATAATCCTCAACATATATATTTTTAATAATTTCCCTTCCTATTCCTAGCAATTTAATAAATAAATAATCATGTCTATTCACCCAAATTGGGTGGCCCAATTATTCATGTTGCTGGTTGCTTTTAAATACATTTATTTTATTTACTTTTAGCGTGCATCCTTAAGTTGTCTTTGGCTTGACTTCTTTCTTTGACTTTTCATCCATTCATGGTGCCAAAATTAGGTGAAAAAACCATAAATAAATATCATTAAATTCATTATTTAATGTCAAAGTGGGTCGCACTTTCTGGCAATGGTGATTTCTACAAATAGGAAATCAACTTTGATGGGAAGTTATGCCCTGCACTGCAGCTCCAAAAATCCCCTCTTCAACTTAAGTTATTTCACTTCCATTATTGGAATTTTTTACCTTGTAAGCCAGGTAAGAAATTCCCGCTTGCTTGCCACTGCGAAAATTCCCATTGGTGAATTAAAACCTCTCCCATAAAGTGCGACTTGCATGGGTGAATAAATTTTTTGGGTGGGAAAAGAAAGTCCTGCTAGGAACGTAGAAAATTCCCATTGATGCTTTAAGTGATTTTTCTTTATTTTATAATGGAAATTTTTACCGTGCATAATGCAAATAAGAACTTCATGCCTGCCTGCTACCTCTAATATTCCCATTGTATCTTAAGTGACTTTGTCTTCATGGGGTTGCAAGTAAAAATTCTTGCCTAGCCTACCATTACCAAAAAAACCATTGCAGCTTAAACCCATTCATTCCAAAATGTGTGACTTACCTATGAGAGGCCTTTTGTGCACGACTTCATCTTTTTTGGTCAGAAGTTTACTTTCTAAGGCTTATTCCTTCTAGTTTTGAGGCCATAAATGATCTCTAGACGTTTCAGGACAATTAAACAGACTATATAGAAAAAAGAATAGATCCAGGGGAGTTTAATAAATAAACTGCGGAGAAAACCAAAGAAAAACACAAAAGAAATAAATAAAATTAAAAAATGTTGCCAGAAGTTGCAGACAATGCTTTGAATTCATTCTTGGTAAATATCTTATTGAGATGTGTGAAAACCGACATACAAAACTTCAACAGGGTTCAACCGGAGCACAATTTACTTCAAACAGGGCTTTATTTATTTAATAAATAGTTAAATAAAAATTTCCTACAAAAAAAACTTGGCGAAGGGGATAAAATAAATTTTAGCATCTGGGTATTTATTGAAATTGTCTGATATGATTCATTGCAAATTTCTTAGCGCAATACAGACATCTTCTGGCAATAAAAAACATGAAAAAACGTGTTATACTACTATATGTGACGAGAGGAAACCAAATTTTGAAGGGCATTTAATTGGTTTGTGGATCTATATTAAAGGGTTTGGTTCTAGAAGGAAGGGTAGAAGGGATGATGAGATCAGTGTAAGATCTCGTAGACAAGGCCATGAGTGACCTGCTCATTGGACCTGACGGGATTGTGAATCTTGAAATTTGTGATGTCACTAACAATGATCATAGGCAAGCCAAAGATTTTATCAAAGCAGTACAGACACATTGGACATAAGAGTCCAAGGGTTCAACTACTACCTTTGATGCTCTTGGAGACAATGATAAATAATTGTAGAGAAAGTGTACACTATCAAGTTACTGAAAGAAATATGTTTCAAGAGATGGATAAGATTGTAAGGAAAAAAATGAATGGAAATTCCAAGGTAGAGCAAATGAATTTAATGTAGTCATTGCTGAAGATCCATTGGATGCTGAAAGCGGTGAATAACTTGCTAATGAAGAAAATGGTTTTTAAAGAAGCCTCACATTTTGAAGACATGAAGGGATCTAGTGTAGACAAAGCTTAGTATGGATTGTTGCTCAGTTCACGAGTCTGTAAATCTTGGGAATTATACCCTTATAAGGGTCATGAGACAACTTGGCGCATCACTGTGGGTGTTGCTCAATACGGATGGTTGCCCAATAATTCAGATATTAGTGATTCAAGAGTTTGGAGAGGCGGAATCTAGGAATTTGGTAATTCAACTCGGGAGCTACACCTTTACAAGGGTTAAGGGTGTTCTACCTTGTCAAAGAACCATTTTCAAAGAGAGCTTATGAATAATGTGTTACTCTATTTAGTTCTATTATCTTTTGTCAATCTACTTAGCCGGTACCTACCTTGTAGGGTATGGGCACTGGTACATACCCTGTAGGGTATGGGTATCGGTACATACCTCGTAGGGTAGGGGTACTGGTAGTACCATACTTGATACAAGATATGTGTACAATATGCAGGGGGTACATCCAAGGTACCTCCTTCAATGATCGGGTACGTCTTGGGACGTAGCCAGGCATACCTGGGCACTGCATGAGGTACCCTAGGCATACCCAGACATACCCGTTGCAAAAAAAAAGATTTTTTTGTTTTGTTTTTAGTAAAAAAAATGTCAAACCGACTTGTAAAATACTACGCATCCTAAACCCTAAAATGTTCCCCCAAACTCTATAACAACAACAATAAGAACACATTAACCTCACAATTGCATACTTGCCTCACATTTGCATTCTCTACTCTCACCTTCATAGACCTAGAGATTCTAAACTTTGATGCTTCCATTTCCCAACTTTGATTACTAGACCTGAACCTAGAGAGTACTTTGCGTGACCTGCATAGTGGGGCTAACGGGAGTGGCATTGCTGATGGTTCTAGCTCTGCTCCTGATGCTTGTGGTTATAATGAACCATGTGATGGTGGTGATGCTCTTGATGAAGACATTGGAGAAGTAGCGAAGTCATTTGATTATGATTATAATTAGACTATTAGAATGTTGATGTATCTTCTTTTTTGTGTTCACACTGTGACATTTGAACAATGTATTGCTTGCAAGTTCGAACAATGAATATCATGACAAAATGCATTGAATTATCAATACATTTTAACTTTTGTGGCTATTTCACTTATTTAATAATTTGTCTACTCTGTGCATGTGTAAGGCTGGAATTTTGTTTATTTCCTTACTTTTTAAAATGTTTTTAATTATATATATATATATATATATATATATATATATATATATATATATATATATATATATATATATTGTATGGCCATACCCAAAGGGCATACCCATTCTCCCCCAAAAAATATCCATTCCAGCGTATTGGATTCCTATACCCATACCTATATTGTACCGCGTATCAGCTACCTGGTTGTCAATATGCTTATTTTTCATTCTGTAGTGTAAGCCTTAAGAGTGGGTATAATAATATAAGGCTTATAATTTAACACTAAGTCAATATTAGCTAAAGTATTTACTAATAAACAATTGTAATCACTTCAACAATTTTGTAAGCACCCCTCACATAATAAAATGATGAACACATAATGAATAATGTGTGCATTCCAAATCTTCTTCATTATTTCTTTGTTCAGTCTTCCAACAGAGTTTAAAAAATTCAATCCAAGATTAATTCATCTTGCAATCTAGCGATTAAATGCAATGGGAATGATTAATTACTAACACCATTTTGTTAACTCCTATGATAGAATTTTATGTTCAATGCTTAATTCAATATGTTTATTTTTTTCCTTTTTCATTTCAACATGATTTGTTTTACAAAAATTACAAATACATGTGTGCACGCTTGCATGCCAAGAATTGTGGAATTCTTGTTAAAGGTTTTTGGTGTTGGAGATATTTTTCTATTTTTTTGCTTCTTGGACATGAACACTTAAAAAAATGGTGACTTGAATCTTGATTAAAGCTTTTCTGATGTAAAGTATTTTTTGAATGTCTTAAGCCACCAATATATAGAATATTTGTGGATGTTGCTAACAAAAAAACAATTCATTTTACATAACTCTCTGTGGTCTTAGTGTTTCTCATAATCACATTTATTGTAGTGCTAATAGAGTCCAGGTTTCCATATTGGACCCTTTTTTGTCCATGACTTGGAAAAAAATGTTTCAAATGGCTATCTTTGGTGATACTGATTACCATCAATTTCAATTGTAATTTCCGTTGTTATGGGCTTTTTTCTACAGTACTCTAGCATTGGGGTGTCATGTTTTCAAATAAATTTTTATTTTCATGCCTTTGTACTCTCTTGAAAATGAATTGCTGAAATATTTCTTTTTGATTGAATTCATCACTTTCTTGCAGTACACTCCTGTTGTTGACATATGGAGTAGTGCATGCATCTTTACAGAAGTGTTGACTGGATGACCTCTTTTCGCTGGGAAGAATGTGGTTCACCAGTTGGACCTAATTACAGATATGCTTGGAACACCATCTATCTATTACAAATATGCTTGGAACACCATCTACTAGTGTGCCTTGCATCAATATTCTTACCTTCAATGAAGTCTAAGAGTCGGTGCCTTGATGTATGCTAGTTGAGGTTTGTTTTACAGCTTTGAAGTGAAACAACTGCAAGAAATGGAAATGGTTGAGTTGGTCAGTAGATTAGACACACATAAGAGTGAACAATTATATAGCTTTGTTTGGCTAGAACAGATACGGAATGATAAAGCCAGAAAATATCTAGTTAGCATGTGGAGGAAATCTGTAATTCCTTTTGTACAGAAATTCCCAAAGGTAGATACTTTGGCCCCAAGGTTTTTGAGAAAATTTCTTGCTTCTGATCCGAAGGTCCATCCTGTTGCTGAACAAGTATGCCAAAAGTTTGGTTACTCTCTCGTATGCATTATCTAAACTTGAAATCCTTATTTCCCTGGTCATAGTTAGGCAACATATGAACTATTTTAATGCCATTATAGCATCTATTACCAAAATGTATGGAATGCAGGCCTTGTCCAACCCTTATTTTATAAGTATTGATAAAACAGACCATAATGGCGTAAACCTTTGGCAAAGTCCATTATAAAGTTGGAATTTGAGTTCGAGAAGCGACGGATGTCAAAGGAAGATGTACAGGATCTTATAAATAGGGAGGTAATTCCAAAAAACTGCTTCATAAATATTTCCTCACTTGCATCAGTTGACCTTTTTTTTAATATCAAGACCATGGAGTTGATAGTCATTTGACTCTTGATAACATGGTAGATTCTAGAGTATCATCCCCATAAGAAGAAGGATCACTTGCCAGGGACAGAAAATGTTCTCTTTGTTTATCCGAGGTTGGATATTGTTTACTTTGTAATAGTTGTGGTGATGCTAGATATGGTTGATATTAACTGTTTCAGATTTTGTTGATTACAGCTCTATGGACATGTTCAAGAAACAGTTTAAGCATCTGGAAGAGCATTATGATAAAGGATATACTTGTGAGCCTTTACAGAGAGAGCATTCCTCTTTACCCAGGTTATTTTTGGCCATGTTCATGTTTGATTCAATAAGATGGGTTTTACACTTTTACTTGTTATCAAAAATTATTTACTAAGCATTTGTGATGAAATTAATCCATGATTTTATGCTAATGCTATCATACTTTTTACTAAGTAATCCATGATAATTATAATTTGACAGGGAACAACCATCAGAAATGAGGGGAGTAGTGGGTAGTCAGAAAGAACAAGGACTAAATAATGTCATGAAGATGAGCCCAAAGGCACATACTATCTTCCAAGGTAAGGCTTTGTTGTGTAGCCTTCTTCTACAAGGTCAAGACTGGTAAATCTAGAAACTTCTATTTTAGCATTGTATTCAAGATCTTTTTTTTTTTATGCTCCTCCATAGACGAGTTTTTTTTTTAGTTCAATTTTTTCACAATGTTATTTTTGTTGTAGGAGGACATGTGAAACCTGACAAAGTTGTTGGTTCAAGTTTCTTGGCAAGGGATAGTGAGAGCGAAACATATGCCGATTTAAAGAGAATAGTCCAGAGCTCCAGTGTAAGTGGCTCCTTGCATGGCATATCTGGACAACTATATCCTAGGCAAGTCCTTGCTATTAATCTAGAGAAAAATGGAAGGAAACTGGAATCTAGAGAAAACACTAATATCATTCGGTCAAGGTTCAACGTGAATTCTCATGTCCTTATTGATAGGAGGGATCTTTTAGTGAGAACACTAATATCATTCACTCAAGGTCCAGCGAGACAGGGCATGTGCTTCCTCATAGAGAATGTTAGGTCAAATATACAGCTCCTTGTCTACGTTAATTTTAGATTTTACAAGTGAAGATATCCTCGTATTAATTTTTCAGCTTTCATTGAAAGGTAGGAGAGAGATGTAGGTGTTAAGTGGTGATGTTGATTTTATTATTTTGATAGAAGTAATGGTGATTTCGTTAAACAACAAATCTGATTGTAAGCATATATAAAGTGTGTTCATGTGGTTTTTAATAGTATACATTCTTCACTGTCACTTTATTTGTCACCATAAGTATTGTTTGCTAGGAAGAAGAAAAATATGAACTAAACGGACGTATTTCAAAATCATGATTGATTTTTATTCTTTTGGTTACTTTTTGCACCTGTGTAGTGTGCATCTACATGCGGCTTTCTTATTTCTTCATTTCTCTTGCTTTTGTTGGGAGACTATATTTATGGAGAAAGTGAAAAATATGTTGTATTTGAAAGTGTATGGTTCGGGCTTATGATAAAAATGACTTGGACATGAGATGGGGCTGGTTTGGTTGAGTGATATAATTAAGCAAGGCTTTTCCTTAAAGCTAGGTTTTAATTGCAAACTGATAGGATATGTACTTTAGAGTCATAATTAATAAATAAAAATCAGACTCAAGCTATTGTTGTTTTTGATAGTATATTTCAAAATGATCTTAATGTGTGCATCAAGATCCTGGTTTAGAATATTGTTCAGAATTTTAATTTGGTAGACCAAAACTTATTTTATTTGGGCTGGGTATCGGTTGATAAAGTTTAGCTCTAACTCATTGCTAATATATAGTGGATTTCAAGGCACTAATAAACTATGCACTTAAATGTCCTTTTAATCCTCAAGTATTCGGTTTTGCTTTTGCATTTATGTACTTTATTTCTTCTTTGGACATCAAACGCTTCTTTCATATTTTGGTTGAAAGGATATATTTTTCAATCAAATCTAGTGGATGATTTGAGTACAAGGGAACACATGAGCACTATAGGGTGTGGGAACAATTGTAATACTGAACATTCAGGGAACACAAGATATGGGTTAGCTTGTATGTCTCTACTTTCTTCTACTCACAAATATGGAACTCTTCATTGTGTACCTATTGATTCAACACTTTGCCTTTGAATCCTAGGTGAATTTCACTTTTCTTTCATATTTTGTAACCTTTGTGGTAAGTTTTTATTTGTTGTTTTTTCTTTGTTTCTATTCGGGCAGAACTTCCATGGTGATGGTGATTAGATGTTATACACAAAGATAAATGATTAATTTGGTATTATTGTTGTTGCTAAGTAATGTTGTGCAAATGGAAATTGGTATTTGCACTCCACTTCAAAATGGGAAGTGGGAGGGATTTCAAGTGGGGCATTGACTATTTTGTTTCATGCACTCTTCAGGGTTGTTCCTTGAGCTTAATTATTTGGGTAATCATTCGAGCTTAATTATTTGGGTAATCTTTCAAGCAAATGCCTTCTAAAGAAATAAATATTAGTAGTGAAGAATAGACAACTGATTTTATCACAAAACTGTAAAGAGCTAGTAGTTTAGTAGTATTTTTTATTCTTGATTTTTAAAAAGGTTTTCAATATAGAGAAGCTAGTGATGGATTATCACCCACGAGTAGCGGGACATACTAAACATTGAATTTGTACAACCTTGCCAAGAAGACCGTGAATGATTATAGTTGTCTCCTATAAATATGGATGGTATGAAGTTCGAAGGGCGATTTCATGTTTTCCTATGTACAATGTATGAATTCATATATATTAATATGTAAATGTGTTGGAGGAGGTCTATTATGAAAGTGATTTCATTGAATGAAGAGGCTTGTTGGTATGAAGTGCAAATATCTGTGAAAAAAATGTTAGTTGCAAAGTGATGCACAAAGACAATAATAGAGTATTTCAAGAATTTTGATGTTACCTAGGGATCTTGTAACCACAATCATATAGCTGGTTAGGATACTTTACGCTCATCCAAGAAATCAAAGTTTGTAGACAACATAAATAACATATTTTTTGTACAACTTGAGTGGGATTAATGAAAGACGTGTGTTTTATAGAGGTCATCACGTGAGAAGGTTGTACACACCACTGAACAATATGTCAGGTAAATTGTATAAGGGGAGTCTTATAGCTGAAATCGGTCTCTCACTTGGTAGTGAATTTAAAAATAAATTTAAATATATCATTTTGGTAACATATATCATGAAATTAATAGATTTGAACTCCTAGATACACCTTGGAAGAACAATAATTCTAAGTTGGGACTAAAGAAATAGAATAATCACAGTTATAACATACCCATTCTATAGTGATATCAAGCTTGATTATTATCATATATTAGCTCATAGAATTTGAAATGAGCATGACACTTGAACAAAGTTGAGATGCTATAAATTAAAACTAATTTTATTAACCTATTTTTGTAACATGGGAGGTTAAGAATTCATTTTTCTCTAAATTTTGGGCACATGGTATGTTAAAGATGTATTTTCTCTAAATTTTATCTTATTTTAGGAGTACAAGATGAAAGCAAAGATTAATATTTTAAGATCAAAATTTATGACAATGAATTGCATATTTCAATACCTCATATTGTTTTAATAGAATTTGGGGCATTGGTAATTTTGCAGTACAATGGTAAGTGCTTCGTGCAACATGCAATATTCAACACAAGATTTGGAATATGACCAATCACATGGTCATATTGTGAAGCATAAACTTGACATGTCCAATACCTCATAACACTAAAAATATCAATTTTCTTTATTACATTTATTCAACAATACATGCATAAATTGACTATGAATTGAGAAAATGTGAATGATTGGCGTTGTTTGTAACTACTAAGTTGTTTTTTCTTATTCTTGTGTATAAAATTGTAACATATTTATTCATTGAATAGATGATTAGATACAAGAGTCTTGCGGTTGATATATTTGAGTTCTCGGATCATTCTATAAAAGTTACATAATACAATCATGCATTATAGTTCTAGTTGCTTGTTCGTATCTTCGTGTTTTATTTGATTGATTACTTTAAATTTTGTTGTTGCACTCTATCATTCATTTAGGTTTTTCTGTTGATATATAAGCATTTATTTAATCATTTTTTCCTTTGGGTTGTCCCAAGTAAGTGGTACTAAAGTGAGTTTCTCACGAGTTCTTATATACATTTAGTATGCCCACTCACATAGGCGTGTGCATGAAGCTTGAATTTGAAACTCACAACCCTTCATATTACCATTCCTAATTATTTTCCATGGCCCCAATAAGTGGTAAACACATTGACATTAGAGTGCTGACTCCATAAGTGTTTTAATAGGGGATAGAGAATGTTTTGCAACAATTGAGATGATGTAGTGCAATATCATGTACATAAAAATCTTGGGATAACGAGTCAATATTTTTCTTGACTCTTGTAGCATGTATAAGCTCTTTGATACCTACCATCTTCCTCACAATTGTATAACCAAAATAAAACTTTTGGAAAAATAGGTAAATTATGTTTTGGTTTAAACTACCAAGGTCAAGACTCCACAATAGGGTGCTAAAAAAATAAGTTCATAGATACAATTCTCAAATCATTTGTGTTTAAGTTCTATTCAGTTAATAAGGGTCCACACAAATCACATTACCATAGGGACACACAGTCTAACAATAATTCATGCTTTTGCTTTATGTTCATACACCTACTTAGGTTATCAAGCTATTAAAAGTGCAAGGGGTACTTTTAAGACGTGGATCATAATAGATGTCCCTTAAGTGACATCTCTCATACATCACCCCTCTCTAGAACAAAATTAGAAAATCACAACATAGAAGCAAAAAAATATCAAAAGGGTTAGCATAATTTGTGAGAATAAATTTCTCTTTAAAAATTGACGTATGGAGGATCACACGAATGGGAAATGCCTAACACCAATATATTTTTCCTGTTTATCATCAAAATCATGGGTTTCTAAGTTTGGGAAAACAAATTGCCATCCTATTGTAGAATTGATTTTTTTCCTTGTAAAATATGGCAAGATTTTGATGGAAATGCTAAATATGGAAATAACAGAAAAATTCAATTTGATGCAGTGTACATCTAAAATTTTTGTTAACGCTAATTGTGTCACATTTTTGAATCAAGGTCCCGGGCCTTTCTAATTCAAATTTCCAACCAAACTATTTTATAACCATGACACAATTGCATTTGATTTCACATCATGACCCAGTTTATAACTTATAAAAAACACACAAAACAAACAATTTCTTAAAACTTTTATATTGCTTGTTAGTGAAGGAGGATGTGTAAGATCTCATTAATAGATATGTTTTTAATTCTCATTAAAAAAATCCAACTTATTTTGTATATTCAATCTATTATAATGATGAAAATAAGAAAATATTTCAAAAAAATATTAAATCATAAATCAATTTGAGTATTTAGTTTTTTTAATTGAAATAATGATATGAGATTTATAACTTTTCAAATTCACTCTCATTACACTATTTTGTTATGAGGAAGGATTTTGACAACCATATAAGTCATATCACTTGCTGGTGGAGGTGTATGATCTCATCAATAAGTATATTTTTAGTGCCCATTCTAAAAAAACAAACTTAATTTGTATATTCAATCTACTATAATGATGAAAATAAGAAAATATTTTTCAAAATATTAAATCAGATTACCCTAAAGCATTTGAGGATTTTATTTTTATTGAAATAATTATATGAAGATTAAAATATGTTTACAAATTCACTCTCATTACATTATTTTGATATGAATACCAATTATGATAATCATACCAATCATATTGTGGTATGTTATTGAATTAACAATTATGAAATGATAATTATATCCTTTTTATTACAAAAAATTTAGCTAGTTTTATGTATTATGCGGATGGAACCTGAAAGAGGAGATATCTTTGACAAAATAGAGAAAGTGGCACTATCCTTGTAAGTAATGTCATCTATATAATTGAATTCTATGCCAACATTATCATGGATTGATGAGGTAAGTATCCATGACACCTTATATTCATTACCATCTTTGAGTATATATTTGTACAAAATGAGGTATTATATTCAAACCAAGAGTATGTGGGTCAATGCATGGTGTTGTGTCCCACTTTTTGTCCCGAAAATGCGAGCCAAAATGGGGAAGCCACGTTTTCCAAGGAGGGTTCGCGCGAACAGAGTCTTCGCGCGAACCCGTTTCGCGCGAACAGACACGTAAGCCGTTTTTTGCCGCGTGGTGCAATTGAACATGTTCGCGCGAATACTCTGTTCGCGTGAACCCTATTCGCGCGAATGCGGTTCGCGCGAACACCCCTGTATGTATATTGGAGGCTCTGCGGAGGAAATCATTTTCCTCTGCCCCGCCTCCTTCGCGCGAAGGTTGGATCAAAGCCCACCACACCAGGCGAGAGCCCTTCCATAAGCGAGCCCTCCAACGATGAAGTCCAGCAACGACGAGCCAGGTATTTCATTCAAAATCGTACAGGCTTTGATAAGGAAATTCTATTCTGTAAAACATGTGAATTTTTTTAGGGCATACCCTTCCATTATGTACGTCCAATCAGACAATAAAAAGTATTCTTTTACCAGGTTTAGAGAAACTTGTTTTTCACAATGGACGATTATACTGGAGTTTCAAGTTAATTTTATCTAGCTTTATTTCTATTAGCTTTGATCCACGACTAAGGAAGAATTCATATGGTTGTTACCTGTACATAGAAAAGAATCTAGAACATAATAACTACAACTACAATTTCAATCTTCTAAAATGGACCATTTGATTATCTTCGAGCTTTCCCATTTGCTCTTCAATCATTGGTATTTGGTGATCCAAATCAATGTTGTAAGCAAGCTCTTTCTGAGCAACCTGAAAATATTTTGCATTTGCTCTTCCACAAGTGGTCGATAACCAATTTTTTAGAAGACTTGGCAATCACATTATGAAAAATATTGATGTCTGGCATAACTTCTTTCCAAGATAATGTGTTTCCAAAGATAGCACAAAGACTATTGTGAATATAAATCTATGTCTTTTTAGTGAGCTTGTATTTCCAAAAAGTATGCATGATAGACTCGAAAAAAATTCTAACTAGACACTTAAGACGGTTGGTTACAAGAAATTGTATGTCTTCATCACCATCTATTCCCTTATGTATTTTATTTACCTACTTCTTCAAGACACTCCTTCAACTCTTTTATGTTCCTTAAGTCCTTTGTAAGACTGTACTTCTAGGTCAATTTTGACTTGCCTTGGTTTAAGCTCTTTCCCACTGAATTAGATCTTAGATTCACCTTAATCCTTATTATTCTACCTTATTCAATGAATTTTCAATGTCTTTATACCCTTCTAACACTATTTCTCATATTTTCATGTGTATGGCTTCTTTATCTTCTTACTTGCTCTTGTCTCTAAGCAATCTTCTAACCCTGTTTCAGACTTTCCTCTTTGTTTATTCTAAGTTATTCTTTCACTCAACACTCCTCATTTTCATTTCACTCCTTACCAACTCCTTCATCCCATTCCATTAGTATCATTCATAAAAACTTGATCATAACTTTATTTTCTCTTATTTACCATCCTCAAACTCCTCAAAAGGACTGTGATAAGACTGATAAGGAAGCCTCTACTTTTTGGATTTTTCTAAGGTTTTATTACACTCTTCAAAGCTACCAGTACTTCCAACACACTTTCTATGACTCCTTGTTCAACTTGTCCTTAATATTTCTTATTATGCTAGCATATTAGGATTGTCACAGTTTTTCCCTTAGGACTGTATTTTGGATTCCTTCTTTCTTACATACTTAGTGCACCTAAAAAATTACTATTTATGATTCCTAAAGCCCACATAATTCAATCTTCCACTGTTTAAGGATTCTATAGATTCTTCAAGGCATGGATTATGACTATTTCTCTAAGAATGCTTCCAACAAGCCCTCTAAATTGGGTAATATAATGTCATGTCTGAGTTTTAGCAAATTTTAAACTAATAATCTCTCATTCCCCTATTTCACACTTATTGATCTCCTTATCTCACCCTAATCTCATTAATTTTCCATTTGCATTAGGTTTCAAGGTTACTTCCATCCACATACAATATTCTTTCTCTCAAAACCCCTGTGACAGGGTATCTAGGAGTGAGATAGATTCTTGTTTACTTTCTCCCTATTTGGATTCTAATAACCTTATTGATGATTTCACAAGAATTTGCAGACCTTATTCGCACTTTTCCATCCTTCAAACTCTATGAAAAAGGTTATGCTTTCTTATTCAAACATCTTAATGGTTGTCAACTTGAAATACACAATTTTTAGATTCTTTTAACTCATTTACAAGATCATCACCATACTATCATTCATAAATATAGTCTTTTCTAGGGTTTTCAAAAATATTTCTACATGCTCTCATTAAGTCATTAATTCAAACCCTTCTCCCAAGATCCATGCAGACTCCCAAGATCCCGATGTTTAATGCTTCCAACTGTTTCCAGCTCAGTTTTAAATTCACGCAAGCTTTATGTGTGGTGACTGTAGAGTCTCTTTACAACAATTGGCTTACAATACTTTAGAACACATTTATAAACAGTGCTTGTAGCACCATAGCCAATATATATTTCTCATTTAGATTTTCTGTGATTCTCATTATGTCATCGATGTATTGATATATCGCAAAGTCCTTGTGATGATGCGAGTCATGCTGTGATGGAATTCATCTATGAGCTCAGTTAATTGTTCCATAATAGACATTCAGTTGGATGATTACAAAAGCGCTCATTACCTGTAAATGGTCTCTAAATGAGAAACTCTGAGGGAAATAGGCAATATTTATACCCTTCCATTATGTACGTCCAATTAGATAATAAAAGTATTCTTTTACCAGGTTCAGAGAAAATTGTTTTTTACAATGGACGATTATACTGTAGTTTCAAGCTAATTTTATCTAGCTTTATTTCTATTAGCTTTGATCCATGACTAAGGAAGAATTCATATGGTTGTTACCTGTACATTTTTCCAAGGTCCTCTTGGTTGTCCCCGTTGTTCAATGTATTTTTTTGAAGGGCTTCTTTTATGTGCTGCAAATTGTAACATAAAGGATCTTTTTAGTTTCTAGTAAAATGAGTATATTGTGTAGCTCACAGCTACCTATGCCATACTAAGATCCCAATAGTGGCATAATTGTTGTTTGGAACCGACATTGCAGAGTGCACTACCAGAATAATGCATATCATGGAGATATTCCATTTTCACAAACCTTAATACTACTGCCACTGCTAGGAAGCTTTGCATATTTCTTCTGCAATATCTGTTTTAATGTGCCTTTAGGGCTGCTTCAAAGCTTCTAGATAAATGTGATGGGAAATTTCAGTCATATGAGTTAAATAAGATAATGCCAAAGTTAAACAGCTTCCTTGAAATAAGCAGCTTCCTTGAAATGTAAAGTTGATTTATCCCTGATTTTGTATACAAACACTGTGATGACATCAATAATAGATTACAAATAATTTCAATGTTTTTTTTTATTTTTAGGCATGCATAAGTGGTCAACTTGTACATGTGGAGATATAGATGCATTAGACATGTCTTTTACCGATGTGTTTTGTTGTTTAAAATTGGATTGGTGTTCTATTTGATTGCGCTAATTCTGTATCATATGCACAAAAATTGTGTTCTAGGGAAAGGTGAATCCCACTCAATTGTTTTGCTTTGATAATGGTTTGTGCCTAGGTAAACTTACATTCTCTTCTACAAACATTGCTTTGACTTTAAGATCATGTAAATGTATTCAAAACTTTTCATTTCTGAACTCTGCAACATCACTTGGTATATTTTGTTATCATTGTGATTTGTAATTTATGTAATTTATTTGATTTTGTAATTTATTTTCTATATATTAGTTGGATTGAAGCTTGAAAATTTCATATTTCTGTTTTCACTAATATAGGAGAATATCTTAGGAATTTTATTTAATTAAAAGTACTATTAATTAGAATTTTACTTTCATTTTTTTTACAGTCATGGCTTCTTCTGGAACTCCAAATTTGTTTGAGAGGACCGATTTAGAGATTGCAAAATTGCAATCTATTCTCGAAAATCCAACTACAGTTGGGCAGTATAAAGCCCATTGTGAAAAAATACTAGTTGATCTTCGTAGAATAGAGACAAGTTTGAAAACATATAATCCATTTGATTCTGAATCAATAAAAAAATTTATGGATTCACTAAAATCAAGTGTCTCAGGAGATGTAGGTTATAATGAGATTACATCACGACTTTCCGATAAGGAAGTCGTTAAGAGGTCTTGTTGGAGTTTTTATGCAGACAAATGAAAATAAGGGCATATTATGTAAACAAATGTTCATGTCCTTTATGTGCCCCTTTGATTTATCCTAGATTTGTGGCCTCTCAAGGCCAATTTCCAAATAATGACCAATTACCGTTATACTTCATAATGATGCTACATGCTGAGGTTCACTTAAACCTAAAGGTGAACTATTTAGACATCCCTAGTTATTTGGGGCAGGGGCGTGGCCGTATTAGCCACAGGCAAGCATATAGAAAGGAGGGAGCTCCTGTAGTTGTTGACGCGCGGCAGCTTGTACCAAGGCCACAACCATTCTTATCAGGCTTTCAGGATGTCGCAGCACCTGTCGTTATGACTGCACATGAGGCTGCTATCGAGGGTCTTGCTGGCATTGCTCGCAAGACCCAATTGATCTCTTTTGACCGTGTGGGTCAGTACCTTCAGAGACGCGATACTAGCAGTGGAGGTGCTAGTAGCACCAGTGATGCACGCAATGAGGTATACGCTCGTGCATCTTTGATTTCCCCAGATGACTTTGAGCTAGTTACAGATCCCGCTCAGGCACATCGGCTAGGACGCATCAGGGCTGCTGACTTGTTGCGTGCGTATGAGGTGATTGCTCGGCATTGCAACATTCCACTATCGGGGGTTTTAGATTTTATAGAGCATAGTGGGAGTATATCTTCTAGTCAGGGTACTACTGCCGCTGCTACAGATAGACTTCCTGTAGCTGGGATTGTCACACTTGATGTTCAGCACATTTCTACTCTGGTGTGTGGAGCTTCACAGCCCACACCATCTACCCGTGTCACATACACACAGCTCTTGACTAAGCACAACATGGATCTTGATGTTCCGTGTCTGAGTCAACTTGGCTTAGTTGGCGAGAAATTTGTTGGTGTTGAGGTCGTGGATGACAATCCCATACATTTGGAGACGCGTTCTGCAGAGGTATAAATACATGTGTTTTAATATAATTAATATTTAATCTAAATTGAAATGTTAGAAATTAATGAACTTTATTCAAAAAACTTATTTATCAACTTCTTACATTTTATTTATTTTGTTTCATAGGGATCTACGGGACAGAGATCTACGGGTAGCGTAGATACTCCCAACATCCGCGCAGGGACAGATGCTAAGGTAATCAATTGTACATATCAGTTATATAATGTATTGAATTATTTAAGAAATTGTTGTAGATTTCTGCTTATATATTTTAATATATGGTACATGCTATATATAGTTTATGACATGTATATTCCTTTTTTTTAACATGCAGGGTGCAGCAGAGCGTAGTGAGGGGTCTGGCACTCGCCCTAGTGCATGGAGGAGACTTCAGTGATATTTTATAGATTTCAAACATTTTAGACATACTTCTGGAGATTTTAGACATGTATATATATTCATACTCATTCTAGACATTATTATTATATTTTGATATATGTCTTAGACACGTGTATTTACAATTATGGATGTGAATATAAGACACCCCCTTATCTTTCATTTTTGTCTCTTGATGATATCATAATAGGTATATAACTAGCAATCGCATGTGTTTCATGACATGTGAACATCGAACGGTATATGTTATTTGATTTAGAGGCATAGTTATCTGAGTTTTACTGTCGAGTTTGAATGCTTTTCTGTGAAATGTTTCAAAGACGTTTGTATCAAGAAAATGGAAAAGGGATTTGCAAATATTCCCAGTCTAAAATAAATTCAGTTCTTGTACATAATGCACATAAATAGTTTTTTCTGAAATTAAATTCAGTTCTTATACATAATGGAGAGAACGTCTCTTGATGTTTCTTTACACAAACTTTTTGCCATTTTTGGTGTTCCTATTCCCTACAGTAATTGTAAGATATTGTAGCCATGTTTGGTCTGTCATTTCGAATTCAATCACACATACAAAATATGTATGAAAATTTATATATGCTCATTTATGTTTCTAGGAGAGCTAATATGTTAGTGCATTCAGGTCTCGGGTCTGTGCATCCCTGAATTAGGGTTAGTGAGGGAAAGAAAGTGATAACCTCATTCTTCACCGTTGAAAAATCCTAAGACTTTGAGGACAGTTAGTTTGGGTATAGAAGAAGGATATTCTCGAGTTTTAAGTCTAATGAATGATATTTGGGGGATGAAAACACAAAAACTCAGTCGCACTGTTATAAGTAACCAATTTTTGTACCAGAAAAAGTAATTTGCATAACAAGAAGTGATAAAATCTTGTAAAAAACAAATGGTGTGGAGGGATGGAATAGGGCAAGATACAGTCTCCAAGGAGTAAATAAGCTCTACAGAAATGTTTTATGGACAAGTTCCTTGAGGGTGTAACTGACAGTTATAGACAAACCAAGAAACTAGTCTTGTGAGAACAAACAAATGAAAATACTTCCAAATTCAGTCTATAATACTTGATGGAACTTGGTAAAAAAGGTGGATATGAGACTAAAGAAGGTATGAACACAGTATAAAGAAGGAGATACACAGTGATTAAGATGAAAACGTGGAAAACACAGTCTCACTCTGTTCTCTAACAGTCTTGAGAGCAATTGTTCCTAAAAGTCAAGTATAAAGGAGAAGCATGGTAAGAAGGTGTCCCATGATACAATGACATGTGCCAGTGCCAAGGGTATGATGAAGGTGGAAATCTAGTTTAATGATCTAGAGAAGAAATGGTGAAGTGAGTCTACAAGGAAAGCCAGTCAAGGAAGGAGTTAGGACGTAGTAAAGGAAACTGTCTATTATCTAAGATCTGGTGTAAGAACATGGTCTAAGACCTAACAAGACTTGAATGGAGGTATTTAAAGTTTCTCAACCGATTGTAAGTGATTATGAAACCTTTGGCAAATGATTTTATCTAAACTTGTGTATCTAAGAAGAGTTTTGGTGTCCCCTCTACATCTGGAAATTACCCATCAAGTGAAGGAAATTCAAGAGACAAGCTTGTGCAATGGTGTCATGGTGCCCCTGGTGTCGCAATGACTCTCTGCAAAGTAGCACAGGTATGCCTGGAAAGTATAGGTTGTCAATATGTCTATGTGGGATGTGGATGTATGGGTATGAGACTTGTTTCAAATTTGAATAAGCATTGTTGCTATTTGCATGTGATTTTTCAAAGAGGTGGATATTACACTGTTCAATTTTAATAGGCTTTTATCATTATGTGTATCAGGTATTTCCAAGTGACCCCGATTTTCATCAAGCTGCTGTTGAAGCTGGTGAGTTGGTATGAAAAAAGGGTCTAGTCCGAAAATTTGGACTCTGCCATGGATGGCATTAGTGGAAACACCTACACATTTCTTGCTCTTTACCGTTTGACAAAAGATAAACTTTATCTTCATCGAGCAAAGGCATTTGCTGGATTCCTGTACGGTAATGGGAGAAGTCTCATTTCATATGGTCAGATGCATGGGGGAGATCATCCATATTCTTTATTTGAGGGCTTGGGGGGCATTGCATACTTGTGGTTTGATATGGCGAACCCTGATGATGCAAGGTTTCCCGGTTTTGATTCAGGGGCTTCTTTCCATGCTTCTCCACATAGGCATTATTTTGTTGATTATGTTCAAGGAGATTTTGGGCATGTTTTTCTTGGTGATGATGAGCCTTGTAGCATAGTTGGAAAAGTTTTTGTTCAGGTTAAGATGTAGAATGGGAATACTTGGCTATTGAAGGATGTCAGACATGTGCCTACATTAAGATGAAATTTGATATCGGTAGGGCAGTTGGGAAGTGATGGTTGTACTGTGATATTTACAGCTAACACTTGGGAGGTTACCAAGGGTGCTCTTGTGGTGGCAAGAGGTAAGAAGGTTGGAACCTTGTATTTAACCACTGATAGTACTAATGATTGTAATCTTGTGGCTTCAGATGCATATATAACATTATGGCACTATAGGCTCGGTCATATGAGCCATAAGGGCATGAACATCCTAAATAAGAATTTGCCTGGATATACAGAAACAAGTTTAGATTTCTATGAGAATTGCATATATGGGAAACAGAAGCGAGTAAGGTTTCTCAAGGTTGGACCTACGAAGAAAGAGAGTAAGTTAGAGCTGGTACATTCTGATGTGTGGGGGCCAGCTCAGGTATCATCTCTTGGGGGTTCAAGTTATTATGTTACTTTTATTGATGATGCAACAAGGAAAGTTTGGGTTTATTGTATTAGAAACAAATCTGATGTATTTGACACTTTTGTTAAATGGAAAGCCTTAGTAGAGAATGAAACAGGTCTTAAGCTAAAATGTCTCAGGTCAGATAATGGAGGGGAGTATTGTAGTAATGAATTTAATGATTACTGTTCTAAGAATGGAATCCGCAGGAAAAAGACGGTTCCAGGAACTCCGCAGAAGAATGGGGTGTCAGAAAGGATGAACAGAACAATAATGGAACGTGCTAGGAGCATGAGGTTACATACAGGACTGCCTCTTTCTTTTTGGGCAGAAGCGGTGAGCACAGCTGTGTACTTGATAAAGAGAGGACCCTCACGTGCCTTGGATGGAGGCATACTTTTGGAGGCATGGTATGGTAAGAAAGTTGATTATTCATTTCTTAGAGTCTTTGGATGTGAGGTGTTTGTTCATATAGACAAGGATGATAGGACCAAGCTAGAGGCTAAATCAGAAAAATATACTTTCATTGGTTATGGTGATGATGACTTTGGATTTAAATGTTGGAGTATTAAGGACAAGAAAATCATTTGGTCTAGGGATGTGGTCTTTAATGAGAAAGTCATGTATAAGCAACAGTTGCAGGAAAACAGGGAAGAATCCAAGAAAGAATATGCAGTGGTAGAGGATCTTCCGAATGGGAAAGTGACCCATGAATCAGTTCAGGATCCTACTCAACAGGAACCCCAAACTCCTACAGTGAGGAGGTCTTCTAGGGTAAGAAAAGAACCTGAATGTTTTTCTCCTTCTCTTTATTATTTATTACTCATTGATAGTGGAGAGCCAAAGAGCTTTGATGAAGCAATGCAGGTAGATGCCAGTAAGAAGTGGGAGCAAGCCATGGATGAGGAGCATAAGTCTCTCATGGAGAACTAGACTTGGGATTTGGTGAAGCTACCGGAAGGCAAAAGAGAATTGCAAAACAAGTGGGTGTACAGAGTTAAAGATGAAGAAGGAGGAAAGAAAAGATATAAGGCCCAGTTGGTGGTTAAGGGGTTTGCACAGAAACAAGGTATAGATTTTGATGAGATTTTTTCTCCTGTAGTAAAAATGACTTCTATCAGAACTGTTCTTGGAATAGTGGCAGTAGAAGACTTGCACTTAGAACAGTTAGATGTAAAGACTGCATTTCTCCATGGTGATTTGCAAGAGGAGCTATATATGCAGCAGCCAGAAGGATATGAAGTCAAAGGTAAAGAGGATATGGTGTGCAAACTAAAGAAGAGCTTGTATGGCCTGAAACAAGCTCCACGTCAATGGTATAAGAAGTTTGATAGCTTCATGATGGAGCAAGGTTATATTAGATATCATTCTGACCATTGCATGTATACAAAGAAATATGAGGATGGAAGTTATATTATCCTGTGTTTGTATGTAGATGACATGTTGGTTTCAGGTAAAAACATGCAGGAAATAAAAGTACTCAAGAAAAAACTAAGTGAATCCTTTGATATGAAGGATTTGGGGGCAGCCGGACAAATCCTTGGTATGAGAATAACTCGGGATAGGAAGGAACGGAAGCTAAATTTATCTCAGGAAGAGTACATTAAGAAGGTATTGGATAGGTTTAACATGCAGGATGCTAAACCGGTTGGGAATCCTTTGGCAGGCCATTTTAAGTTATCAAAGGAGCAGTGTCCCAAGACAGAGCAGGTAAGAAACCAAATGTCCAAGGTACCTTACTCATCAGCAATTGGCAGTTTGATGTATGTTATGGTGTGCACTAGGCCTGATATTGCCCATGCAGTGGGAGCTGTGAGTAGATTTATGAGTGTTCCAGGTAAAGAGCATTGGCAAGCAGTAAAGTGGATCCTTCGGTATTTGAGAGGGACCATAGGGGCATTTTTGTGCTACAGTGGATTAGACACCACTTTACGTGGTTATGTAGATTCAGAAATGGCTGGAGATGTAGACAACAGGAGGAGCACGATAGGTTATATTACACTGTAGGTGGGATAGCAGTGAGCTGGATTTCATGACTACAGAAGCTGGTGGCTTTATCAACCACGGAGGCTGAGTATGTTGCTGCAACAGAGGCAAGCAAAGAGATGATTTGGTTACAACAATTGCTTGAGGAGTTGGATCATAAGCAGGAAGAATGTAAGCTGCATAGTGTTAGTCAGAGTGTTATACACCTAGCTAAGAACTCTGCTTTCCACTCCAAGGCGAAGCTAATACATTTAAGGTACCATTTCATTAGGACAGCTTTAGAGGAAGAGAAGTTGAAGTTGGAGAAGATTCATACCAGTCAGAATCCTGCAGACATGATGACCAAGGTGGTCACAAGGGAAAAACTAAATTTGTGTTTAGCTTTGGTTGGTCTTCACAGAAACTACTGAAGGGTTGAGAAGATTGCTTAGAGGAAAACTAGTCTCCAAGTGGGAGATTGTTAGGTTGTGGAGCCTGTTTTCATGTGTGAAAGTGTTGAAGACTATACACTTTTCATGTATCCTCGCTGGGGTTCGGGGCTAGGTTGGGCCCTGAGCGGGGGTCCGGGGGCGCAGCCCCTGAAAAAAAAAATTTAGTCGTAAATTTTTTTGGCCTCAAAAAATGCACCCGACATATTGGGAAACGTGTTCTTCTCATATGGGCGAGTTTTTTGACCCATAGGTTTATGGGACGGGTTTTTCCCATGGTTTTGATACCCACGGTTTTGTAAAATTGCATAAGCAGTTGTCTATTTATATGGTCTTATGCATATGATAGATGTACACGCAAATGTATTATAGATGTGTTTTGAATTCGGGTGTGAATTCTGTAGAGTTTGTTGAGCATAGCTCCAAACGGATCTGGGTATTGTATTGAGAGAGTGGAGACTTGTAATAAAATCTGAGCAAGTGATTCTTGGTGGACATAGCCCAAATTGGGTGAACCACGCTAAATATTGTCTCTCTGTGTTGTGTTATTTATTCTACACTTTTATTTCAGATCTGTAATAATTTCTGCATATTAGTTTCTACTGTTGCGATTCTGTGAGGGATTATTCCACATATTTTATCTCTTATTTCCTAACAAAGGGGCCTCATCTTTTTAAAAAATTGGGCTACTTAGGAGATCACAAGGGAACATAAAATTTGAAAATGATTTTTTGAAGTACATTAACCAACTATCAAGTCTAAATATATGTTATACAAATTCCTTACATCATTATCACATGCTACAATATACACCCAAGATCATTTCCAAGCAATGGAGGCCATTTTAGGATCTTACCAACACATTTTTTATTGCACATTCATACACATCCACCAATCTTGAGGCACATGAATGTCCTTCCTTGGATGAGGCCTTTGTTGAATCTAGTCAAAATATTGCATGTAAAAGATAAATATATTTTCAAAAGTATGAAAAATGAATACCAATCTTCAAAACCAAATGTTTTACATAAAGTACAAGCCTCTTCTCCACGTGACCCACACATTTAACATACAATTCACTATTTACAATACATATAAAGCAAACCCACTACAAAAGGAAAATCCTATACTCATTGTTCCTAATGCACATTAAAATACTTCATCAACCTATTTAGAACCATTAACCATTTTCGTTGCTATAATAGGACACACATTCAAAAGTTCAGAAGCTACTAATTGTCATGAACTTGCAGTGTGTATTCTAGCCTTTCTCAAAATCCTTGATTATTTTTTTTTGATTAGTGGTAAAAAGAGGGTTAAGGGGACCCTACCCCATACATTAAGAAAGCTCCATGAGAGCAGATAAAGCCAATTATAATAACATCAAAAAACCATATTATAAAAGTTCATAGTAATAAGAGCACTTAAGAGCCCATATAGTGATACTAACAACAATAAAAAACCATAGTGAAACTATCAATATAGAAGGAACTAACAGCCATAGACAAAGATAGTGAAAAAACATATCACCCCACACCAAAGTCATTTCTAGGATTTTTCAAGCCCCTCCAGCACCTTAGTCCATTATTTTGCAAGAGCATCAATATTAACAGCCAAAGAGCCCGGTCTAAACCATTTGGGGTCTCCTTCCGTTTCCTTCCTTGACTATCCACGGCATAATAAGAATTGACAAGCTGCCCCAGAGTTTAAAGGTGTTGTAGGGTCGACTTAACAGTCATGATGCTCCATTCCATATAACTATGGAGGATAGCTTTAACCTGGTCCATTTCGCTGGTTATGGTTCCAAAGTTGGCCTTTAGTATCTCAATCTCGCCACCCAGCCCATTGCTAACTACTTCCTACACCTGCTCCTTCATCTTGTGCCAATCATTAAAAAGAAACTGGACTGAGCTCTTAGTGAGCCGCATGTCCCCCTTTAGCTCATCGATATCAGCCACCATCTTAGCCAAGTGATTGTCCCCTTTGATGCCCAACGCGACCCATAGCCTCATAGTGATGTTCCAATTGAGAATTGATAGGAGTCGGGGCACCCTGTTTGCTAGACTCACCCTTAGTGTTTGACTCAGTGCTCGGGATCTACTGTAGATTTAAGATCCTTTAGGTTTTGGGCCACGAACACCTCCACCTCATCCTCTTCCGTGTCACCATCCAGAGAATCTTCATCATCGCTTGAATCCTCCTCCTCCGAATCAGACCCTGAACCGTCTGCATAAGCTTCCAAAGCCAGCTTGAGGGCACTAGTTTTGTCAATGTCCAAGGCCACCCTTTTGACAAGGGCAAGGATAAATCCTTGGTGGAGAGGGACAGAGATCCTACGCATTTTAAACTGTGAAACAGAGGCACACAGAGAACAATACAACAAATAGGGAAAACTAAAAGCCTGCCCCCATCTAAAATGGTTTAGCATTGGGAGGTGGTAAGCATAAATACATTTGTGGTGGCCTTCTAGGGTTAAGAATTGAATTAAGGTGAGAGCCACCTCGTCATATGGATTAGGTAAAGACATTCTAAGGTAGTTAGCAAAATGGGAGGTGAGGTTCTCATTACCTGTAAGAAACAGATTCAATTCTTCAGAGGCTTCCTTCTTCAGTTTGTATACCTCCCTCCCCACCACCGGAATGGCTCATAACATTAGCCACCAAATCCACAGTGATCTCCAGAATAATCCCCTTCATCTCAACAACAACTCCTTTTTTGGTCACTTTTCATGTGCTAGCAAAGTCTCTACTGAGATTCTCATAGTGCCCTTCACAAATTTTCAAAAAGGGGGTAAAACCCTTACTCTCAAATAGGGAGATAGCTTCGGGAGTGACCCTAGTGAGGTTAGCAAGTTCAGTCCTGACGAGATCCCCACCCATTCCGCTAAACAACAAAGGCCTCTTCACAAAATGACGCAAAAACCAAAGAGCTGAGAGCTTACTCGCACACCAAAAAATGATTCTATAGTAGCGGCTTCCAGATAAAGTTCTTCAAAAATACGTGCAAATCAAAAACCCTATCTTCTCATAATTAAGAAATAAAATCAAATTCATCATACAACAAAGGATCATGACAGGATAGACACCCCATGAAAATATCTTATACATGAGCATTAGTGTCTTTTAATAAGTTTGCTCGCACCTTGGGATTGAGAATTTCCACCTTCCTCAAAAGTGTCAAATCATGCCCATTAACCCCCATATTAGCAAATAAATCCACCACGGCATTTGCTTCCCTATACACATGTTTGAAGGATATAAAATTAAAAGAATGAGCCATTTGCTTAATACTCTTAATAGAGTTAAAATTGGCAATAGAGATGGGACCTTTCTTATTTATGTTGTTAATTATGTTTAGGGAGTCGCCTACCACTTCCATATTAACAAAGTTGTGTTGAAGAGCTATAGATAGACCCGAAAAGACCCCAACAACTTCAACAACATTCTTAATTTGAGTGCCCAAATTGTAGAAGTATCCAAGAATAAAACTTCCTTCAGAATCACGAAAGACCCCACCACAGCCAGATCGACCAAGCAGGGATAATTTTAGTGGCGAATATTCGTAATATGGCGAAAATTTCATTTTATGAAAATTTGAAAAGGTGAATTATTCGGAGTGGGTCGGTGTCCTGTTTGCCTAAAATATATAGTATATTTTTTCTGGGGGGTCGGCTTCACCTTCATTTGAAAACATCTCCTATAAAAACCTAGCTGATTCATCGAGTAGTATACCTCAAGTAGCTTAACAAATTACCAATACTGTGAAATTTTAACTTGCATACCCTTAAGCACCAGAGATTCAGATTACTGTTAGCCTGTGATTGTTGACGCACGACAACAGCTGTACTGATGCGCGACAGAGGAAGTGTTGACACGCAACTTGGGTAGTGTTGACGCGCGACAGAGGAAGTGTTGACGCGTGACAGAGGAAGTGTTGACGCGCGACTTGGGCAGTGGTGACGCGCGACAGAGGAAGTGTTGACGCGCGACATGGGCAGTGGTGACGTGCGACATGGGCAGTGGTGACGCGCGACATGGGCAGTGGTGACGCGCGACAGAGGAGGTATTACGCGCGACAGTGGTGACGCGTGACAGAGGAGGTATTGACGCGCGATAAGGGCAGTGTTGACGCGCGACAATATATTCAGACAGTGGATGCGCGACAAGAAATGGGTTGTTGACGCGAGACAAGTGCAGAGTTGACACGTGACAAAGACCTCAGACACAGAGATTTTTGATGAGAAAGCAGAGGTCAGAGGCTGCAGACGCGTGACAGGAGATTTTGTTGTCGCGCGTCAAGAAAATGCAGTGACGCGCGTCAATAGACCTTAGTCGGATAGCACCCTTAGTGACGCGCGTCAATAGACCTCAGTGACGCGCGTCAACAAGGTTGTTGACACGCGTCACTAAGGTCTATTGACGCGCGTCACTGCATTTTCTTGACGCGCGACAGCAAAATCTCCTGTCGCACGTCTGCAGCCTTCTGTTGCGCCACTTGACAATCAGGTGAAAAATTTTCATACAACCCCCAAAAAATTCACCTTCCCGCGAAACCAGTTCCGGGGATATTCGCCAGGTATTCTCCACCTCCGATTTCCAAGAGGTCTCTTAAAATGAACCCTGCGACCAAGATTTCCCTTGGAAGTGCCATCAAAATTTAATTTTAAGCAGTCCTTGCTACATTTGGAGTCCTTGCTACCTTGGCTCTTAAAAGCACTAGTCCATTGGACCCACAACAATTTTATGGAGTCTGGGAAGACCTAGTTGACATCAAAGATGTTAAGAATTGTTTCCCTAACCAAAAAAAGGAAGGGACAATTAAGGAACAGGTGTGAGGCATCTTCACAATTAGATTCACTCAAAACACATCTATTAACCATGTGGAAATTTCTCTTGTTAAAATTGCCAACAGTTAGAGTCTTATCATGGATAACCAACCACCAAAACATATTAATATTGGGGATTAATTCTTTGATCCACATGCTTCCCCAATTAAAATTATCACCTATCTCCTCCTCATGAAAGAAAGAGCGGTATGAACTTTTGACCGAGAAAATACAATTTTCTTCCTTAAACCAGAATAAGCTATCTTCAACAGGAGTCTCTCTATTAATAATAAATCCTCTTAAATTGTTGTTAATAGAAGAGATCTCTAAGTTGTTAGAATGATCCAAAGATATGGTTTTCCATTATCCCAAAGAATCATCCAAATTGAAGTAATCTCTAACCTTAGTCCCATATTTGGAGACAGAGTCTTTGAAGATAGTAGGGAAAGTAGTCTTGAGAGGAAAATTCTCCAGCCAGTTGTCCTCCTAGAAGTTAATGGTGCGACCATTTCCAACAAGCCATTTGCATCCTTCAGATAACACATGTTTAGCCCAATTTAAGAACTTCGAGAAGCATGAAGAAGCATTAGAGTTTTGGCTACAAAAGCACCATTCATTAGTAGATAGGTTAGGCGAGTATTTACATCTTGTGATACTAGTCCATACATTGTCTTCCTTTAACAGTCTCCAACTCATTTTGGCTAGCATAGCTTTATTCATTTTAGTCCAATCTCTGATACCGAGGCCTCCATTTTTTTTGGGGAAACAAACATTATCGCAGGCAATTAGAGGAATTATGTCTTTTGATTATGATTTTCTAGCCATTTATTAATAAAATAATAATGAACATGAAAATAATTCAATTTCTAGTGACATTTGGTCCAAAAACTTGTCGTATCACATCCCATGTTAACCCTACTTTAGCTCAAGATGATGCTTTCTTTGACCACTCTTGGCTTAAAACAATGGGGTAACACTTGATTAGGATCATGATTACATTATATTTCTTTTCAACAACACGACTATTTCCGTTTTACTTGATTGGAAAACTAAAGAAAACCACTTTGCCACAACAGGTTCCTTAGATTATTTACTTGATCATGTAATTAATATGATTTTAGGTTGACCTCCTAATCAATGCATCTTGTATTTTATATCCCACATGACACAATGGATTTAGCTAGTAGACACGAGGGAATGACCAATCAAGGGATATCAATGGTCATTATTGATATGAAGAATGAGCGGGAATCTAGGATTCCAATCAATTATGCAAATGACATATGTCCATATGAATAATCCTTTATAGGTAGATATAATGATGTTAGAAATACATCCATCCTAGAAGATGAGGGAGCATAAATTTGTGTCACTAAGGGTAAACATGGTGATTATTGTTGGTGGATAGTATTTAGTACTAGTATAGGAGCTTTGAAATTTGAATTTACTCATAACCCCATATTCAACTAGTTTATTTATAAGCAATAAAAATTAAAAATGATAAACCATTGCAACCTCATATTTGAATTGGCCATACCAAAGGTGCCACATTTAAAAAGGCATGTCTAGGCATTGCACAAAATCTTCCATTCACTAATTCTTGGTTGTAAACTAGTTCACATATAGTGCCTTTATTTGATCAACATAATCACCCTAGTAGAAGCACCACTTTCTCATTGACAAACAACAATACAAAGTCACAACATAGTATGAAAATGATAAATTTCCTAATACCACTAAAATGTATGAACTATCATATCAATAAAATAAAATATTTTTTCTTACTATAAATACAAATAAAGAGAAGGAAGGAAACAAGATGGAAAATTTTATCCTCTTTGGTATAACTACAAATAAGATAAAGATACATACATTGATATCAAGAATGAGGAATGATGTAGAAAATGGTTAAAAAAAAAAAAATTAACACTTCATATTTACATGTTTTACTGTGAAATTAAATTTTTTATATATAAAACAATAACTCATTAGAGGTTTTTTCCTCCAACCAATAAACACATAATAAAATGATGTAATTATAACCCGCAAATGTAAAAAAATAACTTTCACAGACTTTTTAGATCATTTATAGTCTTTGTAGACTTAGAATGGTATTGAAGAGATACATCATTTAGAATGGTATAGACTTTTCAGTGCATTTATTTTTTATAACACAATGTTGTTAACCATTATTAGCCACTGGCCTTGTATTCTAGCTTTCTCAAAATTGTTAAATATGATGTAGAACCATTTACTAAGAAAATAATTAAGAACAGGAATTTTGGGTTCTTCAAGATCTCCTTAAATTGAACCGTCTTCAAGGCAAAGGATTAATCCAGATGAGATTGGGAAGCATTGAGAATGGAGGGCAGAGGTGGAAGGAACCCTATTACAATTCTAAACAGGAATAAACAGGAATGTTGATGCACAAATTTAGATCATTTTGAAATATGGAATCCTGGACTACAATAAATGGGATTATGAGAAACACCAAAGGCTTGAGCCAGATGAGATTGGGAAGCGGGAGTAGGGTCAGTGATTCATAAGGGTTGCATTGGAACGGAGGGCAGAGGTGGAAGGAATATCTTCACCCAGATTAGGCTTTTAACTGATTGCATTTTGCCATAAAAAAAATGAGCTTTTCATTAAAAAAAAAACATTGAGATTCAGGTTTATTTCTCTTACCATCAAATTAGGGTTTAAGACCCTGCTCTGAATTGTTGTAAGTTTTTAGTTGCAAAATTGTAGTTCCTTTCCTTGACCTCAATTCATTCGAAATTCCATATCTTGCCCTGTCAATTCAATTGGAAAAGAAAACCTACAGAACAATGAAGGGGCAAACACAAATTCTAAACATTTGGGTTATGTCTTGTTATTAATGCAGCCTCTTCTAATTATCATTTGGGTGTGAGATTTATTTCAAGAACGCTTGCAAACAAAATTCTGATTAACAGAGAAATGCAGAATTGTCAATCGATCAAGATGAAAACTAAATGCAGATGTAGCAGTATATGAACTGCAAGATTAAAGAAAGTGCATTGTTTTGTAAATTAAAGCCCAGTGCTGAAGTTGTATATGAACTACAAGATTTTTTAGTTGTTTAACAAGAAAGACACCTTTCAGCCAAACATTCTGGGTTGGAGAAAATGGAGTTCTTGACCTAAAATTACTTCACATATCTATTTCAAGAAACACAATAGAATGCATCCTCAACCTCCTTTCTCGGCCCAGTGTGATGTTTGTTGCCTCTGCCTCTGCAACAGCTGCTTTTAGGCGTGAGTTGCAGGATGTTTTTATGGTCATTTTCCTTTTTTTTATTTGTGATTAACAGAGAAATGCAATTTTAGGAATTCAAGACGTGTGAAAAACCAATAATCTTTAAATTAAAGAACAGTAGAGGGTTTACCCCAAATTTTATTTACAATATAATGAGTATACAAATAAATGTTTCTGATAAATCCCAGAAAAATATAGGGATTTTATTTTTAATCTTGAATACAAATTGATGGGCAAAATATAGTAATTCAGGGTTTTACATAGAAATGTGGGTTGTGCTGCACAGTGGAGGAATTCAAAATGCGGGCTGTCTGGAGAATGCTTTGGCAGGCCTGAAAGAAGAGGTTCCTATCGTGGGACAATCTTGAATGAAATGGCCTCTGACTCTGCATCTTTTGCAAATGTACCCATCTCGCGGTGCTTTCCAAGTCATGCGCCAATGCCAATCATCGTTGGTTTTCTTCAGGAAATCTGCAAGTCTTCTGTCCTCCTCTTCTCTGGAAAGTGGGGGAGGAAGATTTCCCATGCCCTTATTTTCCTTCGTCTTCAGCTTGCTGCAACCATCATCATCTTCAGAGTAGATACTCTCTCCCGGATTGTACATTTCTTCACTCAAATCCTGACTGTATATTAATCCGTAACCTGCCATTATATTTCTTCACAAAAATGACTTAATTAACCTTGAGAATCAAACAACAGACATTCATTGTATTTATTTTCATTCGTGCCCTGCTTTTCTTGTTTCAACTATAATTAGACCGTTGTCTTATATTTAGAAATCAAAATGCTTTATAAATAAATCTTCATTCATACGCTGCGCGGGTGCATTGTTTTTTTAACTAAACTTTTTCTTACAGTGAGAACTAAAAGGGTCTTTACAAAGTTTTTGTCATATTTTCGTTTTAACTAGGCATTGACGTGGATATACTTTTAAAATGTTTATGAAGAAGGATATAATAGTATTTTTAATAAATTATATACTAACTCTGCATTTGAAGTTTTATAAAGTTTTACAAAGCATTTGGAGTTTTACAAAGTTTTATTAAAATGGTATAGTTGAAACATTCAACAAGGTATTAGGCCATATGTTGACCAAAATATGCAACGTCAGAAAAAAGGATTGGGATGACAAAGTATCGACAATATTTGGGGAGTATCATACTACATACAATTGCTTGAATAAAATGTCCCCCTTTCAACTCGTGTATGGAAAGGAAGTTATGCTACTGATCAATTTATTAGAACCATCATTAAGAATTTCATTCCTCGTGCAGACTTGGGTTATGAAGACCCAATTCAGAAAAAATTGACAAACTTGTGAAAGCTAGAAGAAATAAGGCTACAAGCATGATGGTCACAAAAAATTGAGAAAGCACGTTAGAAAGATTAGTATGATCACAACCTCAAACGAAAGACTATGTGGGAAAGCACTAATGTTAAAATATATGACTCAAAATTCACACAACATCTGGGCAGTCTTAAGACTCATTGGCTTGAACCATAAGAAATAGTAGATATATTGTTGACTGGGGCATGTAAGTTGATGGATCTGGTTAGCAAGCTACTTCTAGGCTACTTCAATAGAAGTAAATTGAAGCTGTATTTTTAACCACCTTAGAATGAATTGAATAAGGTGTATTCCATTCTATTAATTTGTATTCCCTTTCTTACGAAATGTTTCTTTATGCATTATAATAATTGTTGGACTATTGCACAATATGTTCATTGGACTGACTGTGCAGGACACACTTAAACATACATCTGACACAAAAGCTTGTGAAATACTTTCAAATGGTAGGAGTATTTGGTGATGGATAAATGATAAAACAAAATGTAAAAGTGCATAGTGACAAGGGGGGCACAGTAAAAGGGAAATAACCCACATGAGCAAGCAGAAAATAGGTAACAAAGGAGCTAACACATGGATGAAGTGTGGCAAATGAGGAAATAAGGAAACTTCCAAGAGGATGATAGATTAAAGTGGAGCTATGGGGGGAAGGCGTGTAAGAAATAAGTGGAGAAAACATGTCCTAAGAAATAATATCGTTCAACAAAGCTAGGGCACGATGGAGAAAATATATAAAGAAGAACTCATAATGCACACTTAAAGGTCATTTGTTAAAAAGTGGGAAAAAAGGAGCAAGGGATAGATTTCAATAGGGCATTAATGATAGTTACAAAGAATTATCATCTTTTGCATGTGAATGATAAATGCATAAGAATTTTTTTCTTCTAAGAAAGGTATAAATAAGCAAGAGGGGTAAATCATTTTGTTTACCTTCCAGTGAAAGCATAGCTTCAATGAAAAACAACAAAATCAATTTCCGAGATGATTGCACTCATGATCTTGTCGAGAAAATGTAATTCCATTAACGTCACCTCAACCTTTGATTCAATATAACTAGAGAACTAGAGATGAAATAACAAGAAAGGGATCCAACTGGTCTTGACTACCATTAACGTGGGAATCATCAATCCTTGAGAAGAGTACACCCTCAAGGATACTGCAAACTGTAAACCCTTATATTTATGACAAAGAAATAATATTGCCTAAACTAAAGCACTAAGGCACATGGGAACATGTACAACGTATAAAGTAGGTACCATAAGAGAAAAGAGAGACTCACACAATGAAATTCCAAATGACTGTTTTGTATGTAATTGATGTAAAATATCAATACTGAATAAAGTCGTAACTTGAGTCGATTTTGAGATTGATTAAATCATTATCTACATGGTTAAATAGATTATGAGCATGATACGTCATCTCTTCCCTTTATTTATATATTGATTGAAAATGTTAACTTAGTCGAGTACACAACTGTAAACCCTTATATTTATAATGTAGTTTATTAGGCTAAGAAATGAGATCTTTATGGATGTAACAAGTTTTTAAATAAAGAAAATGAATCCTTAATTTATGGTTTTTTATATTGATTTAAAGTATACGAATAATTGAATCGTTAAATTTGGTAAATCGAGAGGAAATAATTGATAGAGGTGAGTAAAAAATTGCTACAAAACATTCATTCTTTTACAAAATAATGTTAATCTTAAATAAACCTGCTATTAGGATAATTAAAGAAGAGTACAAATTAATTACAAATTAATCAAATTTTTAATAAAATAATGTTTATTTTAGAATAACCTACTTATTAAAAAAAAGTCTATACAAATGAGAGATTGTTTTCTCTTTGTATAATTATATTACCTTAAGCAACAACAATTTCTATTTCTAATGAAAATTGTGTAATGTGTATTTAAATCAATGTTTAGGATAAAATTTAGAGAAAAATACATTTTTAACATACCATGTGACCCAAATTTAGAGAAAAATGAATTCTTAACATCCCATATCACCAAAATAGGTTGTTAAAGGAAGTGTGTTTATTTAATTTAGATTCTCTCAACTTTGTTCAAGTTTCATGCCCATTTCAAATTTTATGAGCTAATATATGATGATGATCAAGCTTGATATCATTATAGAATGAGTACGTTATAAGTGTGATGTTTTTATTTCTATTTTCATAGCTCAGAATTCTTTTACTCCCAAGGTGTATTAGGGAATTCAAATCTATTAATTTCACGATATATGGTACCAAAATGATAGATATATAAAGTATTTTTTAAGTCACTATCAAGTGAGAGACAAATTTGGGCTATAAGACTCCCCTTGTACAATTTACCCTATATATTGTTGAGTGGTGTGTACAACCTTATCACGTGATGACCTCTAAAGAACACACATGCCTTTCGTTAATCCCACTCAAGTTTTACAAAACAGATGTTATTTATGTTGTCTACTCAGACTTTGATTTCTTAGATGAGCGTAAAGTACCCTAACCAACTATATATAATTGTGGTTACAAGATCCCTGGGAAACATCAAAATTCTTGAAATACCCTATTATCGTCTTTGTGCATCACTTTGCATGTAACATTTTTTCTTTACAGATACTTGTGTTTCATACCAACAAGCCTCTTCATTCCATGGAATCACTTTCGTAATAAATCCCCTCCATCACATTTACATATTAATATATATGGATTCGTGTAAACTCTGTACATAGGAAAACATGAAATGACCTTTCAATCTTCATGACTAACATTTAGTTATACCATCCAAATTTATAGGAAACTAGCGACTATAATCATCCACGTCTTCTTGACAAGGTTGTACAAATTCAGTGGTTAGTTTGTCCTACTACTTGTGGGCAATAATCCATCAATGGCTTCTCTATGTTGACAACCTTTTTTAAAATCAAGAATAAGAAATACAACTAAACTACTAGCTCTTTACAGTTTGACGATAAAATTAGTTGTCTATTCTTCACTTCTAATATTTATTTAGTTAGAAGACATGTTTGTTTGAATGATTACCCAAATAACCTTGAAGAGTGCATGAAAGAAGATAGTCAATGCCCCCACTTGAAAGCCCTCCCAAATACCAATTTTCATTTGCGTGCAACATTCCTTACCAACAACAATAATACAAGAGTAATCATTTATCATTTAGTTTTGTGTATAACATATATTCACCAGCACAAGGGAAGATCTGACCCAAAAGAAACATAGAAAAAACAACAAATGAAAACTTAGCCCCAGGTTTACAAAATATGAAAGAAAAGTGGAATTCGCCTAGGGTTCAAAGGCAAAGTGCTGAATCAATAGATACACACTGAAGAGTTCCATATTTGCGAGTAGAAGAAAGTAGAGACATCCAAGCTAAACCCATCTCTCGTGTTAATATCAACCACATTACAAAGCAAACATTGTCAATCCCTGGCAAGTTATAAAATCTGCCATGTTATCAAGAGTCAAATGAGCCTTCTAAAATCTGCCTATAAAATCTGGGATGAGCCTTCTACTTATAAAATCTGCCATGTTATCAAGAGTCAAATGACTATCAACTCCACGGTCTTGATCTTAAAATCAATTGATGAAGTGAGGAAATTTTGCCGAAGGTTCGCGGTCTGTTTTAGCCCAGGCCTGTATTCATACATTAAAACAGTTCATATATTGCCTAACTATGGTCAGGGAAGTAAGACTTCCAAGTTTAGATAATCAAATTGTTGGCATACCTGTTCAGTAGAAGGATTGTCCTTTGGATCAAAAGCAAGCAATTTTCATGGCACTAAGACATTTGGTTGAAATTTTTATAGAATAAAGAGTGAGAGAAGAACCCTATAGAAACAAAAGGCTTAGCCACAAGTGGAATAAACACAAGAAATAAAAACATGTGAACTATCAAATATTTATTCACTGTGTCATGGGGCTTGCTTATAGAAGAGTGAGGGGAGATCATGATTTACCAAAAGCCCAATAGAATCTGTAATCTTGGCCGAGTTAGGTTGTGCAACTTTGAGACATGTGTAAACCTTGATTCTGAGGGGGGGAAATGCCAACATGGGAAGTTGGTTGGCATTGTCCAGGTCCATTTTTCCCAACCACAACTAAAGGGGTGTTCAATGGAGGAGCCAGATGAGATTGGGAAGCATTGGAACAGAGGCAAGAGGTGGAAGGAACATCCTCACCCAAATTAGGCTTAAACTGATTGCATTTCACCATAATCAAATCGAGCTTTTCATTAAGAACATTAAAATTCAGGTTTATTTCTCTTACCATCAAATTCAAAGTAGCCTTGAGGGGCATCAAGCACCTGTTCTAAATTATTGAGAGTTGGAATTCATTCGAAATCCATGTCTTTCCCTGTCGATTAAATAGATTTGAGATAAACTTGACTAACAAGGCCTCTCCTCCACTTTGTTAAATCTCCAGGGCGTGTATTCATATTCTGGGATTCCCATTGTGTGTGTGTGGATATATATATATATATATACATACTTGGAATAATGTTAGTGGTTTTTGTTCTTATGAAGGTGGTTTTACTTTTGCTGCTCTGTTTATTGTGGAAACTTAATTTGACTGGTTATGGGATTGAGTACTGTTGTTTTAGTTATATGGGTGATTGTTTGTTTGGCTGGTTTATAGTCTGTATTTATGGTCAGGGAGTTGCTTTCTATAAATGTATGTAGGAATGTTTTTCAATGCATTGAAATTATTTGGTTTTATCAAAGACCAAAAAAGTTTATGAGACGTTAAAGTCAAAACCGCACAAAGAGTGAAACAGGAGCAGCAGGTTCAAATTTACCGTGCTGCAGCTTCCTTTTGTAGGGTGGGCCTTTTACTGCAAATTTTGATTACAAACTCCCTTGTTTTTGCAAGTTTAGTTTCTTTGGAGAGCGCAGGCATAGAATTAACCCGATTAAGATGCTAACTTAATTGGCCCGATTGTCAATATATGCAGAGAAATCTGTAACCAAGTATCATTCTCTTTCTACCACCTTTGATTCGCAAATCAGATACAATCACTCTTCCTAATTTTCATTGGGTATCTTCTTATCTAAGTTGAGATCTATTGTTTTTGCTCTGTAGCTTTTATGGATGGGATTTGTACCTTAAGTGGGTGCTCATTGGATTCAGAACTGCAATTTTAGTTTCTATAGGTGGCCTCTGTCTCTGCATAAATGGTTTTATTTTGTTTGCTTTGTTGAAATCTCATAAAGGAAACTGAAATTGGGCGGTAATTGTATTGAGAAATGTAGTTGTAATTATAAAGTTGTTTCTGTTTTAATGTAGACTGCTGTAACATTTACTTTGGATGGTGTATTCATTGTGGGAATTGATGTTGGATGTTTGTTGGAAAGACCCCTACCGTTTTAATTACATGGGCAGTTTTTGTTTCTAGATAGGCTTATTGGCTGGTTCATTATTAATGAAAACTGAAATTGGATGTTATTGGTTTGAGGTTTGTTTTCTGTTTGGGTGATTTTACTTTGGCTGGTTTGTTCATAGCAGGAACTGAAATTGGGAGTTTATTCGATTGTTATTTATAGTTTATTAATTATATTGTGTCTGTGTGGGTGGTTTTACTTTGGTTGCTTTATTTATAATGGAAACTGATTTTGGTTATTTATGAGACTCAACTATGTTGTATTAATCATCAGGGTGGTTTCCGTTTCCATAAAGATGGTTTTACTTTAGCTGGTTTGTTCACTATGGAAATTGAAATTGGCTGTAAAATAGATGGAGCTCTATAGTTTACTATTAATTATATTGGTTAAGTTTGTTCTTATGAAGGTGGCTTTCCCTTTAGCTGGTTTGTCCACAATGCAATCTGAATTTGGAACTCAGACATTTGGTTGAACTAAGACATTTAACAACATTAGAACTAAGGCATTAAACAATTAAGTTGGTTTATAGTGCATGTGAAACTAAGACATTTGGTTGAAAATGTTTATATCGTACTAAGCTATCATTTAACAACATTAGAAGAGTGAGAGGAGAATCCTATAGAAAGAGAAGGCTTAGCCACAAGAGGAATAAACACAAATGTATTAGAAATAAAAACATGTGAACTATCAATAATTGGAATAGTAAAAACAAAGATATTGTTGTCAATAGAAATAAATGTATTGAGTTCTAGAATAATAGATAGCTCAGCATATGGTACCATGATTGTAAGATATATGTAAAATATAGTGTCATGGGACTTGCTTGTAGAAGAGTGAGGGGAGATGATTTGCCAAAAGCCCAGTAGAATCTATAATCTTGGCCGAGTTATGTTGTGTAAATCTACATACAGACTATGTAGACTTATAAGTCCATACCTTCCTGTATTAAGTCTTTGGCTGAAATCCATTAGTTCCATTTCAAAATCACTGGGAATTAATGCATTTAACAAATAAAATTATTCTTGCACGCAGTCAACCATCAAAAGTTATATTGTTTAAAAGCAGTGCTCTTCAACATACTAATTCATATAGATAATAGAGGTAAATTCTAAATCTCTTTTTCATGTATTCATCCACTAAATATGGTCTGATTTGCTGTTAAAATTGAAGAACAAGAAATTTGAGGGCTGTCAATTTGACCTCAACCAAGAATTTTGGGGTGCCGTTGTTCCCAACCATAAACAAAGGGGTGTTCAATGGAGGAGCCAACCAGAGGGGGGCAGAGGTGGAAGCAACATCCTCACCCAAATTAGGCTTTAACTGATTGCATTTCCCCTTAATCAAATAGAGCTTTTCATCAAGAACATTGAAATTCAGGTTTATTTCTCTCACCTTCAAATTCAAAGTAGCCTCGAGGATTGTTAAGATTTTGAAAGAAGAGATGGAATCTCCCAATCTGCCGCTGGAATTCTCACCTTCTCCTCCTTGCAGAATCGTCAATCGATCAAGATGAAAACTAAATGCAGATGTAGCAGTATATTAACTGCAAGATTAAAGAAAGTGCATTGTTTTGTAAATTAAAGCCCAGTGCTGAAGTTGTATATGAACTGCAAGATTTTTTAGTTGTTTAACAAGAAAGACACCTTTCAGCCAAACATACTTACTGGGTTGGAGAAAATGGAGTTCTTGACCTAAAATTACTTCCCATATCTATTTCAAGAAACACAATAGAATGCATCCTCAACCTCCTTTCTCGGCCCAATGTGATGTTTGTTGCCTCTGCCTCTGCAACAGCTGCTTTTAGGCGTTAGTTGCAGGATGTTTTTATGGTTTTTTCATTTGTGATTAACAGAGAAATGCAATTTTAAGAATTCAAGCCATGTGAAAAACCAACAATCTTTAAATTAAAGAACAGTAGAGGGTTTACCCCAAATTTTATTTACAATATAATGAGTATACAAATAAATGTTTCTGATAAATCCCAGAAAAATATAGGGATTTTATTTTTAATCTTCAATACAAATTGATGGGCAAAATATAGTAATTCAGGGTTTTACATAGAAATGTGGGTTGTGCTGCACAGTGGAGGAATTCAAAATGCGGGCTGTCTGGATATGAATGCTTTGGCAGGCCTGAAAGAAGAGGTTCCTATCGTGGGACAATCTTGAATGAAATGGCCTCTGACTCTGCATCTTTTGCAAATGTACCCATCTCGTGGTGCTTTCCAAGTCATGCGCCAATGCCAATCATCGTTGGTTTTCTTCAGGAATTCTGCAAGTCTTCTGTCCTCCTCTTCTCTGGAAATTGGGGGAGGAAGATTTCTCACCATCTTCAGATTGCCCTTATTTTCCTTCACCTTCAGCTTGCTGCAACCATCATCTTCATCAGAGTATATACTCTCTCCTGGGTTGTATATTTCTTCACTCAAATCCTGACTGTACATTAATCCGTAACCTGCCATTATCCACAAAAATGACTTAATTAACCTTCAGAATCAAACACCAAAAAATGGAGACATTCATTGTATTTATTTTCATTCGTGCCCTGCTTTCTCGTCTCAACTATAATTAGACCGTCGTCTTATATTTAGAAATCAAAATCCTTTATAAATAAATCTTCATTCATACGCTGCGCGGGTGCATTGTTTTTTTAACTAAACTTTTTCTTATAGTGAGAACTAAAAGGGTCTTTACAAAGTTTTATTAAAAAGCATTATTGTCATATTTTCATATTAGTATTAGATCTCTCTTGTCATATTTTCATTTTAACTAGGTATTGACGCGGATATAATTGTTACCAAGATGTGGATTTTGTCTAGAATTATTGATATTAGTGTCATTGGTGGGAGGATTATTTGTAGAATTTGGTGGTGACTTAACTAGTATTTCTATGAAATCTCTAGTTTGGAGATATCGAACATACGAAAAGTCATCCTTGTTACGAGTGACATGCACATTGTGGTCCAAGCCCTAAAAGAGAGTTTCACGAATTTATTGGGTTATTTAAATCCTATTACACTGAGTGGTTGACATAGTTTGAGATAGTGAAAAAGTGCACCATGGATGGTTTCCCTCAATGGTGGGTACAGAAGGGAGAAAGACCATGTAAAATCAGAGTGGGCTAAAGGCTTGGTAGAAAAACCCTAAGGGGTGACATGATCATAAATGATGATAAGAAGTTATAGGATCTAAAAGGATAAATAAGTACGATAGATAAGAAGGTGATGATAAAGTGTACGAACTAAGAGAAAATAAAATGATGCGAAGTTGATAGGATAAGAGATAATGAAACGTGTGGGGACCCACTCAATGGTGGAGTAAGATTCACATCGGGCTTACTGAAATGTATGCTAGTTAAAATGATCAATATGATTATCTTCTCTCTTCTCAATAATATAGATTAGGATATAAGTAGAAGACCATTTTAGGGCCAACACCCAAGCCAAGGATAATGTTAAGGGGCCTAATGGTCGTGGATCTAAAAGATAGTACAATCTATATTCGTATCAAAAGTGTGGGGTTCCAAATCTTAAGTCTAAGATAGGGTGGTGTCTTACTAGACTCATAAGATTCCAATAGAAATGATTATAAGCAAGAGATATATCATATCTAGGCTAAGGGTTTTAATGTCACGTGGTGGATAATAGTGAAGGTCCATAAAAGAGAATGGAATAAACAAAGATATGCTATTATCTCCTAGTTTATTGAATAATACATTAAACATAACCAATCATGCCAACATGAAGGAAAGAGAAGGGTTAAGATTGCCTACCTTTATGAAGATACTTTTGGTAGATTAACCTTCCATGGTTAGTATCACCTTGTGAGAGAGTTGTGGGTAGATCACAAGAGGAATAGGTAGAAGACCTAAGTAGACCAAAGTTGACAATTTCAAAGACTTGGCGCACCTTACAAGCACAACTCCTATTCATGTTGTTCCTAGTAACCCACTGCTCTAAAGAAAGCCTCTAAATATAAGTTCTAGTAAACACTAAACCTTTGAAACCTCTGGACGACATATTTGAGAGTGAGAACAAAGAAGACAATGTGATGATGATATAGAGAAATGAGAACAATGACACCATTAAATAAGGGAACATGGCTTGAAGCCATAATCTCTCTTAGCCCACAATGTTGACCATGTTAGATGTAAAAAGGGTTATGCTTGATTGCCTCAACTAGTTAGCTACAAACAATCATAGAATGTAAGGTGGAGGAGAGATGAATAAGATGAAGTAAAACACTAATAAGAGAGATGAAGGCGATCTGAAGGGGGTTTGAAGGTGAAAGGTACCATAGGAAGATATGAAAGTGATAATACTAGGGATATCCGGTTGTCATATAGAGGTAGTAGAAGTGTAGTAAAGAGACATTCTAGTGCAAACTAGCGTGATGCCACATACGACGACTCTTTCACGGGGTACTGCCAACCAACCCACTCTTGTTCCCAGTATGCCCCTTGAGGTACACATTCAAGGAGATTAATGTGCCAACAACCTACAAATAGAAACCACTAGTAAGAGTGAAAAATAAGGTGTATACACACTTCTTGAAGCATGTCCCAAATAGGGTAGTAATTGTTGCACAAACTCACACTTATTCTCACTGAGCAACAACTTATTCTATTTCAAAACTTGAACCAAATGCATTTTATGCTTATCATAACTTAATTTTAGGAAAGTTAATTTCACTTATATGTGGGATCTTTCTTTTGATGTTCTGGATGGAAATGTAAGGACCATTCCTTAAAGTAGAAAACTTGTCCACAAATCACCAAAGTTCAATGCATAGCATGACACTTTTGTTCTCCTGTTTAAAAATGATCGGCACTTACTTTCACCGTGCATTTGACAGATTCTTTCCTCAACCCCTATGTTCCTGATTGATTTTGACTCATTTGTAGAACTCAGACTGTGGGAAACCCTCTCAAGAAAAATAAGATATCTGAATAAAGTCTTAAATCTTTAAACTTATCTATAACATCATCAGTAAGTGGAATCCAAAAGAGACGATATCTTCTTTAGTTCCTTTTGCACACATAAATTTGTTCTCCTCATGCCCAGGGTTGCTCCTCTTGGTCCTACTGGATGGATCTACGAGCAAGGAGAGTGACATATTTCATGGAAAGTTGGAAATACAAGCTATGTTCAAATTCAATTGTCAATCAAAGAAAAGCTAATAGAAAAACTGAAGAACCAAATTCGTACTGATGTTAAAGAGCATTGATCATCATAAAAGGTCTATTGTAGGATGCTTCAAGCCAAGTCATATGAAACCATGATTCATTGCAAAAGGGAAATCTTTCCCAAACAAGGGCTTGTGGTATTAATGCCATAAGAATTAGCAATTATTGCGTTCCTCATTAGTTTTACAATCATTTTAAGTGATTTCCTTTTAAGCCATAAGTACCTTCAGGTTAAGGGAAGTGGTCACATAAGAAGGCAGTGTAAATTATTTCTTGTAGTTCTAAGCCATTTTGCAAATATGTTTGCCTACTGGAAGAAATCCTAAAATGTACTTCAGAATTTACCTTTCAAGGACGTCGCTTCTTCAACTAAGGCTCCCAACTCCTATTTGTTATAGGATTTTTTGCTGATAGCATTCCCAAACTCCTTTGAATTTGTGGCAAACACTGGAATATTATTAGTACCGTATGATTTAAAATGTGTCACAACTCAGTCAACCCATGTTCAGAGTCCTGATGATAGCCTCAATTTAAGTAATAATGTTTGAGTTACTTACAAAATAAAATCATCTAGAGAGGATGCCTTGCCTTCATAATCATGAAATATGCTTGTAGCTGGTCCAGAGCAACCTTTGGAAGCACCATCAAATTTAGCTTCAGTAGACAACTTTCTAAAGGTTACCATTTAATCTCTGCCCTTTACTGCCTTTAATATTGAAACCTTTGTTGGGGGAAAACTTTCCTAGTTTCTTTTGTTCATATTTGATATGTTTTTTTGTTTAATTACAACTGATAGTATACATTCTGTACCAGTAAATAATTTGGAGAGATATATCATATGAGTTATATCACATCCGATTCCATATTTGAAAATGAGTACATGTGGAAATAATAGTAAAGATCTAATCTGGGTGGCGGTATATGTCCGTATTTAGAGTCAATTGTTTGGCCTCAATCCATATAGTTATTTTTACGTTGCAAACTTTATATAATTTTTTTTTTCTCATGCAGAAAACATCTATAACATTTGCTTCTAGGATGGATATAATTTGTTTTTTTCTCATACAGCAAATGTCTTCCATTGGGATCTCAAGCTTAAGAATGTATTATCCAATTCAGATTGCAATCGTACGATCTACTACTTTGGACCTGCTAGGGTTGCCTTCAATGATACCTCAACTTCATTTTTATAGATGGTGCTTCAAAAATAAATAAGCATATTTGATAATAGTTTGTTGTTACATTCCCAGTGATTTAGTTTTTTGTGCTTTTAAAAAACAAATTTTTGTGTGCATGATTATGTAGCCACAAGATGGTATCGAGCTCCCGAGCTTTTTGGTTCGTTTTTCTCAAAGGTATGAATGCCCTCAAATGGAACGACCTTGAATGCATGCTCTTGTTTTTACCTTTAATCTCTACTTCTTGGATAAGCTATCAGTTTTTCCAAATGTTTGGTAGGAAAAATAACTTCTTTTGATATAGAAAACAAGCAAAATAAATTAACACAATTATAATTGCTCTTTCTAATTTGTTGGCCTCCTTCATCCAGCGAAGTAAATCGGTCATGAGAGTTATGCAGTGCTATATCGAGCTCCATAACCTGTGAAAAATGCCACAATAATTATTTTTACTATTTCAAATTTACAAGTATTTTTTCCTTGGCCAAGGGCATACTTTCCTGATTCAAATATGAAATATCTTAATTTAGCTCTTGGTTGAAAATATCATTGCCAAATTTGAATGGAAGGTGAAGATCGTATAATTCATGCACAAGATCTTGCATGATTTCTTCAAATATTAAACTGATATAATGGCTCATGATATCTTTCATGGCACACTATTGTTTTAGTGGAGCCTTGTGCATTTTTTCTATTATCTATACAAGTTCTTTCGGCCTAGACCAACACCATTTTGAGACACTGGAAGCAGTATTGCAGGATGTTTTATCTCTAGCATTATATGCTTAGTACTACCCTTTCTTTTATCCAAGGTTGTTTGGATGTGAAGGTGTGGGGGTATGCAAAGTGCCTGTATGCAGCAGCCAATGTGGGCTCACACAACTTGGGTACGCGGGTTCAAGGTATGAGGGTGCGGTATGTGAGGGTACACAATATGCAAGGGTGCAACACAACAAAACTTGGCTATGCTAGATAGAATCATAACTGAATAAGTGATTCATCAAGCATAAATTTAAAAAAACATTAATGATAATAGATAAATCATAACACATGATTTTATCTTGAAACTTAGCAAAGTTCAAATAAACTAAATTATAGTCATCAATATCATATTATATATTTCAAACTTCAAAGTCAAACATTGATATGTGTCATGAGATAATCACAAAATATTAAATAATATTGAAAGTGTCAAATAACTATTTGTTACTTCTAGTAGTAACTGTAAATCAAAATTACAAACTTATTTCGTTCTCATATGGAATCAAGACAAGTGAAAGAGCTAGAAGGATATGTAGCATCTAAATTGGAGAGATCCTCATCCACATCATCATTGTGCATCAATTTCTCAAGGAAATTCTCAATCTCAACATTAGTTTTGACAGGGGGAGGATCATTTAACAACACTCAACTCTGAAAGTCCATCTGCTCGAATATCCTCATCTAAACTAGTGTCCTTCGGTTCTACATCCCATTGCTTAGAAGGACCCTATTTTTAGTTAGGATCTTGATGTGATAGCAATCAAAGGCTGCTATGGATGAAGACCAAGTTCTTTGCTCCCTTTGATTGAAGATGGTTTCTCTTCGCATTGTGAATAAAACCGTATGTGCTCCAGTTCCTCTCACTAGCAGATGAGCTTGCCACCTGTGATAGCAAGTGAACAACAAACCTTTGTAACTCTTTAGACTGATCTCCAACATGAAGTGTCCACTAGTTAGTAGGATCCTTCACACCTAAATGAGTCTTTGCATTCATGGATGAAAAGTCACCACGTCCATGAACAAAGTGAACAAATTGTTCTTTGATGCTCTTTGCTTCTCGCCATTTCCATATATCTTCCTCACACATTGCATGAATCTTCATGCCACCTCTCCTTTAGCAAATGATGGCCTCTTTTTTGTTTTTTCAATGTCATACCACTTTGTATTTGAGGCACACCTAGTCATGTGTAAAGCTGTGTTGAGGTAATTCCACCTTACAAGTATCTCTCCCTCCATTTATGTGTAATATATAGGGCTCCTCATATTTGCATTTGTAAAAATCCACTCATACATGGAATGAGTGGTCTCATAAAGTTCCTTAAGCAAGGCGAATCAGTGTTTGCATGGTTGATGACATCTACTATGGGTTGCAAGACATTGTTAATGTATCTCACCTCAAATCAAAATTAATCATCTAGAATCAACCTCTTGACTTCCATTGCACTCTATAATGTCCCTTTCTAGGATGAAACTTAAAAAGAAGGGAAATGACACAAACCCAACTCAAAGCAAATAGAAATTTATAATAGTCAACTGAATTTTTGGACAACAAGGTACAACAAAAGGAAAATTACAATATTTCACCACCAAAACCACTTTTACAACATCCCCAACATGTAGAAGTTTTATAAATAATTTAGAACAAGTACAAGCTAAGAAATGAGCTTTAAAACCCTCAGTTGGAGTATATTTAATTAAATTTGCAATGACAGTGGATCCACTTACAGTAATGGCCATAATTTGAGATTCCAAGGCCCAAAATTCAATCTGAAAAAATGTAACCATCCTTAGAAATTATGAGCAATCCAAATATCAACCAAAAAGGAACCATTGTGCACTAGATACCATCAAACTCATCCATTATGCAAGTCATTACCCTAGGAGAGGGTCTGAAATTGGCCAAACACCAATCAACAAATGCTTACAAAACACAAATACTAAAATGTGTGGTTGTTACACAATCAAAACTCTTCAAATCAGATCTCTTAAGCCCTTGCTGAAATGATGCCCTAAAACGGAAAATTTCGAATGCAGAACTAAAATACTAAATTGAAACCCAATTGTGACCCCTATATGATGCCACCAATGCACAAATTGAGGGTTTTTGTCCTCGATTACTGTATTCTATTGAGGGTTTTCTGTTAGCATATGCAAAGAGAAGAAAGAATATAGAGAAGGAAAACTACACTGCTCAAATGACACTGGCAGAGGTTTATTTATATATGAAGAGGTGGTTACAGATTGGTTGAACAGTTACCAACCAAACAACTACATAACTAAATTATATATTATATAATGCTCTATATTTTAACACCCCCTCTTAATGACTAAACAGGAAACAATACCAAGTTTGTCCCGAAAATTTTCAAATTTCCTAAAGCCCATATGTTTAGTCATTATATCTACAAAATGTGGCATAGGTTGTACTTCAAAATCAACAGTCCATGATTGTGATGCATTTCTCGAATGGAGAAGAACCACAAAACAAAAATCTGGTCCCATGAACAAAAGATATGGCAAGTGGTCCACTAGTTCTTTGTTACGTGATTCATTGACTAATGATGAATCACCAATGGCTGAGAGTGTCAGCCCCATCTCCAAAGTGATGAAATCAGAACCTCGAAAGGTGGATTGAAAAATCTTTTCCAAGCTTGTGTAGCTTGCTGGAGTCTTTACAAAGACTTAGTTATCCTGTAATCGAAGTCACCTCGATCATGTCCTTGCAACACCATGCAGTGCTCATCCAAATTTCTCAATAAGAGAAATGTGACCATTTATGCAGTGGGAGTTAGAAACAACTCCGAAATAGTAGGAGAAACAACCATCTCTGTTTCATCCATCTCAATAGTATGAGAAATAACCATCTCCGTAGTAGTAGGAGTGAGAACTAACTCCTCCTTGTCATCTATTTTCTCATATATCCCCCTCTGTTGGGAAATTTATCTCACAACACGAAATGAGAAAATTGTTCATGCTCTAATATGCTTTGAGCAAGTATCTCTGAGTGAGTGGCTTGACATGCTATCTCACCATGCACTGTTAGTGCATCTGGATTAGTGGAGTCTCCATCCATAACAAACTGCTCTTCAGAATGCGGAAATCCATCCTCCTAAAGCATGTCCACCTTCTGTACATCTGGTACAGTGGATACCCCCTCCACAATAGGTGCATGCAGGTTGACTGTATCCAAGTCAACTAATATATGAGGAATGGCTTCCTCCCAAGGCACTGTAGCCTCTTGCACATCCGAAATGGTGGAGATGTCCTCCACACGTGTATTCATGTTGATCGTAGCAGGATCAAGAGGCTGATACTGACCACCTTCCCTAAGACCAAGGGAAATTATCCATCTCTGTATCACATCAGAGACAAAACACACTTCTTCCCACACAAATCCACATTAATATTGGGATTTTTAGTTAATTGACGAATAGATAGAAGATTCTTTTGTAAAGAAGGTACATATCTAACATTTTGTACCAATAGTTTATGAGCATTATTCAATACAATGCATATAACTCCTATCCCTTCTACTACAAGTGATTCTCCATCAGCTAGTACTACTGATTCAAAGCATATATTTGCAGTAAATGAAACATACTAGTCCCTATGACATGAAAAGTGTGCAGACACACCAGAGTCAATGATCCAACAATTGTTACCACTATCATGCAATTATGATGTTGTAAGACAATAAAGAGCATGCCTGTCATTTGAATCCCATTCTTCTGCAATTTCTCCCACATGTCCCTCATCACATGTCTTTTTGTTTTGCTATGAAAGATCATACTTACGCTTCTAGAAATCCTTCTTGAGGTGCCCAACCTTATGACGGTAATAGCATGTGACCTGATACCGAGTGGAACACTCGCCATAATGACATTTCCACTTTCCCTTTGACTGAGTGACAAGAGCACTCTCTGAATGGTCACAATTGGATTCTGCCTGAAGTTGTCTCCGCTCCTTTTCCAAAAGGTAGGAACTCACCTCGTCAAACGTGAGTGTTTGACTTCTTCAACTAAGGCTCTCAAATGCTATTTGTTATAGGACTTTTTGTTGATACTCTTTTGACTTTGTGGCAAAGACTGGAGTATTAGTAGTGTACCGAATGATTTAAAATGTGTCACAACTCAGTCAACCTAAGTTCAAAACCTTAATGATAGCCTCAATTTAAGTAATAATATGGGTGGCGATAAATGTCCGTATTTAGAGTCAATTGTTCGGCCTCAATCCCTATAGTTATTTTTATGCTGCAAAATTTATATAATTTGTTTTTTCTCATGCAACAAAATTCTATAACATGTGCTTCTAGGATGGATATAATTTGTTTTTTCTCATGCAACAAATGTCTTCCATTGGGATCTGAAGCCTAAGAATGTATTAGCTAATTTAGATTGCAATCTTAAGATCTGCTACTTAGGACTTGCTAGGGTTGCCTTCAATGATACCTCAACTTTAGTTTTTTGGACGGTGCATCACAAATAAATAAGCATCTTTGATAATAGTTTGCTATTACATTGCCAGTGATTTAGTTTGTTGTGCTTTTAAAAAATAGATTTTTATGTGCAGGATTATGTAGCCACAAGATGGTATCGAGCTCCAGAGCTTTGCGGTTCATTTTTATCAAAGGTATGGATACCCTCAAATGGAACGACCTTCAATGCATGCTCTTGGTTTTACTTTTAATCTCTACTTCTTGGATAAGCTATCAGTTTTTCCAAATTTTTGGTAGGAAAAATAACTTCTTTTGATATAGAAAACAAGCAAAATAAATTCACACAATTATAATTGCTCTTTCTGATTTGTTGGCCTCCTTCATCCAGTGAAGTAAATCGGTCATGAGAGTTATGCAGTGCTATATCGAGCTTCATAACCCGCGAAAAATGCCACAATACTTATTTTTACTATTACAAATTTACAAGTATTTTTTCCTTGGCGAAGGGCATACTTTCCCAAGTCAAATATCAAATATATTAATTTATCTCTTGGTTGAAAATATCATTGCCGAGTTTGAATGCAAGGTGAAGCTCGTATAATTCATGCACAAGATCTTGCATGATTTCTTCAAATATTAAACTGATATAATGGCTCATGATATCTTTCATGACACACTATTGGTTTAGTGGAGCTGTACGATGGAAAAGTGACATGCGAGCATGGGAATCTACAAGTACCTCTTCCTCGTACCCGACCTCCCGAGGTCGTGCCGAGATGGCCGGTGAATGTGGAATATATATGGATACAGAAAAACTAATTGGGCAATCTTATATCCTCAATACGCAATAATGGAATCTGTGAATCTAAGGCAAAGAAGGCCCTCCTAACCTGAATTGGTGTAATGGATCGTTCAGATATAATAGTTGTTCGGAGGCTCCAATCAATGTTGAGCTCTGTCGAGATCCTTTTTATTGGCTGTTGGGTATGTGGGAAGTGACCTGCGGGAGCTTCGTGTATATTTCCAGACAAGGTCATGAAAAATGGTGATGGGAGGTGTAGTGGATTCTCTGGGGTTTTATGGATGATTCTCTGGTCTAGTCCAGAAAATCCTTAGCTTGATTGGCTATTGTGTTTAGTAAGGAGAATTGTGTAATAATGTCTGGTGGAGTGGTGAGGACCTAAATACTAGTGTTCGTAAACCAACATCAATGTCTGATTGATTGGTAGGCCCGTTGGGTTGTGGGACCTGTGGATCACAACTGTGAGTTCGTGGTTGTTGTGGACCTGTTATGGTCATGTGAAGAATCAATCCGTTCTTCCGACTATCCAATGGTCATAAGCCTTTTCAGCTTCTATGTTTAGTACCAGGAGTTGTGCGATCTTCTCAGAATACCTTACGGGGGTTCTGGCAACTTGTATATGTAACCCTAGTATCTATGTCGATAAGAAGGTCTCCTGCATCTGGCTGCAGAACTAATGGATCACAACCAAATATTTGTTCTCTTTCAGGTTCTTGTATAGTCATACGGATATCCTATCAAGGCAGTCTATAGTTAGGATGATTTGACCAAAATGTGTATGCCTTGTCATCTTCAATATTTAACTCTCTCAGTTGTTCACTAATTGCTCATAGGTTTTCCATTGCTCGAAAGACCTGTATCCTAAGGTCTTGATCTATATCAGCTAGTGTTGTGGGTAGATTTGGTTGAGGCACTATTGGTTCAAATATGTATTCTCTGGGCTCTCTAGGTCCTGTGATTGTCATGCAAAATGATTCAACTTTTAACTAAAATTAATAAACTAATTATGAAAGATGTATCTACACTATGCATGTATTCGTTTATTTTTGTATTTTCGATGAAGTATTTTAACGAAATTAAAAGAGAGCAGCTATTCTAATATATTTAGAAAATGGACAACTAATCTAGTAATAGAAATTAAAACAAACAAAGTACAGCCTGGTGTGGCTATTTTCCTGTGCAGTTGTGAATTTATCCTAAATATCTAAGCAACTAATTGTTCTAAATTGAAAGACTCTTGATCCTACCTCAGAAGTGAGGAATGAATCACAGTTTCTCAGAAACTATCAATCCCCACAGCTTCCCTGGAGATATCGAGAGCGAGCTTTGACTGAAATGAAAATAATTCACTACTCTATTTGATACGTTGTAATTAGAACTTTGATAGCTCAAACCTGGCATTTAGAGAACAATGGTAAATCCAGTTGTGTGTGACTTTGTCCCCTCAGTGTGATCTCCTCGTTCCTTCATGTTCTCTTGAATCTAGAAAAGCATGTACATGATAGCATCAACAGAATAAGGCACTCGAACAATGGCAGCTTTGGATATAGACCGAATACAATGCGAGTAAGAGAGAGATAGTGCAAGTGAACAGAGCTTGACTATGCAATTCCTAGCGGGATTTATTGCGGGAATACAACACAAATGCGCTGAGAGTTTTAGAAACTATCCTTTGTGATTAAATAAAACCTACAACTCTAAATGGATTCCAATCTAAGAATGAAACTATCTTATTCTAAACTGACTTGTATGGAACAACAATGAAGCAAGAATGAAACAAGAAGATTGAATGACCTCTAAACAACAAAGGAAGACCAACAATGGATGCAAAACATGAAACTATTGGAATTCTAAGCAAGAAACTCAAAAGACTGAATGATTAAATAGAGAAGGAGAGGGGCCATTTGTTTGAAAACAAGCTGGCTATTTATAGCAAATGCATTCACTAGAAGGTAACTTGGAATTGAACTCTTTTACCATTAAACAAAGTGAAAACACTATTCATAGGGCGGCCAAAACATAAATGCAAAGCAAAGTAGCTGAAGAAAGCAGATAGAAATTGAAGATTTACGTTTGACGCGATCGTCAGAACTTTCTGGAAAATGTGAACAGGACCGCCGCCCTGTGCAGGGTGGCAATTACGGGACCACCACCGTCCTAGGCAGCAGTCACAGGACCGCCGTCGGCAGGGCAGCGGTCTCGTCACTTAAGACCAAAATGCAAGAATAAAGGGGGGCAGAGGGCAGAATAAAGCATGCGGAGGTCAGGTGAGGCATATGGGATACAAACGTATACTTGGCGATCTTTTCTGGATCCCGAACACCTTGCGAGGAGACTTGTATCATCATTGGGGTATGTGTAACATCTTTCCGGTGGTGCAGTACCCTATAATTTTGGGTACATACATATTGCCCCCTCAGAGAAGCATCTTAGCCATGAAGAGGCATAAAATGGTGGGTCCGAGTATGGCGGTCCCGAAATGGGGAGTTAGGGTTATACCTGACGCGCCCGTGTGTCGGAAAGTCACCATCCAAAATCTTACTATCTGTAAAATGAAAAAGGGGACTCAAGTGCAGCTAGATAAAAAAATTGAGAAATAAAACTAAATTGATATGAAATGAGGACTTACCATCTACGTGGGGTTTAGAACTTACCTCCGTCGATGCTCCAACCCTGCGAAAGACATTCAAAATTAATTTTCAGAAAGCTATATATATATAAATATATATATAAACGAACTCATTTTACTATTCATTTACGCGGATTGATTTGATAGTTTTTGAGCTCTGGGACCCACGGTGATGGTTTTCGACGAGAGTATAGTCAAAACGTTCATGGTAAGATAGTGATCATGCCTTCGAGAGCAGGAACATCGACCCACGAAGTCTCAGGTTAGTTCTTTCAATTTATTGTTTTTAAACCTAAAATGTAGAAATGATAAAATCTTTGTCTTGGGGGGGTATTTTTGAAAATACTAGTTTTAAATGGGTCTCTAGGGGGCGCCCATAGGGTAGGTCTTTATTTTAGTTAAAATAGTGTATTTTGCTTGTTTTTAGGCATTTTTAGGGCTTCTGAGCCATTTGAGGTTTGGGACGGGACCGCTGCCCTGCACAGGGCAGTGGTTATGGGACCGCCGCCCTAGAAGGCACGGAACCGCCGCTCTTAGGGTGGTGGTCAACAGAAATGTTGCTTTACTTACTTGTTTTTGCATTTTTAGCATTTTTACATGTTTTTGATAGCTTTTCTAGTCGGATTTTGTTACTTACTCTTTTTCCATGTTTTTGGGTGTATGCAGAAGGAGGAGGAGTACATCAGATGGAGCCAAGAGAGGGAGTGTGATTGGCTCCTAGCAGTGTTAGAGGCACTCACTTAGGTAGAGTAAGATACTCTTCAGAGGACTGGAATTTGGAGGATTGCACAGGTCCCTCATGTTGCACCTGCTAGTCACATATTATGTGACTTATTTTCATATTGGGATGCGGATTGGAACACTTTCTGATTGCCAAGAGTTAGGGGTGAGTGGTCCATCACCCTGAGGATGTTTACCATATATTGGGGGTCCCAATTCTTGGGAGGCAGCTATCTCTCAAGACAGCGGTGTCCAGATCTCAGGTGGTTCAGTGGGCCACTTATATGGGGGATGTCATTGTTTCCATGGGGTTGAAGAAGGGGGTGAAGGTCCGCTCCATTGTAGAGTCAGATATTCCTGTGCTCTACAAGGCTATCATGGGCATCCTTGCTTCGAGATTGATTGGGGACAAGGGAGGGGACACTCTCTTATATTGTTGGGCTCCCATCATTGCACAGATTGAGGGCCATGGACGTGTTTACACTTGGGGAGCAGACATCCTTAGGACCACCTACCATGATTTATATAGGGTGGTCAGACTACAAGGACAGTCACTGAGCCACCCCACTCTTGTCATGAGTTGGGTGTATGAGCACATCACTCCGTATGGGAGAGGTGTAGAGGCAGAGGATCCTGGGGCCATCAGGGCAACGAGGTGGATAGGGATGACCGTTCTTAGAGTGCCTCACCAGCCAGTGGCCTCTTTGACTACTGCAGACATGGAGGCTACTCCTTATCAGGCCATGACAGGGTTATGGGGAGAGGAGACTGTTACATTGATTGCTTGCCACACTACCAGTCAGTTGGTAGACAGGACGGGGAAGTTGGAGATCCACCCCTTTGACAGAGTACCACAGCAGTTCAGCCTCCCATACATCGACATGTTTCCTCTAGTGGGGCCAGTGTATAGATCTGTTCGTGAGGCTCGGGGAGGTCCTAGAGGCCGGGGTTGGACTATTGTTACTCCTGGTGTTCTTATCGCAGCTAGGAGGGTGGTTCGTGCTCGAGGGGTAGCCAGTGCTCCTCAGGCACCTTTACTTTGGATTACCATCGGTCCTTCCCATAGTAGAGATGAGCCTATTGACATGGACTCCGAGTCTAAGGAGTTCACTGGGGAGAGACAGAGGAGGAGACAGAGGAGACAGAGATCGGAGGGTCAAGTGGGGAGGATGAAATTGATTATGAGTGGCATGACACTCAGGATATCTTGCGGGCCAAGAGGGTGGAGCGGAATGCAGAGAGGGTGACTCTGATTTCAAAGGAGTTGCCCTCTCAGGATTTAGGGGGAGATGGCGAGTCCATCGTAGATCGTCACATTGCTCCAGATGTGGGAGAGGGACGACAGTCAGTGGCAACATCAGTGGCCGGTGCAGATCCTAGAGACCCTTCCTGGAGGCCTGGAGATCCGAGTGAGTTACCACTCTTCTCTTGATTTTGATTTAGTTAGAATTGTTTAGTTGTTATTTCCTTTTGTTGTTTCGTTTATTCTTGGTTTTATTTTTATAGTTTTCTAACTTGTTTTCTCCTTTATTTGCAGCGACTGCTGATGAGTGGCGAGACTTGATTCACCGAGTATGTGCAGATACCTTGTTGCTCCCCTCAGAGAAGACTCAGGCTGAGCTTTCTGAGGATGTGGGAGAGCCTTCAGCAGCCGGTAGGCATACCGATTTTTTTGCCCCTGTCTAGCAGGTGGAAAGGATCATGACTTCTCTCCGTGCTGAGGTAGCTGGATATAGAACGGCTGAGCGCTTGATGAGGAGGATTCATTCTCATAGTGAGACGGAAGCTACTGGTTGTGACCACGAGCCCTCAGTACATTCAGAGTGCCGGCATAGCCAGAGTCCTAGACGTGGTCGTGCGCCCTCTGAGGGATCCCATAGGGGTTGAGAGGCCATTTTTGTAGTGTTTTGTCAGATATTTATATGAGTGTTTTTGTACTTTTCGGGCTCATTGAGCATTTTGACCATGCCTAGTGCATGATGGCATTGTATATAAAACTTGATTTATATATATATATATATATATATATATATCTTTTTGGATCTAGACTCTTGGTGCCTAGAATTTTGTGACTCGTTTCCATATGTATGCTAGATGTTTTTAGAGTATTTGTTTTCATGCCTTTTAGAATGTATGTGATGGATGACAAATGATAGTAAACAGAATGTTTTACTTTGTATGTTTTTGTAATGCTGATATGAGATGATACAAACACATTGTAGTATTTGAACTTTTGACCTCTTTGGGAAATGTCTGTGATTTCTTCTTATGTTGGAAAAACATGATGAATATATAGTGATAAAGAGATGAACTTGCCCCATTCCCAACTCCACGCAACCAGTAAGATGCGAGGGCTCTACACCAAGAGTTGGGAAGGGCACAAATTGTATGAGTTGACTAAATGGAATGATGAGAGACAGAAAAACCAGTATCAGAAACCAAACTTAGACCTACACACTTACCCTACTCAGAACTACCACCAAGCTCAGTAGGCCACTTACTTTCTAGTTTATCTAGACTTAGATTTATAAATGGCAACCTGGTTGACAAAATCTGGTTTTGAGGATTTGATCTCTTTGGAATTTGGACATTTGTTTTCTCTTAATATAATTTGATTTGTATTTCTAGAATACCAAGATTTGTTAAATTGTGTGAATGGACCCCCCACACCCTGCCTCATGCCACTAGTAAGAAGCATGGGTTTGTCACCAAAGGATAGGATATAGGTGAGTAAGGGCACTTCTTTCCTTTCCCAACCTCACACCACTAGTAAGAGATGTGGGCTTATCACCGAAGGTTGGTGGGGCAAAGAAGTGTGTAAAATAAAATATTTTGTTTGCTTGGCACTTTGATTCTATTTGATTTTTGACACTTCTGATCTGTGACTTTGGGATATCCTTTCTTTCAAAGAGACTTAAGAGGGATAGATGTGACACCAAGAAGCTTCTAGAATAGACCATAGGTAAGGACAACTTCACATAGTAGAAAGAAAGAGAAAAACCAAGTATGTAGGCCTTGGTATGGTTTTCATCAATACTTGTCTGTCAAACTTGATGAGAAGATTTGAAATTACTTGATGATGTTTGAAGAGATGTGATTTGAATGCTTTTTCCAATACTTTTAGAAATTTGTAATAGATTGCTTAAGAGTAAGTTCCTTGACTACAATTTTTACGAAATGAGTGGACAAAATGAAATAGCTAAATGACTAATGCAATGTAGGTAGCTATAATGTACAAGTGGTGATTCTGATGTCTCATGCGTAAAACCATTTAAGATGCAAGGAATTGATAGTTTCATTGAATTCCTCACCTTCTAGTGTGCATAAGAGATACGCACCATTTCCGTAGTCTTTCATGACTCGGTATGGGCCCAACCACTTGGGCCGGAACTTCCTTCCTTCACTGGTTTTCTTATCAATCCGGATGTCTAGTCTTAGAACTAAATCTCCCTCATATATTTCTCACTCATAGAATTTTTTGTTATACTGCCGGCACATCCGGTCAGCATAGGCTTTGTGCCATTGTTTGGCATTTAGCCTGGCCTCATCAAGGCTTTCCAGTTGAGAGAGGCGTGCCTCCCTGTAAGCTTCTTCATCCAAAATCCCTTGTAATGAGATGCAGAGACTGGGTATTTCAACCTCAAGTGGGAGAACTACTTCTGCCCCAAATACCAACAAGAAAGGGGTTGCTCCTGTTGGTGTTCTTATTGAGGTTCGATGGGCCCACAAGGCCGGATATAGTTTTAAATGCCAATCTCACTTGTTCTCCTTGACTGTTTTGAGGAGAATAGCCTTTAATGTTTTGTTTGTTGCTTCAGCTTGCCCATTGGCTTGAGGGTAGTAAAGAGAGGCCATGTGATGGTTTATTTTGAATTTGTTGCATAATTCACGGACCTCATCATTTTTAAAGGATGTGCCATTATCTGAGATAATGACTTGTGGGACACCATACCTACAAATGATTTGGTTCAGAATGAATTTGGAAATTACCGAACCTGGTACGGTGGTGAGAGGCATGGCCTCTACCCATTTGGTAAAATATTCCGTGGCTGTAATTATAAAATTATGGCCATCGGTTGATGAGGGAGAGAATTTCCCTATCAAGTCTAGACCCCACATGGAGAAGGGCCACGGGATTGCTATTGGTTGCAGGGACTGTGCTGGCATGTGAATCTCATGAGAGAATTCTTGGAATTTGTGGCACTTACGTACAAACTCTACTACGTCATGTTCGAGAGTGGGCCAAAAATAGCCCATCCGATGTATTTTGTGAGCAGTGGCATGACCACCGAAGTGGCCTCCACATATCCCACTGTGGGATTCATAAAGAATCTTCTTGGATTCTTCTTTGTCAACACATCTCAGAAGCATGCTGCCGAAGGCTTTATGATATAGTACTTGTTCTAAAACAACATATTTAGCGGTGATAATGTGTAACCACCTTCTTTGTTGTGATGTGGCACTTTCTGGGTATGTGTGGTCCATGATAAAATTGATGATATCAGTGTACCAGGGACATGTAGAGATGGGGGGCCTGGTTTCGACAAAGTATATAGCACTCATCAGGAAAGTCCAGATTTACTAGATCACCTCCATCTAGTGGATTGTCAGCTAACCAGTCTACAATGATTTGTCCCTTAACGGATTTTTGGTTTACAAATGTTAACTCAAATTTGCCCATTAAGGTTATGAAATGCCCAACCTTTTTAGATAAAGACCCTTGCATGAGGAATGTTCATAAATGATCTGTCTTTACAATGACCCTTGTTTCTTGGTTTAACATGTAATGTCTTAAATGTTTTGTTGCAAAGACTATGGCAAGGCATTCTCTCTCTTCCTGTGTATAACGTGTTTCATAATTGAGTAACGTTCGGCTAATGAAATAGACCACACATTTCTCATTTATCATTGTCTTCTTGAGCCAGCATGCAAGCTAGCGAGACATGAGTGGCTCGTGAGTATAGGATCAAAGGGTGGTCTAGTTTGGGAGGCATTAGCATGGGTGGAGACAACAAGAAGCAATTTAACTGCTTCAAAGGCCTCGTTGCATTCTTCAGTCCAATCAATGCTATAATATTTTTTTAATAGATTGTTGATTGGATGAATGGAAAAACTTAAATCCGGGATGAACCTCTGGATTGCACCGAGTTTCCCAAGAAATGACCTGATTCCAGACTCGTCTGATGGTGGAATCATTTCGAGAACAACCCAGATTTTGGTTGGATCGACATCAATCCCTTGTGAAGATATAATGTAGCCCAGAAGTTTTCCTCCTGTCACACCAAACATGCACTTCTCTAGGTTTAATGTGACACCATATTCAATTAATCATGAGAGGATGATACGGAGTACTTCTGGATGATCACAGCACTTCTTGGCCTTGGCCAATAAGTCATCCACATAGGATTCCACAATTTTATGGATAAGATCATGGAATATGTATGTCATTTCCCATTGATACGTAGCACCGACATTCTTAAGACCGAATGGCATGACAGCGTAGCAATAAGTTCCCCAGGGAGTTATGAATGTAGTTTTGGCTTGATCCTGTTCAGATATTTTAATCTGATTATACCCTGAGAACCCATCCATGAGGGACAATAGTTCAAATCCAGTTGTTGCATCAACACTAACATCAATGGATGGTAACGGGAAGTCATCTTTGGGACAAGCTTTGTTAATATCCTGAAAATCTATGCAAATGCGTATCTTCCCATTCTTTTTGAGAACAGGGATGATATTAGATACCCATTGTGAATAGTCAATGGGTTTGATGAATCCCACTTGGAGAAGTTTTATTACTTCCTCTTTTACCATGAGAGCCACTTTTGGCTTCATTGGTCTTGATTTTTGTTTAATTGGTTTTGCATCTGGTTTAGTGACAAGATTATGTACCATGATGTGTGGTGCAATGCCCGTCATTTCTTTATAGTTAAATGCAAAGGCATTTTGATGTTCTTTGAGGATTTAAGTGTGTATTTCTATCTCTTCCGAGTTAACAAGGATCCCAACTTCAAAATTTTTGGTTCTTCCTCCGTTCCAATGTTTATGTCAATGGTTTCTTCTATTAAAGAAGCGTTACCTTCTTCAAATTCAGGTGGGGCTAGAGGTAGTTCCAAGCTTTCTCCGTCTTCTATCTCGTAGATATCGAGATCCTTTTGTGGAGGAGACTCTACCATGGGATTTCCAAAATAGGAAGAGGAATGTGGTATTAGGGAAAGATCCACTATGTGGTAAGCCAGGTGTAGCTCCGCATAGGCGTTTAGATATTCGAGAGTGACTCTATCATCATCAAGGTGATCCATGATAGAAAAATCATCCTCAGCTTCTCCATGAGTAAGGAGTGAGTTTGTTGGTATTTTACACACTAATGGTTCAGTACGAAGTGATACTGTGAAATTTGTATCTTCCAACTCACTGTTTGGAGTGAAACGGGAAGCTGAGGTTGCTATTGAGTCTGTGAGAAGGTTCTGCTCTTGTGGGATTGCTTCAATTGATATGAAGTTAAATCCCTTGCTTAGATCTAATACCGCTGTTTTATAGAGTTGTAAATGTTCAGCCCTAGTTTCATATACCTCAGAGACTTGGTTTGCAACTAGTTGCGAGTCTCCTAGCACTCTAATGTTATCGAACACCCATTCTTTTGGCTAGGATGAGGCCAAGGAGGAGAGCTTCATACTCAACCCCATTGTTTGTACATTCAAAGTTTAATTTAAAGGTGAAAGGTAGGATCTTTCCCTCAGGTGAAGTAAAGATCACTCCTGCCCTAGCTCCAAAGTGACATCTAGCTCCATCGAAGTGGAGAGTCCAATATTTTCTTGGAAAAATGGATGTTGGGGTATTTTTCATATCTATTTCTTTTGCTTCGGTTACTTCTACCATAAAAACTTCGTCTGATGGAAGAGAAGCAATTCCTAGGGTGCATCCCATACCCATAGAATCAAATGGTAGGAGAATAGGTAAGTCTTTCTCTAGCAACTCGACAATTTTTGTGGTAGTCCCTAGTGACACTATTTCTATGACGTTGGTCTCATTTTTGAGTGCTGGAATGTCCTCAGCTAGATTTGTAATTTCCAATTCTGTGGTGGGTATCAACTTCTCTTTTGGTTTTGAATTAATTGGTTTGATAAGTTGATTTTTTGGGAGTTCAAACTTGGAGTGAATGCTTGGTCTCTTTCTTCAAATTAGCTAGGTGTATATCGAAGGGTTTTGGGTCACCTTGTGCCACAAATATTTTCCCTAAGTGTAGAAATCTTATTTCTTGGAATAACGTGGAAGGGATTGCCTTCATGCGGTGTATCCATGGCTGACCGAGGATCATATTATAGTTGGTTTCCCGATCTATAATATAAAATTTGGTGAGGACCGTCTTGGGTCCTAAAGTGACTGGTAAAAATATGGTTCCAATTGAAGTGGCCTTGAGGCTATCATATCCTCTTAGTGTATTTCATGTTGTGGAACAGTTTGTCTCTCCATATCCTAACTTTTGAAGAAAAGTGAAGGGGACTATGTTAACTACTGCCCCATCATCAATCATTGCGTGTTTAACATAATTATTGTAAACCCATACTTGTAAATGTAAAGTTGGGTCACCTCTTCATGCAATCTTGGCATCTGTTGGCATTTTTCTTATATCAAATATAAACTCAGTATCCCTATCTGGCTGCCCTGGAGGGTAGACGTCAAAGTCTACATGGTTTACTTGCGTTTCCGGAGGAGGAGTGATGTTGATTAAATGACCAAGGCCTAATGCTTCTAAGAGGGCAGCCCTATGGGCGGGAGAGTTCTTTAACAAATCCAAAAAGGAGATGTGAGAGAAGGTTTTAGTTAAGTCATTAATTAAATCATAGGCACCTATGGGTTTTACCAATGTTTGTTGACTGTTTTCTAGTTCCAATGGATAACTTGGAGTTGGTTGAGAAGAATAATCCCGTGTTCTTGTTATGGTTTCTACGGGTAGCTCAGTGTCTAACTCCACCAGACCAACTATCTTAGTTTGGGGTCGAGTTCCTAGTTGGGGTGCGACTGGTGGATTTAATGAAGTTGAAGCTTCATGATCATTGTTTCCTGTTATAACACCCTTGTTTGTTCCGCTAGGATCTAGCTTGTTATTGTTAGAATGGTTTGGGAGTGGATCATTAAAGATCTTGAGGGGTGCATTTTGAGGGGAAACTACCCCTGTATAAGTGTTTGGCGTGGGTACTACAGAATTTGCTAAAAACATATCTATAAAGAGTTGTTTTTGATCTTCTGGAAAATGCTGCATGAATTTATTGTAGTCATGACAAGTCCTAGTATCGTGGCCTTGAATTTTGTGGAAACCACAATACAAATTGGGATTATAATTTTGAGGCTATTGATTTAAACCCTGTTGTGGCCCAAAATTCTGATAAGGTTGTTGGTTAGAGTTAAAATTTTGAGGCTGTTGCCTTTGGTTTTGACTCTGATATCTAGTTGGGTTTCGATTTGGACCTTGTGTTTGGATTTGTCGTCGTTGTCGTCATGGTTGTTGTTTTTTGGGGGACAATTAAAATCCACTGCGTTGATTGTTGGAGTAAAATTGTTATTTCAATGATTATTAACAGGTGGCAAAATGTTTAAAATGTTTTCCCTTTTAACTTGGTTAGTTACTCCATCTGTTGTAACTCCGTGGTTCTTGTTAAGGATCTTAGGTCCTTGATTAGTGTTCTCAGTATTAGGATAGGCTGTGGTGTTTTTATTGGGAGTGGTTAATTTCACATTCGTCCCATATGTCTTACAACCACTATCTATCACTTCTTGGTCGATTCGGAGAGCACTCTCGAGTACTTCATCATAAGTTCTTAGTGGGAACTTATGGACTTCTTCCTTTATCTCTCTATTGAGAGAATGAAGGAATAAATCGCATAGTTCCATTTGATCCATGTTTGGAGCACTTGTTGATGAGTAGAGAACCGTATGCCATCTTTGAATAAAATGAGCAGTGGATTCATTATGTTCTTGTTTAATATGCAAGAATTCCCTGATTCCTATTCTTAACAATTTGTTCATGTCAAAATCTTTGATGAACTCTGACATGAGTTGTTTAAATGAGTGTATCGAGGCTTCAGGTATTCAGTAATACCAATCAAGGGCAATACCCTCTAAGGTCTTAGGGAATATCTTAGCAACAACCCCATCCCAAGGGAGTAATTCCCGTATGGCTGTGGCATAGGCCTTAATGTGTGCATTTGGATCTCCTTCCCCTTTGTATTTGGGTAAATTAGGAAGAGGTCTTGGAAGCATAACACTTCGTATGGTGAAGTCTAGGGGCTCTTTTAAATATTCTGAATAAGTCCCTACTGCGTAGGCTTCAACCATCGATGGTGCTTGCTGAGGGGGTGGGAGTGGTATGGTTTGTTGATATGGCATAGCATATGTATTTGCAGGGACATAAGCGAATCCTTGTGGTTGAAAAAACATCCCGGGGGAAGAGAACATGTCTCCTTGTGGTGACTTTGAATAAATGTTTAAGTAAGGAGGAGCATTGTTCTAGTATGGGTTGTTTGGTGCCAAGCTGGGAGGTGTCATGTTTTCAACTAGAGCAGTGTTTGAAAACACGGTCCTAGTTGGTGTTTGCTATGGATAATTATACGGATGTTGAGGAGGCATGCCTAGCATGCCTGTTCCTGTAAGGAGATCAACCTGATTGGGGTGATGCGGAGGGTTGGGGATTCTTGCTTTCCCAAAATATGAATTTTGGTTTGCTTGAGCAAGTTTCAACCTTCTAACCTTTTCAACTAAGGCTAAAATGACCTCTATTGGTGAAGACACAATGTTTTTCCTTAATGGCGTTTGTTGTATACCTTGAGGTTGTAAAGGGGTATGGTACCCTACTATGAATTGATCATTACCTTGCCAAGCTTCACCGAGGGCATTTCTCATAGGTGGAGGAATGGGGGTGTTTTCTTGGAATAGGGTATCATATTGTATTTGCAAAATCTCTATAGGTGGGTACATGTTTTGGAAGCATTGTTCGCTTCTAGTATAGTGTGCTAAGTACTCCTCATCCAAAAATGGGAGTGGATCTGATTGTCTACTGATCTGTGGTCTGAACAAGACTCAAGGAGATGAAATGGATTCTCTAGTAAACATCATATTGTTAGAGCCTGATGGATTTGGTTGTGTTTTGTGCAAGTTAATCCAACTCCTCAATTCGGAATGAAGAACTGGAACTAGTTCTTTGGGGGGAGTTTGAGATGACAAGTAATTACTTGAATAGTTATCAGCCCATGCAGAAAGAGAGGGTGATGGTTATCTACTTGTTTGACTATAACTTGCTTCAAGACCCGAGAGAGGTCTACCATATGCGTCGTATCCCGACATATTTGGGGGGTATATGAATACCTGCAGAATAATGGCAAAGAGCGAAAGTGGATGAAAGAAATGAAAATAAAAGGGGAATATTTGTTTGTTTCACGTCGGGTTCACCAATTTTGTACGATGGAAAAGTGACATGTAAGCATGGGAATCTACAAGTACCTCTTCCTCGTACCCAACCTCTCGAGGTCGTGCCAAGACGTCTGGTGAATGAGGAATATATATGGATACAAAAAACTAATTGGGCAATCTTATATCCTCAATACACAATAATGGAATCTACGAATCTAAGGCAAAGAAGGCCCTCCTAACCTGAATTGGTGTAATGGATTGTTCGGATATAATAGTTGTTCGGAGGCTCCAATCAATGTTGAGCTCTGTCAAGATCCTATTTGTTGGTTGTTGGATACGTGGGAAGTGACCTGTAGGTGCTTCGTATATATTTCCAGACAAGGTCATTTAAAGATGGTAATGAGAGGTGCAATGGAATTGTAGTAAACTATGGGTGATTTTTTGGTCTAGCCCATAAAATGTTGGATTGATTGGCTTCTATATTTAATACAAAGAACTACGTTATGATATCTGGTGAGAGTGGTGAGGATCTAAATACCAACATTCGTAAACTGGTGTCAATACTTAACTGAATTGCAAGCCCGTTGGGTTGTGGGACCTGGGGATCACAACTGTAAGTTTGTGGTTGTTGTGGACCTGTTATGGTCATGTGAAGAATCAATCCATTCTTCTGACTATCTAATGGTCATAAGCCTTTTCAGCTTCTATTTTTAGTACCAAGAGTTGTGTAATATTTTCATAATACCTTATGGGGGTTCTGGCAACTTGTATACGTAACCCTATGTCTATGTCAATAAGAAGGTCTCCTTGCATCTAGGCTACAGAACTAATGGATCACAGCCAAATATTTGTTCTCTTTCAGGTTCTTGTATGGTCATGCAGATATCCTATCAGGGCAGTCTATAGTTAGGATGATTTGACCAGAATGTGTATGCCTTGTCATCTTCGATATTTAACTCTCTCAGTTGTTCACTAATTGCTCGTAGGTTTGTCGTTGCTCGAAAGACCTGTATCCTAAGGTCTTGATCTATATCATCTAGTGTTGTGGGTAGATTTGATTGAGGCATTATTGGTTCAAATATATATTCTTTGGGCTCTCTGGGTCCCGTGATTGTCATACAAATATGATTCAACTTTTAACTAAAATTAATAAACTAATTATGAAAGATGTATCTACACTATGCATGTTATTCTTTTATTTTTGTATTTTCGATGAAATATTTTAACGAAATTAAAAGAGCAGCTATTCTAATATATTTAGAAAATGGAAAACTAATCTAGTAACAAAATTAAAACAAACAAAACAGCCTGGTGTGGCTATTTGTCTGTGCAGTTGTGAATTTATCCTAAATATCTAAGCAACTAATTGTTTTAAATTGAAAGACTCTCGATTCTACCTCAGAAGTGAGGAATGAATCATAGTTTCTTAGAAACTATCAATCCCCACAGCTTCCCTGGTGATATCGAGAGTGAGCTTTGACTGAAATAAAATAATTTACTACTCTATTTGATACGTTGTAACTAGAACTTTGATAGCTCAAACCTGGCGTTTATAGAATATTGGTAAATCTAGTTGTGTGTGACTTTGTCCCCTTAGTGTGATCTCCTCGTTCCTTCATGTTCTCTTGAATCCAGAAAAAGCGTGTATATGATAGTATCAACAGAATAAGGAACTCGAACAATGGCAGCTTTGGATATAGACCAAATACAATGCGAGTAAGAGAGAGATAGTGCAAGTGAACAAAGCTTGACTATGTAATTCCTAGCGGGATTTATTGTGGGAATACAACACAAATGCACCGAGAGTTTTAGAAACTATCCTTTGTGACTAAACAAAACCTGCAACTTTAAATGGATTCCAATCTAAAAATGAAACTATTTTATTCTAAACTGACTTGTATGGAACAACAATGAAGCAATAATGAAAAAAGAAGATTGAATGACCTCTAAACAAAAAAGGAAGACCAACAATGGATGAAAAACATGAAACTATTGGAATTCTAAGCAAGAAACTCAAAGACTGAATGATTAAATAGAGAAGGAGAGGGGCCATTTGTTTGAAAACAAGTTGGCTATTTATAGAAAATGCATTCACTAGAAGGTAACTTGGAATGGAACTCTTTTACCATTAAAACAAAGTGAAAACACTATTCACAGGGTGGCTAAAACATAAATGCAAAGCAAGAGTAGTTGAAGAAATGTGGATAAAAAATTGAAGATTTTATGGTTGACGTGATCATCTAACCTTTCTTGAAAATGTGAACAGGACCGCCACCCTTATGCAGGGTGGTGGTTATGGGACTGCACTGCCCTATCCTAGGCGGCGGTCATGGGGACCGCCACCACAGCGCAGAGGGCAGCGGTCTCATCACTTAAGACCAAAATGTAAGGAATAAATTGGGGCAGATTGTAGAACAAAGCATGCGGAGGTCAGCTGAGGCATGTGGGATACAAAAATATACTTGGCGAGCTTTTCTAGATCCTGAACACCTTGTGAGGAGACCTGTATCATCATTGGGGTATGTGTAAAATCTTTCCGACGGTGTAGTACCCTAAAATTTTGGGTACGTATAGGAGCCTTTTGCATTTGTTCTATTATCTATACAAGTTCTTTCGGCCCAGACCAACACCATTTTGAGACACTGGAAGTAGTATTGTAGGATGTTTTATCTCTAGCATTATATGCTTAGTACTTCCCTTTCTTTTATCCTAGGTTGTCTGGATGTGAATGTGTGTGGGTATGCAAAGTGCCTGTATGCAGCAGCCAATGTGGGCTCACACAGCTTGGGTACGTGGGTGCAAGGTATGAGGGTGTGGTATGTGAGGGTACATAATGTGCAAGGGTACAACAAAACAAAACTTGGCTATGCTAGATAGACTCATAACTGAATAAGTGATTCATCAAGCATAAATTTAAAAAAACATTAATGATAATAGATAATTCATAAAACTTGATTTATCTTAAAACTTAGCAAAGTTCAAATAAACTAAATTATAGTCATCAATATCATATTATATATTTCAAACTTCAAAGTCAAACATTGATATGTGTCATGAGATAATCACAAAATATTAAATAATATTGAAAGTGTCAAATAACTATTTATTACTTCTAGTAGTAATTGTAAATCAAAATTACAAATTTATTTCATTCTCATATGGCATCAAGATGAGTGAAATAACTAGAAGGATATGTAGCATCTAAATTGGAGAGATCCTCATCCACATCATCGTTGTGCATCAATTGCTCAAGGAAATTCTCAATGTCAACATTCTTTTTGACAGGGGGAGGATCATCAACAACACTCAACTTTGAAAGTCAATATGCTAGAATATCCTCATCTAAACTAGTGTCCTTCGGTTCTACATCTCATTACCTACAAGGACCCTCTTTGTAGTTAGGATCTTGATGTGATAGCAATCGAAGGTTGTTATGGATGAAGACCAAGTTCTCTTCTCCCTTTGATTGAATATGGTTTCTCTTCACATTGTGAATAAAACCATATGTGCTCCAGTTCCTCTCACTAGCAGATGAGCTTGCCACCTGTGATAGCAAGTGAACAACAAACCTTTGTAACTCTTTAGACTGATCTCCAACATGAAGTGTCCACTAGTTAGTAGGATCCTTCACACCTAAATGAGTCTTTGCATTCATGGATGAAAATTCACCACGTCCATGAACAAAGTGAACAAATTGTTCTTTGATGATCTTTGCTTCTCGTCATTTCCATATATCTTCCTCACACATTGCATGAAACTGCATGCCACCTCTCCTTCAGTAAATGATGGCCTCTTTTTTGTTTTTTCAATGTCCTACCACTTTGTATTTGAGGCACATGCAGTCATGTGTAAAGCTGTGTTGAGGTAATTCCACCTTACAAGTATCTCTTCATCCATTTATGTGTAATATATAGGGCTCTTCCTAATTGCATTTGTAAAAATCCGCTCATACATGGAATGAGTGGTCTCATAAAGTTCCTTAAGCAAGGAAAATCAGTGTTTGCATGGTTGATGACATCTACTATGGGATGCAAGACATTGTTAATGTATCTCACCTCAAATCCAAATGAATCATCTAGAATCAACCTCTTGACTTCCATTGCACTCTGTAATGTCCCTTTCCAAGATGAAACTTAAAAAGAAGGGAAATGACACAAACCCAACTCAAAGGAAATATAAATTTATAATAGTCAACTGAATTTTTGGACAGCAAGGTACAATAGAAGGAAAATTGCAATATTTCACCACCAAAACCACTTTTACAACATCCACAACATGTAGAAGTTTTATAAATAATTTAGAACAAGTACAAGCTAAGAAATGAGCTTTAAAACCCTCAGTTGGAGTATATTTAATTAAATTTGCAACGGCAGTGGATCCACTTACAAAAATGGCCAGAAGTTGAAATTCCAAGGTCCAAAATTCAATACGAAAAAATGCAACCAACCTTGGAAATTATGAGCAATCCAAATATCAACCAGAAAGGAAACATTGTGAACTAGATACCATCAAAATAATCCATTATGCAAGTCATTACCCTAGGAGAGGGTCTGAAATTTGCCAAACACTAATCAACAAACCCTTGTAAAACACAAATACTAAAGTGTGTGGTTGTTCCACACTCAAAACTCTTCAAATGAGATCTCTTCCTTAAGCCCTTGCTGAAATGATGCCCTAACACTGAAAATTTTGAATGCGGCCCTAAAATACTGAATTGAAACCCAATCGTGACCCTAGATGAAGCCACCAATGCCAAAATTTAGGGTTTTCATCCTCAATTACTGCAGTCTATTGAGGGGTTTCTCTTAGCATATGCAAAGAGAAGAAAGAATACAGAGAAGGAAAACTACACTGCTCAAATGACACTGGAAGAGGTTTATTTATATGTGAAGATGCGGTTACAGATTGGTTGAATAGTTACCAACCGAATAACTACATAACTGCATTATATATTATATAATGCTCTATATTTTAACACCCCCTCTTAATGACTAAATTGGAAACAATACCAAGTTTGTCTCGAAAATTTTCAAATTTCCTAAAGCCCATATGTTTAGTCATTACATCTACAAATTGTGCCATAGGTTGTACTTCAAAATCAACAGTCCATGATTGTGTTGCATTTGTCGAATGGAGAAGAACCACAAAACAAAAATTTGGTCCCATGAACAAAAGATATTGTAAGTGGTCCACTAGTTCTTTGTTTCGTGATTCATTGACCAATGATGAATCACCAATGGCTGAGAGTGTCAGCCCCATCTGTAGAGTGATGAAATATGAACCTTAGAGAGGTCGATTGTAAAATCTTTTCCAGGCTTGTGTTGCCCACTGGAGTCTTTACAGAGACTTAGTTATCCTACAATCGAAGTCACCTCGATCATGTCCTTGCAACACCATGCAGTTCTCATCCAACTTTCTCAATAAGAGAAATGTGACCATTTGTGTAGTGGGAATTAGAACCAACTCTGCAATAGTAGGAGAAATAACCATCTTTGTTTCATCCGTCTCAGTAGTGTGACAAATAACCATCTCCACAGTAGTAGGAGTGAGAACCAACTCCTCCTCGTCATCTATTTTCTCATTTATCCCCCTCTGTTGGGAAATATCTCTCACAACACAATGAGAAAATTGTTCATGCTCTACTATCCTTTGAGTAAGTATCTTTGAGTGAGTGGTTGGGCATGCCTTCTCACCATGCACCGTTAGTGCATCTGGAATAGTGGAGTCTCCATCCATAACAAAGTACTCTTCAGAATGAGGAAATCCATCCTCCTAAGGCATGTCCGCCTTCTGTATATCTGGTACATTGGATACCCCCTCCACAATAGGTGCATGTAGGTTGACTGTATCCAAGTCAACAGATATATGAGGAATGGCTTCCTCTTAAGGCACTGTAGCCTCCTGCACATCCTGACTGGTGGAGATGTCCTCCAAATGTGTGTTCATGTTCATTGTAGTAGGATCAAGAAGCCGATATTGACCACCTTCCCCAAGACCAAGGGAAATTATCCGTTTCTGTATCACATCAGATATAGAACACACTTCTTCCCACAGAAATCCACATTAATATTGGGATTTTCTGTTAATTGACTAATATATAGAAGATTCTTTTGTAAATAAGGTACATATCTAACATTTTGTACCAATAGTTTATGAGCATTATTCAATACAATGCATATATCTCCTATCCCTTCTACTACAAGTGATTCTCCATCAGCTAGTACTACTGATTCAAAGCATATATTTGTAGTAAATGAAACATACCAGTCCCTACGACATGAAAAGTTTGCAGACACACCAGAGTCAATGATCCAACAACTGGTACCACTGTCATGCGAGTATGATGTTGTGAGACAATAAAGAGCATGCCAGTGATTTGAATCCCGTTCTTCTGCAATTTCTCCCACATGTCCCTGATCACATGTCTTTTTGTTCTGTTGCGAAAGATCATACTTCCACTTCTAGAAATCATTCTTGAGGTGCCCAACCTTATGACGGAAATAACATGTGACCTGATACTGAGTGGAAGACTCACCATAATGACATTTCCACTTTCCCTTTGACTAAGTGACAAGAGCACTCTTTGAATGGTCACAATTAGATTCTACCTGAACTTGTCTCTGCTCCTTTTGCAACAAGTAGGAACTCACCTCATCAAACATGAGTGTTTGAATTATTTAACTAAGGCTCTCAAATGCTATTTGTTATAGGAATCTTTGTTGATACTCTTTTGACTTTGTGGCAAACACTGGAGTATTAGTAGTGTAACGAATGATTCAAAATGTGTCACAACTCAGTCAACCTAAGTTCAGAATCCTAATGATAGCCTCAATTTAAGTAATAATCTTGGTGGCGGTATATGTTCGTATTTAGAGTCAATTGTTCAGCCTCAATCCATATAGTTATTTTTATGCTGCAAACTTTATATAATTTATTTTTTCTCATGCAAAAAATGTCTATAACATGTTCTTCTAGGATGGATATAATTTTTTTTTTCTCATGTAGAAAATGTCTTCCATTGGGATTTGAAGCCTAAGAATGTACTAGCCAATTTAGATTGCAATCTTAAGATCTGCAGCTATGGACTTGCTAGGGTTGCCTTCACTCATACCTCATCTTCAATTTTTTGGACGGTGCATCATAAATAAATAAGCATCTTTGATAATAGTTTTCTATTACAGTGCCAATGATTTAGTTTGTTGTGCTTTTAAAAAATAGATTTTTATGTGCAGGATTATGTAGCCACAAGATGGTATCGAGCTCCAGATATTTGCGGTTTGTTTTTCTCAAAGGTATCAATACCCTCAAATGGAACTACAATGCATGTTCTTGTTTTTACATTTAATCTTTACTTCTTGGATAAGGTATCAATTTTACCAAATGTTTGGTAGGAAAAATAACTTCTTTTGATATAGAAAATAAGTAAAATAAATTCACACAATTATAATTACTCTTTTTGATTTATTCACCTCCTTCCAGTGAATTAAATTGCTCATGAGAGTTATGCAGTGCTAAATTGAGCTCCATAACTTGCGAAAAATGCCACGGTACTTATTTTTACTATTACAAGTATTTTTTCCTTCACCATGGGCATACTTTCCCAAGTAAAATATGAATAATATTAATTTAGCTCTTGGCTGAAAATATCACTGCAGATTTTAAATGCAAGGTAAAGATCATGTAATTCATGAACACGATCTTGCATGTTACCTTCAAATATTAAACTGATATAATGGCTCATGATATATTTCATGTGGCACTCTATTGTTTCAGTGGAGCCTTGTTTTGTTCTATTAAAGTTCTTTCGGCCCAGGGCAACACCATTTTGAGACACTGGAAGTAGTATTCCAAGGTATTTTGTCTTTAGCATTATATGTTTAGTTCTTTCTTTTAGTACTAACATTATATCTTTCCTTTATCTGGTACTATTTCTCCTTGACCATGGGCATATACGTTTTGCTAAAGTACAAGTATTTTTTCCTCGGCATGGGCATACATTTTTTACCAAAGACAAAGATCTTAATTTAGCTCTTGGGTAAAAAATATCATAGCAGAATTTGAATGCAAGGTAAAGATGATGTAATCCATGCACAAGATCTTGCATGATTTCTTCAAATTTTAAACTGATATAATGGCTCACGGTATCTTTCACGGCACTCTATGGTTTTAGTGGATCATTGTGCATTTGTTCTATACAAGATCTTTGGGCAAGGCAGCACCATATTGAGACACTGGAAGCAGTATTACATGATATTTTATCTCTAACATTATATGTTTAGTACTACCCTTTCCTTTATCCAATTTTGTCTGGATGTGAAGGTGTGGAGGTACGCAAAGTGCACGTACAAAGCACCCAATGTGGGCTCCCAAAACTTGGGTGCGCGTGCACAAGGTGTGAGGGTGCGGTATGTGAGGGTACACAATGTGCAAGGGTGCATGCAACCCATCAAAACTTGGCTATACTAGATAGACTCATAACTGAATTAGTGATTCATCAAGCATAAATTTAAGAAGCATTAATGATAATCGATAAATCATAAAGCATGAGATTATCTTGAAACTTAGCAAAGTTCAAATAAATTAAATTATAGTCACTAATATCATATTATATATTTCAGACTTTAAAGTCAAACATTGATATGTGTCATGAGATAATCACAAAATAATAAAATATTAAATAATATCGAAAGTGTCAAATAACTATTTGTTTCTTCTAGTAGTAATTGTGAATCAAAATTACAAACTTATTTCATTCTCATATGGCATCAAGACAAGTGAAATAACTAGAAGGCTATGTAGCATCTAAATTGGAGAGATCCTCATCCACATCATCATTGTGCATCAATTGCTCAAGGAAATTCTCAATCTCAACATTAGTTTCGACAGGGGGAGGATCATCAACAACACTCAATGTTGAAAGTGAAATATCCCTTGTGGGATACCACTTAAAAAGGCACCAAATATAGAAAATTGCAGCAAATTAAAATACTGATTTTTACTGAAAATGTCTAGCTAGGACAATGAATGGTATTAAATTGATATCACACAAAATATTTTCCCATAGTGCATGAAATTTTGAGAGATGCTTGCAACAGTAATAATAAATACTATGAAAACATTTTTCTGAATAATATATTGCTGCCAGAAAAAGTACAGAAAGCCCTAGGTGGCTGGAAAACTTCAGAGGTTCGTGACCCTCTAAATACAAGAGCAAAAATAAGGGTCTTTGGAAACAACATTAATAGATACAGGAAATACTGTTTCCACCTTCAGATTTGAAACGACCGACTGGAAAAACCCTTAAATAAAGGCTACAAGTCACATTGCTTGGAATGGGGTCGGGAAATGATGGAGGCACCTTCAACGTGCTGCCATGCCCAACCCGGATGGCTACCATGAGTCTGATCTAGAGACCCTCTGATTTTCTTCCCCAAAATCCCCCAGAAATCCTCGAAACCCTTCATCTGAACCCTCTGGAAATATCTCTGTAGCATGGCCCAGAAAGTGGCTCCAAGATGACAGACTAGGGTAGATCTCTCACTACCGAAGAATGCCTTGCTATCTAGGGATGGGTCTCTCACCACTGAAGCTAGGGTCCATGTGGGATTGGACTCCACAAGCTATAAAAACGTAATAGCAACAGTTACACTAGAAGAGGCTAAAAGTATGCGACAAAAAGTGCCTTTTCTTCCTTCCCCGTCTCCTTATATACTTTTCCTTGGAAAACGAGCCCCCATAACCCTAGGAGCATTTCATTCCATGGAGGGGCCACTAACATAAAAGTAACTGTAGTTACTTTTTTCCTTTTTGAGTTGCCATGTCCAAAAGTGACCCCCAAATGCCAAACTAGGATATTAAAACCACAAGGCCCCTTCCTAAAAGCTTCCAGTGTCCACAACCCCCCTGGGTCTGACCACGTTTTGGACCCAACTTGGCCCTTGGGTCATTTGGCATAGGAAAAAGGGGACACTACAGTCCTCCCTTCCTAAAGTTTTCTTGCCCTCAAGAAAATGCAAATTAGGATGCTGCAAAATCTGCTTCCCCTCCCAAGTAGCATCCTCAAGTGCCAGTCCCTTCCATCACACCAAATACTCGGTGATTACTCTGCTCTTGAGCCCCCTCTATCTCGTTTCAATAATGGCTTCCAGTTCCAACACTAACTTCCCTTCCTCATCTAGTGGTGGTAGCTCTGTAGATGGTATAATATGCAGTTTGAGCACCTTCTTAAGGCATGAAACATGGAAGACATTATGTATCTTACTGTGCTCCGGTAGCTCTAGCTCATATTGCACTGCCCGTATTCAACGAACTACTCGGTATGGACCATAAAATTGTGGTTTCAATTTCTCTACACCCTTCTGCTTTAGTGAGGACTGCCTATAAGGCTGTAAACGTAGGAACACTAGATCCCCAGCCTCAAAAGACCTCTCTATCCTGTGCTGATCTACGTATACCTTCTGTTGATTTTGTGCCTTTTGAAGATTCTCTCTGAGGGCCTTCATAATATCCTGGTTCTCCTGTAACCAATCTTGAGCTTTGGGAGCTCGGTTATCTAGTAATACCTTGTGTCCCCAGATTTCACCCTGAAATCTAAGACTACCCCATGTAAAAAAATTGTACTTTTAAAATAATGGGTCGTTTTGTGTTTTTATTGCCATAAAGTTTATTTATTGTGTCAAGATATTCCCAAGGAGACATGTTAGCCATTTTCGCCAAATACCCAGATGCCCAAAATTGTTATATTTTGTCACTGGGGTTTACTTACGAGAAATTTGTATTTAATTATTTTGAGCCCCGTTTGAGGTAAATTGAGCTCCGGTTTAACCCTGTTGTGATCGTACATGTCATTATTCCCATATACCAGTAGGGTTTTAACCAGGAATGAATCCTGGGCTTTATTTGTGACTTCTGACAACGTTTTGTGTTTTTTGTGTTTTCCCATTTCATTTTCTATGAAATTTCTTTGGATTAATTCCTTTGCCGGTTTGGCTTGATTCTTTGCCTGGAGTATCTGGAGATCACCTATGCACGTTGTGCCAAATGGAATTCACCATCAGAGGTATGGTTCTCTTGGAAAAGACGAAGTCATGCACGAAAAAGCTTCTTCTGGGAGGTTGCATTTTTGGGAAAAGAAGGTTTTAAGCTAGAATGGGATTTTTGGTAGTAGCAGGTAGGTGGAAATTTTGTACCTGCTTGGCAAGGTACTTTTTCCCATAGAATCAACGCCACTTAAGTCGCAATGGGAAAATTAGAGGCAACAGGTACGCGGGAATTTCTTACCTGCCTTGCAGGGTAAAAATTCTCATTGTGGAATAAAAGAAAATTCACTTAAGGCATTGATGGGATTTTATTACCTGCCTTACAAGGTAAATAATCCCATTATGAAATTCAAACAGCTTAAGTGGATCATGGAATTTTTGGTTGCAGTAGGCAGGTGGGATTTTTGTACCTGCCTTGCAGGGTACTTTTTCCCTTGAAGGCAAAGTCACTTAAGTTATGATGGGAAAATTAGAACTAGCAGGTAGGTGGGAATTTATTACCTGCCTTGCAAGGTAAAAAATCCCATTATGAAAGTCAAACAGCTTAAGTGGATCATGGGATTTTTAGAGCTGCGGTGCAGGGTGAAAATTCCCATCAGAAGTTGACTTCTTAAAAATAGAATTCACCCTTGCCAAAAAGTGCGACCCACCTTGGGTGAATAATTATGCATTTAATAATATTTATTCACCCCAATTTTGGTGCCCAAGCATGGAGAAAAGTCAACAAAGAAGAAGAGGATGAAGGAAGTTGGAATTAGAATTCTAAAATTAAATAAATATAATTTATTTAATGTAGCCCCCTTCATGTCAAAAAGTGTTCCCCATTTGGAAGAAGAATAATACTTTTTTAAGTATTAAATGATTAAATTAATTCCTATTTTCAGTGGCTAAGGTCAAAGCATACTGTGAGGCTTGAGTTAACTGGGAGCAAAAGTCTAAAATTAAATAAATCTAATTTATTTAATGGCAGCCATGAGCATGCACAAAATAGGCGCCCCATTTGAAGAGTAAAGCTTATTAAATAATTAATTAATTGCCAAGAATAGGAAAGACATTAATTAATTATAGAATTGCGAGGGTTATATAAGCAGGGGCTGCCATAAGGATGAATTAATTAATTCAAAAGCAGATAAGTGCATCCCAGACAAAAAGTGTGCCCCATTTGGGAAGGATTTTTGCTCAGAAGAAGGTGTAATTAATCCTGGAAGCTTCCAAATTTGGCGCATAGGTTGAAGGAGGTTGATTTGTGTTTGGATAATTGTCTGCATAAGTGATACAGGTGCTAAGGTGAAGTTGGTAAAATTCATGCTTGCTTTGCATGCAAATAAAACATCAAATTTTGGGGCAGCAGGCTTGAATTATGCAGATTTTTATGATTAAAATCCATTTTTCATGTTCCGGATGCCATCTTTGTCTAAAGTAATTGCAAGAATCCATTATAGGTGCTTTTATAAGAGAAAGGGAGCTTGAATCAATGTCCAATACATTGAATATATCCTCTGAATCTGAAGAAAATATCCAGATATGCACTGGTTGTGAAGAATTCCGGCCGGATAAAGAGAAAAAGACTTGCTCAGACAAAGACAGATACAGCCATGGCAAGGCAGGATGAACGCGAAAGATCAGCGGCATCATGCATTACTTCCAGATTTGCTAACATCCAGATCCAAATACAGATCCAAATCCAGATCTCATAACTGCAAAAGCTTCCGACACAAACTCATCCTCTTGTTTCTGACACAGCTCATGTAGAAGTCAGTGCATAGAGAATTCCTTCCAGGATCTTGTGCAGGTGCTCCCAATCTTCCATTTGAAGCCTTGATTGAAGTTGCATTCACCCGGAGTGCTTTCCAGAATTTTTAATTGCTCATATGCAATTAAAAATAAAAAACATGAGTTATTTACGGCAAGCATTACACTGATGCATGTACTGGAGAAGAAATGCAAAAGCTTCAAAGATGAGAAGGAAGACAAGTCAAAGGCAATACCCACAAGTAAATCACAGTCACTTGCTTCTAGATCTAGTTGCTTCCAGATCCAGTCGCTTTCAGATCCATCTGCTTCCAGTTTTTTGAGAATTAAGGGAAAAAGAATCAGTTGCATGCAGAATATGAAAAAGGACAAGACTGCAACTTTCCTCTTTCTTCTTCTTTCTCTTATTTCCTCTGACAAAGTAATTGAGCGATCAATTAAATTATAAAACTTAAGTGATTGGTTTAAAAGTCGTTACTTGAGGAAGTCAACTACTTAGAGATAGGTGGCAAACATGCAAAATAGAAGGTTCTATCTTCAGTTACAAATCATGCATGTCATGCAAAGAGGAATTCCAAGAGGGAGATTGCCAGTTGTTTCCTTTTTGACTTCCACGTGTGCCAGTTGACTACAAGCTTCCGACTTGTAATTGCCCCTCTACATGCTATAAGTAGAGGAAGAACCTTCGGGTAAAGGATCACAATTTGTAAGCAGCATTCTTGTGTTCCAGACTTTGTGCTGAAACCCCTGAGAGCCACTTGAAGCAAAGGAATATACAGAAGCAGATTTCTGGAGAAATTTGTGTCACGGTGTATTGTGTTTCTAGCTTTTATCTTAGATCTCTTAATAAACTTTGTGTTATTTTAGATCTAGATCTAGAGCTGCCTTTTATTATAATTTTGTGCGTTGATATCTATTGGTTTCTTCTATGTGCATGCAATCAACTCTGCTATCTATTGATTAGGATGCACATCTTCCCCATTTCTTGTCTGTGTTTATATAGTTCCCTTCTTCTATAAATATTTCCTTTCTTAAACAACTGCTTACTTGTTGCAGAACTATACAGCTATGGTTCATGAGCTGAACAGTTAAAGTAAAACCCCGTTTAGATATTAGCATATTTTAATTGATAAATCTGACACGGGAGCCTCACCGGTAAATGAGGGAGATTTATCTCATGACTGCCTAGGTTTTATGCTATGCAGAAAATCTAGCCAACACAATGATAATTATTATAATTGGGACACAGTCCCCCTCCGTACGATGCTCAACCCCATCACGCATTTATCAGTGGAAATCAGTTCGAGGCTAACAATGGTGAAGTTAGGGTTTTCCTGGAATGTTGCCATGTATATACTAATTTGAGTTGTGCTTGAATTTCCAGTAACTATGGTTAAATTATGGTTTTAACTATGAAATGTTGGATTCTGTACTTTTGATCTAGAGCCGTTGATTTCTTAACTCATAAATGAGTTGGGTTTCATGCGAGTTAGGTTGAGTTGGGTAAAACATATTCAAAACCTAATCTTTCATTCATTCTATGATGCGAAAAATGAGGGCAAAGCCCTTGCAAAATTTTCTGAGACCGCCATTAATTTGTATCTTTCAGCTCAAAACTTGTTCATCTGAAGGCTCTTAGTATGGATTTTGGTTCCATGTCTTCGTGCCGTCAATTTGGCTTCATTGTGCTCTATTCTTTTGAGGTTGCCACTATTTTTAATGATCTTGAAGCTCTGTTATCCTACAAACTTGATCTTTTGTGAGATCTGAGTGTGAATCTTTGGGAATTTTGAGCTTGATCTTGGCATAAACAAACTCTAGCATGGATGTTGTTGCATTATGTCGTCTATGGCGTCTATTTGAAGCTTTTACTTATGAATTTTTTCGAAGATATGGCCACCCATGTCAAGAAGGTGAGTTTTTTATTTCAAACATGATTTGTTTCATTCTCATTGTTCTTTGACTTATAAGGCACTAAAACCTTGAAATGTTTATTTTCTTTGTGTTTTCTTGTAATATTGAGTTTGAAACTCATTCTCAAACTTCACTTTTTCACTCAGCATTCAATGATCTTCTGAGGGTTTGAAGACTAGTAAGTTTTCAATTCTTACTTGAGTTTCTTGCAAAACTTTAAAAATAAAGAATGGTTGTCGTGAAAAATGAAATTTCTTTCTTTGAATTTGTAAAACTTTTTTAAAATATTGAATAGACTCTCTGAACCATGCATTTATAATGGATACCATTATTATTGTTCTATTATTTACTTATCCAAGGGTTTTGAATTTCTTCTTGCCATTATTTTGTTTCATACCAAAAACTAGGTTGCTCACTTTGTGATTATTGTGTATTCTTCACACTCTATAAAATTTTGAGTCTTCACTAAAACTGGAATATGCTTTGAGCCTAGTGAGCTTTATTTGACATTTGTGTTTTCCTTCTACCATTCTAGAGAGGTTTCTTTTGATCTTGAGTTTTAAAACTGGAGCTTATTAGATGAAAATAACTTCCTCCATTCATGCATATGGGTATTTCATTTTTTTTTAAACATGAAATGGGCTTTTGAGTAGTCACTTGTAATTCCACTAACATTTCTTGATTGGAAACTTGAAACATTGTCCACTAGTTCCATTATCAATTGTACTTGATGGTCTATTTCTTAGCTCTGAAAAATGGCTTAGTTTACAACTATGGATATCGAGATCTGTTTGTTTCTTAAACTTGTTCCATATGGCATATGTGGCATGCTTTCTTGAAAGTTTTTTCTAGATTGAAGTTGTACCCTGCACTTTGTTGATTATATTTGATAGTTATCATTTGAGACTTAGGAGAATGGTTTAGTTGTTAATTCACTCATATGGTTGGATTGCATACTTATTTTTTTAATCATGAATTACATTATGTATCCTTAGTTGATCACTGCACCAAGTTTAAATACCTAGATATTTATTTTTACCTGAAAACAGATTTCACTGCTAGAAGTTATATCTTAGTCACTTGACCTAATAACTGAATCAACCTAAGTTTTTCTCCATTTGTACTTTGTCTCATAGTGAATTTTAACGTTAACATCATGTAGTGATCTTTCTATACACTAAAATTGTGCTTTATCATGAGGACGTGTGCATTTATTTGAACCTAGAGGTGCTCTTAAAAGTTAAGTATGAAGTTCATTTAGCTCCTAACTTGCCAATCAAAGTAATAATGTAGCAGTAAACACTTCTTGTACCACTAGAGTCTTAATGAAATTAGATTTGTAACTTATAATGAAATTTACTCTGTTTCTTCTCAATTAACTATAAGTTTCTTCATTCCCTTGATACTTGCACTTAAGTGTTGAAGTTGAAACTATTCTTTGGACTCTTGGTACCTTAGCAAACGTTTTCATTATTGATGATGAAAACTGCACACTATCATGAAGATACTTGCTTTCATATTCCTTTTAGAATTCAAAAGAATACTTATAGCATGTCTTGAAGTACTTGTCGTTGCTTGAGAAGGCTTTTTCTTTATTCTACTTTGATTGTAACAGTTGTACTCCTTCACTCCATGACTTTGATTTGAATCTTGCAGTTTGTACTTGTCATGGCAACTAAACTCGGTTCCTAGAAGGGAGTTGTAATCTGTATTCTTCACTTTGAATGATGGTATATGTACTTTGACTATAATCTGCAACAAGATATTTGGGCTTCATTACCCTGTTCTGGTTATTTTTCCTTTGACCTATATCTTGGAGTTCTTGAAACTTGATAGAATAACTCTTGTACTGGTGACTTGATTATTGTAAAAAATGGCATGAATTTCATTGCAATGATGCAATCTGTACTTGTTTGATACATTGCTATGATAGGAACATGACCCTTTTAGATTTGAATTTAACATTGTAGTTGTTAAATTAACATTGATATTTGCTTCCTTTCACTTTACAATCTATAATTAAGCTTCAATCCATGTTGTTATTTGATGCATATTAAATTTTCACAAGTATTCTTCATTCAATTCTCTCAATTTTCAATGCAATCTTTCTTTAACACTATAACTTATTGTACTTGATCATTATGATTTGAGACTATACTTTGAACCTTTGGCTGAATTTTGACTATTCAAACTATGTCATACAATGATTGCTTCTTGTATTAATTCATCTAGAAAGCTTCTTCTATTTCTTAAAAATAAAATAGTTAGTATTCTCTTTTCATCTACTACATGTACGCACACATTAGAAAAACTAGTTAGAAAATAAATTGGCTTTCAGCGTCTCTAGTATTCCATAGTAACATTCTTTTCTTCTTTTTCTGTCATGATTCTTAGAATCACATGTGCTTCTGCAAGATAGTAATTTTTCAATTCTATATCAAATTTTATGTAGCTTATGCCTGTTGACTTCATATGATTCATTTACATGAAACTATTATCACATGCATACATATTAAACCCTGAGCTCAATAATTGACAATCTTTTCTCCTTTCTTTTCAGGTACATCGATGGAATGGATGATGCAGAATAAGATGAAGAAGTTACAACTGGAGCAATAAAGACCAAGAGAAGACCCAAATTCAATTATGGGTTTCTTCTATATTCCTTTACTTCTAGGTTTCTGCACATGTGTATTTTGCTTCAATACTAATAAGTTACATCCCAAGGCTTGTGTGGGTAAATTGAAATTGTATCTCTGTATGAATAATTGAAATTAAATTAGGTAATTGAGTTTTCTATTTCCTTTTGCATCTGATTACTATAAATGATAATTATGGAATGAACTAAAAACCTCAAAACATAATTAATATCATTCAAGAATAAATAAATAACAATAATTAATGTACATGTAACTGATAATGTACCTTAAGCCATGCAAACAACAACTATGTTTGTTATTCTGATGTCCAACTCCTCGGGTCTGCAAATGTTTAAGCCTTGATCAAGGCTATACTTTAGTTCTTCGGGGATTTTGTACAACTTTGATGAAGGTGAATGAAATATCCCCAATGGGATACCACTTAAAAATGCACAAAAATATTGAAAATATGTAACCACATAAAATACTGATTTTTACAGAAAATGACCAGCTAGGACATTGGATGGTATTAAATTGATATCACACCAAATATTTTCCCACAGTGCATGAAATTTTAGGGAAGCTTACAACAATAATAATAAACACTATGAAAATATTTTGGGTATAATATATTGCTACCCGAAAAATTAAAAAATTCCCTAGGCGGCTGGAAACTTCAAAGGCTCGTAACTCTCCAAATAGCAGAGCAGAAATTAAGGGTCTTTACTAATAACATTAACAGATAAAGGAAACAATATTTCCACCTTCAGATCTGGGAATGGCCGACTGGAAAACCCTCCAAATAAAGGTTGCACCTTTAGATCTAAAAACGGCCGACTCAGAAAACCCCCAAATAAAGGCTGCAAGTCACCTCACTTGGAATGGGGTCAGAAAATGATGGAGGTGCCTTCAACGTGCTGCCACACCCAGCCTAGATGGCTTCCGTGAGTATGATCTAGAGCCCCTCTAATTGTCTTCCCTAAAATCCCCCAAAAATCCTTGAAACCCTTCCTCTGAACCCTCTAGAAATATCTCTGTAGCATGGCCTAGAAAGTGGCTCCAATATGATAGACTAGGGTAGATCTCTCACTACCAAAGAATGTCCTGCTAGCTAGGGATGGGTCTCTCACCACCGAAGCTAGGGTCGCTGTGCGATTTGACTCCACAAGCTATAAAAACGTAACAGCAACAGCTACACGAGCAGAGGCTAAAAGTATGCGACAAAAAGTGCCTTTTCTTCCTTCCCCATATCCATATAAACTTTTCCTTGGAAAACAAGCCCCCATAACCCTAGGTGCATTTCATTCCATGGAGGGGCCACTAACATAAAAGTAACTATAGTTACTTTTTTCCTTTTTGAGTCATCATGTCCAAACGTGACCCCCAAACACCAAACTAGGATATTAAAACCATGGGGCCCCTTCCCAAAAGCTTCCAACATCCATAGCCCCCCTAGGCCTGACCATGTTTTTGACCCAACTTGGCCCTTGGGTCATTTGGCATAGGAAAAATGGGTCATTATAGAAAGGGGACATTACAAAAAGACCATCTACTGGAATATCCTCATCTAAACTAGTGTCCTCCAGTTCTACATCCCATTGCCTAGAAAGACCATCTTTGTAGTTAGGATCTTGACGTGATATCAATTGAATGTTGATATAGATGAAGGCCAAGTTCTCTTCTCCCTTTGATTCAAGATGGTTTCTCTTCATATTGTGAATAAAACCATATGTGCTCCAGTTCCTCTCACTAGCAGATGAGCTTGCCCCCTGAGATAGCAAGTGAACAACAAACCTCTGCAACTCTTTAGACTGATCTCCAACATAAAGTGACCACTAGTTAGTAGGATACTTCACACGGTACACCTAAATGAGTCTTTGCATCCATGGATGCAAAGTCACCACGTCCGCGAACAAATTGTTCTTTGATGCTCTTTGCTTCTCGCCATTTCCATATATCTTCCTCACACATTGCATGATACCACATGCCACCTCTCCTTAAGAAAATGATGGCCTCTTTTTCATTTTTTCAATGCCATACCACTTTGTATTTGAGGCACATGCAGTCATGTGTAAAGCTGTGGTGAGGCCATTCCACCTTACAAGTATCTCTCCCTCCTTTTGTTTTTGTAAAAAAACCACTCATACATGGAATGAGTGGTCTCATAAAGTTCCTCAAGCAAGGAGAATTGGTGTTTGCATGGTTGATGACATCTACTATGGGCTGTAAGACATTGTTAATGTATCTCACCTCAAAGCAATCATCTAGAATCAACTTCTTGACTTCCATGGCAGTCTGTAATGTCCCTTTCCAGGATGAAACTTAAAAAGAAGGGAAATGACACAAACCCAACTCAAAGCAAATGGAAATTTATAAAATTCATTTGAATTTCTGGACAAAAAGGTACAACAGAAGGAAAATTGCAATATTTCACCACCAAAACCACTTTTACAACATCCACATCATGTAGAAGTTTTCTAAATAATTTAGAACAAGTACAAGCTAAGAAATGAACTTTAAAACCCTTAGTTGGAGTATATTTAATTAAATTTGCAACGGCAGTGGATCCACTTACAGAAATGGCCAGCAGTTGAGATTCCAAGGTCCAAAATTCAATCTAAAAATGCAATCAGCCTTAGAAATTATGCGCAATCCAAATATCAACAAGAAATGAAACGCTGCACACACATACTTGGTGCTTGTGCATCTCAAAAGAGGTCGGGTATTCGCACTCGGAAAAACTTTGTCTTTATCTTTCCTTTAGTACTAGGATTATATATTTCATTTATCTAGTTCTATTTCTCCCTCGTCATACCCAATATAAGTTTTAGCTACAAAAAAGAAGAAATTGGCTAACTATCAAGGAATTTTCCCTCTCTTATGCCTAATAACCAGATTGGGATTTATTTTCCACACTTAGGCCTTGAAATAAAAATACTACTCTTAGCCTTTATCTTTTAAATATAGGAATGTGCAGTTTGCAATTCCTTTAAAATTTTCACAATCTTCCTTTCACCCACTGAACACATACACAAGGATGACATAAAAATAGAACCAAATGAAGCAGGAGTGTAATATACACACAACAATAAAATTTACAATAGACAACATAACACCCACTTAAACAAATAAACAAATATTTTTCTGGAAAGATATATTGTTTGTCAGGGATTTTAAGGTGCAAGAGTGATCGTAAACACTGCCAATAATTGTAGATCCAATGAGCGAAGTGATAGCACTTCTTTTCTTCTCATAACACCCCACATTTTTTGTGTTCTGCTCTCCAATAACTACCTCTCAAAGTTGTGTTTTTCAACTTCTCCAACTGTCACCTCCATGACTCTACATAAAATTGAATGAATGATCAAGATATATGTTTTGTTTCCCTTTCAATTTCCTAAAGGAATGCCAAATTCTGTGACTTTAATAAATTCTTGCATGGGCTTCCATGCCTCTCGTGTCTCACCATATCCGCATGTCATGTTTTAGGAGATGGATAGAATGTAGAACAAAATGTGTAGGTTTTTCTCTCCTTTACCATTTAATAAGCACAGGTATCCCTAGTCTGTCGTAAGGTCACCTTGACTTTCATGTATAGGTCCATGGTCTTTTATATGGATGTCATCCCTGTGTTTAAAATATTTTTCAATAAACTACATTCAACATATTTCTATTTTCTTTATTCCTCTTATTAAAATATATACGAACTTCTTACACTTTGACTCTTTATGTTCAAACTTTTTAAATATAATATATTTCATTTTATAATTCCATGCAAGTTCAGTCAACGACTCATCATGCTACTTTAGTTGCAATGCCATGTGATCTTTCCAAGTCAAGTGGCTAATCCAAAATGCTTGATACTCTTTATCTTTCAAGTGGTTCACGTTGCTAGTCATTAGAAAGCATTTTCCACAAGGATTACTTTCATTAAAATAGGGTAGATACTTATGCAAGTTTGAAATTGTACCAATTACCACAAATTAATTGAACTCACTCCTATCTACAAGTGTTCTAACACTCTTCTTAAGATAAGCTAAAAATACCACTAACATAGCCAATTAAAATAACTACTAACAATCTAGATTATAATAGGTCATAGTTACCTAAGACTCCGGGATAGGGGGACGACAGAACGAAGTTTCCAAAATTTTGGGATGACGACTATCAAAATAATATATAGAATTACGAAGATTAAAAATATACACATAAATTTTATCCAACAGGTAGTGGTCTAATGGTTCTTGGGTCTCCTTGTACTTGAGAGGTCCAAGGTTCAAATCTTGGCTTCGTTTTAAGGTAACCTACTACCAACGGTTTGGACATCCTGGTGATAGGGCACCATGTTAATGTGATTTAATCCATGTGATTCTCATTATGTATTTTTAATACAATACAACCATCTTATGGTTAATCGGTAAATGTTTTGGCCTATGCCTTATTACTTTCAACATCTACACATCCTTTCTCTTCATATAGAACTATACATATAGGCGTTGTAAGTTTGTTTGATGATTGAATCTTCCAAAGTGAATTGTAATTAGATTTATAATAGAAATGAGTGGCTTCAAAAAAAAATCTTACACTATAGGATCATAATAGGTTCTTCCTAAATTTATTTCATTTTCAAGTTTATTCAAGCCCAACGCAATGGTGCAACTAGATTGAGGCCAACCATTACCATACATCGGGAAATTCGCGGAGAAGGTGATCAAGTCGTTTGGAACCATTTAGTGGGTGAAACTATGTTACAAATTCAAGATAAGCACCTTAAAACGTCCTAAAAATCAAAATCATGATTTGAAATAACAATATTTATCTTTATTTTTTATTTAAAAAGTTCAATTTAAAAAAATAAAACAACAAACAAAAAAACATTGTGGACGTCGACACATCCTTGAAACGTCCCCAAAAACAAAAAAAAATGGGGGACGTTTCTGAAATGTCTTTTGATATTCAGGGATATTGGAGATGTCCCCCACAAATGTTGTTCTTAGGAAACGTGGGGGGATGTTCCCCCCCATTCTGCCATCCCCAGAACGTATGTTTTTGGGGGATGCGTCCTCGCATAACACTGTAATAGGTAAAAATAATTACTAATTATTTAAACCTATCTACTCCTAACTACATGAAATAACTAAATTCTGACATTCTCCTCTATATTCCATATATTAGAAAGAACAAGAGATACAAAGAATCCACAGGATCAATCCAAGAGATGGAACTTACAAGTAAGAAACCTACACAAATATTTTAGAGAACAAAATAACATAGAATTATTTTATTCAACACTCCAAAGCTATAACGTATGTCCTTAATTCTCTCTCTCCTTTGAATACTAGAATTAGGGAGAATATATAGGACTCATAGCATTTTGTAGAAACAAACTCATAATGTTCGCACACTAAAATAGGGATATATTCCATTTCCCTATATTGGTGTGCATACCAAACATATGGAATATAATAGTTGTGAGAATCACAATTATATAACACTAGGATAAATCTAAACCTATGTGTCTAGTTTACCCTAAGTGAGCTTATTACCGATGTGTAGAGGAACTTGACATAAAAGGTGAACTACCTTCCATAAATTCAGCACACATTATTCCAACACTCTCCCATAAGTGAAACTTAGGGTACGTAAAATAAGTGAAAATTATGAGTCCCGACTACTAGCCTGAGAAGGTACTCATGTGCAATCCAATTAGAAGAAAAGGAGAATTTCATACTGAATTCCCCCCAAGGACAACTTCCTTCACCACACACAAAGATCAATATTGTATATCTTGCATGGATGGAAAGAATGTAAGGAACCATATGCATATGTGGTGAGATAGTCCCAACAATCAAATGTTCTTCTTGTAGGAGGAAGTGACAACTTCTCTATGTGATCCTCCAAATAAAAGTAGTCCTCGTGTGAAGCAATGTCCAAAACTGGTTTTCCAAGTGCTCCAAAGAAGACTAAATCATGGCATATGCGAGGAAGAATTGAAGAATCACCAAAAAAATCAGCCAATATAGAAGAAAATGCCCCCTTGGGAAAAGGCTGAAGAGGAGCAAAAACAATAGACATAGAAGGTTAAGATGCATCTTCCAAGTGATCACCAAAAAATATATATGAAAAAGGAACAATAGGAAGATGTGGTTGTGTGAGCTTGTCCATGTGACCACCAAAATACAAATCTACAACATGAGCATTAGGAAGAGGTGGTGGAAGTGCATCAACCATATCAACCACAAGAGATGGTGCAGGAGTCTCATTCTCAAGGAAAACATTTCCTCACAAACAATGGGGGGATGAGGAGAAGTAGGAAACACCACATCTAGATCACCATTAAAATGTTTCTTTATTGATGACAATAGGAGGAGGTAATGCCAAAGGGTCCTCATGCATATCACTGTTAAGAATCACATCCGCACGAATAGGAGAAAGTGGTTGAGGAACATCAATAATGTCACCAACAAATGACTCCTCATTGAGAGAGGGAGGAGAAGGATGAGGAACAATCAGAGGTGAGGTGACCTCCCTAAATAAAGCTGCAAATTTGTCCCAAACTTCATTTGGTGATGTGGCATTTGTAATATGAATCTGCAAGTTGTCTAAAACATAGAGGCCAATATGGCCAAGGGCCTGATCCCATAGAGACTTAACCTAAGAAATATCTTTCTCTTCAATGAAAATTGGAATGTCATCAAGAACGACTCTCCATAACCCTTTGCACTGTAGAAGAAACTTCATTTTCATCTTCCAAGTGTTGTAATTTGATGTGTTGAGGGGTTCGAAGAAGGATGTCTCCATTTTCATAAGAAGAAGTTGATGATGAACAATAACAAATGTGACAAAAAATCACAAGTTATACCCCCAAAAAATGACAACAATGGCCAAATATGCACATTGGGTAACACAGAAAATACGTCCAAAAAATATTACAATGAAGATACAATGCTAGCACCAAATAAAAGAAGGCTTCAAGAGGAAGAGGAAGCAGGATCAGTTCATTTCATCAAAACAAGACAAATAACATTCCCTTTAATAAAGTTCCTGCCAATAATAAGGGTTGCCCTTACAAATTTGTTGTAAATCACAAAAAAATGGTTTTATGTAAAAAATAGGTGGCAGAATTTGACCCCAAGATGTCCCACCCTATTAATGACTTAAGAAATTTTTTCTTACCACTTTACCAGAGTTGGCTTTATGACTTACAACTCAAAAAACTGCTATTTAAACTACCGTGAAAGATGAAATTAATAAACAAGACAAGAATAGATTCACATGTGTGGGAGGTGACGGAACGTGGTAGGTCGAACAATATCACCAAATTTTCACTTTGCTCTAACCAGATGTGTCGTCAAGCAGAAATCTGGCAAAGACTAGTAACAAATTGTCCAAAAAACCTTCGAAAAGCACTTTTAGGAAATCTTTCACAAGGGTTGTACTGCTTGCCCTGGAATGAAATAACTGACTATTTTTTGTGCTCCCATGTCTTTATATTTCTAGATTTCAATTTGTATGGCCTACAAACCTAAGTCATAGGATTCACTGAATTTCAATGGGAAAGTTCAGAATTTGGCGAATTTCATTAAAACAATCAAAATTCGTTCAAAATCATCAATAAATTCATACGGAATGCATTTTCCCTTATTTTTATCTAGAAATCGTTAAAAATTTCCTCAGACAAAGGTAAAAACGAAAAACCCACATTTTTTTGTGCCCTAACCACTTATACGTTTCAAAATATGAATTGGACGAGCCTTTAAAATCGAACAAAACTGGTGGGGAAGACCAGGATGAGGCGAGAAGGGAAACACAACTTTACACAGACGACATGACGACACTCGCACACATTTTTCATTGGATTTCAATACACCTTCGACAGAAACATGCACCTGTGCTTGTCTCATATTTCTTCAACTGCGTACCCGACATACACTGTTATAGTTTATATTTCATTCATGTAGGTTTCCCATTTCAAGCAATAGCATATACGATTTAAAGTTACTTAAGTTTTTATTATTATTTTGTTTAGTATTAACTTTTAACTTTCTAGGTATTGCTTTTAGGTTTTAACTTTTAAATGAATATTTTAGGCGTTTTAGTTAATGAATATTTTAGATATTAAATTTTGTTTTAACTTATAGTATTTTAATTAGATTAAAAAATTAAGTATTTTAATTAGATTAAGTTTTTATTTTAGATTAAAATTTATCAATTATTAAAGTATATTTTATTATTAAATTATATTTTTCGAACTTAATGACAATTTTTTTAGGCGATTTGTATCCTTGTTGAATTTCTTTCGAATTTTATCGTGGTCGAACACGAACACGAACCTTGTGACTTAGCTACAAACAACAAAAAACCATATGAATATGAAAAAAACGAGGACAATTTGATAATGTTATGTTATTGGTAGTCAAATAGCTGTATGGCCTAATAAAAAATGGTATGGCTTGGTCTAAAATGAAACTAGGCACAATTTTCTATGCCACTGTACCTTCAGATTAAAAAATTTACTTGTATGGCCCGTGGTAAGAAAAAACCGTACATTTGGCAGAGAAAAAAGAATAAAAAGCAGTCAACAGATTAGCCTCCCAAAGGGTTGTATGGTCTGCTCTAAAATGGTATGTCCCACATTAAAATTGAAGCTAACTCAGAGCCCAACATCCAAGTACTATCATATTTTGAGTTTGAAGCTTGTATGGCCTCCAAAACCCCAAAACTGTACGGATTTTGGCAGAAAATCTTCCAAACAAGGAAACAAATTGTGAGAGAATTAATTTTCCCATGAACATATGCAACAAAAATAATTGGATTTTGTGTTAGGAAGGATGGTTTAGCATCATTTCCATTGATGATCATCATCTTCGGTGGCATATATATTTTGGCTCTAAGTTTTGCTACTAAATCACTAAACTAGTCTTTAAGCTCGTAGAGAGCTCAAGATCAAAGATTGTCCTCCAACCTCTTAAGATCCTCCAACTTTCTCCAAAATGTTATTCACTCAGGTGAATTATGTATGTGGGTTGAGATGGAAGATAGATTTTCCTTTGTGACTTCTTAATAATATAGATTAGGATACAAAGAGAACCATTATAAGGCCTACACACAAGAGGAGATCTAGAAGATGTTATCCAATTTCTATCAAAGGCGCAAGGTTCCAAAACCTAGGTCTATGATAGGGGGTGGCTCTTACTAGTGTCTTTATCGTCTGAAGATCAATATATTGCAAAGAACATAGAGATATCTAAGTTAGGGTTGTTAACACTAATTGTATAGATAATGATAGGTTGTAATGTCCAAAGTGTAGATTGTAACACAAGGTCTGATATGGAATAATGCAATAAATTAAGAATATGATACTCTATTCTCATCTATGTACATGATACATCAATCAATCAATCAAATAAAAAATGACAAAGGAGAAGGAAAGTTATAGATACTTACCTTTATGTATACACCATTGGCGCGCTTCCCCTTAGAGTCAACAACACGTTATGAGAGAGTTGATGTGGGGGACAACAAGAAGGATAAAATTAACTAGTTAGGGACTACAACGACTTTGTAGACCTTGCTTTGAATATAAAATTAGGTGATTTGAATAGGATTTGAACATTAGGTGACTAGGATTGTTAAAGAGAACATTAGGTGATTTGAATAGAATCTTTGGTGATGCTTTATAAGAGGTTTGTTCCATGGAGCTTCAGTTTGAGGAACTAGGTGTAGGAGCCATTCTTAATAGGAGTGACAAGATTCCCAATGTTAAAGTCTTAAAAGAGAATCTTGGGATCTTCTAGTTCTATTTGGACCGTGTTGAATTGAGTGGTTAGCATGAATTGAGGTAAGGTGCCCCATGAGTTAGGTTTCTCAATGGTGGGCACGTGGGAGATAGAAGGGTAGCAAGAAATGGGAAGATTTGTTTTTGGATCTTTTGCCATGGTAAAGTGGTGAAGAAAGGGGAAAGGGGGGAAGATCTACTATTGGATCCTCATCCATGAGATTATGAGAAAAATGGGAAGATCTTTTTATGAATCTTCGGCCATGGTAGAGTGGTGAGAGATGAGAAGATCCTTTTGTGAATCTTCAGCCATGGTAAAGTGATGAAGGGGAAAGAAGGAAGATGTGTTTTTGGATCTTCATCTGTGAGATATATGGGAAAAAGGCATAATTGGATATGAACGGTTTTAAGAGGATTGCATGAGGCAAATGAAAGATATAAGGTGATACTAAGTTGATTTTAAAGGAGATTTTGAGTTGATATTAGAATAAGGAAAAAAATGTGAATATTCACTTAAGTCATATTCATGTCAGGTTCACCATAATGTATGTAGGGTAATGTTTTTTTGTAGATTATCCTCTTTCTCTTCTCGAAAAAATAGATTAGGATATAGAGTTGACCATTCTAAGACATGCATACAAGAGGATTGTAATCGAGGAATGCTAATGTCACGGATCTAGAATATGGTAATCTACTTCCTATTAAAGGCGTAGGTTTCCAAATCCTGGATCAAGAATAGGAGGTGGTGTCTTACTAGTGTCTTGATTGTATGAAGATCACTATATTTTAAAGAACATAAAGATATCTAAGCTAGGGTTGTAAACATGGATTGTATAAAGATATATAGGTTGTAATTCCCAAAGTATTGTAAGGCAATGGACGATATGGAATAATGAAATAGATTAAGAATATGTTACTCTATTCTAAAATATTTACATGATACATCAATCAAATCAAAAATGACATAAAGGAAAACGAGATTTAGGGGTACTTACCTTCATGTATACACCATTGGCGGATTAACAATGTTGGAAAATGTGTGCCATATCAGGATTGCTTTATTTAAAATAGGACAGATAATTATACAATTTTGACATCCCATTATTTAGTATGTGATTCCCATAAACTACCTCTAATTAATTAATGTCACACCTATCTATGGGTCTTCTAACACCTTTCATAAGATAGACTAACAACCCCACTAATGTATCTAGTTAAACCAACTATTAATAATGTAGATTATAATAATTTTAAATAAATACTAATTGTTTGAACTTATCTACCCCCAAGTATATGAATAAATTAACTCCTGATAGATTCCATTTCCAAAGTCCCTTTTACCCATAAGTTTCATCTGTGTTGGAGTCTTTCTCAGCTTAGTCGACCCAAACGCCCTCATGGAACCCTGCATCTCCCTTCAACCCCTAACAGTCTTGGTATGGATATTGTTATCTGCACATAAACCATATGGCATAACGATGCCTCAGATATAACATGTTAAATAAAATGTCAAATATACACATGGTATATTAAAGAAATCAATTTATTACACCTCATTAAATTCTCAAAATGAATTCAACTGATAAAAATAAAATATGAGATCATAAGAAAATTTGCATATGAAATGTCTGAGATCCAAGTAAGTCTGAGTATGTTTTAATTTATAGTGTGTTTCAACATGCATGCTAGTATGAAAAGTCATTATACAAACAAGTCTAATTGAAATACCTAATTCCTATTAGGTGTAAGGAGGAAAAATGATATTAAAGCCTAGAGATGCAACAATTGTGTCAAAAAAATGGGTGCCATATAGCGGGGCACTACAGTACAATAATTAAAAAGTACCTAAGAGGATGAAAGTAGGTACACATCTAGTGTATATGAATTCTTGTAAAAATCACATATAACTTGTATTTGATATGAATCTAAGTCATGGATTATGTAAGCAATATTGCAGTATAATTAGCAATTTTCTTTTTGCATTGGCTAAAAGATGTGAAAATTTGGTTGCTTCACATGAAACTCGTTAAGGGAACAATTTAGAGAATGTGCAATGTCCATCCTTGTTACAATCACTGTCCTTTCCAGATTAGAATGTGAGTTCACTAGCATGGACTTGTCATGCTAATGAACTAACAAATGTGGGAGGAAAGGACTTCTATTACACATCAGTTGATTAGTTTATAAATCATGATAATTTTATCATGGATATCATTGGCATTGATAAAGCTATACATGGTATTTATGTAGCATGTTTTTAGCATGCATGGACTTGCAAGGAAAATTGTCAATGACATAGATATAGTAGTACTATTTAAGAGTAGCTTTTGGGTTTTGTTTTTACATGTTTTGCAATGACAGACGATAAATGAATGTTTTTGACAATAACTAGAAACCTCAAAACACATTCCTGCTACAGTTGCTAACAAGAATGAGTACACACAAACTGTAATACTTGCAATGAAAGGTGGTGATCTCCACTTATTCCATAATAAATATTTTTTAATGAGGGCTTGCCTCCATTGCTGGGATGGCAATGGGGCAACCATGCAAAAGCGTTTTTACTTCTTTGTATACAAACCACAATGCTCTCTCTTCTTGTTCCTTACATCTCGTAGTAACTTCCAAAAGCAAACCACCCTAGGTAATGACCATACCAAGCACATTTCCTTATGGTAATTACTGGTTTTTAATTAATTTATCCCCTCTTGTTTCAGATTCATCCTCTTTACAGATTGGCACGGTCTGTTTCTAAATCCTTTATTTTCAACTCATCTACAAAAACCCATAACTTTGCTATATGGTTTTGTGACAATTTAAGTCTTTGTGAGGTTTCTATCTAATATTTTTGGTTGGTCTTGGTGATTATCTGTAATTAACAACTTACCATATTGAATGACTTGAAAAAAATGTTCCATGATTTTTCTCTACAACATTTTTGGATCCTGTTGGTGCTTGTAGAAATTATTTGTTATGCAAGAAAACTAGTGAAATGTTTTTGTCCATGCTCGGTGTTGTGTGACTAACTATTTTTCTCTAAAACGGAATACATGTCTTACCTACGATGGATTTATCCTGAGCTACAATGACCTCATCTGAGGATGCCGACTAAATGCTGATTGTATTTATTTGCATTGTATCTTATGTTGGTCTCTGATTTATCTCATTAAAATCTATTGTCTTCTTTAATTATATTTTCCTATTGAAACATGATGGTAGACAATGTACATAATAGTATTTGTGCCTATTAGGTGTACGATTCTCATTGCATATGTGGAGTCTGTAAATATTTATTCATTGTCCATGGATCGTTTAAATGATTTAGAGAGGGCACTTCTCCATGTAAAATTGGTAGCAACATACTAATTCTGCATCTTTCAAATTTTGTTCTTCAAATGTTATTATGTATGTTACTGTGCTTGGTGTAATTCAAAATTTTCCCAATTTCATCAACTGTTGATTAAATTCCCCTAGTTTAGGGAACGTATAACCCACCTAGTAAATTAAAAAGAAAAAAGAAAAAAAGAAAAGGAATTCTAAGAAATGAAGGCTTGGGTGAAAAAAACAAAAAATATTTGCTAGGAATATAAGGCTTATAGTTTATTAATGCTTATGATTTAGCATTAAATCAATATTAGTTAAGTATTTACAAATAAATGGTAGTAACCACTTCAACCATTTTCTAACCATCTCTCATATAATAAAATGACGGACACACAATGAATAATGTGTGCATTTCAAATCCTCTTCATTATTTCTCTGTTCATGTCTTCCAACATTGGTATTAGAGCTAGACAAGTGAGGAGGAAGACATAAGGAAGTATTTCAAAATTGATTTGCATCACAAAAGTTTTAGTTGTGAAGGAAAAGCATTTAGTGTATTTGTGAAGCATCTACATCTAGAGAAAGTGATAGAAGAATAATGTCGTGAAAGAATTCACCATTAATAACAGTCCTGCCATTAAAAATGGCCACGTGGGCACATGATATGAATTTCATACAGTTTTAATATAGTTGTGAAAGGGCATAACTATAGTAACGAAAAATGCCACCAAAAATACAATTGCAAATCTAAATATTACACATTCATATTGTGAATTGCATCCATATTGTCTACCAAACTCGTGCAGATCCTAACAAAGTTCCAAGGCACAAACTGGAGATTTGTTGAGGGGAAAGTGTGTAAAATTTTCATTATTAAGAGTGTGTTTCTAAATACACGAGTGTAAATGTCCATTGAAGGCATAAACTCACAAGCGTGATTTTTGAAGGGCACGTTTGTAGTTGCATGCTTCAAATATAGAGGACACGTTTACAATTGCATTATTCAAATATAGAGGACATGTTTGCAGTTACATTATTCAAATACAGTGTTTTAGGGCACAAACATGAGATTTGTTGAGTGGAAAGCATGCAGAATTATCTTTATTAAGAGTGTGTTTTTGAATACATGAGTGTTGGCTAGATTTTCTGCACAGCTGAAAACCTAGGGAGTCATGAGATAAATCTCCCTCATTTACCGATGAGGATCCCATGTAATATTTTTTCAATTATATTTCCTAGTATTTATCTGTTGATTTTACTTTAATTGCGTAGCTCATGGACCATAACTAGTCAATTTTGTAGCAAGTAAGCAATTGTAAGCAATATGTGTAGGAAAGGGGAAATAATTAAATGTGATAAATAAGGCAAGGAGATGTGCAGCCTACCCAATAGTTGACAGAGTTGATCACATGCACGTAGTCAAAACAAATAGATCTTAAAATGCAGAATTTGAAGCAAAGGAAAGTTTCAGATCTAGATCTAAGACAACAAATAGTTTATGCAGAGATCTAAAAAAGAAATAAGAAACGAATGCACCGTTGACACAAAGTTCTCCGAAAATTTCTTCTCTATTCCTCTGCTTACAGAAAACTATCAAGGGTTTCAACTCAAAGTCTGGAACACAAGAATGTTGATTACAAATTTCGATCCTTTAACCCGTAGGTTCTTCCTCTACTTATAGTGTGTAGAGGGGAAATTACAAATGGGAAACTGCAACTGAACTAGAACATGAAGAAGTAGTAAAGGGAACATTTGGTAATCATCTTCCTAGAATTCCTCTCTTAGTGACATGCATCAGGAGTTTAAGCCAAAATTGTGAACATTTGTCACCTATCTTAAAGAATCTTTCCAAATAACTTAAAATAATGGTTTTTAAACCAATAACTTTAATCTTACATTTTCATCCTGGGAACATAAAAAATAAGAAGAAAGAATAGAAGAATCAAACTTCCAGCTGTAACAACTATACTTTCTTTTTGTTCTGATATTGAATATACTTGTCAAACATGTAATTCAACATCTTCCCATCTAGTTTTAAGGGGAAATTCTTTGCAACAAACTAGAACATGAAGAAGTAGTAACGGGAACATTTGGCAATCATCTCTCCTAGAATTCCTCTCACTCTAGTGAAATGCATCAGTGATTCACTAAGCCAAAATTGTGCACATCTATCAACTATCTTAAAGAATGAGTTCCAAATAACTCATCAATTGTTTTTAAAACCAATAACTTTAATCTTAGATTTTCATCATGGGAAGCATAGAAATTCATTTGTAGAAAGATGAGAAGAAAGAAGATCTACCAACTTCTCCCAACTATACTTTCCAACAACTGCATCCTTGTTCTGCATGAGCTTGAATATACTTGTCAAACATGTAATTTAATGGCTTCCCATTTTTTTAACAATAGCCATCAAACTCCGCCATCTATGCTTTCAACTTCTCCACATGGAGAGGTGAGGATCTGAGTGGTTGAGGAGAAAATAAAGTGGCGTATCTTCAGCTACAACAAGATCTATTTGAGGTTTTGGGGCTGCCGAAGTGCTATGAGTTGATTTCTAGCACGATAGCTGTAGATTTGGCCTTCTCAGACTTCTTGTGAACTATTAAGCTTTTCTGTTCTGCTACTTTCAAATTCGGGATTTCTTTTTTTGGAGTCTCCTGTGGTAAAGTTACCTATGATCTGATTCTCAAAGCTGACAATACCCCTTTGTCAACAACCAGTTCGAAGTGTTAACTAGAAGAAGATCTTTCCTCAACCGTCTGGAAGCCACCAATGTTTTCCTAAAGAGCATCTGCTGGGATATGCTACCCTGTTTGCATATTCTGATAATGATATAACAGTCCCTTTTTGTATATTGGGTCAAAGTTCTAGCCCATAATTTGTGAGATCTACAGGTATCCATGCTAATCAGACACTTGGAAATAACTCAAGCTTCATCCAGAAGTCTTCCATACTCAGAGATTGTCTTAATATATGGGTCATTTCAGCTTCGACTCCTCTAGCTTTTGGATGCTCTAACAATTGTAATAACCCATTGTAACTGAAAAGAAACCCATAAACTTGTGTCACTTTGATTGTAAGTCATGCATCTCCACAAGCTGTCTGCATAACTCCATGATGACCCACTTATCACTTGGATACCTCGGCAACTTCACTGGTTCTCCCAAAAATCTGGTTACCCTGAGATAGGTTGAAGTCTGTAAACTAGATGATGAAAATATAGCCATGTTGGGATACAGCTTCCCAAGCTTCTTTGGACTTTACCCTGCTGGTCTTCAAATCACTATTTAATTTGCAGATGAATCCATAGAAAAACCCATTGTTGACTAGTCTTGTAATCTTTGTGGCATTCAGGAACTATCAACTATGGAAAGCACTCAAAAATAGGATCTTTTACTAGAATTCCTTCGTATATCCAGCTTGGAAAATATACCCTGCATTTTACTGCATATACCAGGTATGAAGTCATTTTGAAGTTGTACGTCAGTATCACACTCCTGAGTTGCTCACCGATGTTGTCACTGATTCTGGCAGCGAATTGATTATTGAATTAGCTTTGTTGATCTAATGGTCCTTACGAAAGCATACATCCATGATTTGGAAGTTCTGAGTATTGGCTTCTCCACTTAACCTGCAAAGCAATTTAGTAATATCATCCACCTCCTGCACCAAATTGGATCTCAAAAAATTCCTCAGGAACTTTGATGGAGATTTGGGATTCTTCATATATCTGCTATTCATTATGCCCACACAATTTTTTTTGTGTTTGTCCCATTTGTTGCCAACATCCAACATGCTAATGGAAATCACCACGTGTCATGTCAGAATCTTCAGACAATAATAAATAAACTGTGCATCCAACCTGATTATTGTCTTTCCCGCAGTAACCTGAATTATTTTGGAAAGAGGATGATATAACCTTGCACACTCCATAACAAATTCAGGCAACTGATTTGTGATTGGAAATGCTGATGCTTGAATAATTCCACTACTTTTTATTGCCCGCATGAGAGATGTCTTTCTGGACCTGGATCTGTCAATTATTTCAGAGATGGGTTCAGGGCCTATGTCCGTGTCATTGATATCAGCAAATCTGGAAGCTATGCATGATTCTGTTGATCCTTCTCTTTCATCACGCTTCATCATGGCTGAAGCAATCTTTGTCTGTGTTCTTTTTCTTTTAATCCTGCCGGAATTCTTTTGAAATGGATCAATTTGTGTAGATCTAGCAATTTCTTCAGATTCAAAAGATATATTCAATGTACCTGACATTGATTTGAACTCCCTTTCACCTGTATGAACACCTGTAACGAATACCTGCAATTATTTCAGACAAAGATGGAGTCCAAAGCATGAATACTTGATTTTTGTCACCAAAAATCTACATATAAAGCCTGTTGCCCTAAAATTTGAGGTTTTGCTTGCATGCAAAGCAAGCATAAATATTTTTAAATTCACCTGGGCACTTATACCAACATGTAGATAATTATCATAGCATAAATCAAGCTATTCCAACCCTAGGCACCAAACCTTGAAGCTTCCTGGCAATGAAAAACACCTTCTGATGCACAAAACCTCCTTTCCTTGGCGCCAAAACTATCTGGGCTGCAATCCTTAGCAAAAAGAATTAATTGCTTCTTTATTATGGCAGCCCATGCTTATATAACCCTCAGCATACTATTTTTAATAATTTCCCTTCCTATTCCTGGCAATTTAATTAATAAACAATCATGTTTATTCACCCAAATTGGGCGCCCAATTATGCATGTTGCTGGCTGCTTTTAAATAAATTTATTTTATTTATTTTTAGCATGCATCCTTAAGTTGTCTTTTGCTCGACTTCTTGCTTTGACTTTTCATCTCATTCATGGTGCCAAAATTAGGTGAAAAAACTATAAATAAATATCATTAAAAGCATTGTTTAATGCCAAGATGGGTCGCACTTTTTGGCAAGGGTGATTTCTAAAAATAAGAAGTCAACTTTGATGGGAATTTCTACCCTGCACTGCAGCTCCAAAATCCCCCTCTTATACTTAAGTTATTTGACTTCCATAATGGGAATTTTTACCCTGTAAGGCAGGTAAGAAATTCCCGCCTGCCTGTCACTGCCAAAATTCCCACTGGCAAATTAAAACCTCTCCCAAAAAGTGTGACTTACATGGGTGAATAAAATTTTTGGGTGGGAAAAGCTAGCCTGCTAGGCAGGCAGAAAATTCCAAGGGATGCTTTAAGTGATTTTTCTTTATTTTATAATGGGAATTTTTACCCTGCAAGGCAGATAAGAAATTCCCACTTGGCTGCCACCTCTAATATTCCCATTGCAGCTTAAGTGACTTTGTCTTCATGGGTTACAGGTAAAAATTCCCGCCTACCTGCCACTACCAAAAAACCCATTGCAGCTTAAACCCATTCATTCCAAAAAGTGCGACTTGCCTAGGAGAGGCTTTTTGTGCATGACTTCATCTTTTTTGGTCAGAAGTTTGCTTTCTGAGGCTGATTCCTTCTGGTGTTGAGGCCGGAAATGATCTCCAGATGTTTTAGGAAATTAAACAGACTATATAGAACAAAGAACAGACCTAGGGGAATTTAACAGACAAAATTCAGAGAAAACCGAAGAAAAACGTAAAAGAAATAAATAAAAGTAAAAAACGTTGCCAGAAGTTGCAGACAATGCTCTGAATTCATTCCTGGTGAAAATTCTATTGAGATGTGTGAATACTGACATACATGGGTTCAAAACAATTCAACAGGACAAAACTTGGCGAAGGGATCAATCTGGGTATTTTTCGGAGCACAATTACAAACATACTTCAAACGTTATACTACTATATGTGACGAGAGGAAATCAAAATTTATTTAATTTAATAAATTTGGTTCTGGAAGGAAGGGTTAAATAAAAATTTCCTGCTCATTGCCTGACGGGATTGTGAATCTTGAAATTTGTGATGTCACTAACAATGATCATAGGCAAGATAAAGATGAGTATCAAATCTGCAATACAGACACATTGGTCATAAGAGTCCAAGGGTTCAACTACTACCTTTGATGCTCTTGGAGACAATGATGAATTGTGCGTACACTATCAAGATGCTTCAAGAGATGGATAAGATTGTAAGGAAAAAATGAAGGGAAAATTCCAAGGTAGAGCAAATGAATTTAATGTAGCCATTGCTGAAGATCCATCGGATGCTGAAAGCAGTGAATAACTTGCTAATGAAGAAAATGGTTTTTAAAGAAGCCTCACATTTTGAAGACATGAAGGGATCTAGTGTAGACAAAGCATAGTATGGATTGTTGCTTAGTTCGCAAGTCTATAAATCTTGGGAATTATACCCTTACGAGGATCATGAGACAACTTGGTGCATCACTCTGGGTGTTGCTCAATATGGATGGTTGCCCAATAATTCAGAGATTAGTGATTCAAGAGTTTGGAGAGGTGGAATCCAGGAATTTGGGAATTCAACTCAGGAACTACACCTTTACGAGGGTTAAGGAGGTATCTTGATGGTGTTCTACCTTATCAAAGAACCATTTTCAAAGAGAAAGCTTATGAAGAATGTGCTCCTTTGTTTAGTTCTATTATATTCTATCAATCTACTTAGCTGGTACCTACCCTGTAGGGTATCAGCACTGGTACATATCTTGTAGGGTATGGGTACCGGTACGTACCTTGTAGGGTAGGGGTACCGGTACATACCATACCTGATACAAGATATGTGTACAATATGCAGGGGGTACATCCTAGGTACCTCCTGCAATGACCAGGTATGACCGGGTACATCTTGGGACATAGCCGGGTATACCTGGGCACAGTAGGAGGTACCCTGGGCGTACCCATACATACCTGTTGCAAAAAATGAGATTTTTTTGTTTTGTTTTTGAGTTAAAAAATGTCAAACTGACTTGTAAAATACTAAGCATCCTAAACCCTAAAATGTGCTCCCAAACTCTATAACAACAACAATAAGAACTTATTAACCTCACAATTGCATACTTGCCTCACATTTGCATTCTCTACTCTCACCTTCATAGACCCAGAGACTCTAAACCTCGATGCTTCCATTGCCCAACTTTCATTGCTAGACCCGGACCTAGAGAGTACTTTGCGTGACCTACATAGTGGGGCTAACGGGAGTGGCATTGCTGATGGTTCTGGCGCTACTTTTGATGCTTGTGGTTATAATGAACCATGTGATGGTGGTGATGCTCTTCATGAAGACATTGGAGAAATGGAGAAGTCATTTGATTATGATTATAATTAGACCATTAAAATGTTGATGTATCTTATTTTTTTGGTTCACACCGTGACATTTGAACAATGTATTGCTTGCAAGTTCAAACAATGAATATCATGAAAAACTGCATTGAATTATCAATACGTTTTAAATTTTGTGGTTATTTTACTTATTTAATAATTTGTTTACTCTATGCATGTGTAAGGCTGGAATTTTGTTTATTTGGTTACTTTTAAATTTTTTTTTAATATTTAACATATATATATATATATATATATATATATATATATATATATATATATATATATATATATATATATATATTGTATGGCCATACCCAAAGGGCATACCCGTCCGCCCCCAAAAAATATCCATACCATATTGGATCCCCACACTCATACCTATATTGTACCGCGTATCAGCTACCTAGCTGTCAATATGCTTATTTTTCATTCTGTAGCGTAAGCCTTAAGAGTGGGTATAAGAATATAAGGCTTATAATTTAACATTAAGTCAATATTAGCTAAAGTATTTACTAATAAACAGTTGCAATCACTTCAACCATTTTGTAAGCACCTCTCATATAATAAAATGACATACACACATTGAATAATGTGTGCATTGCAAATCTTCTTCATTATTTCTTTGTTCGCATCTTCCAATAGAGTTTAAAAAAATCAATCCAAGATTAATTCATCTTACAATCTAGCAATTAAATGCTATGGGAATGATTAATTACTAACACCATTTTGCAACTCATGTGATTGAATTTGATGTTCATTGTTTATTTCAATATGTTTATTTTTTACCTTTTTCATTTCAACATGATTTGTTTTACAAAAATTACAAATACATGTGTGCACACTTCCATGCCAAGAATTGTGGAATTATTGTTAAATATTTTTGGTGTTGGAGATATTTTTCTATTGTTTTGCTTTTTGGACATGAACACTTAAAAATATGGTGACTAGAATCTTGATTAAATCTTTTCAGATGTAAAGTCTTTTCTGAATGTCTTAAGCCACCAATATATAGAATATTTGTGGATGTTGCTAACAAAAAAACAATTCATTTTGCATAACTCTCTGTGGTCTTAGTGTTTCTCATAATCACATTTATTGTAGTGCTAATAGAGTCCAGGTTTCCATATTGGAGCCTTTTGAGTCCATGACTTGGACAAAAATGTTTCAAATGGCTATCTTTGGTGATACTGATTACCAACAATTTCAATTGTAATTTCCTTTGTTATGGGATTTTTTCTACAATACTCTAGCATTGGGGTGTCATGTTTTCAAATAAATTTTGCTTTTCATGCCTTTGTACTCTCTTGAAAATGAATTGCTGAAATATGCCTTTTTGATTGAATTCATCACTTTCTCGCAGTACACTCCTGCTGTTGACATATGGAGCATTGGATGCATCTTTGCAAGTGCTGACTGGACGACCTCTTTTTGCTGGGAAGAATTTGGTTCACCCATTGGACCTGATTACAGATATGCTTGGAACACCATCTACTGATTACAGATATGCTTGGAATACCATCTACTGGTACGCCTTGCGTCAATCTTCTTACCTTCAATGAAGTCTAAGAGTCGGTGCCTTGACGTATGCTAGTTGAGGTTTGTTTTATAGTTTTGAATTGAAACAACTGCAAGAAATGGAAATGATTCAGTTTGGTCAGTAGATTACACACACATAAGAGTGAACAATTATATAGCTTTGTTTGGCTAGAACAAATATGGAATGATAAAGCCAGAAAATATCTAGTTAGCATGCAAAGGAAATCTGCAATTCCTTTTGTACAGAAATTCACAAAAGTAGATACTTTGGCCCCAAGGTTTTTGAGAAAATATCTTGCTTCTGATCCGAAGGACCATCCTGCTACTGAACATGGGTATGCCAACAATTTGGTTACTATCTAGTATGAATTATCTAAACTTGAAAGCCTTATTTCCCTGGTCATAGTTAGGCAACATATGAACTGTTTTAATGCCATTGTAGCATCTATGATCAAAATGTATGGAATGCAAGCCTTGGCCGACCCATATTTTATAGGTCTAGCTAAAACAGACCATAACGGCGTAAACCTTCGGCAAAGTCCATTATAAAGTTGGAATTTGAGTTCGAGAAGTGACGGATGTCAAAGGAAGATGTACAGGATCTTATAAATAGGGAGGTAATTCCGAAAAATTGTTTCATAAAGATTTCCTCACTTGCATCAGTTGACATTTTTCTAAATATCAAGACCATGGAGTTGATAGTGATTTGACTCTTGATAACATGGAAAATTCTAGAATATCATCCCCATAAGAAGAAGGATCACTTGCCAGGGATAAACAATGTTCACTTTTTTTTATCCGAGATTGGATATTGTTTACTTTGTAATAGTTGTGATGATGCTAGATATGGTTGATATTAACTGTTTCAAATTTTGCTGATTATAGCTCTATAAACCTGTTGAAGAAACAATTTAACCATCTGGAAGAACATTACAATAAAGGATATCCTTGTGAGCCTTTACAGAGAGAGCATTCCTCTTTACCCAGGTTATTTTTGGTCATGTTCATGTTTGATTCAATAAGATGGGTTTTACACTTTTACTTGTTATAAAAAACTATTTACTAAGCATTTGTGATGAAAGTAATCCATGATTTTATGCTAATGCTATCAACCTTTTTACTAAGTAATCCATGATAATTATAATTTGATAGGGAACAACCATAAAAAATGAGGGGAGTAGTGGGTAGTCAAAAAGAACAAGGACTAAATAATGTCATGAAGATGAGCCCAAAGGCACATACTATCTTCCAAGGCAAGGATTTGTTGTGTATCCTTCTTCTACAAGGTCAAGACTGGTAAATTTGGAAACTTCTATTTTAGCATTGTATTCTGGATCCTTTTGTTTTTGATGCTCCTCCATAGATGAGTTTTGTTTTTTAGTTCAATTTTTTCACAATGTTATTTTTGTTGTAGAAGGACATGTGAAACCTGGCAAAGTAGTTGGTTCAGGTTTCTTGGCAAGGGATAGTGAGAGTGAAACATATCTTGATTTAAAGAGAATAGTCAAGAGCTCCAGTGTAAGTGGCTCCTTGCATGGCATATCTGGACAGCTATATCCTAGGCAAGTCCTTGCTATGAATCTAGAGAAAAATGGAAGGAAACTGGAATCTAGAGAAAAGACTAATATCATTCGGCCAAGGTCTAGCATGAATTCTCATGTCCTTATTCACAGGGGGGGATCTTCTAGTGAGAACACTAATAGCATTCACTCAAGATCCAGTGACACTGGGCATGTGCTTCCTCATAGAGAATGTTAGGTCAAATATACAGCTCCTTGTCTACGTTAATTTTAGATTTTACAAGTGAAGATATCCTCGTATTAATTTTTCATCTTTCGTTGAAAGGTAGGAGAGAGATGTAGGTGTTAAGTGGTGATGTTGATTTTATTATTTTGATAGAAGTAATGGTGATTTCGTTGAACAACAACTCTGATTGTAAGCATATATAAAGTGTGTGTTCATGAGGTTTGTAATAGTATACGTTCTTCACTGTCACTTTATTTGTCACCATAAGTATTGTTTGATAGGCAGAAGAAAAATATGAACTAAATGGACGTATTTAAAAATCATGATTGATTTTTATTCTTTTGGTTACTTTTTGCACCCGCATAGTGTGCATCTACATGCGGCTTTCTTCTTTCTTCGTTTCTCTTGCTTTTTTTGGGAGACTATATTTATGGAGAAAGTGAAAAATATGTTGTATTTAAAATTGTATGGTTCAGGATTATGATAAAAATGATGTGTACCTGAGTTGGGGTTGGTTTGGTTGAGTGATATACTTACGCAAGGTTTTTCCTTAAAGCTAGGTTTTAATTGTAAACTGATAGGATATGTACTTTAGAGTCATAATTAATAAATCAAAATAAAACTCAAGTTGTTGTTGTTTTTTATAGTATATTTCAAAATGATCTTAATGTGTGCATCAGGATCCTAGTTTAGAATATTGTTCAGAATTTTAATTGGGTAGACCAAAAATTATTTTATTTGGGCTTTGGTATCGGTTGATAAAGTTTAGCTCTAACTTATTGCTAATATATAGTGGATTTCAAGGCACTAATAAACTATGCACTTAAATGTCCTTTTAATGCTCAAGTATTCAATTTTGCTTTTGCATTTATGTACTTTATTTCTTCTTTGGACATTAAACACTTCTTTCATATTTTGGTTAAAAGGATATATTTTTGAATCAAATCTAGTGGATGATTTGAGGACAAGGGAACACATGAGCACTGTAGGGTGTGGGAAGAATTGTAATACTAAACATTCAGGGAACACGAGATATGGGTTAGCTTGTATGTCTCTACTTTCTTCTACTCGCAAATATGGAACTCCTCATTGTGTACCTATTGATTCAACACTTTGCCTTTGAATCCAAGGTGAATTTCGCTATTCTTTCACATTTTGTAACCTTGGTGGTAAGTTTTATTTGTTTTTTTTTCTTTGTTTCTATTCGGGTAGAGATTCCATTGTGATGGTGATTAGATGTTATACACAGATAAATGATTACTTTGGTATTATTGTTGTTGGTAAGTAATGTTGTGCAAATGGAAATTGGTATTTGCACTCCACTTCAAAATGGGAAGAAGTGGGAGGGATTTCAAGTGGGGCATTGACTATTTTGTTTCATGCACTCTTCAGGGTTGTTCCTTGAGCTTAATTATTTGGGTAATCATTCAAGAAAATGCCTTCTAAAGAAATAAATATTAGTAGTGAAGAAAAGACAACTGATTTTATCGCAAAACTGTAAAGAGCTAGTAGCTTAGTAGTATTTTCTATTCTTGATTTTTAAATAGGTTTTCAATATAGAGAAGCTAGTGATGGATTATCACCCACGAGTAGTGGGACATACTAAACATTGAATTTGTACAACCTTGTCAATAATACTGTGAATGATTATAGTTATCTCCTATAAATATGGATGGTATGACTAAATTTTAGTCACGAAGTTTGAAGGGCGATGTCATGTTTTCCTATGTACAGTGTACGAATTCATATATATTAATATGTAAATGTGTTGGAGGGGGTCTATTATGAAAGTGATTCCATTGAATGAAGAGGCTTGTTGGTATGAAGTGCAAATATCCGTGAAAAAAAAATGTTAGTTGAAAAGTGATGCACAAAGACAATAATAGAGTATTTCAAGAATTTTGATGTTACCTAGGAATCTTGTAACCACAATCATATAGTTGGTTAGGATACTTTACGCTCATCCAAGAAACCAAAGTTTGTAGACAACATAAATAACATATTTTTTGTACAACTTGAGTGGGACTAATGAAAGACATATGTGTTTTATAGAGGTCATCACGTGACAAGGTTGTACACACCACTGAACAATATGTCAGGTAAATTGTATAAGGGGAGTCTTATAGCTGAAATCGGTCTCTCACTTGGTAGTGACTTTAAAAATAACTTTAAATATATCATTTTGGTAACATATATCGTGAAATTAATAGATTTTAACTCCCAAATACACCTTGGGAGAACAATAATTCTAAGTTGGGACTAAAGAAATAGAATAATCACAGTTATAACATACCCATTCTATAATGATATCAAGATTGATTATTATCATATATTAGCTCATAGAATTTGAAATGAGCATGACACTTTAACAAAGTTGAGCTGATCTAAATTAAAACTACTTTTATTAACCTATTTCTGTCACATGGGATGTTAAGAATTCATTTTTCTCTAAATTTTGGGCACATGGTATGTTAAAGATGTATTTTCTCTAAATTTTATCTTATTTTAGGAGTACAAGATGAAAGCAAAGATTAATATTTTAAGATCAAAATTTATGACAATGAATTGCATGTTTCACTACCTCATATTGTTTTAATAGAATTTGGGGCATTGGTAATTTTGCAGTATGATGGTAAGTACTTAGTGCAACATGCAATATTCCACACAAGATTTGGAATATGACCAATCACATGGTCATATTGTCAAGTATAAACTTGACATGTCCAATACCTCATAACACTAAAAATCTCAATTTTCTTTATTACATTTATTCAACAATACATGCATAAATTGACTATGAATTGAGAAAATGTGTTTTTAACTACTAAGTTGTTTTTTCTTATTCTTGTGTATAACATTGTAACATATCTATTCATTGAATAGATGATTAGATACAAGAGTCTTGTGGTTGATATATTTGAGTTCTCGGATCATTCTATAAAAGTTACATAATACAATCATGCATTATAGTTCTAGTTGCTTGTTCGTATCTACATGTTTTATTTGATTGATTACTTTAACTTTTGTTGTTGCACTCTATCATTCATTTAGGTTTTTTTTTTATATATATAAAAATTTATTTAATCATGTTTTCCTTTAGGTTTCCCCAAGTAAGTGGTACTAAAGTGAGTTTCTCATGAGTCCTTATATACATTTAGTATGCCCACTCACATAGGCGTGTGCATGAAGCTTAAATTTGAAACTCACAAACCTTCATATTACCATTCCTAATTATTTTCCATGGCCCTAACAAGTGGTAAGCACATTGACATTAGAGTGCCGACTCCAAAAGTATTTTAATAGGTGATAGAGAATGCTTTGCAACAATTGAGATGATGTAGAGCAATATCATGTACATAAAAATCTTGGGATAACGAGTCAATATTTTTCTTGACTCTTGTAGCATGTATAAACCCTTTGATACCTACCATCTTCCTCAAAATTGTATAACCAAAATAAAACTTTTGGAAAAATAGGTAAATTATGTTTTGGTTTAAGCTACCAATGTCAAGACTCCACAATAGGGTGCTAAAAAAATAAGTTCATAGATACAATTCTAAAATCATTTGTGTTTAAGTTATATTCAGTTAATAAGGGTCCACACAAATCACATTACCATAAGGACACATGGTCTAACAATAATTCATGCTTTTGCTTTATGTTCGTACACCTACTTAGGTTATCAAGCTATCAAAAGTGCAAGGGGTACTTTTAATGACGTGGATCACAATAGATGTTCCTTAAGTGACATCTCTCATACATCACCCCTCTCTAGAACAAAATTAGAAAATCACAACATAGAAGCAACAAAATATCACAAGGGTTAGCATAATTTGTGAGAATAAATTTCTCTTTAAAAATTGACGTATGGAAGATCACATGAATGGGCAATGCCTAACACTAGTAGATTTTTCCTGTTTATCATCAAAATCATGGGTTTCTAAGTTTGGGAAAATAAATTGCCATCTTATTGTAGAATTAGTTTTTTTCCTTGTAAAATACGGCAAGATTTTGGTGGAAATGCCAAATATGGCAATAACAGAAAAATTCAATTTGATGCAGTGTACATCTAAAAATTATGTTAACGCTAAGTGTGTCACATTTTTGCATCAAGGTCCGGTGCCTTTCTAATTCAAATCTCCAACCAAACTATTTTATAACCGTGACACAATTGCATTTGATTTCACATCATGACCCATTTTATAACTTATAACAAACACACAAAACAAACAATTTCTCAAAACTTTTATATTGGTTGTTAGCGAAGGAGGATGTGTAAGATCTCATTAATAGATATGTTTTTAATTCTCATTAAAAAATTCCAACTTATTTTGTATATTCAATCTATTATAATGATGAAAATAAGAAAATATTTCAAAAAAATATTAAATCATAAATCAATTTGAGTATTTAGTTTTTTTAATTGAAATAATGATATGAGATTTATAACTTTTCAAATTCACTCTCATTACACTATTTTGTTATGAGGATGGATTTTGACAACCATATAAGTCATATCACTTGTTGGTGGAGGTGTATGATCTCATCAATAAGTATATTTTTAGTGCCTATTCTAAAAAAGTAAACTTAATTTGTATATTCAATCTATTATAATAATGAAAATAAGAAAATATTTTTAAAAATATTAAATCAGATTACCCTAAAGGATTTGAGGATTTTATTTTTATTGAAATAATTATACGAGGATTGAAATATGTTTACAAATTCACTCTCATTACATTATTTTGATATGAATACCGATTATGATAATCATACCGATCATATTGTGGTATGTTATTGAATTAACAATTATGAAATGATAATTATATCCTTTTTATTAAAAACAATTTTAGCTAGTTTTATGTATTATGCGGATGCAACCTGAAAGAGGAGGTATCTTTGACAAAATAGAGCAAGGGGCACTATCCCTGTAAGTAATGTCATCTATATAATTGAATTCTATGCCAACATTATCATGGATTAATGAGGTAAGTATCCATGACACCTTATACTCATTACCATCTTTGAGTATATATTTGTACAAAATGAGGTATTATATTCAAACCAAGAGTATGTATTTTACTTAGGTTATTAGACACACATCAATTATACTAAATGGGATATGTTGGGTTCACCTTATGGACCCATCGCACCCTACCAATATCAAAAGAAGAGTTTGAGATAATCTTTTCAAACCCATGGTTTTATTAGTGGAAACAATATATGAAGTTAATTTAATTATTGATTGTATTGATTTTCCCCTCCTTTAGGCTAGGAAAAGTTACAAGAAAATGTATAAGATCACATATAGACAACATCATGTTAAATTACTTCATTGCACAACATGACAACATGATAGAATATGAAATTAATAATTCTGAGATGGACATGGATATTAGGGAAAGTCATGTTGAAGACCAAAATGATAATATGGAGATTCAAACATGATGAGTTCAATGATAAAGCATATGAGGCTCTAAAATAAGATGTTAGAATTCCATTGCTTTAACTAGGAACATGTATGCCATTTTTGTTGCATGCTAATTTCGAAGTGTTGGGTGCTAAAGAAAATAATGGATGGACCGAGACAAGTCCTACTTGATTGTTGAGGTAAAATGCTTAGACCAATTTATTTTTTTACAGTCAATTATAACAATTTATGCAGTTGTAGATTTGTATTTTATTTTATAGATAACATCCACATATCAATATTTTAAATTGAAAACTTAGTAGGTTAGTAAAATATGTGTTGCTTCCAAAAGGGAATGTGTTTCTAATACCATAAAGATGGACAAAAAAATTCTTCCACTCTAGCAATTGGATACAAGAAGTATGATGTTTGTATCAATGATTTATGATATATAGGTGAGATTGAACATGCAAAGGTGTGCCATATTTGTGGTCAAGTGTGTTATTGGAAAGGTGTGAATAGACGCACAATTTCACAAAAAAATATTGTAACATTTTCATGTTATAGATGCATTGAAGCATATACATCAATGAAATTATGATATTAGAAACAGAGGGTGTATTGCATGTGCCAAATGACTACAAAACAATGAAACATATATAGAGAGCATGGTCTGTAAAAGTTCATAGAAAATTATTTAGTGTCAAGCTTGGATAACTATGGGTGGAATTCCTTTGGTAACATGGCCACAAATTATTCAATATGGCTTGTCATTTTGATTAACTATAATATTCCTCTGGTTCGATATATGAAAGGAGCACCTTATACTTTTGTTTATTTTTTAAGAGAAGAATCAAGTGAAAAACACAGACATCTAACTTGCACTACTTATAGAGGATTTGGCTGAGATTTCGAATGACATGGACATTTTTTATGTGTCGTGACTAGTTAATAGTAAAGACTTTGAATGCTAAGGAATTTTGGGTTGGTATATTCATAAGTACCCAATATTTGCAATATGTTTAGGTTTAGAAAATTTTGAGAGTTCATTTTCATGCAAGTTTGTATTACAATAAACATATATTATGATCAATTTTATTTATGTTTTTTTGACATAGGTCTTTGTATGAAGGGAGAATTCACATGTCCAAGGTGTGATGATTAATTAACCTCCAGATGGTTAAAACAACTCAAGAACTTTGAGTTTGAAGGGCACTGAAGATTATTTCAAATGACCTCCCCCCACCTTTCAATATTTAAAATACGGGAATGTTTGATGGCATGATTGAGACAATGTGTAAGTGCTATGAAAAGGCACACCAAAAAATACCTAATGATCAAACAATAAAATGCCAAATGAGATGAAGAGATTATCAATATTTTAGGATCTTTTATATAGGAAATATCTCCACGTCATATAGATTATCAACTCAATACACACGTTGAAAAATTGTGTTGAATCATTTCAGAAACACAACTTCGGAAGGAAAAAAACAAATTCAAGGAAAGGATGAACCTCGAAGTGTTTTATAAAAATAGAAAGTATTGGTCGTGTAAGGGAACCCACTACTACACAAAGTGCAAAGAGCATCACTTTTAAGGTCAAAATTGTATTAGAAATTAACTTTTTTTGGTATTTTTATTTGTGTTACTTTGAGGAAATCATGTCAATTTTAGTAGCTGAAAAATGAAACAAAAATGAATTGAGTAAGCATTTTGTTTTCATCCCTTTTACACCATATCTGCACCACATTAACACCATCTTTGGGTCTAAATCGTATGACATAAACCCTATTTGAAAAATTAAAAAATATATTATGATTATTTGTAATTACAAATATATTTTACGTTTATTTTTAATTATTAATGAATATTAGGCATTAGATATTTCATAATATTTAATATGTTTGTTTTCATATATAGAGATTGATAATATTAATGTAGTACATTTTAAATATATATACAAATGTTATAAATATCTGTAGTACCCTAAATTTAGACCAAAGGTCCTTGGCAATAATTACTTGCATTTATCCCAACCCTCTACCATTTATACAATTAATTGACTTAATCATACAAACATCTTGTTTAATCCCATAATCCAAAGCCACCAAGTTAGTACTTGTCGCCAAGTTTGGTTCATTAGGAACCTTCATGCTATATATAAACACATCTTTAGACTCTAGATGCATATCTCCACTTCCATATCAAGTCCTAAGCTAATCATGGGAAAAATCATATTTTTAGGGCACAATCGGTTGACAGTCTTGACCCTAGTTGAAGTTTTTGTCCTAAATACTTCCAATAGTCAATTTTTCAAATGCATAAATCACCCAAATGTAGATCCCTAAATCTAGACATTTGGAAAGTATTCCTGACATTTATCTCAACCCATTTCTTTATGTGAATTTGATTGACTTAGTACTATATGCATCTTGCTTGGTTTAACACTAGTTGACCATTAGGTCGTACTTGTTACTTGACTTTGACTAAAAAACCATTTATTGTATACAAAACACATCTTAAGGTTTATGGCCACCTTCTCCAATTTAAAGAAAGGAGTTAACACTTTCCTAGGTCATATTCACCTATCAGGGATAAAACAGATCGCCACTTTTAGCAAAAACAAATATTTTTATCTTCTACTCATAAAATAATCACATTTTGAAATGCACAAGTTACCAGGGTCGACCTAGGGTTAATTGAGTTGGAACAACTTTCACAACAATCACATCTGTCAATTACAAGTTATTTGACCGAGATCAAATCCCGTAACTGGCATGTCTATTCCTCATAAGTCTAAAACCCCCACTTGAGAGAGGCTATCATATGTCATGAAAATTTATAAGTGCCTTATCAAGCACCCCGGTTAGGTGATTTGGTGTGGACTTACACTTACAAGTTAATTGACCTAAGATCAAACCCCGTAACTGGCATGTCTATGCCACGCGGGTCTAAAACCTCTTCTTAAGAGAGGCTATCATATGTCTTGAAAATTTGTAAATGCCTTACCAAGCACCTCGGTTTGGTGTTTTGGTGTGGACTTATATTTACAAGTTAATTGACCCGAGATCAAATCGCATAATTGGCATGTCTATGCCACACAAGCCCAAATCCTCCGCTTGAGAGAGGCTATCATATGTTATAAAAATTTGTAAGTTCCTTACCAGGCATCCTGGCTTGGTGTTTTGGTGTGGACTTACATTACAAGTTAATTGACCCGAGATCAAATCCCATACCTAACACGTCTATGCCACGCAAGTCTAAAACCTCCACTTCAGAGAGGCTATCATATGCCATGAAAATTTGTATTTTCCTTACCAAACACCTTGGTTTGGTGATTTGGTGTGGACTTACACTTACAAGTTAATTGACCCGAGATCAAATCCCGTAACTGGCATGTCTATACCACACAAGTCTAAAACCTCCACTTGAGAGAGGCTATCATATGTCATGAAAATTTGTAAGTTCCTTACTAAGCACCCCGGTTTGGTGTTTTGGTGTGAAATTACATTTACAAGTTATTTGACCGGAGATCAAATCACGTAATTGGCATGTCTATGTCGGGAATGTCTAAAACCTCCACTTGAGAGAGACTATCACATGCCATGAAAATTTGTAGGTGCCTTACCAAGCACCCCGGTTTGATGTTTTGGTGTGGACATACATTTATAGGTTAATTGACCTAAGATATAAGATAACGAGCACCCCACCCATTCAAGGGGCCTCATCTTTTTAAAAACTTGGGCTACTTAGGAGATCACCAGGGAACATCCAATTCGAAAATAATTTTTTGAAGGACATTAACCAACTATCAAGTCTAAATATATGTTATACAACTTCCTTACATCATTATCACATGCTACAATCTACACCCAAGATCATTTCCAAGCGTTGGAGGCCATTTTAGGATCTTACCAACACATTTTCTATTGCACATTCATACACATCCACCAATCTCGAGGCACATGAATGTCCTTCCTTGGATGAGGCCTTTGTTGAATCTAGTCAAAGAATTGCATGTAAGAGATAAATATATTTTCAAAAGTATGAAAAATGAATACCAATCTTCAAAACGAAATGTTTTACATAAAGTACAAGCCTCTTCTCCACGTGACTGACACATTTAACATACAATTCGCTATTTACAATACATATAAAGCAAACCCACTACAAAAGGAGAATCCTAAACATGTGTGTCAAAATCCTATACTCATTGTTCCTAATGCACATTAAAATACTTCATCAACCTATTTGGAACCATTAACCATTTGCCTTGCTATACTAGGGCACACATTCAATAGTTTAGAAGCTATTAATTGTCATGAACTTGCAGTGTGTATTCTAGCCTTCCTCAAAATCCTTGATTATGATTTTCTAGCCATTTATTAATAAAATAATAATGAACATGAAAATGATTCAATTTCTAGTGACATTTGGTCCAAAAACTTGCCATATCACATTCTATGTTAACCCTACTTTAGCTCAAGATGATGGTTTCTTTGACCACTCTTGGCTTAAAACAATGGGGTAACACTTGATTAGGATCATGATTACGTTATATTTCTTTTCAACAACATGACTATTTCCATTTTACTTGATTGAAAAACTAAAGCAACCCACTTTCCCACAACAGGTTCCTTAGATTATTTACTTGATCATCTAATTAATATGATTTTAGGTTGACCTCCTAAAATGCATCTTTTATTTTTTATCCCACATGACACAATGCATTTAGCTAGTAGACACGAGGGAATGACCAATCAAGGGATATCAATGGTCATTATTGATATGAAGAATGAGCGGGCATCTAGGATTCCAATCAATTATGCAAATGACATATGTCCAAATGACATATGTCCATATGCAAATGGCATATAGGTAGACTTTGTAGACTCCCAAGGTATTGAAGAGATGCATCATTTAGAACGGTTTGTATAGACTTTCCTGTAGCTCAATTAGAAGTCTTATTGGTATAGACTTTTCAGTGCATTTATTTTTTATAACACAATGTTGTTAACCATTATTAGCCACTGGCCTTGTAGTCTAGCTTTCTCAAAATCGTTAAATATGATGTAGAACCATTTACTAAGAAAATAATTAAGAACATGAATTTTGGGTTCTTCAAGATCTCCTTAAATTGAACCATCTTCAAGGCAAAGGATTGAGCCAGATGAGATTGGGAAGCATTGGAATGGAGGACACAGGTGGAAGGAACCCTATTACAATTCTAAACAATTTTCTGAGCTAGGATCATGAATATACTATCAAAAAACAGCAGCAGCTTGAGTTCGATTTTTATTTATTAATTCTGACTCTAAAGTACATATCAAACAATATCTTTCTTCTGCCTATCAAACAATACTTATCAACTGTAAAGAACCTAGACTATTAGAAACCTAACATTCTTTATGAGGAAGCACATGCCCAGTCTCGCTGAACCTAGACTTGAGTGTTCTCATTAGAAGATCCCCCCTGTGAAGAAGGACATTAAAATTCCTGTTTCCTTCTGACTACCTACCCACTACTCCCCTCAGAAATGAGGGCCGTTCCCTGTCAAGATTATAATTATTCATTTAGTATCATTACTTAGTGAAAAGGTTAATAGCAATAGATTATAATTAACGAGTGTAAAACCCACCTTATTGAATCAAACATGAACATGACCAAAAATAACCTGGGTAAAGAGGAATGCTCTCTCTGTAAAGGCTCACAAGGATATCCTTTATTGTAATGCTCTTCCAGATGGTTAAATTGTTTCTTCAACAGGTCCATAGAGCTGTAATCAGCAAGATCTGAAACATATCTGTAATCAGGTCCAACTGGTGAGCACGTCAACAACATATTTCATCAATGCATTTTAAAGAGAGTACAGAGGCATGAAAACCAAAAGTTATTTGAAAGCACGACACCCCAATGCTAGAGTACTGTAGAAAAAGGCTCATAACATAGGAAATTACACTTGAAATTGTTGGTAATGAGTATCACCAAAGAGTCATTTCAAACATTTTTGTCCAAGTCATGGACACAAAAGGGAAGCATGGACTCTAACAGCACTACAATAAATGGGATTATGAGAAACACCACAGGCTTGAGCAGGGTCAGTGATTCCGAGGGGGTGCATTGGAATGGTGGGCAGAGGTGGAAGGAACATGATTCCATTTTGCCATAATCAAATCATAGTTGGTGGATATTTGAATGTACCATACCATAAGGCCTTGCAAAGGGGTGCCTATTGTTGACAAATTTGAGGTAATTTGTTGAGGTTTTATTTGAAGGATTGGGAAGCGGGATTCTGAACGGAGGGCAGAGGTGGAAGCAACATCCTCACCCAAATTAAACTTTAACTGATTGCATTTCCCCTTAATCAAATAGAGCTTTTCATCAAGAACATTGAAATTCAGGTTTATTTCTCTTACCATCAAATTCAAAGTAGCCTCGAGGATTGTTAAGATTTTGAAAGGAGAGATGGAATCTCCCAATTTGCCGCTGGAATTCTCACCTTCTCCTCCTTGCAGAATCGTCAATCGATCAAGATGAAAACTAAATGCAGATGTAGCAGTATATGAACTGCAAGATTAAAGAAAGTGCATTGTTTTGTAAATTAAAGCCCAGTGCTGAAGTTGTATATGAACTGCAAGATTTTTTAGTTGTTTAACAAGAAAGACACTTTTCAGCCAAACATACTGGGTTGGAGAAAATGGAGTTCTTGACCTAAAATTACTTCACATATCTATTTCAAGAAACACAATAGAATGCATCCTCAACCTCCTTTCTCGGCCCAATGTGATGTTTGTTGCCTCTGCCTCTGCAGCAGCTGCTTTTAGGCGTTAGTTGCAGGATGTTTTTATGGTCATTTTCCTTTTTTTTCATTTGTGATTAACAGAGAAATGCAATTTTAAGAATTCAAGCCATGTGAAAAACCAACAATCTTTAAATTAAAGAACAGTAGAGGGTTTACCCCAAATTTTATTTACAATATAATGAGTATACAAATAAATGTTTCTGATAAATCCCAGAAAAATATAGGGATTTTATTTTTAATCTTGAATACAAATTGATGGGCAAAATATAGTAATTCAGGGTTTTACATAGAAATGTGGGTTGTGCTGCACAGTGGAGGAATTCAAAATGCGGGCTGTCTGGAGAATGCTTTGGCAGGCCTGAAAGAAGAGGTTCCTATCGTGGGACAATCTTGAATGAAATGGCCTCTGACTCTGCATCTTTTGCAAATGTACCCATCTCGTGGTGCTTTCCAAGTCATGCGCCAATGCCAATCATCGTTGGTTTTCTTCAGGAATTCTGCAAGTCTTCTGTCCTCCTCTTCTCTGGAAAGTGGGGGAGGAAGATTTTTCACCATCTTCATGCCCTTATTTTCCTTCATCTTCAGCTTGCTGCAACCATCATCATCTTCAGAGTAGATACTCTCTCCCGGATTGTACATTTCTTCACTCAAATCCTGACTGTATATTAATCCGTAACCTGCCATTATCGCTCTGTATATTTCTTCACAAAAATGACTTAATTAACCTTCAGAATCAAACAACATAAAATGGAGACATTCATTGTATTTATTTTCATTCGTGCCCTGCTTTCTTGTTTCAACTATAATTAGACCGTTGTCTTATATTTAGAAATCAAAATGCTTTATAAATAAATCTTCATTCATACGCTCGCGGGTGCAATGTGCATTGTTTTTTTTAACTAAAATTACAGATTCTATATTTAAACTAAACTTTTTCTTATAGTGAGAACTAAAAGGGTCTTTACAAAGTTTTATTAAAAAGCATTTGACCATTGACAAAGTTTTACAAAGTTTTACAAAGCATTTGAAGTTTTACAAAGTTTTACAAAGCATGTGAAGTTTTACAAAGTTTTATTAAAATGGTATAGTTGAAACATTCAACAAGGTATTAGGCCATATGTTGACCAAAATATGCAACTCAGAAGAAAGGATTGGGATGACAAAGTATCGACAATATTTTGGGAGTATCATAGTACATACAATTGCTTGAATAAAATGACCCCCTTTCAACTTGTGTATGGAAAGGAAGTTATGCTACTGATCAATTTCTTGGAACCATCATTAAGAATTTCATTCCTCACAGACTTGGGTTATGAAGACCCAATTCAGAAAATATTGACAAACTTGTGAAAGCTAGAAGAAACAAGGCTACAAGCATGATGGTCATAGAAAATTGAGAAAGCGCGTTAGAAAGATTAGTATGATCACAACCTCAAATGACAGACTATGTGGGAAAGCACTAAGGTTAAAATATATGACTCAAAATTCAAGCAACATCTGGGCAATCTTAAGACTCGTTGGCTTGAACCATATGAAATAGTAGATATATTGTTGACTGGGGCATGTAAGTTGATGGATCTGGGTAGCAAGCTACTCCTAGGCTACTTCAATAGAAGTAAATTGAAGCTGTATTTTTAACCACCTTAGAATGAATTGAATAAGGTGTATACCATTATATTAATTTTTATTCCCTTTTTTACGAAATGTTTCTTTATGCATTATAATAAGTGTTGGACTATTGCACAATATGTTAATTGGACTGACTGTGCAGAACACACTTAAACATACATTTGACACAAAAGCCTGTGAAATACTTTCAAATGGTAGGAGTATTTGGTGATGGATAAATGATAAAACAAAATGTTAAAGTGCATAGTGACAAGGGGGGCACAGTAAAAGGGAAATAACCCACATGAGCAAGCAGAAAATAGGTAACAAAGGAGCTAGAGCAAGGATGAAGTGTGGCAAATGAGGAAATAAGGAAACTTCCAAGAGGATGATAGATTAAAGTGGAGCTCTGGGGGGAATGTGCGTAAGAAATAAGTGAAGAAAACATGGCCTAAGAAATAATATAGTTAAACAAAGCTAGGGCACGATGGAGAAAATATACAAAGAAGAACTCATAATGCACACTTAAAGGTCATTTGTTAAAAAGTGGGAAAAAAGGAGCAAGGGATAGATTTCAATAGGGCATTAATGACAGTTACAAAGAATTATCATCTCATGCATGTGAATGATAAATGCATAAGAATTTATTTTTTCTAAGAAAGGTATAAATAAGCAAGAGGGGTAAATCATTTTGTTTACCTTACAGTGAAAGCATAGCTTCAATGAAAAACAACAAAATCAATTTCTTAGATGATTGAACTCATGATCTTGTCGAGAAAATGTAATTCCATTAACATCAACTCAACCTTTGATTCAGTAGAACTAGAGAACTAGAGATGAATTAACAAGAAAGGGATCCAACTAGTCTTGACTACCATTAACGCGGGGATCATCAATCCTTGAGAAGAGTACACCCTCAAGGATACTGCAAACTGTAAACCCTTATATTTATGACAAAGAAATAATACTGCCTAAACTAAAGCACTAAGGCACATGGGAACATGTACAACGTATAAAGTAGGTACCATAAGAGAAAAGAGAGACTCATGCAATGAAACTCCAAATGACTGTTTTGTATGTAATTGATGTAAAATATCAATACTGAATAAAGTCGTAACTTGAGTCGATTTTGAGATTGATTAAATCATTATCTACATGGTTAAATAGATTATTAGCATGATACGTCATCTCTTCCCTTTATTTATATATTGATTGAAAATGTTAATTGAGTCGAGTACACAACTGTAAACCCTTATATTTATAATGTAGTTTATTAGGCTAAGAAACGAGATCTTTAATGGATGTAACAAGTTTTTAAATAAAGAAAATGAATCCTTAATTTATGTTTTTTATATTGATTTAAAGTATACGAATAATTGAATCATTAAATTTGGTAAATCAAGAGGAAATAATTGATAGAGGTGAGTAAAAAATTGCTACAAAACATTCATTCTTTTACAAAATAATGTTAATCTTAAATAAACCTTCTATTAGGATAATTAAAGAAGAGTACAAATTAATTACAAATTAATCAAATTTTTAATAAAATAATGTTTATTTTAGAATAACCTACTTATTAAAAAAAGTCTATACAAATGAGAGATTGTTTTCTCTTTGTATAATTATATTACCTTAAGCAACAACAATTTCTATTTCTAATGAAAATTGTGTAATGTGTATTTAAATCAATGTTTAGGATAAAATTTAGAGAAAAATACATTTTTAACATATCATGTGACCCAAATTTAGAGAAAAATGAATTCTTAACATCCCATAGCACCAAAATAGGTTGTTAAAGGAAGTTTGTTTATTTAATTTAGATTCTCTCAACTTTGTTCAAGTTTCATGCCCATTTCAAATTTTATGAGCTAATATATATTGATGATGATCAAGCTTGATATCATTATAGAATGAGTATGTTATAAGTGTGATGTTTTTATTTCTATTTTCATAGCTTAGAATTTTTTTTCTCCCAAGGTGTATTAGGGAATTCAAATCTATTAATTTCATGATATATGGTACCAAAATGATAGATATATAAAGTATTTTTTAAGTCACTATCAAGTGAGAGACAAATTTGGGCTATAAGACTCCCCTTGTACAATTTACCCTATATATTGTTGAGTGGTGTGTACAACCTTATCACGTGACGACCTCTATAGAACACACATGCCTTTCGTTAATCCCACTCAAGTTTTACAGAACAGATGTTATTTATGTTGTCTACTCAGACTTTGATTTCTTGGATGAGCGTAAAGTACCCTAACCAACTATATATAATTGTGGTTACAAGATCCCTGGGAAACATCAAAATTCTTGAAATACCCTATTATCGTCTTTGTGCATCACTTTGCATATAACATTTTTTCTTTACAGATACTTGTATTTCATACCAACAAGCCTCTTCATTCCATGGAATCACTTTCGTAATAAATCCGCTCCATCACATTTACATATTAATATATATGGATTCGTGTAAACTCTGTACATAGGAAAACATGAAATGACCTTTCAATCTTCATGACTAACATTTAGTTATACCATCCAAATTTATAGGAGACTAGCGACTATAATCATCCACGTCTTCTTGACAAGGTTGTACAAATTCAATGGTTAGTTTGTCCCACTACTTGTGGGCAATAATCCATCAATGGCTTCTCTATGTTGACAACCTTTTTTAAAATCAAGAATAAGAAATACCACTAAACTACTAGCTCTTTACAGTTTGGCGATAAAATTAGTTGTCTATTCTTCACTTCTAATATTTATTTCTGTAGAAGACATGTTTGTTTGAATGATTACCCAAATAACCTTGAAGAGTGCATGAAAGAAGATAGTCAATGCCCCCACTTGAAAGCCCTCCCAAATACCAATTTTCATTTGCGTGCAACATTCCTTACCAACAACAATAATACAAGAGTAATCATTTATCATTTAGTTTTGTGTATAACATATATTCACCAGCACAAGGGAAGATCTGACCCAAAAGAAACACAGAAAAAACAACAAATGAAAACTTAGCACTAGGTTTACAAAATATGAAAGAAAAGTGGAATTCACCTAGGGTTCAAAGGCAAAGTGTTGAATCAATATATACAAACTGAAGAGTTCCATATTTGCGAGTAGAAGAAAGTAGAGACATCCAAGCTAAACCCATATCTTGTGTTAATATCAACCATATTACAAAGCGAACATTGTCAATCCCTGGTAAGTGATCCTTCTGCTTACGGGGATGATCCTTCTACTTATAAAATCTACCATGTTATCAAGAGTCAAATGACTATCAACTCCATGGTCTTGATCTTAAAATCAACTGATGAAGTGAGGAAATTTTGCCGAAGGTTCGCGGTCTGTTTAGCCAAGGCCTGTATTTCATACATTAAAACAGTTCATATGTTGCCTAACTATGGCCAGGGAAATAAGACTTTCAAGTTTAGATAATCAAATTGTTGGCATACCTGTTCAGCAGAAGGATTGTCCTTTGGATCAAAAGCAAGCAATTTTCATGGCACTAAGACATTTGGTTGAAATTTTTATAGAATAAAGAGTGAGAGAAGAACCCTATAGAAACAATAGGCTTAGCCACAAGTGGAATAAACACAAGAAATAAAAACATGTGAACTATCAAATATTTATTCACTGTGTCATGGGGCTTGCTTATAGAAGAGTGAGGGGAGATCATGATTTACCAAAAGCCCAGTAGAATCTGTAATCTTGGCCGAGTTAGGTTGTGCAACTTTGAGACATGTGTAAACCTTGATTCTGAGGGGGGGGAAATGCCAACATGGGAAGCTAGTTGGCATTGTCCAGGTCCATTTTTCCCAACCACAACTAAAGGGGTGTTCAATGGAGGTGCCAGATGAGATTGGGAAGCATTGGAATAGAGGCCAGAGGTGGAAGCCTGGAAGGAACATCCTCACCCAAATTAGGCTTAAACTGATTGCATTTCACCATAATCAAATCGAGCTTTTCATTAAGAACATTAAAATTCAGGTTTATTTCTATTACCATCAAATTCAGAGTAGTCTTGAGGGGCATCAAGCACCTGTTCTAAATTATTGAGAGTTGGAAATTCTTATGAAATCCATGTCTTTCCCTGTCGATTAAATAGATTCGAGATAAACTTGACTAACAAGGCCTCTCCTCCACTTTGTTAAATCTCCAGGGCGTGTATTCATATTCTGGGATTCCCATTGTGTGTGTGTGTGTGTAGGCGCATGCGCGCGCTTGGAATAATGTTAGTGGTTTTTGTTCTTATGAAGGTGGTTTTACGTTGGCTACTCTGTTTATTGTGGAAACTTAATTTGACTGGTTATGGGATTGAAAACTGTTGTTTTAGTTATACGGGTGGTTGTTTGTTTGGCTGCTTTATAGTCTGTATTTATGGTCAGGGAATTGCATTCTATAAATGTATGTAGGAATGTTTTTCAATGCATTTAAATTATTTGGTTTTATCAAAGACCAAAAAAGTTTATGAGACGTTAAAGCCAAAACCGCACAAAGAGTGAAACAAGAGCAGCAGGTTCAAATTTACCATGCTGCAGCTTCCTTTTGTAGGGTGGGCCTTTTACTGCAAATTTTGATTACAAACTCCCTTGTTTTTGCAAGTTTAGTTTCTTTAGAGAGCTCAGGCATAGAATTAACCCTCAAGATGCTAACTTAATTGGACCGATAGTCAATATAGCAGAGAAATCTGTAACCAAGTATCATTCTCTTTCTACCACCTTTGATTCGCAAATCAGATACAATCTCTCTTCCTAATTTTCATTGGGTATATTCTTATCTGAGTTGAGATCTATTGTTTTAGCTCTGTAGCTTTAATGGATGGGATTTGTACCTTAAGTGGGTGCTCATTGGATTCAGAACTGCAATTTTAGTTTCTATAGGTGGCCTCTGTCTCTGCGTAAATGGTTTTATTTTGTCTGCTTTGTTGAAATCTCATAAAGGAAACTGTAATTGGGCGGTAAATGGATTGAGTAATGTAGTTGTAATTATAGAGTTGTTTTTGTTTCTATGTAGACTGTTGTAACGTTTACTTTGGATGGTGTATTCATTGTGGGAATTGATGTTGGATGTTTCTTGGAAAGACCCCTACAGTTTTAATTACATGGGCAGTTTTTGTTTCTAGATAGGCTTATTGGCTGGTTCATTTTTAATGAAAACTGAAATTGGATGTTATTGGTTTGAGGTTTGTATTATTGGTTTGAGGTTTGTTTTCTGTGTGGGTGCTTTTACTTTGGCTGGTTTGTTCATAGCAGGAACCGAAATTGGGAGTTTATTCGATTGTTATTTATAGTGTATTGATTATATTGTGTTTGTGTGGGTGGTTTTACTTTGGTTGCTTTGTTTATAATGGAAACTGATTTTGGCTATTTATGAGACTTAGCTCTGTTGTATTATTCATCAGGGTGTTTTCCGTTTCCATAAAGATGGTTTTATTTTAGCTGGTTTGTTCACTATGAAAATTGAAATTGGCTGTAAAATAGATGGAGCTCTATAGTTTTACTGTTAATTATATGGGTTAAGTTTGTTCTTATGAAGATGGCTTTTCTTTAGCTGGTTTGTCCACAATGCAATCTGGATTTGGAACTAAGACATTTGGTTGAACTAAGACATTTAACAACATTAGAACTAAGGCATTAAGCAATTAAGTTGGTTTATAGTGCATGTGAAACTAAGACATTTGGTTGAAATGTTTATATCGTACTAAGCTGTCATATAACAACATTAGAAGAGTGAGAGGAGAATCCTATAGAAAAAGAAGGCTTAGCCACAAGAGGAATAAACACACATGTTGTATTAGAAATAAAAACATATGAACTATCAATAATTGGAATAGTAAAAACAAAGATATTGTTGTCAATAGAAGGAAATGTATCGAGTTCTAGAATAATAGATAGCTCAGCATATGGTACCATGATTGTAAGATATATGTAAAATACAGTGTCATGGGGCTTGCTTGTAGAAGAGTGAGGGGAGATGATTTGCCAAAAGCCCAGTAGAATCTATAATCTTGGCCAAGTTACGTTGTGTAAATCTACATACAGACTATGTAGACTTGTAAGTCCATACCTTCCTGTATTAAGTCTTTGGCTGAAATCCATTAGTTCCATTTCAAAATCAATGGGAATTAATGCATTTAACAAATAAAATTATTCTTGCACGCAGTCAACCATCAAAAGTTATATTGTTTAAAAGCAGTGCTCTTCAACATACTAATTCATATAGATAATAGAGGTAAATTCTAAATCTCTTTTTCATGTTTTCATCCACTAAATCTGGTCTGATTTGCTGTTAAAATTGAAAGAAAAACAAATTAAAATCTCAAAGAGAGAGTAGAGCATTCAGTTTGATTGAAATAGGCTGAAATCCTTTACCATTAATGGTGTTTTAGCACAGATATAGGTAAATTCAAACATTGAATATAAATTTAGCCCCTGCTCTGCCATACATACAACACATGCTTAAGAGTTTGATGTTTTAAGTCGCTATGGTTAAACACTTGCTCTCACCTGTGAATGAAATTCCAAATGACATATTTGTATGTAATTGATGCAAAATATCAATACTGAATAAAGTCGTAACTTGAGTCGATTTTGAGATTGATTTCATTATCTACACAGTTATTATCAGCATGATACATCATCTCTTCCTTTTATTTATTTATTGATTGAAAATGTTAACTGTTAAATAGACTATCAGCATGAGCTGCAAGACCAGAAGCTCAAAAAAAGGACAGCAAAAGAAAGACACAGTTACAAATTCAACTTCCTAAGAAAGTTCATGCGATCATCTTCGACCTTTCTGATCAGCGTTGTGGACAAGATTCTTCTAGGTTGTGCAAACCTTGAAGAACAAGAAATTTGAGGGCTGTCAATTTGACCTCAACCAAGAATTTTGGGGTTTGTTGCATTTCCCCACCCAAATTAGGCTTTAACTGATTGCATTCCCCCTTAATCAAATAGAGCTTTTCATCAAGAACATTGAAATTCAGGTTTATTTCTCTTACCATCAAGGATTATTAAGATTTTGAAAGAAGAGATGGAATCTCCCAATCTGCCGCTGGAATTCTCACCTTCTCCTCCTTGCAGAATCGTCAATCGATCAAGATGAAAACTAAATGCAGATGTAGCAGTATATGAACTGCAAGATTAAAGAAAGTGCATTGTTTTGTAAATTAAAGCCCAGTGCTGAAGTTGTATATGAACTGCAAGATTTTTTAGTTGTTTAACAAGAAAGACACCTATCAGCCAAACATACTGGGTTGGGAGAAAATGGAGTTCTTGACCTAAAATTACTTCACATATCTATTTCAAGAAACACAATAGAATGCATCCTCAAACTCCTTTCTCGGCCCAATGTGATGTTTGTTGCCTCTGCCTCTGCAGCAGCTGCTTTTAGGCGTTAGTTGCAGGATGTTTTTATGGTCATTTTCCTTTTTTTTCATTTGTGATTAACAGAGAAATGCAATTTTAAGAATTCAAGCCATGTGAAAAACCAACAATCTTTAAATTAAAGAGCAGTAGAGGGTTTACCCCCAAATTTTATTTACAATATAATGAGTATAGAAATTAATGTTTCTGATAAATCCCAGAAAAATATAGGGATTTTATTTTTAATCTTGAATACAAATTGATGGGCAAAAATATAGTAATTCAGGGTTTTACATAGAAATGTGGGTTGTGCTGCACAGTGGAGGAATTCAAAATGCGGGCTGTCTGGATATGAATGCTTTGGCAGGCCTGAAAGAAGAGGTTCCTATCGTGGGACAATCTTGAATGAAATGGCCTCTGACTCTGCATCTTTTGCAAATGTACCCATCTCGTGGTGCTTTCCAAGTCCATGCGCCAATGCCAATCATCGTTGGTTTTCTTCAGGAATTCTGCAAGTCTTCTGTCCTCCTCTTCTCTGGAAATTGGGGGAGGAAGATTTCTCACCATCTTCATGCCCTTATTTTCCTTCATCTTCAGTTTGCTGCAACCATCAGCATCTTCAGAGTATATACTCTCTCCTGGGTTGTATATTTCTTCACTCAAATCCTGACTGTACATTAATCCGTAACTTGCCATTATCGCTCTGTATATTTCTTCACAAAAATGACTTAATTAACCTTCAGAATCAAACACCAAAAAATGGAGACATTCATTGTATTTATTTTCATTCGTGCCCTGCTTTCTTGTTTCAACTATAATTAGACCGTTGTCTTATATTTAGAAATCAAAATGCTTTATAAATAAATCTTCATTCATACGCTGTGCGGGTGCATTGTTTTTTTAACTAAAATTACAGATTCTATATTTAAACTAAACTTTTTCTTATAGTGAGAACTAAAAAGCGTTTGACCATTGACGGATCTCTCTTGTCATATTTTCATTTTAACTAGGTATTGACGCGGATATACTTTTAAAATGTTTATGAAGAAGCATATAATTGCATTTTTAATAAATTAATGTTAAATTAGTGAATTTTAAATTAAATATTAAAGATGTTAATACTGATGTACATAAATAAAAAATAGTAAATCACCTTGTATAATATTTTTCATACAAATTTTAACTTGTTAATAGAGTTAATGATTATTTTCTTTCTTCTCAATAATATAGATTAGGATATAAGTAGAAGACCATTTTAGGGCGAACCCCCAAGCCAAGTATAATGCTAAGGAGCCTAATCGTCATGGATCTAAAAGACAATACAATCTATATTCGCATCAAAAGTTTAAGGTTCCAAATCCTAAGTCTAAGATAGGGTGGCATCTTACTATAATCATAAGATTCCATTAGTAATGATTATAAGCAAGAGATATATCATATCTAGGTTAATAGTTTTAATGTCACATGGCTAATAATAGTCAAGGTCCGTAAAAGAGAATGGAATAGACAAAGATATGTCATTATATCCTAATTTACTGCATAATACATTAAAAATAATCAATCATGCCAACATGAAGGAGAAAGAAGGGTTAAGATTGCCTACCTTTGTGAAGACACTATTGGTAGATTAACCTTCCATGGTGAGAATCACCTTGTGAGAGAGTTGTGGGTGGATCACAAGAGGAATAGGTAGAAGACCTACGTAGACCAAAGTTGACGATTTCAAAGACTTGGTGTACCTTACAGGCGCAACTCATATTCATGTTGTTCCTAGTAACCCAATGCTCTAAAGCAAGCCTCTGAGTATAAGTTCTAGTAAACCCTAAACCTCTAAAACCTCTAGACGACATATTTGAGAGTGAGAACAAAGAAGACAATGTGATGATGATCTAGAGAAATGAGAACAATGACACCCTTAAATAAGGGAACATGACTTCAAACCATAATATCTCTTAGCCCACAATGTTGACCATATTGGATGTAAAACGGGTTATGCTTGATTGCCTCAAATAGTTAGCTACAAACAATCATAGAATGTAAGGTGGATGAGAGATAAATAAGATGAAGTAAAATACTAATAAGAGAGACAAAGGTGATCTGAAGGGGGTTTGAAGGTAAAAGGTACCATAGGAAGATATGAAAGTAATAATACCAGGGATATCCATTTGTCATATAGAGGTAGTAGAAGTGTAGTAAAGAGACATTCTAGGGAAAACTAGTGTGATGCCACCTACGACGACTCTTTCACCGGGTACTGCCAACTAACCCACTCTTATTCTCGGTATGCCCCTTGAGGTACACATTCAAGGAGATTAATGTGCCAACAACCTACAAATAGAAACCACTAGTAAGAGTGAAAAATAAGGTGTATACACACTCCCCAAAGCACGTCCCAAATAGGGTAGTGATTGTTGCACAAACTCACACTTATTCTCACTGAGCAATAACTTATTCTATTTCAAAACTTGAACCGAATGCATTAGATGATTATCATAACTTTAAAAAAATAATATGTCATCTAAATATACAAGGAAAAGAAATTGTAAATGACCTCAATATTTCATTCATCACTCTCGTGAAAATTTAAGAGCATTGCACAAACCAAAAGGAAGTACAAGATTTCATATAAACCTTGTCTTGTCTTTAATGTGTTTTCCACACAGCTCCTCCATTATTCTCACCTAATGGTATCTGTGTGTCAAAACTTAATTTGTGATCTTCTTGGTATGCGGAAGTGGGTCCAAGATATCATTTCATTGAAAATAGTACATGTTCTGGATGTGTACCTTATTCAAGGCCCTATAATCAAAATATTATCCATAAATGACTTTTCAAAGGACAATGGGAGTAGGGTTAGTGTGTGGACAAGTGCTAGGAAGAATTACACCTTAATCTAATCTAAAAAAGATTGAATTTTCTCATTTGCTATTTTTTCCTCCATTGGTAACTATTAATGGAGAGCAAACAATCTGATGTTAATTCAATCTCACGCTTTGTTGCTCTCTTGGATTGTTTCGTTTGAGCTCATAGAAAACACATTTCTAAAAAATGTCCACTATTATTAATCAAATATTTAGATTGGGTCACCCTCACCAAGGAGACCTTGCACATGCCTTCATATGCATTAATGATGAAATTTTCTACATCCTTGACCAAGCTTAAACCATTGGCTATTTTGATGAAGATGTCATTTTTCATAGACATTTACAGGTTACCAAACACTATACCACACACTTCAAGGTGCACAACATCTATTCAACCTCATCAACAAAATACCCATGTATTGTTTGTGAACACCATTCCCACTTGTTGTCTAAGCAATCCAGTGCGGTAGGACGAGGATGATCATATGCAACCGACACAAGCTTATCTACTAACGCTTTGGAAATCAGATTTGCTTGTGAAAAAAATAAAAAAGAAGCATCACATTTTTGGTTTACTTCCTGACATAATTACTAGGAGATGGGTATGAAGAGATAAAAACATGTGCAATTTTTTTTAGAAACAAAGGAGATGGTACTCGGAGATGGCAATTTTTTTATTTACATATTTAAATTTTACAGAAAACAATATTATACAACCCAATATAGCCTAAGAAAAACATGAATACCTTTTTCAAGTTAAGACATTAAATATTGACAAAAGATAAAGAGTAATTACGCATTTTTTCAGCACTCTAAACTTCATTGAAGCCTTTAGAACCACTTAGGAGAGTATCCAAGGGTTAGCCTGCCAGATTAGAAAGAATGGGCTCACTTCGCCATAATTTAATTTTCTATCTGGCGGGTTAGCAATGAGCAACTTGTTTCCTGCAACCAGTTTTGGCGACAAGTCGCCATTACTGACGATATAAGCATGGTCTCATGGAAGGGGGGCTCCATAAATATCTTAGCAGGTGCTGGTGAGAAAATTTAGGAACGTTTTAGCAATTTTAAGGTCCCATAATTTTTTATTAGTTTCCTCAACAGTACATTATTAGTTTCCTTGTTCTTTACATTTCAGAGGTTTACTATTTTCTAGTACTTGGTGGGAGCTGTCTTAGTCATGGGGAGTGCACATTTGATAGCTATGTTTTCTTTCCAAACCACGGCCTGTCTATACCTAAGCAGGCTCAGGAAAGATATTTTGTTAATATTTTACCCTATGTAGCAATAGAATGAAAGTAAAAAAGAAAAAGAAAAAACGAGGCCATCAATACCTTATGTATATCCATTATCTCTGTTATTGAAATTTTGGGCATTGCAGAACCTAGCGCCATGTGGCAGGTATGGATTCCTTCACTTGAATGTTCTTTCTTTACAAACTCTTTCTATTGTTCCATGAGGAGATTGAAGAATGTGGAGGATTGGCTTCAACAGTACTGAGGATTGGCTTTAACAGTAGCGGGTTAGCTACTCTTTCTATTGTTCCAAACTCTTTCTTTCCAAACTCTTTTTATTTTTCAAAGGACAATCCCCTCTTAAATGTTCTTCCTCTATAGACTGATAATATGCATTTCGATATTTTGAAATCAAGATTGAAGGGTTTGACAATCTTGCCCAGAGCTTGAGTCAAATCTTTAGACTTCCATATTTTTTTTAGTTGGCTGATAAATTTCTGTTGCTAGGTTAGATTTTCTAGATTTAGGAAAGTTAATTCGACTCATATGTGGGATCTTTCTTTTGATGTTCCTGATTGATTTTGACTCATTTGTAGAACTCAGACTGTGGGAAAGCCTCTCAAGAAAAATAAGATATATGAACAAAGTCTTAAATCTTTAAACTTATCTATAACATCATCAGTAAGTGGAATCCAAAAGAGACGGTAGCTTCTTTAGTTCCTTTTGCACACAGAAATTTGTGCTTCTCATGCCCAGGGTTTCTCCTCTTGGTCCTACTAGATGGATCTATGAGCAAGGAGAATGACATATTTCAAGGAAAGTTGGAAATAAGAGCTATGTTCAAATTTGGTTGTCTCTCAGAGAAAAGCTAACAGAAAAACTGAAGAACCAGATTTGTACCAATGTTAAAGAGCATTGATCATCATAAAAGGTCTGTTGTAGGTTGCTTCAGGCTAGGTCGTATGAAACCATGATTCATTGCAAAGGGAAATCTTTACCAAGCAAGGGCTTGTGGGATTAATGCCATAAGAATTAACAATTATTGCCTTCCTCATTAGTTTTACAATCATTTTAAGTGATTTCCTTTCAAGCCATAAGTACCTTCAGGTCAAGGGAAGTGGTCACATAAGAAGGCAGTGTAAATTATCTCCTGTAGTTCTAAGCCATTCTGTAAATCTGTTTGCCTACTGGAAGAAATATTAAAATGTACTTCAGAATTTACCTTTCAAGGACGTTGCTTCTTCAACTAAGGCTCCCAACTCCTATTTGTTATAGATTTTTTTGTTGATAACATTCCCAAACTCCTTTGACTTTGTGGAAACACTATAATATTAGTAGTATCATATGATTTAAAATGTGTCACGGCTCAGTCAACCCATGTTCAGAACCCTGTTTATAGCCTCAATTTAAGTAATAATGTTTGAGTTCCTTATAAAATCAAATCATGCAGAGAGGATGCCTTGCCTTCATAATCATGAAATATGCTTGTAGCTGGTCCAGAGCAACCTTTGGAAACACCATCAAATTTAGCTTCAGTAGACAACTTTCTAAAGGTTACCATTTAATCTCTGCCCTTTACTGCCTTTAATATTGAAACCTTTGTTGGGGGAAAACTTTCCTAGTTTCTTTTTTTCATATTTGATATGTTTTTTTGTTTAATTACAGCTGATAGTATACATTTTGTACCAATAAATAATCTGGATGGATATATCATATGAGTTATAACACAGTCGATTCCAGATTTGAAAATGAGTACATGTGGAAATAATAGTAAAGATCTAATCTGGGTGGCAGTATATGTCCATATTTAGAGTCAACTGTTTGGCCTCAATCCATATAGTTATTTTTACGTTGCAAACTTTATATAATTTGTTTTTTCTCATGCAGCAAACGTCTATAACATGTGCTTCTAGGATGGATATAATTTTTTTTTCTCATGCAACAAATGTCTTCCATTGGGATCTGAAGCCCAAGAATGTATTAGCCAATTCAGACTGCAATCTTAAGATCTGCAACTTTGGACTTGCTAGGGTTTCCTTCAATGATACCTCAACTTCAATTTTCTGGACGGTGCGTAACAAATAAATAAGCATCTTTGATAATATTTTGTTGTTACATTGCCAGTGATTTAATTTGTTGTGCTTTTAAAAAACATATTTTTATGTGCAGGATTATGCAGCCACAAGATGGTATCGAGTTCCAGAGCTTTGCGGTTCGTTTTTCTCAAAGGTATCAATACCCTCAAATGGAACAACCTTCAATGCATGCTCTTGTTTTTACATTTAATCTCTACTTCTTGGATAAGCTATCAGTTTTGCCAAATGTTTGGTAGGAAAAATAACTTCTTTTGATAAAGAAAACAAGCAAAATAAATTCACACAATTATAATTGCTCTTTCTGATTTGTTGGCCTCCTTCATCTAGTGAAGTAAATCGGTCATGTGAGTTATGCAGTGCTATATCGAGCTCCATAATCGTGAAAAATTCCACAATAATTATTTTTACTATTACAAATTTACAAGTATTTTTTCCTTGGCCAAAGGCATACTTTCCCAAGTCAAATATGAAATATCTTAATTTAGCTCTTGGTTGAAAATATCATTTCCGAGTTTGAATGCAGGGTGAAGATCGTATAATTCATGCACAAGAGCTTGCATGATTTCTTCAAATATTAAACTGATATAATGGCTCATGATATCTTTCATGGCACTTTATTGTTTTAGTGGAGCCTTGTGCATTTGTTCTATTATATATACAAGTTCGTTCAGCCCAGGCCAACACCATTTTGAGACACTGAAAGTAGTATTGCAGGATGTTTTAGCTCTAGCATTATATGTTTAGTACTACCCTTTCTTTTATCCAAGGTTGTCTAGATGTGAAGGTGTGGGGGTATGCAAAGTGCCTATATGCAACAACCAATGTGAGCTCACACAACTTGGGTACACGGGTGTAAGGTATGAGGGTGCGGTATGTGAGGGTACAAAATGTGCAAGGGTGCAACACAACAAAACTTGGCTATGCTAGATAGACTAATAACTGAATAAGTGATTCATCAAGCATAAATTTAAAAACATTAATGATAATAGATAAATCATAAAGCATGATTTTATCTTGAAACTTAGCAAAGTTCAAATAAACTAAATTATAGTCATCAATATCATATTATATATTTCAATCTTCAAAGTCAAACATTGATATGTGTCATGAGATAATCACAAAATATTAAATAATATCGAAAGTGTCAAATAACTATTTGTTACTTTTGGTAGTAATTGTAAATCAAAATTACAAACTTATTTCGTTCTCATATGGCATCAAGACAAGTGAAAGAACTAGAAGGATATGTAGCATCTAAATTGGAGAGATCCTCATCCACATCATCATTGTGCATCAATTGCTCAAGGAAATTCTCAATCTCATTATTCATTTTGACAGGGGGAGGATCATCAACAACACTCAACTCTGAAAGTCCATCTGCTAGAATATCCTCATCTAAACTAGTGTCCTCCGTTTCTACATCCCATTTCCTAGAAGGACCCTCTTTGTAGTTAGGATCTTGATGTAATAGCAATCGAAGGCTGCTATGGATGAAGACCAATTTCTCAGCTCCCTTTGATTCAAGATGGTTTCTCTTCACATTGTGAATAAAACAATATGTGCTCAAATTCCTCTCACTAGCAGATGAGCTTGCCACCTGTGATAGCAAGTGAACAACAAACCTCTGTAACTCTTTAGATTGATCTCTAACAAGAAGTTTCCACTAGTTAGTAGGATCCATCACACCTAAATGAGTCTTTGCATTCATGGATGAAAAGTCACCACGTTCATGAACAAAGTGAACAAATTGTTCTTTGATGCTCTTTGCTTCTCACCATTTCCATATATCTTCCTCACACACTGCATGAAGCCACATGTCACCTCTCCTTTAGCAAATGATGGCCTCTTTTTCAGTTTTTCAATGTCATACCACTTTGTATTTGAGGCACATGCAGTCATATGTAAAGCTGTGTTGAGGCAATTCCATCTTACAAGTATCTTTCCCTCCATTTGTTTGTAATATATAGGGCCCCTCCTATCTGCATTTGTAAAAATCCACTCATGCATGGAATCAATGGTCTCATAAAGTTCCTCAAGCAAGGAAAATCGGTGTTTGCATGGTTGATGACATTTACTATGGGCTGCAAGACATTGTTAATGTATCTCAGCTCAAAGTAAAATGAATCATCTAGAATCAACCTCTTGACTTCCATGGCACTATGTAATGTCCCTTTCCGGGCTGAAACTTAAAAAGAAGGGAAATGGCACAAACCCAACTCAAAGAAAATGGAAATTTATAATAGTTGACTGAATTTTTGGTCAGCAAGGTACAACAATTGGAAAATTGCAATATTTCACCACCAAAACCACTTTTACAACATCCACAGCATGTAGAAGTTTTATAAATAATTTAGAACAAGTACAAGCTAAGAAATGAGCTTTAAAACCCTTAGTTGGAGTATATTTAATTAAATTTGTAACGACAGTGGATCCACTAAAAAAATTGGCTAGAAGTTAAGATTCCATGGTCCAAAATTCAATCTGACAAATGCAACCAGCCTTAGAAATTATGAGCAATCCAAATATCAACAAGAAATGAAACGTTGTGCACTATATACTATCAAACTCATCCACTATACAAGTCAATAGAGGGTCTAAAATTGGCCAAACACTAATCAACAAACCCTTGCAAAACACAAATATTGAAACGTGTGGTTGTTCCACACTCAAAAATCTTCAAATTGGATCTCTTCTTGAAGCCCTTGCTGAAATGATGCCCTAGCACTAAAAATTATGAATGCAGCCCTAAAATACTGAAGTGAAACCCAATCGTGACCCCTAGATGAAGCCACCAATGCACAAATTGAGGGTTTTCGTCCTCAATTATTCTAGTCTATTGAGGGTTTTTGTCCCCAATAGGATAACAAGGAGGGGTTCTGTCCTCAATAACTTAAAGTAGAAGCACAAGTGCTCGGCTTCCCAAAATCAAGATGATAGATGCCCCAAATGAACCCCTTCATCCTCCTTTTATAAATTCTCTTTCTTCTTTCCTTCAATCATGGTGGTCAACTTACTTTATTTAAAAGTCACTTTTATTGTTAATAATAAAACATAAGTTGCCTTATAATATAACATAAAGTTATATTTGGCTAGCTTAGTTAAATCATTAATTTTACTTAAAGTATTTAAAGATACTTTTTATTTTAATAATAATATTATTATTAAGTTGCCCAAAGATTAGAAATGACCAGACCCAACTTAAATAATATTATTAATTATTCTAATCTAGAAAAGGGGACATTACACACTCACCATAAGATAGCTCCCACTTAGACCACATCACTGATAACCATGCTACTTAGTGCTCTAGGTACCTGAAGGAATATTTTAAGAAGGATAAAGAAGCTAGCAAATCACGTATCACTAGGTTTTAGTAGCTCAACCTTTGCACATGATTGATATATGTCTTGTGCTTGTGATGGTTACATATAAACATTTGTATTTTCCTCCGTTGTGCAATGTACGGAGTAACCCAATCAAACTTTGAAATGTTCTTCAAACCATTGTTCATGGCATGAATCAAGCAAGGTGTCCAATAAATATGTTTGTACCAATGCTCAACCATCAACCCTGTAGCTTTACATACAAGGGTTGCATTTGTAACAACCTGAACAATATGTGATTGACCAACCTCCCCAACTGTGGTAGACAACAAATCTGCTTGATATTTGGCATTCTTATCTTGAAGAATACAATCAATAACCATCAAGAAACATTAACCTATGGGACAAGAAACAATTATGTTTAATAAAGATCCGTTTCTTACATCAGTCCATCTATCCATAATGATTGAACAACCCTGTTTTCCATAATTATTTTTTATAGGAGAAAGATATTTCTCAACTCTCAACTTCTCTTGATCCAAACAGGTGGTGCAAAGCTTGGTGTATGTTGGAGGATTATACCTATTAGAACCCTCATTGTTGGCATGCACCATCTAATGGAAATAAGGAGAGCGGATCACATTGAATGGGATGCAACATGCATAAAACAATCTAGCAATGTCAACTTCCATCTTAGCGCTAATATCATTGTCAAACAAAGATGTGATGGAGGAAGCATTGCGTTTTTTTACCATTGGAAGTGTACAAGAAGGGATACTTTGTGGCTCGGTTCCAGTACCAACCATAGCATTGCCACCTACAATTGAAGGTTGCGACTCACAACAAGCATCACTTTCAAATTCATCATTTGCAACACTAGGTTATTTACATATGATTTCTCTCATCAAAATTTGGATCTTGACTCACACACCATAAGTGAGCCTACCCAATAAGTTAGAGTAGCTTCCCCACCAATCCTCACCACAAAGGTTACATTTGACATGCTTTGTGGTCCCTCCTTTGCTCGTCTAAAAGTCCCATAGTGGATACTTGCTCTTGTCCTTCTCGGAAGAGATAACTAATATGATGATATTAATATACCTATTTTTAATAAAACACTAAAAATAAAATTGTTAACTACAGTAAAAAATCAGAGTATCAAATAAATGAGATCCATGTTAAATTGTTAATAAACATCTGAAGCATTCACATAAATTGATAAACATCTATATGATCTAGATTCTAAATATTGTTTGATGTTTTTTTTTTTTTTTTTTTTTTAAGGAATTAAGAGTTATGTTAGGGCATCATGCTATAGGTTAAATTAGAGTACATAATCTAATGGTTATATTAAAAAGTTAACTTCTCTTGAAAAATCAAATGCTCAGCCTGAGCAGCCAAACACGAACGACCAACCAAAAATGGAGGAAAAGGAAAGAAAAAAGTAGGAAACAAGTTTTTGTTGACTGTGGTGTGGAAATAAATGGATGCAAATGTGTTGAGAAAAATTGCAGTAGAAAAAGTTTGGTCCAATTTGAACAACCTGGTTGAATCACTATTGTTGGAGGTGGAAGCCAATATCCTTGTTACTAGCAAAAAAATGCGGATACAGTTGTTGGAAAAAATGTGAAACTTTGAAATCCCTATCGGTTGTGGGAAAAAAGCCTAAAACTTTACGTTTTAATTTTATGCTTGAGCCTTTTATTCATATCTTTAGGGTTTGTGATTATCAAATAATAATTTATTATTGTTTTATCGAATGTTTTTTTTGGTTCTACATGAAAACAAATTTGGTGCAAGATTGAACTTAAAAAATTTCACCTGGGTGTGACATTTTGCACTCAGTGCAAAAAACAAAAATCATTTTTTCACCCACACCCGCATACCCAGTGCTTGTGCATCTCAAAATAGGTCGGGTATTCACACTTGGACAACCTTTGCCTTTATCTTTCCTTTAGTACTAGGATTATATATTTTCTTTATCTAGTGCTATTTCTCCCTCTTCATACCCAATACAAGTTTTAGCTACAAAAAAAAGAAATTGGCCTTCTAGCAAGGACTTTTCCCTCTCTCTTATGCCTAATACCTAGGTTGGGACTTCTTTTCCACACGTAGGCCTTGAAATAAAAATACTACTCTTAGCTTTTATCTTTTAAATATAGGAATGTGCAGTTTGCAATTCCTTTAAAATTTTCACAATCTTCCTTTCACCCATAAAACACATACACAAGGATGGCATAAAAATAGAACCAAATGAAGCACGAGAGTAATATACACACAACAATAAAATTTACAATAGAAAACATAACACCCACTTCATCAAATAAACAAATATTTTTCTAGAAAGATATATTGTTTGTCAGGGATTTTAAGGTGTAAGGGTGATCGTAAATACTGCCAATAATTACAGATCCAATGAGTGAAGTGATAACACCTCTTTTCTTCTCACAACACCCCACATTTTCAGTGTTCTTCTCTCTAATAACTGCCTCTCAAAGTTGTGTTATTCAACTTCTCCAACTGTCAACTCCACGTGTCTACATAAAATTGAATGAACGATTAAGATATATGTTTTGTTTCCCTTTCGATTTCCTGAAGGAATACCAAATTCTGTTATTTGTATATATTTTTGCATGGGTTGACATGCTTCTCGTGTGTCACCATATCCACATGTCATGTTTTAGGAGATGGATAAAATGTAGAACAAATGTGTAGGTTTTTTTGTCCTTTACCATTATATAAGCACAGGTATCCCTAGTCTGTCGTAAGATTGCCTTGACTTTTATGTACAGGTCCATGGTCTTTGATATGGATGTCATGCCTGCGGTTGAAATATTTTCCAACAAGCTACATTCAACAAATTTCTGTTTTCTTTATTCCTCTTATTAAAATATATATGAACTTCTTACGCTTTGACTCTTTATGTTCGAACTTTTTAAATATAATATATTTCCTTCTATAATTCCATGCAAGTTTAGTCACCGACTCATCATGCTACTTTAGTTGCAATGCCATGTGATCTTTCCAAGTCAAGTGGCTAATCCAAAATGTTGGATACTCTTTTTCTTTGAAGTGGTTCATGTTGATAATCATTGGAAAGCATTTTCCACAAGGATTACTTTCATTGAAATAGGGCAGATACTTAACCAAGTTTGACATTCTACTAATTACCACAAATTAATCGAACTCACTCCTATCTACAAGTGTTCTAACAACCTTCTTAATAGTAGCTAAAAATTTCACTAACATAGCCAATTAAACTAACTACTAATAATCTAGGTTATAATAGGTCATAGTTAACTAAGAATCCGGGACTGGGAGACGGTAGGACGAATTTTCCAAAATTTGGGGATGGCGACTATCAAAATAATATATAAAATTATGAACATTAAAAATATACAAATAAATTTTATCCAATGGGTAGTGGTGTAACGGTTCTTGGGTCTCCTTGAACTTGGGAGGTCCAAGGTTCAAATCTTGGCTTCATTTTAAGGAAGCCTACTACCAACTGTATGGATACCCATGTGATAGGGCACCATGTTAATGTGATTTAATCTGTGGGCTAGCCGAGAGCTTAAAACTTCCATCCTTAGATGGTTCCACGACCGGTGTGGGCTGGTGATGCCACAATGGGCTAGGGCCCCCTCCCTAGGTAACCTAATTAAAAAAATATACAAATAAATTTTAAAATTTTTATGAATATCAATTTGTGACGGTCCACCATCCACATTTGTACTTGAATATTTTTGTATTGATATATCATTCTTGATTCTTAGTATGTATTTATATTACAATACAACCATCTTATGGTTAATCGGTGAATGTTTTGACCTATGCCTTACTACTTTTAACATCTACACATCCTTTCTCTTCATATAGAACTATACATATAGGCGTTGTAAGTTTGTTTGATGATTGGAGCTTCCAAAGTGAATTGTAAGTAGATTTATAATAGAAATGAGTGGCTTCAAAAAACAATCTTACACTATAGCAGTATAATAGGTTCTTCCCAAATTTATTTCATTTTCAAGTTTATTTAAGCCCAACACAATGGTGCAACTAGATTGAGGCCATCCATTACCATACATCGGGAAATTTGCGGAGAAGGTGATCAAGTTGTGTGGAACCTTTTAGTGGGCGAAACTATGTGACAAATTCAAGATAAGAGCCTTAAAACGTCCCAAAAATCAAAATCATCATTTGAAATAAAAATATTTAGCTTTATTTGTTTTTTATTTTAAAAAAGAAAACAACACAAAAAAAAACATTGTGAACATCCACACGTCCTCGAAACGTCCCCAAAAACACAAAAAAATGGGGGATGTTTTGAAAATGTCTTTTGATATTCAAGGACATCCTGGAGATTTTCCCCACAAATGTTTTTCTTAGGAAACGTGGGGGGGGGGGGGGGAAGTTCCCCCCATTTTGCCATCCCCAGAACATTTTTTTTTGGGGAGGCATCCCTACATAACATCATAATAGGTTAAAATAATTACTAATTATTTAAACATATCTACTCCTAACTATATTAAATAACTAAATTCTAACATTCTCCTTTATATTACATATATTGGAAGGAACAAGAGATACAAAGGATCCGCATTATCAATCCAAGAGATGAACTTACAAGTAAGAAACCTACACAAATATTTTAGAGAACAAAATAACGTAGAATTATTTTATTTAACACTCCAAAGCTATAACATATGTCCTTAATTCTCTCTCTCATTTCAATACTAGAATTAGGGAGAATATATAGGACTCAAAGCTTTTTATAGAAACAAACTTCTAATGTTTGCACACTAAAATAGGGAGATATTCCATTTCCCTATATTGGTGTGCATACCAATCATATGGAATATAATAGTTGTGAGAATCACAATTATATAACACTAGGATAAATCTAAACTTGTGTCTAGTTTATCCTAAGTGAGCTTATTACATATGTGTAGTAGAAGTTGACATAAAAGGTGAACTACCTTACGTAAATTCAACACACATTATTCCAACACTCTCTCATAAGCGAAACTTAGTGTGCGTAAAATAAGTGAATAATATGAGTCCTGACTACTAGCCTGAGAAGGTACTCATGTACAATCCAATTAGAAGAAAAGGAGAATTTCATACTGAATTCCCCCCAAGGAAAAATTCCTTCACCCCACAAAAAGATCAATATTGTATATTTTGCATAGATGGAAAGAATGTATGGAACCATCTGCATATGTGGTGAGATAGTCCCAACAATCAAATGTTCTTCCTGTAGGAGGAAGTGAGAACTATTGTATGTGATCCTCCAAAGAAAATTAGTACTCATGTGAATCAATGTCTAAAATGAAACTAGGCACAATTTCCTATGCCCCTGTACCTTCGGATTTAAAAAATTTACTTGTATGGCCCGTGGTAAGCAAAAACCGTACATTTGGCAGAGAACAACAAATAAAAAACAATCAAATGATTAGCCTCCCAAATGGCTGTATGGCCTGCTCTAAAATGGTATGTCCCACATTAAACCTAAAGCCAACTCAGAGCCCAACATCCAGGTACTATCAGATATTGAGTTTGAAGCTCGTATGGCCTCCAAAACCCCAAAAATGTACGGATTTTGGCAGAAAATCTTCCAAACAAGGAAAAAAATTGTGAGAATGAATTTTCCCATGAACATATACAACAAAAATAATTGATTTTTGTGTTAGGATCTGAAATATATTAAAAAATGCAAGAAATAGGATCTAAAACTGGTACTTCGTGCTTTGATACCATACCGGAAAGCACGGGAGATAAAAAGGATCCACAATATCATTCCAGAGATAGAACCTACAAGTAAGAAACTTGCAAAAATATTTTAGAGATCAAAATAACATAGAATTATTTTATTCAACAATTCAAAGCTATAGTGTGTCCTTAATTCTCTCTCCCTCTCTCTCATAATTCTAGAATTAGGGAGAATATATAGGACTCATAATTTGTTGTAGAAACAAACTCCTAATGTTTGCACACTAAAATAGGAAGATATTCCATTTCCCTATATTGGTGTGCATACCAAACCTATGGAATATAATAGTTGTGAGAATCAAAATTATATAACAATAGGTTTAGACTAAGTGTACTTAGTACCTATGTATAGTAGAACTTGATGTAAAGGTGAATTACCTTACGTAAGTTCGACACACATTATTCCAACATCATATAGTTCAAAGATAGGACACAACACACACTCATACGTGATTTCAAACACATTCATAGTTCAACATAGCTACAAATATATCATATTTGTAGTAGTGGGAGCAGTCCTCGCTACACTCATCCCTAGGTGTGACTAGACCGCATCTCAAGTGCTCATTCGGTTAGATTGGGCCTCATTGAACAATTACAAAACATTAGTAGTGGGATTGGGTCCTCACTACATTTTCTTAGTGGGTGTTGGCCACCTTATTGAATATATTGTATGTAATTGGAGTATGGTCTTTCATCACTACCATTGATGACCAATGTCGGTGGCTTTAGTCTTTTTTATTGTATTTGCAAGTGTGTGTAATTGGACGATGGTCTACCATCATTGCCATTAATGATCACGGCCTTTGGCATCGTAGTCCAATTAAACTTTTTGTCATCTCCTGGGTATTAGCAACTTGTTCTAGATATTGTAGAATGCATTTTGTGGTGCCTAAGTGTCTTGGTAATTGGTTTGTGGCCTGTCTAAGGTGAATCAATCATTTTATCCTTGATTATATACCTCTGTTGCAGCGATCTCCTTCAGTACAAGCTATTAACAATATTGGATGTGTTGGGACTGGTTTTTAGTAACTAATAGTCTACTGCTCTCTCCTTCAAATCAGCGATCTCAGTTGGATTGAAACGGTATGGTTTGGGGGTGTGAAGTGAGCTGCTAAAATCAGCCATTTCATGTTATACTTTGGTTTGTTGATCTGTATGCATTCTTTATCACTTATCTGGCGTCAGGCCAGGCATAAAACATATGATCAGATTGTATAAGTGTTTCAGTGGCTTCCCTAGATGCAGTGGTTTGTCTTTTGTTTGCATTTAGGAGAATACAGTGATCAGATTTTTATTGCAGCAGTATACATTCATGAGATTGTGGAATTCTAGTTGATGAGTTAAGGCCATTAAACCCTTATCCTTGGGTTTATTGAGTCATTTACTCAACCGGTAAAAGTAGTTTGTTGTATTCATTTGATTGATCCAATGAAGAGTTGCTTATTTGCCTAATTTCCAATTGGTCCGGGAGTTGGGACATTACACTCTCACTTCTTGATAATATAGATTAGGATACCTTTCTAAGGCCTACACAAAAGAGAAGACATATAATATGGTGATCCACTCTCCTATCAAAGGCATAGGGTTCCAAAACCTAGGTATAGAATAGGGGGTGACATCTTACAAGTGTCCTTATTGTATGAAGATCAATAGATTGTAAATAACATAGAGAATTCTAAGCTAGGGTTGTAAACACAAATTATATAGAGATTGATAGGTTGTAATGCCCAAAGGGTAGTTTTGACTATATTTACAAGTGTGCAAATGAAGGATGATTTAGCATCATTGCCATTGATGATCATCGTCTTCGGCGGTGTAGATATTTTTAATCTAAGTTTCCCTACTAAATCAATAAACTAGTCTTCAAGTTTGTAGAGAGTTCAAGATCAAAGATTGTCCTCCAACCTTCTAAGGTCCTCCAACTTTCTCCAAAATGTTGTTCACTCAGGAGAATTATGTATGTGGGTTGAGATGGAATATAGATTATCCTTTGTGACTTCCCGATAATATAGATTAGGATACATAGAGGGTCATTATAAGGCCTACACACAAGAGGAGATCTAGAAGATGGAATCTAATTTCTATCAAAGGCACAGGGTTCCAAAACCTAGGTCTAGGATAGGGGTGGTTTCTTACTAGTGTCTTTATTGTATGAAGATCAACAGATTACAAAGAACGTAAAGATATCTAAGGTAGGGTTGTAAACACTAATTGTATAGAGATTGATAGGTTGTAATTTCCAAAGTGTAGATTGCGAGGAAAGGTATGATATGGAATAATAAAATAATTTAAGAATATGATACTCTATTCTCATCTATGTACATGATACATCAATCAATCAATCAAATAAAAAATGACAAAGGAAAAGGAAAGTTAGAGATACTTACCTTTATGTAAACAACATTTGCACACTTCCCCTTAGAGTCAACAACACGTTATGAGAGAGTTGATGTAGAGGACCACATGAAGGATATTATTAACTAGTTAGGGACTACGAAAAACTTTGTATACCTTGGTGGCACATCTCCTATTCTTGAGTGTCCTAGACCCAATGCTTTAACAATAGATGTACAAAGGTAAACAAGACTAACTGTTTAACCTTTAATACCTTAAGAGCCTCTTCCTAAATGCAAGCAAACCAAATGATGAATGATATGATGATGGTAAATGCTTTCAAATACCACATATAAATAAGGAACATGATCATTAAAGTACCTTGCAGCTGTGGGCATCTGACCATGAGTAATATCACCTAAACTATATCAACCATGATCGATACCACCGGCTCTAGGTAAGGATAAAACATGGGGTCTTAGAGGAAGGCTCAAGAGGTGAAGGAAGACTCTAGATATGATAAAAATTGATTTAACGTAAGTATAAGGGTGTTGTAAGTGGATAAGTAGGTGATCATAAGAGGGTAGTAAGGTGATGTCGTACGAGGTTGAAAGAGGATGGCTAGGTAATGTATTGGATAGGATATATAAGGTAGCATGGATTTGCACGTCAAATATCTCTCACAAGTTCCACCACTAACTAGTTCACCCCATTCTCAGTTGTATCTCATAACACATAACTTAGGGGAGGCTAATGCACCAATGGTGCTTGTGAAGAAACAAATTAGTAAGCTTTAAAAATAAGGTTTATACATATGATCATCGCATGTCATAAAAAGTGCAACATGAGATGGTCTTTGGGAAAAGAAAATGCAACACCAAATCAAAATGACTGAAATGAAGTAGTAACATAAATGATAAAATATGAGCCAAAATGAAACATACTTACCCTCCATGAGTGTGGTCGCATAATGATTTACCATAATGTATAAAGAGCTGCTGAGAGGACCAAAATAATACAAAAACGAAAAGAAATACTAGAAGATAAATTCGTAAAGTAAGCAAGTAAATCCTATACCAAGGGGAGTTCATGGAAGGATGGTAGGAATGGGGTAGATGAGAATACTAGGATGGGTCTTGATATGAAGGGAGATAATAAGTAGGTGGTAAAATATGAGTAAGATGTATAAGCAAATATATATCTTTTCATTTCTATGTTTGCACAAGTGTGGTGAAATCAATGGCTATAAATGAAAAGCTACATCGATGGCGAGAATTGAAAAGGAAAATGCTAAATTAGGAGGGAAGATGAATGTTTAATGAAAAACATATAAGGATTTTTTAGGATCAAAAGACATGGTATAAATAAATAGGCAAAAGATATCTATTAAAATATTTGAAAGGAATCAAAGAAATCAGAAGATATAACTACAAGAATAATAAGATACCTAATAACATCTAAAAATGAAATCAAAGAAATTAAAAGGCATGATAGTTATGGTAAGACATATAGTAAAATCTAAGACATCAAATAAATTACAAGGCATGACAATGATGTTAAGAAACTTTATAAAATTTAAGAAAGAAATCAACTAACATAAAAGACGTGACAATAAGATGGTAATGAGACACCTAATAAAATCCATGAAAGGAATCAAAGAAGTAAATAAAATGTGGCAATAATATTATAAGACACCCAATAATATCTAAGAAAAAAATAAGGAAATCAAAATATCTATCAATACGATTGTAATAAAAATCAAATGTAATCTAAGAAATGAGAAAGGAAAACATAAGATGTGATAAATAAGAAAGCACTAAAATGAATAGGATCACAATCAGTGCTTGCATTGGATTTTCTTGGGAGGTATATTTTTACCATCTAATGTTATGACAAGGGTGAATGGGGATGGTATGGATGTAAATGATGTATGTGAGGAAGCCTGAAGGCCTTACAATCATACTGAAAAATCTTCGACGAGGGCCAAGATATAAAATAGGCAGTAGTTTGTAATAAGATAGTAGGATGTAAAGGGGTATAAAGTCATGGTCAACTACCAACAATATTCATTAAGGGGACTAAAGGGAGTGAACATGAAAGAGGAAGAGTAAGGCGACACGATGGTAATAAAAGATTATTATCACAAATAAGACACTCTAATGAATAGGGTATGATTAAAGGTTTTCGTCACCTAGGTGAAAAGAAATGCAAATATGCGGGTTCAACTTAAGTGAACTAGATAAGTATAAAGATATCCCATGCTATCTAGGTGATGTATCTTTCCTTCCCATGATGTTTTCTTAGTCAGGGGCAATGAATGATAGATATGAGACCTCCCACTCTAGTCAAAAATACCTATTATACCCCAAAGGACCTTAATCTCTTTACTAAGGCCATATGTGGAATTTGAGCTTTCAACTAGGATAATGATTTTACCAAAATGATATCACGGATTTTTTATTTGTGGTTGAATTTTGTTGATTGTATTAATTGTCTTTTTTTATTGCCTTTTGCTTGATATTTCTTTGATAATATAGCTTTTAACTTTTCTTTTTGACTTTTATTATTCCTCTTCATTACAAAATCAAAAGGTTGATCAAATGGGTATGAAATATGACTAACAAAAGAAATCTTAGACCTAAGTGCTATAAGAGATAACTTAGAAACCATGATGTTTAGGTACCTCTAGACCTAACGTAAAGAAAGAGTGAAACCTCATCTCTAACCTAAGTGTGCCTCAAGTGGGAGAAGGGGGATAAGTGAAACTGTAGGGAGGAAAGTGTGATACAATGATAGATAAAGTTGGTAGCTGATCATAAAGATATAAGATTCACTTTGTATGTGATGGAGGCTAGAAGGACAAACTAGGTAGTGTAGAAACAAAAGAATTGTTTGATCAACATAAGAAGAGTACATATGTCATGACCAAAATGACTAAAATGACTAACAAAAGAAATCTTAGACCTAAGCATTATAAGAGATAACTTAGAAACCATGGTGCTTAGGTACCTCTAGACCTACCGTAAAGAAAGAGTGGAACCTCATCTCTAACCTAAGTGTGTCTCAAGTGGGAAAATGGGGATAAGTGAAACTATAGGGAGGAAAGTGTGATACAATGATAGATAAAGTTGATAGCTGATCATAAAGAGATAAGATTCACTTTGTATGTGATGGAGACTAGAAGGACAAACTAGGTAGTGTAGAAACAAAAGAATTGTTTGATCAACATAAGAAGAGTACATATGTCATGACCAAAATGACTAACAAAAGAAATCTTAGACCTAAACGTTATAAGAGATAACTTAGAAACCATGATGCTTAGGTACCTCTAGACCTACCGTAAAGAAAGAGTGAAACCTCATCTCTAACCTAAGTGTGTCTCAAGTGGGAAAACGAGGAAACCTCATCTCTAACCTAAGTGTGCCTCAAGTGGGAGAAGGGGGATAAGTGAAACTGTAGGGAGGAAAGTGTGATATAATGATAGATAAAGTTGGTAGCTAATCATAAAGAGATAAGATTCGCTTTGTATGTGATGGAGGATAGAAGGACAAACTAGGTAGTGTAGAAACAAAAGTATTGTTTAATCAACATAAGAATAGTACATATGTCATGACCAAAATGACAAAAACTAAAGTTTGAAACATGGTATGCAAACCAGTAATCAAAGTCCTTCAAAGGGATAATCACGAAATGCTCCTCTTTAGAACTATTAGCATCATCTACATCCTAGAAGGGGATCCCAATCAATTCCAATTGCTCATGATATTTGTCAATCTGCCTCAAATCCTCAGGATCTACATCCCACCGTAATGTTTTCCTTTCCTTTACTTGCGTCTTGCAATCCATGAGACATAACAAGCTGTGTATAGCAACAACTTTTCTGTGCTCTTCGAGGTAAGTATATTATGTTCCTCTTAAGAGTGGGTCCACCCATATATCAACCAATTACTATTAGAAGCAAAGGAACTAGAAACTTGAGAAAGAAGATGAATGACAACCGTACACACTAATCTTAGAGGCCCATACAATCACCACGACCTCACGTGACTCACGTGTGCCAATGTGTTCCTCTATCTCCGCCAAAGTTTTTTAGCTCTCAAGATTAACAAACTTGAGCCAATCAATTTTGACCCGTGAAGCTAGTTTTACATTTTTCAGGGCTTTCAAGAAACCCATCCTCACCTCCTCGTCATCAACATGGAAAAATTTGCCAAACCTTTCTATATACCATTTAAGATTTAGTGGATATGTGGCCATTTGTAAAGAGGTTTTCAACTTCTCCCACGTCTACTCAACAATGGGTTGAATGTGTTGATAGTAGAACTCTAGGTGGGGTCCCTTTCCTGAATAATGACCTTCATCTAGCGAAGCATACTATCAATACACTTGAATATCTTGCCGAGGTTAGGGATTTCATAATCCCTATATTTGTTCACATTAAAAATTGGAGACACAATCGATGCGATGTATCTCACATTTGTCCAAAATGTCTCTCACCACCACCTTTTTCACATTCTTCCCCCTATTCTATCCTAGACACCTCCCACTTAATCCACCAGGATTTCATGATCTTCAGTTGTAGGGACTTGCATTTCAATCCCAACAAAATATAGTAAGAAGCAAATCGTGTGTCCACAAGCTTGAGGAATTCTTTCCTCAAAAAGCTACAAAAGAGTGTTAATGATGTATGGTGGTTGCATATGAATATCTACACCTCTCTAGCCTTTACCGCTACATTTTTGACCCAATAAATTATGCCAATGTCTTTCAGTGCATTGTTCATGGCATGCACATAACATGGGGTCCAAAATATATGTTGTTAGTGAGCCTCAACAAGCTTACCTACTACTTTGCACACATAAGTTGCATCTATAACAATCTATACAACATTAGTAGGGCCAACCTCCTCAGTGACATCTCACAAAATGAAAAATTGAAACTTTGCATCCTTCTTCTTTCTCAAACAATCGACAAACTTCAAGAAGTAAGGACCTAAACTACATTAACAATGATATTGATGAGTATGTGGTGTTTAATATATTTTTTCCCATCCATGATATGTTGCAACCATGAGAAACCCATGTGCACCTCATCTCCTCCATCAATAAGTTAACCTTGGAATAATTCCTATCCAATATTTGGTCCTTAACTTCTTGTCTCGTGGGGGCACATAACCTACACCTGATTTGGTTGCCTTAGCCACAATCTGGTTATAATAAGGGGAGAGAGTAACATGAAATGGGATGCCAATGAAATAAATGAATTTTTTGATGGCATCATCAACTTTCTCCTTAGCCTTTGTATCATACATATCCACAATTGGATTGAGGGCCACAACCTTCCTCCTCCCCTACTACTAAAAGTATTCACTTCAATTATCTCAAAACTTGTAGTATTTGAGAAAGCACTCTTAGAAGTTCTCTGAAAACTATGGATGCCATTAACTGGCGGAACTTTCTCTGTGGCATCTCCATTAAACAACCTCACTATCTTTGCCTTGTCTTCAAGTGATAGTTATACACTAAGGCCAACACACTTACCTAAAATGTGCAATAACTGTGCATTCAATATAGTAATGCTGCTCGACCTAGTCAATGAGCATATATTGCACTTCCATGTTTTATTCCCCCTCTAAAGTGTTTGATCTGGGGCCTTCAACAATTTGATCGAATTGTTTCAAAGGTTTTTTGGGTTAAACAATCCTCAAGCATATTTTCTCAGCATCTTGGAGGGACAACTAAACTTGTCAACTCTCCCATGTGAATTGTCAGTTACCATTTTCCTTTCTCTTTGCATACCCTCACACATTCAATCTAGTAATGTTGTTCGACCTAGTCAATGAGCATATATAGCACTTCCATGTTTTAGTCCCCCCTAAAGTGTTTGATCTGGGGCCTTCAACAATTGGAGAGAATTGTTTCAAAGGTTTTTTGGGTTAAACAATCCTCGGGCATATTTGCTCAACATCTTGGAGGGACAACTAAACTTGTCAACTCTCCCATGTGAATTGTTAGTTATCATTTTCCTTTCTCCTTCCATACCCTCACCTATTTCATCACCTATTCAAATTTCACATTCAACTTCATGTTCACTATCTAAACTCATTTTGGGGTTGCAATAATAAAAAAACACAACAATGCCCTTTTTAAACTCACTTTGCATTTTGGAATAAAAACAAAACACAACAAAAATGCCCTTTTTGAACCCACACAAACTTTGCATTTGGGAAACAAAAAATAAAAAATAAAAAGGAAAACAACAATGCCTCGCCCTTCTTTAACCTACACAGTCTTTCCATTTGGGAAATAGAAAAAAAGAAAAATGAAAACATCAATGCTCTACCCTTCTTTACCCCTCTTTGAATAAAAAACATCAATTCCCTTGTTTAACCTACTTGACATTTGGAAAAAAAAACCAATGCCCTTCTTTAATCCATTTCAAATTTTGAAAGAAAGTTCATTATTATTTATTAATATTCCCTAAACCCATTTTGATGTTAAAAAATTAGGATGCAAGGGTACCTTGCTCTTTCTCTTGTTTTTCTTCTTCTTCCTCTACTTTCTCCTCTTCCTCTACTTCTCCCTATTCCTCTTTAGCTTAGTGTGATTAGAATGATTGTGGGTTGTGCTTTTTAATATGTTTTTTGATGTGTTTTAGGGTTAGGGATGTAGAGTGATAGTTTTACTAAAGTTAGATTATGTGTTTTTAATTTTAAAAGTGATTTTTTTGGATGTTAAAAAGTTGTAAGATGTAGGGGATCATGTGATGTCCTCCGGTAATCCCTTGTTTGTCTCGAGGATGTCACAACGTCCCTTGTGGCATCCCATAATTTTCAAAGCACCTGGACATTTTGTAAACTCAAGAAACGTCCCTGAAACGTTCTCTATTTTTTGATTTCTCTAGAACGTGGGGGAAATGTTTCCTCCCCGTCCCTATGCACCCAAAACATCCTTGATGGCTTGGAGATGGGAGGTGCATGTCCCTGCATAACCTTGATAATATCCAAGTGGAACATAAGATTGTAAAAAGGGGTGAAAGTATACCAAAATATCTAAGGAAGAAACAAATGACACAAAAACATAATATTAAAATAAATTAGCAATGCAACTCAGATAAGAGGATTGTCCGTATAAACCCAACAAGGATAAGATGTCGGAACCAGTCTATAAAAGTAGAACTATAAAATAAATTACTAAAGTAGCTCAAGTAAGAGCATAATGACCATAAAAATAAATTAGGATATAAGGTATTAGTTGAGCATCGGTGGCATCTGAACTATCAAGGTTGTGTAAAAGTAGATAGTATAGAATTTTATGGGATAGCTTAAAAATTCTTACTAATTGACCTCTACAAATATGGTAATATACAGTGCAAAGCGGTAGCTGAAAAATTTGGACTAACCAGCCTAAGGATCATAACTAAACAATATAGAATTTTTACGTAGTGAAAGTAAGATAAAAAGAGATAATAATATGTCAAAGCTATGAAACCCAGGTTGTGAGGCATTAGTTGAACTAATACTAATAGTCCTGTAAAAGTAAAGTATGTTGTATGGTGCTAGTTGGAAATGTCTCAACCAAACTAAAAATCCTATAAAAGATAAAGTAGGTCATGAGGTTGTTGCTGGAAATGTCTCAACCAAAGTAATAGTCTTGTAAAAAGAGAAACAAGGATAAAGATAAGAAGCATGAAAAACTATGTAGTAAGTTAAGATAGGAGGCAATATTAGCAAAAAGAAGAATGTGGTAAAAGGAGAGTGCAAGAAGTTATAACATGCCAGGTGGAATGCAAATCTAATTGTGCAGGGAGAACATACCCTTGGTGGGGTATGCTCTCAAGGAGGAGGTGTTGAAGTTGTGATTTTTGTGGGGGTGGGCATCAAAAGATTCCCCTAAGTTGGAAAAAGGATGAAAGTGGGCATTATAAGATGCCCCCAATTTTGAGGTGTTGAAAGAGGTGGGCATTACAGGATGCTCCATTGTGTGAGATCATGTGAGGGGAAGTTAGATTATAAAAAGTTTCAATCATGTTGGCTTCACGGATAAAAGCATGCATTTGAGCTATAGTTGATAATTGAGAACATCAAGGTGTCTAGCTTCTATAAGGGACATTATGTAATCTTCATCATAAGAGGGAAAGATTTTACATGCTAGTGTATCATCGAGGCAAAGGGTATTAATATTGTTATAAGGTTCTTTGGTGGTGATGCCAAGAGTAAAGGATCTAGGAGAGAGAGGTGCTGATGTTTTGGCAATTACTAATTTGTTGGAATCATATAAATCCTCATATGGTTGTAAGAGGCATCATTAGTGTGACAAGGAGGATCTTTCTAAATATTGTCTTCAAGAATGGGTGGGAATCAATCTTTTCGTAGAAGAGATGGAGGGAGTAGATCCATAATACATTATGGTAACGTGTTTTTGTTACATGTGTTTTGGAGTTTGTCAGGATCATCATCATTTGACTCGGTAAGAGTGACGCTAATACGAAGTTGATAGTCATAAAATTTAGTGACGGGTATACTATGTATTGTTCGTGTGGGATGAAATTGGATTGGTTTGTTAGGATGAGGAATGGAGATATCTCAAGGGCTGAGATCAACCTCATGCTTGCATTTTTTGGTTATTGTGGATTAATTCTAAGGCATTGGCTTCTGGATGATGTAATTTCTCTCATGCGATGCATCCATGGCTGGTCCAAAAGGAGGTTATAAGAAATGCAAGGTTTTGGGTCCCATGGTGATGGGGAACCAACTACATCTAAGGGGCTTTTGGTGGGTTTCATCAAAGCCATAACAAGTGAGTCGTGTTCACTTGAGGTCTTGCTAAGAAAATCCTATGTTTTTGGAGGTTTTTGATTAACCAAAAGGATGCGACATTAATTCCAGAACCTTCATCCACAAGGACCTTCCTTATTTACACATCCCAGATAAGGACACTACTAAGAATGGGAGAATCATCAGTACAAGAGGATTTTATCATTGTTAATGTCATCATAAGGTTATTGTATGGAGAGTGCTTTCTTAGCCTGATGTGGAGTCACATTTTATAGGATGTGAATTTCCAATGTAGGAGGAGGTTGATGAGAAGGGTCTTCCTTGGTGGTTGTTGGGGAATCCTCTAAGCCTTAAAGATGTTGAATGAGGAAGTTCCAATGCTGAGGATATGTACGCATAATTTCCATAAAGCATTGTTAAGGCATTGAATCAAGATCATTAAGGAAGTTCCATTGCGGTCTTTGATAAGATACATGCCAATATTTTGATTGAGAGTTAATAAGTGGTTGGAGGTTTGGTGATTAGAGGATTTTTTAATGATTCGAGGAGATTTGGGTTTAGATGGAGGAATGTTGTCCTTAGGTGGAAGCTTTGTTGGTGGGGCAGAATTGTTAATAGATTTGTCATTAGAGGTGACTCTAAGTAACAATTTTGGTTGAGATATTTTTTTAGGCTTGAAGATGAGATCCTCACATGCAGGCTTGCATTGATAGTTGAATTTGACCGTATTCCCTTATTGGGATTAAAGATAATTTTGGTCATAATGTCCTTCATAGTTTTGTAAAAAGTTGTTCATGGATTCCTTTTTGATATTGTGAACTATTCTAGGATGTCGATGATGTTGTTGGCATTGGAGTGACCTATATTTTTTGTAGCACTCTTGAGGGATTAAATTCATATCAAAATCAACACCTAACATAAGGTTGTAGGCTACCCTTTTAAGGCCATGACAATTGTCATTAGAATGCCCAATGGTAGCATATGCCACATAGAATTTGTTTGGATCATGCCATGTAGGCATGGGTTTTGAAGGATCAATTTGAAATAATATAGGTATAGGCATGATTTGTGGGAGTTCATGATAACTCAAGGGTGGGTGGTGAGGGTTTCTTTGTCTGATTTAAGTATTTGGATTAAAATTGGATGAAGAAGAAAACATGATAGATTCACCCTTATAAGGATCTTTATTTTGTGAGGGATTGATAACATTGGTTGTTGATTTGAGAGGATCTTTGATTGGTTTTTGAGATGTCTCCATTTTTTGCATAAGTTAGGCTTGCCTCTTAGCTTGTTCGAAGGCCTCCTCTAATGTGTTGAGGGAGGACCAAACCTTATATTGGATAGTGGGATTCAAGACTCGGGGAAAGATGTGAGAGATTTTTGCTATGGAGAGTATGATTGGATTTGTTTCCTATGATTTTCCATCTTTTAATGAAGTCATTATGCTGATTCATTAGGAGATTGCTTCATCTTGACAAACTTTTGAAAGAGATTTTCAGGAAGTTCAAGTTGTTGAAATATCTTCATCAAGGGATTAACTAGATCTTTTAATTCAGTGATTAAATGTTGAGGGAGTTGATTGTACCATTCTAAAGCCTTACTTATTAGGGTTTTAGCTAGTAGTTTGGTAGATGCGTAGGTATTAGTTTGGATCCACTCCTTATAAAGGTCTCCAAATTCCTTAAGATGAAGAGTGGGGTCGTTCAACCCATTATAAGAGATAGATAGGGAAATTCCCCCCAAATCTATCAAATTGATGTAAGGAGATAGGGGTTCATTTTGTGACATTTGTAAAACCTTGTTTCAAATTGGAGGTTGGGTAGTGGCTTCCTAAAGGCATCCAAGGGAAACATAGGTAAAAAAGAAGGATTAGTACATCCTACAGTGATTTGTGAAGGTTGGGGCACCATTTACAAAATTTGGTTTTGTGTTTGGGTCATGTTTTGATTAGTATTTGTTTTCGTATGATCCATTTGATATTTGACCATCACGAGATTGGTGCCATTTGTTAGGGTCTAGCTAGTAGCGGGAAGAGGATTGGTAGTCTTATTGATTGGATTTTAAGTTGGATTTTCAGGAGGATTGTTAAAGAGAACATTAGGTGATTTGAATAGAAGCTTTGGTGATGCTTTATAAGAGCTTGGTTCCATGGAGCTTCAGTTTGAAGAACTTGGTGTAGGAACCATTCTTAGTATGAGTGAAAATATTCCCAATGTTCAAGTCTTGAAAGAGAATCTTGGGATCTTCTAGTTCTATTTTGACCATGTTGCATTGAGTGGTTAGCATGAATTGAGGTAAGGTTCCCCATGAGTTAGGTTTATCAATGGTGGGCAGGTGGGAGATACAAGGGTAGCAAGAAATTTGAAGATCTATTTTTGGATCTTTTGCCATGGTAAAGTGGTGAAGAAAGGGGAAATGGGGAAGATCTACTATTGGATCCTCATCCATGAGATTCTGAGAAGAAATGGGAAGATATTTTTATGAACCTTCGACCATGGTAGAGTGGCGAGAGATGGGAAGATCCTTTTGTGAATCTTTGGCCATGGTAAAGTGATGAAGAGGAAAGGAAGAAGATTTGTTTTTGGATCTTTATCCGTGAGAGATATGGGAAAAAGGCATAATTGGATATGAACGGTTTTAAGAAGATTGCATGATGCAAATGAAAGATATAAGAAGGTGATACTAATTTGATTTTAAAGGATATTTTGAGTTGATATTAGAATAAGGAAAAAAATGTGAATATGACTCAACGAACAATGGAGTAAGATTCCCTTGAGTCATATTCACGTCAGGTTCACCATAATGTATGTGGGCTAAAATGTTTTGTAGATTATCCTCTTTCTCTTCTCAATAATATAGATTAGGATATAGAGATGACCATTCTAAGGCCTACATACAAGAGGATTGTAATCGAGGAATGCTAATGCCATGGATCTAGAATATGTTAATTTGCTTCCTATTAAAGGTGTAGGTTTCCAAATCTTGGATTAATAATAGGAGGTGGTGTCATACTAGTGTCTTCATTATATGGTCAATATATTGTAAAGAACATAAAGATATCTAAGCTAGGGTTGTAAACATGGATTGTATAGAGATCTATAGGTTGTAATTCCCCAAAGGATTGTAAGGCAAGGGACAATATGGAATAATGAAATAGATTAAAAATATGTTACTCTATTCTAAATTGTTTACATGATACATCAATCAAATCAGAAATGACATAAAGGAAAATGAGAGTTAGGGGTACTTACCTTTATGTATACACCATTGGCAGATTAACAATGGGGGAAAATTTGTGCCATATTAGGATTACTTTATTTAAAATAGGACAGATAATTATACAAGTTTGACATCCCATTATTTAGGATGGGATTCCTATAAACTACCTCTAATTAATTAATGTCACACCTATCTATGGGTATTATAACACCTTTCATAAGATAGACTAACAATCCCACCAATGTATTTAGTTAAACCAACTATTAATAATGTAGATTATAATAATTTTAAATAATTAATAATTGTTTGAACTTATCTAATCCCAAGTATATGTATAGCTTAACTCATGACAGAGTCCATTTCCAAAGTCCCTTTTACCCATAAGTGTCAGTTGTGTCAGAGTCTTTCTCTGCTTGGTCGACCCAAACGCCCTCATGGAACCATGCATCTCCCTTCAACCCTTAACAGTCTTGGTATGGATATTGTTATCTGCACATAAACCATATCGCATGACTATACCTCAAATATAACATGTTAAATAAAATGTCAAATATACACATGGTATATTAAAAAAGCAATTTATTGCACCTCATTAAATTCTCAAAATGAATTCAAATGATAAAGATAAAATATGACACCATGATAAAATCTGCATATGAAATGTCTGAGATCCAAGTAAGTCTGAGTATGTCTTAAGTTATAGTGTGTTTCAACATGCATGCCAATATGAAAAGTCATTATACAAACAAGTATAATTGAAATACATAATTCCTACTAGGTGTAAGGAGGAAAAATGATACTGAAGCCTGGAGATGCAACAATTATATTAAAAAAATGAGTTCCATATAGCGGGGCACTACACTACAATAATTAAAAAGTACCTAAGAGGATGAAAGTAGCTACACATCTAGTGTATATGAAATCTTGTAAAAATCACATATAACTTGTATTTGATATGAATCTAAGGTCATGGATTTTTTAAGTAATATTGTAGTATAATTAGTAATTTTCTTTTTTCATTGGCTAAAAGATGTGAAAATTTGGTTGCTTCACATGAAACTCGTTAAGGGAACAATGTAGAGAATGTGCAACGTTCATCCCTCTTACAATCATTTTCCTTTCCAGATTAGAATGTGAGTTCACTAGCATGGACTAGTCATGCTAATGAACTAACAAACGTGGGAGGAAAGGACTTCTATTACGCAACAGTTGATTAGTTATAAATTATGATCATTTTATCATTGATATCATTGGCATTGATAAAGCTATACATGGTATTTATGCAACATGTTTTTAGCTTGCATGACTTGCAAGGAACATTGTCAATGACATAGATATAGTAGTACTATTTAATAGTAGCTTTTGGGTTTTGTTTTTACATGTTTTGCAATGACAAACGGTAAATGAATGTTTTTGGTAATAACTAGAAACCTCAAAACACATTCCTACCATAGTTTCTAACAAGAATGAATACACACAAACTGTAATACGTGCAACGAAAGGTGCTGATCTCCACTTATTCCGTAATAAATATTTTTTAATGAGGGTTTGCCTCTATTCCTGGGATGGCAATGGGGCAACCATGCAAAAACGTTTTTACTTCTTTGCATGTACAAACCAAAATGTTCTCTCTTCTTGTTCCTTACATTTTGTAGTAACTTGCAAAAGCAAACGACCCTAGGTAATGACCATACCAAGCATATTTCCTTATGGTAATTACTGTTTTTTAATTAATTTATCCCCTCTTGTTTCAGATTCATCCTCTTTATAGATTGGCACGTTCTATTTCTACATCCTTTATTTTCAACTCATCTACAGAAACCCATAACTTAGCTATATGTTTTTGTGACAATTTAAGTCTTTATGAGGTTTCTATCTAATCTTTTTGGTTGGTCTTGGTGATTATCTGTAATTAAAGGCTGACTATATTGAACGACTTGAAAAAAAATGTTCAAAAGTGATTTTTTTAAGCAACATTTTTGGATTTTGTTGGTGCTTGCAGCAATTATTTGTTATGCAAGAAAACTAGTGATACGTTGTTGTCCATTCTCGGTGCTGTGTGACTAACTATTTGTCTCTAAAATGGAATACATGTCTTGCCTAAGATGGATTTATCCAGAGCTACAATGACATCATCTAAGGATGCCCACTAAATGTTGATTGTATTTATCTGCATTGTATCTTATGCAGGTCTCTAATTTAACTCTTTGTAATCTATTGTCTTCTTTAATTATATTTTCCTATTCAAACATGATGGTAGACAATATACATAGTAGTATTTGTGCTTATTAGGTGTATGATTTTCATTGCATTTGTGGAGTCTGTAAATATTTATTCATTGTTCATGAATCATTTAAATGATTTAGAGAGGGTACTTCTCCATGTAAAATTGGTATCAACATACTAATTCTGCATCTTTCAAATTTTGTTCTTCAAATGTTATTATGTATGTCATTGCGCTTGGTGTAATTCAAAATTTTCCCAATTTCATCAACTGTTGATTAAATTCCCCTAGTGTGGGGAACGTATAACCCACCTAGTAAATTAAAAAAGAAAAAGCAAAAAAAAGAAAAGGAATTCCAAGAAATGAAGGCTTGGGTAAAACAAAACAGAACATAAGCTATTGTGCTTGTCTTCATCTTATTTTGTCAGTTGCCATGGTCAATTTTAAGCTAATGAAAATAAGCTAAAATATGAACAACATGTAGAAGCAATCAAGTAATACTCTGTTAGAAGATGGTGATGTTGTGAATGATTTTGGATGCATACAACTTAGGTTGATGTCATGAGAGATCAATGCCCGAACCTCTGTCATAAGTAGGGAAACAATTGTGGGTTTTTTCTCCTATTGGATTTTTTTTAATATTAAAAAGAAATAGATTTTCCAATGAGGAAAAAATTCAAAAGACATTTAACATTTGTTTTGGTATAAAATTTACCTAACTATACTATATACTATATTTTCCAAGATGTACAAGTATTGATAAAATTCTAGGCATTTTCATGAGTAGTAGCATACAAACTTTATCTTTCATATTTAATGAAATGAAAATATTTGCTAGGAATATAAGGCTTATAATTTAGCATTAATTCAATATTAGTTAAGTATTTACTAATAAATGGTTGTAACCACTTCAACCGTTTTCTAACCATCTCTTATATAATAAAATGACGGACACACAATGAATAATGTGTGCATTTCAAATCCTCTTCATTATTTCTTTGTTCGTGTCTTCCAACATTGGTATTAGAGCTAGACAAGAGAGGAGGAAGACATAAGGAATTATTTCAAAGGTGATTCACGTCACATAAGTTTGTGTTGCGAAGGAAGAGCATTCAGTGTATTTGTGAAGCATCTACACCTAGGGAATGTGATAGAAGAATAATGTCATGAAAGAATTCGCCATTAATAACAGTCCTGCCATTAATATTCCACCATTAAAAATGGTTGCGTGGGCACATTATATGAGTTTCACACGGTTTTAATATTGTATTGAAAGGGCATGAATATAGTAACGAAAAATGCCACCAAAATACAGTTGCAAATCTAAATATCGCACATTCATATCGTGAATTGCATCCATATTCTCTTCTAAACTCGTGCAGATGCTGACAGAGTTCGAGGGCACAAACTAGAGATTTGTTGAGGGGAAAGCGTGTAAAATTTTCATTATTAACAGTGTTTTTCTGAATACACGAGTTTAAATGGCCATTAAAGGCACAAACTCACAAGGGTGACTTTTCAAGGGCACGTTTGCAGTTGCATGCTTCAAATATAGAGGATAGGTTTGCAGTTGCATTCTTCAAATATAGAGGAGACGTTTGCAGTTACATTTTTCAAATACAGAGTTCGAGGGCACCAACAGGGGATTTGTTGAGGGGAAAGAGTTGAAAATTGTCTTTATTAAGAGTGTGTTTTTGAATACACGAGTCTAAAAGGCCATTGTAGGCACAAACTCACAATCGTGACTTTTCGAAGACACGTTTGTAGTTGCATTCTTCAAATATAGAGGAAACATTTGCAGTTGTTCTTCAAATATTGAGGGCACGAGAACATTTTTCCTTTATTATAGTCGTGAACAGACAAACTACTATATGTGAAAAGAGGAAATCAAATTTTGAAGGGCATTTAATATATTGAAGGGTTTGGTTCTAGAAGAAGGGTAGAAGGGGTGATGAGATCGGTGGCAGACCTCATAGACAAGGCCATGAGTGACCTGCTCTTTGGGCCTGACGAGATTATGAATCTTGAAATTTGTGATGTCACTAACAATGATAATAGGCAAGCCAAAGATGTTATCAAAGCAGTATAGACACATTGATCATAAGAGTCCAAGGGTTCAACTACTACCTTTGATGCTCTTGGAGACAATGAAAAAGAATTGTGGAGAAATTGTACACTATCAAGTTGTTGAAAGAAATATGCTTCAAAAGATGGATAAGATTGTAAGTAAAAAAATGAAGGGAAAATTCCAAGGTAGAGCAAATGAATTTAATGGAGCTATTGCTGAAGATTCACTAGATGCTGAAAGCAGTGAATAACTTGCTAATGAAGAAAATGATTTTTAAAGAAGGCTCACATTTTGAAGACATGAAGGGATCTAGTGTAGACAAAGCTTGGTATGGATTCTTGCTTAATTCGTGAGTTTATAAATCTTGGGAATTATACCCTTCCAAGGGTCATAAGAAAACTTGATAGAGCACTGCGGGTGTTGCTCAATATGGATGGTTGCCCAATAATTCAGAGATTAGTGATTCAAGAGTTTGAAGAGGTGGAATCCAAGAATTTGGGAATTCAACTCGGGAACTACACCTTTACGAGAGTTAAGGAGGTAGCTCAATGGTGTTCTGCTTGATCAAAGAACCATTTTCAAAGAGAAATCTTATGAAGAATGTGTTACTCTGTTTAGCTCTATTAAGATCTTCTATTAATCTACGTAGCTGGTATGTACCCTATAGGGTATGGGCACCGGTACGTACCCTGTAGGGTATGGGCACCGGTACGTACCCTGTAGGGTATGGGTGCAGGTATGTACCTTGTCGGGTAGGGGTACCGGTACGTACCATACTCGGTACGTGATACGTGTACAATACGTAGGGGGTACGTCTAGGATACCTCATGTAGTGCCCAGGTACGATAGGGTATGTCTTGAGATGTGCCCAGTAGTACTCAGGCACTACAGGAGGAACCCTGGCCATACCCAGACGTACCCGTTGTAAAAAACAAGATTTTTTGTTTTGTTTTTGAGTAAAACAAAGTTAAAACGACTTGTAAACTACTAAATAAGCATCCTAAACCCTAAAATGTGATCTCAAACTCTATAACAACAACAATAAGTACACAGTAACCTCACAATTGCATACTTGACTCACATTTGCATACTCTACTCTCACCTTCATAGACCCAAAGACTCTAAACTTGGATGCTTCCATTTCCCAACTTTCATTGCTAGACTCGAACAAGAGAGTACTTTGTGTGACCTGCATAGTAGGGCTAATAGGTGTGGCATTGCTGATGGTTCTAGTTCTACTCTTGATGCTTGTGGTTATAATGAACCACATGATGGTGGTGATGCTCTTGATGAGGACATTGGAGAAGTGTTGAAATCATTTGATTATGATTATAATTAGACTATTGGAATGTTGATATATCTTCTTTTTGTGTTTACATTTGAACATTTGAACAATGTACTACTTGCAAGTTCAAACAATGAATATCATGACAAAATGCATTGAATTATCAATATGTTTTAACTTTTGTGGCTATTTCACTTATTTAATAATTTTTTTACTCCATGCATGTGTAAGGCTGGAATTTTGTTTATTTGGTTACTTTTTAAAATATTTTTAATATTATTTATATATATTGTACGGCCATACCAAAAGGGTGTACCCACCCCCCCAACAAAAATCCATACCAGCGTATTGGATCCCCGTACTTGTACTTGTACTGTACCACGTACCAGCTACCTAGCTATCACTATGCTTATTTTTCATTCTGTAGTGTAAGCCTTAAGAGTGAGTATAAGGAATAAGGCTTGTAATTTAACATTGTGAATATTAGCTAAAGTATTTACTAATAAACAGTTGTAACCACTTCAACCATTTTGTATCCACCTCTCACATAATAAAATGATGGACACACAATGAATAAAATGTGTGCATTCCAAATATTCTTCATTATTTCTCTATTCATGTCTTCCAACATAGTTTAAAAAAATTCAATCCAAGATTAATTCATCTTGCAATCTAACAATTAAATGTTATGGGAATGATTAATTACTAACACCATTTTGCAACTCCTATGATGGACTTTTATGTTCAATGCTTATTTCAATATGTTTATTTTTTGCCTTTTTCATTTCAACATGATTTTTTTTTACAAAAATTACAAATACATGTGTGCACGCTTGCATGTCAAGAATTGTTGAATTCTTGTTAAAGGTTTTTGGTGTTGGAAAGATTTTTCTATTGTTTTGCTTCTTGGACATGAACACTTAAAAATATGGTGACTTGAATCCTGATTAAAGCTTTTCAGATGTAAAGTCTTTTCTAAATGTCTTAAGCCACCAACATATAGAATATTTGTGGATATTGCTAACAAAAAACAATTCATTTTGCATAACTCCCCGTGGTCTGAGTGTTTCTCATAATCACATTTATTGTAGTGCTACTAGAGTCTAGGCTTCCATATTGGACCCTTTTGTGTCCATCACTTGGATAAAAATGTTTCAAATGGCTATCTTTGGTGATATTGATTACCAACAATTTCAATTGTAATTTCCTTTGTTATGGACCTTTTTCTACAGTACTCTAGCATTGGGGTGTCGTGTTTTCAAATAACTTTTGGAGTGTCATGTTTTCAAATAAATTTGGGGTCTCTTGAAAATGCATTGCTAAATATGCCTTTTTGATTGAATTCATCACTTTCTCGCACTACACTCCTGTTGTTGACATATGCAGCATTGGATGCATCTTTAGAGAAGTGATGACTGGACAACCTATTTTTGCTGGGAAAAATGTGGTTCACCAGTTGGACCTAATTACATATTTTCTTGGAACACCATCTACTGATGCCATATCTAGGGTGTGCCTTGCATCACTCTTCTTACCTTCAATGAAGTCTAAGAGTTGGTGCCTTGACGTATGCTAGTTAAGATTTGTTTTACAGTTTTGAAGTGAAACAACTGCAAGAAATGGAAATGGTTGAGTTGTTCAATATATTAGACACACATAAGAGTGAACAATTACATAGCTTTGTTTGGCTAGAACAGATACGGAATGATAAAGCTAGAAAATATCTAGTTAGCATGTGGAGGAAATCTATAATTCCTTTTGTACAGAGATTTCCAAAGGCAGATACTTTGGCCCTAAGGCTTTTGAGAAAATTGCTTGCTTTTGATCCGAAGGACCGTCCTTCTAATGCATAGGTATGCCAATAGTTTGGTTACTATGTAGTATGAATTATCTAAACTTGAAAGTCTTATTTCCCTAGCCATAGTTAGGCAACAAATGAACTGTTTTAATGTCATTGTAGGATCTATAATCAAAATGTATGGAATGCAGGCCTTGGCCGACCCATATTTTATAGGTCTGGCTAAAACAAACCGTGAACCTTCGGCAAAGCCCATTATAAATTTGTACTTTGAGTTCAAGAAGTGATGATTGTCAAAGGAGGATGTATGGGATCTTATTTATAGGGAGGTAATTCTGAAAAACTACTTCATAAAGATTTCCTCACTTGCATTAGTTGACATTTTTTTTAAAATCAAGACCATGGAGTTGATAGTCATTTGAATCTTGATAACATGGAAGATTCTAGAGTATCATCCCCATAAGAAGAAGGATCACTTGTCAGGGACAGACAATGTTCACTTTGTTTATCCGAGGTTGGATATTATTTACTTTGTAATAGTTGTGATGATGCTAGTTATGGTTGATATTAACTGTTTCAGATTTTGTTGATTACAACTCTGTGGACCTGTTCAAGAAACAATTTAACCATCTGGAAGAGCATTACGATAAAGGATATCCTTGTGAGCCTTTATAGAGAGAGCATTCCTCTTTACCTAGGTTATTTTTGGTCATGTTCATGTTTGATTCAATAAGATGGGTTTTACACTTTTACTTGTTATCAAAAACTATTTACTAAGCATTTTTTATGAAATTAATCCATGATTTTATGCTATTGCTATCAACCTTTTTACTAAGTAATGATGTTAAATGGATAATTATAATCTTGATATGGAACAACCATCAGAAATGAGGGGAGTAGTGGGTAGTTAGAAATAACGAGGACTAAATAATGTCATGAAGATGAACCCAAAGGCACATTCTATCTTCCAAGGTAAGGCTTTGTTGTGTAGCCTTCTTCTACAAGGTCAAGACTGGTAAATCTGGAAACTTCTATTTTAGCATTGTATTCTAGATCTTTTGTTTTTGATGCTCCTCCATAGATGAGTTTTGTTGTTGAGTTCAGTTTTTTCACAATGTTATTTCTGTTATAGGAGGACATGTGAAACCTAGTAGAGTAGTTGGTTCAGGTTTCTTGGAAAAGTATAGTGAGAGCGAAACATGTCCTGATTTAAAGAGAATAGTCCAGAGCTCCAGTGTAAGTGGCCCCTTGTATGGCATATCTGGACAACTATATTCTAGGAAAGTCCTTGCTATGAATCTAGAGAAAAATGGAAGGAAACTAGAATCTAGTGAAAAGACTAATATCATTCGGCCAAGGTCTAGCATGAATTCTCATGTCCTTCTTCATAGGGGGGATCTTCTAGTGAGAACACTAATATCATTCACTCAAGGTCCAACGAGACTGGGCATGTGCTTCCTCATAGAGAATGTTAGGTTGAATAAACAGCTCCTTGTCTACATTAATTTTAAAATTTACAAGTGAAGATATCCTCATATTAATTTTTCAACTTTCGTTGAAAGGTAGGAGAGAGATGTAGGTGTTAAGTGGTGATGTTTATTTTATTATTTTGATAGAAGTAATGGTGATTTCGTTGAACAACAACTCTGATTGTAAGCATAAATAAAGTGTGTGTTCATGAGGTTTGTAATAGTCTACGTTCTTCATTGTCACTTTATTTCTCACGATAAGTATTGTTTGCTAGGCAGAAGAAAAATATGAACTAAATGGACGTATTTCAAAATCATGATTGATTTTTATTCTTTTGGTTACTTTTTGCACCTGCGTAGTGTGCATCCACATGCGGCATTCTTCTTTCTTCATTTCTCTTGCCTTTTTTGGGAGACTATATTTATGGAGAAAGTGAAAAATATGATGTATTTGAAATTGTATGGTTCAGGATTATGATAAAAATGACTTGTACCTGAGTTGGGGCTGGTTTGGTTGAGTGATATACTTAAGCAAGGCTTTTCCTTAAAGCTAGGTTTTAATTGCAAACTGATAGGATATGTACTTTAGAGTCATAATTAATAAATAAAAATCAAACTCAAGTTGATGTTGTTTTTTATAGTATATTTCAAAATGATCTTAATGTGTGCATTAGGACCCTAGTTAAGAAAATTGTTCATAATTTTGATTGGGTAGACCAAAACTTATTTTATTTGGGCTGGGTATTGGTTGATAAAGTTTAGCTCTAACTCAATGCTAATATATAGTGGATTTAAAGGCACTAATAAACTATTCAGGGTTATTCCTTGAGCTTAATTATTTGGGTAATCATTCAAGCAAATGCCTTCTACAGAAATAAATATTAGTAGTGAAGAATAGTCAACTAATTTTATCGCAAAACTGTAAAGAGCTAGTAGCTTAAAAGTATTTTTTATTCTTGATTTTAAAATAGGTTTTCAATATAGAGAAGCTAGTGATGGATTATCGCTGTAGTGGGACATACTAAACACTGAATTTGCACAACCTTGTCAAGAAGACTGTGAATGATTATAGTTAGAATCCTATAAATCTGGATGGTATGACTAAATTCTAGTCACGAAGTTCGAAGGGTGATTTCATGTTTTCCTATGTACATTGTATGAATTCATATATATTAATATGTAAATGTGTTGGAGGGGGGTCTATTATGAAATTGATTCCATTGAATGAAGAGGCTTGTTGGTTGAAGTGCAAAAATCCATGAAAAAAAAATGTTACTGGTAAAGTGATGCACAAAGACAATAATAGAGTATTTCAAGATTTTTGTGTTACCTAGGGATCTTGTAACCACAATCGTTTAGTTGGTTAGGATACTTTACGCTCATCCAAGAAACCAAAGTTTGTAGACAACATAAATAACATCTTTTTTGTACAACTTGATTAGGATTAATGAAAGGCATGTGTGTTTTATAGAGGTCATCACGTGACAAGGTTGTACACACCACTGAACAATATGTCAGGTAAATTGTATAAGGGGAGTATTATAGCTGAAATCGGTCTCTCACTTGGTAGTGACTTTAAAATTTAATTTAAATATATCATTTTGGTACCATATATCATGAAATTAATAGATTTGAACTCCCAAATACACCTTGGGAGAACAATAATTCTAAGTTGGGACTAAAGAAATACGATAATCACTGTTATAACATACCTATTCTATAATGATATCAAGCTTGATTATTATCATATATATTAGCTCATAGAATTTGAAATGAGCATGACGATTGAACGAAGTTGAGAGGATCTAAATTAAAACTACTTTTATTAACCTATTTCTGTCACATGGCATGTTAAGAATTTAGTTTTCTCTAAATTTTGGGCACATGGTATGTTAAAGATGTATTTTCTCTAAATTTTATCTTATTTTCGGAGTACAAGACAAAAGCAAAGATTAATATTTTAAGATCAAAATTTATGACAATGAATTGCATATTTCAATATCTCATATTGTTTTAATAGAATTTGGGGCATTGGTAATTTTGCAGTACAATGGTAAGTGCTTAGTGTAACATGCAATATTCAACACAAAATTTGGAATATGACCAATCACATGGTCATATTGTGAAGCAAAAACTTGACATGTCCAATACCTCATAACACTAAAAATGTCAATTTTCTTTATCACATTTATTCAACAATACATGCATAAATTGACTATGAATTGACAAAATGTGAATGATTGGCGTTGTTTGTAACTACTAAGCTGTTTTTTCTTATTCTCGTTTATAACATTGTAACATATCTATTCATTGAATAGATGATTAGATACAAGAGTCTTGTGGTTGATATATTTGAGTTCTCGGATCATTCTATAAAAGTTACATAATACAATCATGCATTATAGTTCTAATTGCTTGTTCGTATCTTCTTGTTTTATTTGATTGATTACTTTAAATTTTGTTGTTGCACTCTAGCATTCATTTAGTTTATATATATATATATATATATATATAAGCATCTATTTAATTGATTTTTCCTTTGGGTTGCCCCAAGTAAGTGGTACTAAAGTGAGTTTCTCACGAGTCCTTATATACATTTAGTATGCCCACTCACATAGGCGTGTGATGAAGCTTGAATTTGAAACTCACAACCCTTCATATTACCATTCCTAATTATTTTCCATGGCCCCAACAAGTGGTAAGCACATTGACATTAGAGTGCCGACTCCATAAGTGTTTTAGTAGGTGATAGATAATGCTTTGCAACAATTGAGATGATGTAGAGCAATATCATGTACATAAAAACCTTGAGATAATGAGTCAATGTTTTTCTTGACTCTTGTATCATGTATAAACCCTATGATACCTACCATCTTCCTCAAAATTGTATAACCAAAATAAAACTTTTGGAAAAATAGGGAAATTGTGTTTTGGTTTAAACTACCAAGGTCAAGAATCCACAATAGGGTGCTAGAAAAATAAGTTCATAGATACAATTCTCAAATCATTTGTGTTTAAGTTCTATTCAGTTAATAAGGGTCCACACAAATCACATTCCCATAAGGTCACAAGGTATAACAATAATTCATGCTATTGCTTTATGTTTGTACACCTACTTAGGTTATCAAGCTATCAAAAGTGCAAGGGGTACTTTTAAGACGTGGATCACTATAGATGTCCCTTAAGTGACATCTCTCATACATGACCCCTCTCTAGAACAAAATTAGAAAATAACAACATAGAAGCAACAAAATATCACAAGGGTTAGCATAATTTGTGAGAATAAATTTCTCTTTAAAAATAGACGTTTGGAAGATCACATGAATGGACAATTCCTAAGACTAGTAGATTTTTCCTGTTTATCATCAAAATCATGGGTTTCTAAGTTTGGGAAAACAAATTGTCATCCTATTGTAGAATTAGTTTTTTTCCTTGTAAAATACTACAAGATTTTGGAGGAAATGCCAAATATGGCAATAATAGAAAAATTCAATTTGATGCAGTGTACATCTAAATTTTTTGTTAACGCTAAGTGTGTCACATTTTTGCATCAAGGTCCTAGGCCTTTCTAATTCAAATCTCCAACCAAGCCATTTTATAACCGTGACACAGTTGCATTTGATTTCACATCATGACCCAGTTTATAACTTATAAAAAACACAAAACAAACAATTTCGTAAAACTTTTATTGTGCTTGTTAGGAAAGGAGGATGTGTAAGATCTCATTAATAGATATGTTTTTAATTCTCATTAAAAAAATCCAACTTATTTTGTATATTCAATCCATAGCTATTATTAGCCATGTGATATATCTCTTGCTTATAATCATTACTAACAGAATCTTATGATTATAGTAAGATGCCACCCTATCTTAGACTTAAGATTTGGAACCCTACACTATAAGAAAAAGTTTAGTTTAAATATAGAATCTGTAATTTTAGTTAAAAAAAACAATGCACCCGCGCAGCGTATGAATGAAGATTTATTTATAAAGCATTTTGATTTCTAAATATAAGACAACGGTCTAATTATGGTTGAAACAAGAAAGCAGGGCACGAATGAAAATAAATACAATGAATGTCTCCATTTTATGCTGTTTGAGTCCGAAGGTTAATTAAGTCATTTTTGTGCATAATGGCAGGTTACGGATTAATGTACAGTCAGGATTTGAGTGAAGAAATATACAACCCAGGAGAGAGTATATACTCTGATGAAGATGATGGTTGCAGCAAGCTGAAGGTGAAGGAAAATAAGGGCAATCTGAAGATGGTGAGAAATCTTCCTCCCCCACTTTCCAGAGAAGAGGAGGACAGAAGACTTGCAGAATTCCTGAAGAAAACCAACGATGATTGGCATTGGCGCATGACTTGGAAAGCACCACGAGATGGGTACATTTGCAAAAGATGCAGAGTCAGAGGCCATTTCATTCAAGATTGTCCCACGATAGGAACCTCTTCTTTCAGGCCTGCCAAAGCATTCATATCCAGACAGCCCGCATTTTGAATTCCTCCACTGTGCAGCACAACCTACATTTCTATGTAAAACCCTGAATTACTATATTTTGCCCATCAATTTGTATTCAAGATTAGAAATAAAATCCCTATATTTTTCTGGGATTTATCAGAAACAGTTATTTGTATACTCATTATATTGTAAATAAAATTTGGGGTAAACCCTCTACTGTTCTTTAATTTAAAGATTATTGGTTTTTCACACGTCTTGAATTCCTAAAATTGCACTTCTCTGTTAATCACAAATAAAAAAAAAAAGGAAAATGACCATAAAAACATCCTGCAACTAACGCCTAAAAGCAGCTGTTGCAGAGGCAGAGGCAACAAACATCACATTGGGCCGAGAAAGGAGGTTGAGGATGCATTCTATTGTGTTTCTTGAAATAGATATGTGAAGTAATTTTAGGTCAAGAACTCCATTTTCTCCAACCCAGTATGTTTGGCTGAAAGGTGTCTTTCTTGTTAAACAACTAAAAAATCTTGCAGTTCATATACAACTTCAGCACTGGGCTTTAATTTACAAAACAATGCACTTTCTTTAATCTTGCAGTTCATATACTGCTACATCTGCATTTAGTTTTCATCTTTATCGATTGACGATTCTGCAAGGAGGAGAAGGTGAGAATTCCAGCGGCAGATTGGGAGATTCCATCTCTCCTTTCAAAATCTTAACAATCCTCGAGGCTACTTTGAATTTGATGGTAAGAGAAATAAACCTGAATTTCAATGTTCTTGATGAAAAGCTCTATTTGATTAAGGGGAAATGCAATCAGTTAAAGTTTAATTTGGGTGAGGATGTTGCTTCCACCTCTGCCCTCCGTTCAGAATCCCGCTTCCCAATCCTTCAAATAAAACCTCAACAAATTACCTCAAATTTGTCAACAATAGGCACCCCTTTGGAAGGCCTTATGGTATGGTACATTCAAATATCCACCTAAGATGATTTGATTATGGCAAAATGGAATCATGTTCCTTCCACCTCTGCCCACCATTCCAATGCACCCCCCTCGGAATCACTGACCCTGCTCAAGCCTGTGGTGTTTCTCATAATCCCATTTATTGTAGTGCTGTTAGAGTCCATGCTTCCCTTTTGTGTCCATGACTTGGACAAAAATGTTTGAAATGACTCTTTGGTGATACTCATTGCCAACAATTTCAAGTGTAATGTTTGTTATGAGCCTTTTTCTACAGTACTCTAGCATTGGGGTGTCGTGCTTTCAAATAACTTTTGGTTTTCATGCCTCTGTACTCTCTTTAAAATGCATTGCTGAAATATGTTGTTGACGTGCTCACCAGTTGGACCTGATTACAGATATGTTTCAGATCTTGCTGATTACAGCTCTATGGACCTGTTGAAGAAACAATTTAACCATCTGGAAGAGCATTACAATAAAGGATATCCTTGTGAGCCTTTACAGAGAGAGCATTCCTCTTTACCCAGGTTATTTTTGGTCATGTTCATGTTTGATTCAATAAGGTGGGTTTTACACTCGTTAATTATAATCTATTGCTATTAACCTTTTCACTAAGTAATGATACTAAATGAATAATTATAATCTTGACAGGGAACGGCCCTCATTTCTGAGGGGAGTAGTGGGTAGGTAGTCAGAAGGAAACAGGAATTTTAATGTCCTTCTTCACAGGGGGGATCTTCTAATGAGAACACTCAAGTCTAGGTTCAGCGAGATTGGGCATGTGCTTCCTCATAAAGAATGTTAGGTTTCTAATAGTCTAGGTTCTTTACAGTTGATAAGTATTATTTGATAGGCAGAAGAAAGATATTGTTTGATATGTACTTTAGAGTCTGAATTAATAAATAAAAATCGAACTCAAGCTGCTGCTGTTTTTTGATAAATGATCTAAATCTGTGCATCAGCATTCCTGTTTATTCATGGTCCTAGCTCAGAAAATTGTTTAGAATTGTAATAGGGTTCCATTCCAATGCTTCCCAATCTCATCTGCCTCAATCCTTTGCCTTGAAGACGGTTCAATTTAAGGAAATCTTGAAGAACCCAAAATTCTTGTTCTTAATTATTTTCTTAGTAAATGGTTCTACATCATATTTAACGATTTTGAGAAAGCTACACTACAAGGCCAGTGGCTAATAATGGTTAGCAACATTGTGTTATAAAAAATAAATGCACTGAAAAGTCTATACCAATAAGATTTCTAACTGAGTTACAGGAAAGTCTATACAAACCGTTCTAAATGATGTATCTCTTCAATACCAAGGAGTCTACAAAGTCTATAAATGATCGAAAAAGTCTCTGAAAGTTACTTTTTTACATTTGTGGGTTATAATTACATCATTTTATTATGTGTTTATTGGTTGGAGGAAAAAACCTCTAATGAGTAGGCACAAAAATTATCAATATTATTTATTGTTTTATATATAAAAAATTTAATTCCACAATAAAATAATGTAAATATGAAGTGTTAAAAAAAATAAATTACCATTTTCTACTAATCATTCCCCATTCTTGATATCAATGTATGTATCTTTATCTTATTTGTAGTTATACCAAAGAGGATAAAATTTTCCATCCTGTTTCCTTCCTTCTCTTTATTTGTATTTATAGTAAGAAAATATATTTTATTTTATTGATATGATGGTTCATACATTTTAGTGGTACTAGGAAAAGTATCATTTTCATATTATTTTGTGACTTTGTATTGTTGTTTGTCAATGAGAAAGTGGTGCTTCTACTAGGGTGATTATGTTGATCAAAGAAAGGCACTATATGTGAACTAGTTTACAACCAAGAATTAGTGAATGGAAAATTTTGTGCAATGCCTAGACATGCCTTTTTAATTGTGGCAACCCTTTGGTATGGTCAATTCAAATATGAGGTTGCAATGGTTTATCATTTTTAGTTTTTATTGCTTATAAATAAACTAGTTGAATATGGGGTTATGAGTAAATTCAAATTCCAAAACTCCTATACTAGTACCAAATACTATCCACCAACCATAATCACTATGTTTACCCTTAGTGACACAAATTTATACTCCCTCATCTTCTAGGATGGATATATTTCTACAATCATTATATCTACCTATAAAGGATTATTCATATGGACATATGTCATTTACATAATTGATTGGAATCCTAGATGCCCGCTCATTCTTCATATCAATAATGACCATTGATGTCCCTTGATTAGTCATGCCCTCATGTCTACTAGGCTGTCAGTGTGAATAAGAGTGCATTGATATCCCTTGATGGGTCATGCCCTCATGCCTACTAGCTAAATGCATTGTGTCGTGCGGGATAGAAAATAAAACATGCATTTTAGGAGGTCAACCTAAAATCATATTAATTAGATTATCAAGTAAATAATCTAAGGAACCTGTTGTGGGAAAGTGGTTTGCTTTAGTTTTCCAATCAAGTAAAATGGAAATAGTTATGTTGTTGAAAAGAAATATAATGTAATCATGATCCTAATCAAGTGTTACCCCATTGTTTTAAGCCAAGAGTGGTCAAAGAAAGCATCATCTTGAGCTAAAGTAGGGTTAACATGGAATGTGATACGAAATTTTTTTGGACCAAATGTCACTAGAAATTGAATCATTTTCACGTTCATTATTATTTTATTAATAAATGGCTAGAAAATCATAATCAAGGATTTTGAGAAAGGCTAGAATACACACTGCAAGTTCATGACAATTAGTAGCTTCGAAACTATTGAATGTGTGTCCTATTATAGCAAGGCAAATGGTTAATGATTCCAAATAGGTTGATGAAGTATTTTAATGTGCATTAGGAACAACGAGTATAGGATTTTGATACACATGTTCAAGATTCTCCTTTTGTAGTGGGTTTGCTTTATATGTATTGTAAATAGAGAATTGTATGTTAAATGTGTGGGTCACGTGGAGAAGAGGCTTGTACTTTATGTAAAACATTTCGTTTTGAAGATTGGTATTCATTTTTCATACTTTTGAAAATATATTTATCTCTTACATGCAATATTTTGACTAGATTCAACAAAGGCCTCATCCAAGGAAGGACATTCATGTGCCTCAAGATTGGTGGATGTGTATGAATGTGCAATAGAAAATGTGTTGGTAAGATCCTAAAATGGCCTCCGGCGCTTGGAAATGATCTTGGGTGTGGATTATAGCATGTGATAATGATGTAAGGAAGTTGTATAACATATATTTAGACTTGATAGTTGGTTAATGTACTTCAAAAAATCATTTTCGAATTTGATGTTCCCTTGCGATCTCCTAAGTAGCCCAAGTTTTTAAAAAGATGAGGCCCCTTGAATGGGTGGGGTGCTCGTTATCTTATATCTTAGGTCAATTAACCTATAAATGTATGTCCACACAAAAACATCAAACCGAGGTTCTTGGTAAGGCACCTACAAATTTTCATGACATATGATAGTCTCTCTCAAGTGGAGGTTTTAGACTTGCCCGACAAAGACATGCCAAGTACGCGATTTGATCTTGGGTCAATTAACTTGTAAATGCAAGTCCACACCAAAACACCAAACCAAGGTGCTTACTAAGGAACTTACAAATTTTCATGACATATGATAGCCTCTCTCAAGTGGAGGTTTTAGACTTGTTTGGCATAGACATGCCAGTTACGGGATTTGATCTCGGATCAATTAACTTGTAAGTCCACACCAAAACACCAAACCAAGGTGTTTGGTAAGGCAAATACATATTTTCATGGCATATGATAGCCTCTCTCAAGTGGAGGTTTTAGATTTATGTGGCATAGATGTGTTAGTTATGGGATTTGATCTCGGGTCAATTAACTTGTAATGTAAGTCCACACCAAAACACCAAACCAGGGTGCTTGGTAAGGAACTTACAAATTTTTATAACATATGATAGCCTCTCTCAGGCGAAGGTTTTAGACTTGCGTGGCATAGACATGCCAATTACGGTATTTGATATGGGGTCAATTAACTTGTAAATGTAAGTCCACACCAAAACACCAAGCCGAGGTGCTTGGTAAGGCAATTACAATTTTTCATGACATATGATAGCCTCTCTTAAGCGGAGGTTTTAGACCTGCGTGGCATAGACATGCCAGTTACAGGATTTGATCTTAGGTCTATTAACTTGTAAGTGTAAGTCCACACCGAATCACCAAACCGGGGTGCTTGGCAAGGCACTTACAAATTTTCATGACATATGATAGCCTCTCTCAAGTGGGGGTTTTAGACTTATGTGGCATAGACATGCCAATTACGGGATTTGATCTCAGGTCAAATAACTTGTAAATGACAAATGTGATTGTTGTGAAAGTTGTTCCCACTCAATTAACCCTAGGTCGACCTAGGTAACTTGTGCATTTCAAAATGTGATTATTTTATGAGTATAAGATAAAAACATTGGTTTTTGCTAAAAGTGGCGATCTGTTTTATCCCTGATAGGTGAATATGACCTAGGAAAGTGTAAACTCCTTTCTTTAAATTGGAGAAGGTGGCCATAAATCTTAAGATGTGTTTTTTATACAATAAATGGTTTTTTAGTCAAAGCTAAGTAACAAGTATGACCTAGTGGTCAACTAGTGTTAAACCAAGCAAGATGCATATAGGAATAAGTCAATTGAATTCACATAAAGAAATGGGTTGAGATAAATGTCAGGAATATTTTCCAAATGTCTAGATTTAGGGATCTACATTTGGGTGATTTGTACATTTGAAAACTTGACTGTTGGAAGTATTTAGGACAAAAACTTCAACTAGGGTCAAGACCGTCAACCGATTGTACCCTAAAAATATGATTTTTCCCATGATTAGCTTAGGACTTGATATGGAAGTGGAGATAGGCGTCTATAGTCTGAAGATGTGTTTATATATAGCATGAAGGTTCCTAATGAACCAAACTTGGTGACAAGTACTAACTTGGTGGCTTTGGAGTATGGGATTAAACAAGATGCTTGTAAGATTAAGTCAATTAATTCTATAAATGGTAAAGGGTTGGGATAAATGCAAATAATTATTGCCAAGGACCTTTGATCCAAATTTAGGGTACTATAGATATTTATAACATTTGTATATTTTTTAAAAATGTATTACATTAATATTATCAATCTCTATATATGAAAACAAACATGTTAAATATTATGAAATATCTAATGCCGAATATTCATAAATAATTAAATATAAACATAAAATATACTTGTAATTACAAATAATCATATTATATTTTTTTAATTTTTCAAGTAGGGTTTATGTCATATGATTTAGACCCAAAGATGGTGTTAATGTGGTGCAGATATGGTGTAAAAGGGATGAAAACAAAATGCTTAGTCATTTCATTTTTGTTTCACTTTTTAGCCACTAAAACTGACATGATTTCCTCAAAGTAACACAAATAAAAATACCAAAAAAAGTTAATTCGCCAAAGAAAGTGACAATTATCCTGTAGCATTCGCCCATCTAATTCAATCCCTCAAAAACCTACCACATGCCTCTGAAAAATTTTGTACTAATAATTTTTTTTCTCCTCGCATGGCTCCTCGCAACTACTCACGTTCTCCTCACTTTTTCCCTAACCCTAGCCGGAATAACATTGATCATGGTGGTGGCAGCAAGGCAGAACCCAATCTTAATGAGAAATAGGACTCGTATCTCCCTTATAATGACAGTGCACAGATTACACAGGAGGATGAGGACATCTCTTGGATTGATTTGGCGTTCTCCAGTGGGAATGGTGACGAAAAAACTAAGAATACTACGAAAGCTCCTGAGAAATCCTCAAACCATGATTGGAATGTGAGGCAGGGGCAAGGATATCTTGTAAATAATACCCATGGGCATCAGGATCCTGAGACAGTTGATGGCAGCGGATTTGAGGCTCCTCGAATGGCTAGCAATAATAAAGGTTTCAATCCGGCACAGCCTGATGAATTTGCATTTTTTGACAATGTTGTCTCGCCTCAGAGGGATAGGGTTGGCAAGGGAGGCTCTACCATGAACACATCCTTCAAAGATGCATTGAATGGAAAGACATCCCCTATGAAACCTGCAGACACTGCTCCATGTATTTCATTTGGAGATGAGGTTATTTCTTCTAAAAAATAATACGAGGAGCACACAGTAATCTGTAGATTTGGAGGTCTTTGGCCCAACCTTCCTACACTTCATCATTGGATTTTCGAGCATTGGATTCTGATTCTAGCTGGAAGGATAGATTTGTACCCGTGTGCTAAAGGTATTTTCATTGTTGTTTTTTCTTCAATTGTTGATAAGAATGCTATCGCATCTAAGCTCTAGTTTTACTATTCTAAATACTTGGTTATAAAACCCTGGTTCCCCTATTTTAACCCGCTTACTGAATCATTTTCCTACAAACCTATATGGATCAGGATGCCCCATTTACCTCTCCAATTTTGGAGTCGTGATTGTCTTGTTTCTATTGGCAATGCCTTGGGAACTACCATATATATAGATTGTCAAACCTCTGATTTTACTCATACTACTTGTCCCTAGATCTTAGTGGAACTTGATACCGCTAAAAACCTTCCTGTTACCATTGATCTTAGACTGCAAAAAAAAACTTGGTCGCAACCTTTAGATGTAGAAGGTGTTTCTGTTTAGGCCACACCTCTACTGACTATGGGATAGAAAAGAGCCAGCAGAAGAGACACAACTGGTGGAAATACACCCTCCCAAAACATCTGGTTTTCAAAGCCAAAGAGTATATAAATTCAAATGTAGATATAGAAGATGAGATTGATTCTGTCCCAGAAACCCCTCTTTTAGAAATTCCAGTTGTTGACAGCAAAGACAATATCAACGTATCTCTTTTAGTTGGTGACAAAAAGGAAAATACAGAAGATTTAACTTAGGAGAATAGTAATACCGTACCAGTTGGAAAATAAGAGGGTAAGGAAATTTGTCCTCTTTTATGTAACCCTTGAACTGGGAGACTTTAGCAGGCTGGATAACGGTGTGTAAAAAGAAAAAATTCATTTCCAAGACTACCGCTTCTCCACCTAGTTAAGATTTCTATTGTTGTTTGACTGTTCTTTTTTTCTTCACTTTTCTTTACCGAGTAGCAGCTGTTGGATCACTGTTCATCAGCTGTTTATTTGTTGATGTGTTGTTGGTTTTGGGCACTTTTCTAAGCAGAGTGTTTTCTGTTGTTTGGCATTCACGTTTTATCTGGATTTTTGAGCCTTCCTGTACAAGGGTATAGTCCCTTTAAAAAAACTATTTGCCAATAATAAAAAAATACCAAAAAAGTTAATTTCTAATACAATTTTGACCTTAAAAGTGATGCTGTTTGCACTTTGTGTAGTAGTGGGTTCCCTTACATGAACAATACTTTCTCTTATTATAAAACACTTGAGGTCCATCCTTTCCTTGAATTTGTTTTTGTCCTTCCGAAGTTGTGTTTCTAAAATGATTCAACACAAATTTTCAACGTGTGTATTGAGTTGATAATCAATACAACGTGGAGATCTTTCCAATATAAAAGATCCTAAAATATTGACATTCTCTTCATCTCATTTGGTATTTTATTGTTTGATCATTAGGTGTTTGTTGGTGTGCCTCTTCATAACACTTACACATTGTCTCAATTGTGCCATCAAACTTTCCCTTTTGTAAATTCTCGAAAGGTGGGGGGAGGTCATTTGAAATAATCTGCAGTGCCCTTCAAACTCAAAATTCTTGAGTTGTTTTAATCACCTAGAGGTTAATTGATCGACACACCTTGGACATGTGAATACCCCCTTCATACAAAGACCTATGTCAAAAAAACATAAATAAAATTGATCATAATATATGTTTATTGTAATACAAACTCGCATGAAAATGAACTCTCAAAATTTTCTAAACCTAAACATATTGCAAATATTGGGTAATTATGAATATAACAACCCAAAATTCCTTAGCATTTAAAGCCTTTACTACTCACTAATTTCACAACACATCAAAAATGTGCATGTCATTCGAAATCTCAATCAAATCCTCTATAAGTAGTGCAAGTTAGATGTTTGTGTTTTTCACTTGATTCTTCTCTAAAAAATAAGAAAAAGTTAAGGTGCTCCTTTCATATATCCAACTAGAGGAATATTATAGTTAATCAAAATGACAAGCCATATTGAATAATTTGTGGCCATGTTACCAAAGGAACTCCACCTATAGTTATCCAAGATTTACACTAAATAATTTTCTATGAACTTTTACAGACCATGCTCTCTATATATGTTTCATTATTTTGTAGTCATTTGGCACATGCAATACACCCTCTGTTTCTAATATCATAATTTCATTGATGTATATGCTTCAATAAATCTATAACATGAAAATGTCACAATACTTTTTTGTGAAATTGTGTGTCTATTCACACCTTTCCAATAGCACACTTGGCCACAAATATGGCACACCTTTGCATGTTCAATCTCACCTATATATCATAAATCATTGATACAAACATCATACTTCTTGTATCCAATTGCTAGAGTGAAAAAAAAAAATTGTCCATCTTTATGCTATTAGACCACATTCCCTTTTGGAAGAAGCACATATTTTACTAACCTACTAAGTTTTCAATTAAAAATATTGATATGTGGATGTTATCTATAAAATAAAATGCAAATCTACAACTGCATACATTGATATAATTGACTATAAACAAATAAATTGGTCTAAACATTGTACCTCAACAATGAAGTAGGACTTGTCTCGGTCCATCCATTATTTTCTTTAGCATCCAACACTTCTAAATTTGCATGCAACAAAAATGACATACATGTTCCTAGTTAAAGCAATGGAGTTCTAACATCTTGTTTTAGGGCCTAATATGCTTTATCATTGAACTCATCATGTTTGAATCTCCATATTATTGTTTTGGTCTTCAACATGACTTTCCCTAATACCCATGTCCATCTCATAATTATTGATTTCATATTTGATCATGTTGTCATGTTGAGCAATAAAGTAATTTAACATGATGTCATCTATATGTGATCTTATACATTTTCTTGTAACTTTTCCTAGCCTAAGGGAGGGAAAAATTAGTACAATCAATACTTACATTAACTTCATTTATTGTTTCCACTAATAAAACCATGGGTTCAAAAAGATTATCTCAAACTTTTATTTTGATATTGGTAGGGAGCGGTGGGTCCATAAGGTGAACCCAACATATCCCATTTAATATAATTAAAGTGTGTCTAATAACCTAAGTCAGATACATACTCTTGGTTTGAATATAACACCTCATTTTGTACAAATATATACTAAAAGATGGTAATGAATATAAGGTGTCATGGATACTTACCTCATCAATCCATGATAATGTTGGCATATAATTCAATTATATAGATGACATTACTTACAGGGATAGTTCCCCTTGCTCTATTTTGTCAAAGTTACCTCCTCTTTCAGGTTGCATCCACATAATACATTTAAATTTTTTTTTTAATAAAAAAGGATATAATTATCATTTCATAATTGTTAATTCAATAACATACCACAATATGATTGGTATGACTATCAAAATCGGTATTCATATCAAAATAATGTAATGAGACTGAATTTGTAAACATATTTGAATCCACGTATACTTATTTCAATAAAAATAAAATCCTCAAATCCTTTATAGTAATCTGATTTAATATTTTTAAAAATATTTTCTTATTTTCATCATTATAATAGATTGAATATACAAATTAAGTTTGCTTTTTTAGAATGGGCACTAAAAATATACCTATTGATGAGATCATACACCTCCACCAACAAGTGATATGACTTCTATGGTTTTCAAAATCATTCCTCATAACAAAATAGTGTAATGAGAGTGAATTCGATAAAAAGTTATAAATCTCATATCATTATTTCAATTGAAAAAACTAAATCCATGGCTAATAATATATCTCTTATCTGTTAGTAATGATTATAAGCAAGAGATAATAGTTTTAATGTCACATGGCTAATAATAGTCAAGGTTTGTAAAAGAGAATGGAATAGACAAAGATATGTTATTATATCTTAATTTATTGCATAATACATTAAACATAATCCTTCATGCCAACATGAAGGAGAAAGAAGGGTTAAGATTGCCTACCTTTGTGAAGACACTTATGGTAGATTAACCTTTCATGGTTAGTATCACCTTGTGAGAGAGTCGTGGGTGGATCACAAGAGGAATAGGTAGAAGACCTAAGTAGACCAAAGTTGATGATTTCAAAGACTTGGTGCACCTTATAGGCGCAACTCATATTCATGTTGTTCCTAGTAACCCAATGCTCTAAAGCAAGCCTCTGAGTATAAGTTCTAGTAAACCCTAAACCTCTGAAACCTCTATACAACATATTTGAGAGTGAGAACAAAAAAGACAATGTGATGATGATGTAGAGAAATGAGAACAATGACACCCTTAAATAAGGGAACATGACTTCAAGCCATAATATCTCTTAGCCCACAATGTTGACCATGTTGGATGTAAAAAGGGTTATGCTTGATTGCCTCGACTAGTAAGCTATAAACAATCGTAGAATGTAAGCTGGAGGAGAGATAAATAAGATGAAGTAAAATACTAATAAGAGAGATGAAGGTGATCTGAAGGGGGTTTGAAGGTGAAAGGTACCATAGGAGGATATGAAAGTGATAATACTAGGGATATCCAGTTGTCATATAGAGGTAGTAGAAGTGTAGTAAAGAGACATTCTAGGGAAAACTAGTGTGATGCCACATACGATGACTCTTTCACTGGGTACTGCCAACTAACCCACTCTTATTCTCGGTATGCCCCTTGAGGTACACATTCGAGGAGATTAATGTGCCAACCACCTACAAATAGAAACCACTAGTAAGAGTGAAAAATAAGGTGTATACACACTCCCCAAAGCACGTCCCAAATAGGGTAGTGATTGTTGCGCAAACTCACACTTATTCTCACTAAGCAACAACTTATTCTATTTCAAAACTTGAGCCAAATGCATTAGATGCTTATCATAACTTAAAAAAAAAACAATATGTCATCTAAATATACAAGGACAAGAATTTGTAAATGACCTCAATACTTAATTCATCACTCTAATGAAATTTTAAGAGCATTACACAAACCAAAAGGAAGTACAAGATTTCATATAAACCTTGCCTTTTCTTTGATGTGTTTTTCCACACAGCTCCTCCATTATTCTCACCTAATTGTATCTGTATGTCAAACCTTAATTTGTAATCTTGTTGGCATGCGGAAGTGGGTCCAAGATATCATTTCATTGAAAATAATACATGTTCTGGATCTGTAGCTTATTCAAGGCCCTATAATCGAAATATTATCCATAAATGACTTTTCAAAGGACAATGAGAGTAGGGTTAGTGTGTGGACAAGTGCTAGGAAGAATTACACCTTAATCTAATCTAAAAAAGATTGAATTTTCTCATTTACTATTTTTTCCTCCATTGGCAACTATTAATGGAGAGCAAACAATCTAATGTTAATTCAATCTCATGCTTTGTTTCTCTCTTGGATTGTTTCATTTGAGCTCATAGAAAATACATTTCTAAAAAATCTCCACTATCATTAATCAAATATTTAGATTGGGTCGCCCTCACCAAGGAGACCTTGGACATGCCTTCATATGCATTAATGATGAAATTTTCTACATCCTTGACCAAGCTTAAACCATTGGCTATTTTGATGAAGATGTCATTTTTCATAGACATTTACAGGTTATCAAACAATATACCACACACTTCAAGGGGTATAACATCTATTCAACCTCATCTAAAAAATGCCCATGTATTGTTTGGAAAACACCATTCCCACTCGTTGTTTGAGCAATCCAGTGAGACAGGACGAGGATGATCATATGCAACCGACACAAGCTTATCTACTAACGCTTTGGAAATCAGATTTGCTTGTGAAAAAAATTAAAAAGAAGCATCACATTTTTGGTTTACTTCCTGGCATAATTACTAGGAGATGGGTATGAAGAGACAAAAACATGTACAATTTTTTTTAGAAACAAAGGAGATGGTACTCAGAGATGGCAATTTTTTTATTTACATATTTAAATTTTACAGAAAATAATATTATACAACCCAATATAGCCTAAGAAAAACATTAATACCTTTTTCAAGTTAAGACATTAAATATTGACAAAAGATAAAGAGTAAGTACACGTTTTTTTAGCACTCTGAACTTCATTGATGCCTTTAGAACCACTTAGGAGAGTATCCAAGGGTTAGCCTGCCAGATTAGAAAGAATGGGCTCACTTTGCCAGAATTGAATTTTCTATCTGGCGGATTAGCAATGAGCAGCTTGTTTCCTGCAACTAGTTTCGGCAACAAGTTGTCATTACTGAAGTTATAACATATAAATACTTGGCCAAGTGACGATATAAGCATGGCCTCATGGAAGGGGGGCTCCATAAATATCCCAGTGGGTGCCGGTGAGAAAATTTAGGAACATTTTAGCAATTTTAAGGTCCCATAATTTTATATTTGTTTCCTCAACAGTACATTATAAGATCCCATTGGACTTTTTAGTCCCATAGGCCTCTCCTTGTTCTTTACATTTCAGAGATTTACTATTTTCTAGTACTTGGTGGGAGCTGTCTTAGTCATGGGTAATGCACATTTGATAACTCTCTTTTCTTTCCAAACCCCAGCCTCTCTATACCTAAGCAGGCTAAAGGAAAGATATTTTTTTAATATTTTACCATATGTAGCAATAGAATAAAAGTAAAAATGAAAAAGAAAAAACGAGGCCATCAATACCTTATGTATATCCATTATCTTTGTTATTGAATAATTTTGGGCATTGCAGAACCTAGCGCCATGTGGCAGGTATGGATTCCTTCACTTGAATGTTCTTTCTTTCCAAACTCTTTCTATCGTTCCATGAGCAGATTGAAGAATGTGGACGATTGGCTTCAGCAGTATCCATGGAAGATTTTTGTGGGACAATCCCCTCTTAAATATGCATTTCGATATTTTGAAATCAGGATTGAAGAGTTTGATAATCTTGGCCAGAGCTTGAGATCGACCCTAAGACTTCCATAATTTTTTTAGCTGGCCGATAAATTTCCGTAGCTAGGTTAGATTTTCTAGATTTAGGAAAGTTAATTTGACTCATATGTGGGATCAATCTTTTGATGTTCTAATGCAAATAAAGGACCATAAAAGTAGAAAACTTGTCCAAAATCACCAAAGTTCAATGCAAACAACAAAAATTGATCGGCACTTACTTTCACCGTGCATTTGATATTCTTTCCTCAACCCCTACGTTCCTGATTGATTTTGACTCATTTGTAGAACTCAAACTATGAAAAATAAGATATTTGAACAAAGTCTTAAATCATTATCTATAACATCATCAGTAAGTGGAATTCAAAAGAGACGGTAGCTTTGTTAGTTCCTTTTGCACACATAAATTTGTGCTCCTCTTGCCCAGGGTTGCTCCTCTTGGTCCTACTGGATATCTATTTATTTCATGGAAAGTTGCAACTTGCAGACGGTGCATCACAAATAAAGAAGCATCGATAATAGTTTGATGTTACATTTCCAGTGATTTTGTTTGTTGTGCTTTTAAAAAATAGATTTTTATGTGCAAGATTATGCAGCCACTAGATGGTATCGAGCTCCAAAGCTTTACGGGTCTTTCCAAATGGAATGACCTTCAATGCATTCTTGTTTTTACATATCTCTACGTTCTTGCATAAGCTATCAGTTTTGCCAAATATGTGGTAGGAAAAATAACTTCTTTTGATATAGAAAACAAGCAAAATAAATTCACAAATTATAATTGCTCTTTCTGATTTCATCCAGTGAAGTAAATCGGTCATGAAAATTATGCAGTGCTATATCGATCTCCATAACCCGCGAAAAATGCCACAATACTTATTTTTACTATTACAAATTTACAAGTATTTTTTCCTTGGCCAAGGGCAAACTTTCTCAAGTCAAACATGTATCTTAAGGGTTGAAAATATCATTGCCGAGTTTGAATGCAAGGTGAAGATCATATAATTCACATGCACAAGATCTTGCATGATTTCTTCAAATATTAAACTGATATAATGGCTCATGATATCTTTCACGGCACTCTATCGTTTTAGTGGAGCTTTATGCATTTGTTCTATTAGCTATACAAGTTCTTTCGGCCCAGGCCAACACCATTTTGAGACACTGGAAGCAGTATTACATGATGTTTTATCTCTAGCATTATATGTTTAGTAGTAACCTTTCTTTTATCCAAGGTTGTCTAGGTGTGAAGGTGTGGGGCTACGTAAAGTGTCTGTACGTAGCAGCCAATGTGGGCTCACAAAACTTGGGTACGCGTGTGCAAGGTATGCTGGTGTAGTATGTAAGGGTACACAATGTGCAAGAGTGCAACCCAACAAAACTTGGCTATGCTAGATAGACTCATAACTGAATAAGTGATTCATCAAGCATAAATTTAAAAAACATTAATGATAATAGATAAATCATAAAGCATGATTTTATCTTGAAACTTAGCAAAGTTCAAATAAACTAAATTATAGTCATCAATATCATATTATATATTTCAAACTTCAAAGTCAAACATTGATATGTGTCATGAAATAATAACAAAATATTAAATAATATCGAAAGTGTCAAGGAATTATTTGTTACTTCTAGTAGTAACTGTAAATCAATATTACAAACTTATTTCATTCTCATATGACATCAAGACAAGTGAAAGAACTAGAAAGCTATGTAGCAACTAAATTGGAAAGATCCTCATTCACATCATCATTGTGCATCAATTGTTCAAGGAAATTCTCAATCTCAACATTCATTTTGACAGGGGTGGGATCATCAACAACACTCAACTCTGAAAGTCCATCTGCTAGAATATCCTCATCTAAACTAGTGTCCTCTAGTTCTACATCCCATTGCCTAGAAGGACCCTCTTTGTAGTTAGGATCTTGATGTGATAGCAATCGAAGGCTGCTATGGATGAAGACCAAGTTCTCTGCTCCCGTTGATTCAAGATGGTTTCTCTTCACATTGTGAATAAAACCATATGTGCCCCAATTCCTCTCACTAGCAGATGAGCTTGCCACCTGAGATAGCAAATGAACAACAAACCTTTGTAACTCTTTACACTGATCTCCAACATGAAGTGTCAACTAGTTAGTAGGATCCTTCACACCTAAATGAGTATTTGAATTCATGGATGAAAAGTCACCACATCCATGAACAAAGTGAACAAATTGTTCTTTGATGCTCTTTGCTTCTCGCCATTTCCATATATCTTCCTCACACATTGCATGAAACCGCATGCCACCTCTCCTTCAGCAAATGATGGCCTCTTTTTTCATTTTTTCAATGTCATACCACTTTGTATTTGAGGCACATGCAGTCATGTGTAAAGTTGTGTTGAGGCAATTCCACCTTACAAGTATCTCTACCTCCATTTGTGTGTAATATATAGGGCTCCTCCTATTTGCATTTGTAAAAATCCACTCATACATGGAATCAATGGTCTCATAAAGTTCCTTAAGCAAGGCGAATCGGTGTTTGCATGGTTGATGACATCTACTATGGGTTGCAAGACATTGTTAATGTATCTAAGCTCAAAGCAAAATGAATAATCTAGAATGAACCTCTTGACTTCCATTGAACTCTGTAATTTCCCTTTCCAGGCTGAAACTTAAAAAGAAGGGAAATGACACAAACCCAACTCAAAGAAAATGGAAATTTATAAAAGTCATCTGAATTTCTGGACAGCAAGGTACAACAGAAGGAAAATTGCAATATTTCACCACCAAAACCACTTTTACAACATCCACATCATGTAGAAGTTTTATAAATAATTTAGAACAAGTACAAGCTAAGAAATGAGCTTTAAAACCCTTAGTTGGAGTATATTTAATTAAATTTGCAATGGCAGTGGATCCACTAACATAAATGGCCAGAAGTTGAGATTCCAAGGTCCAAAATTCAATCTGAAAAATGCAACCAACCTTAGAAATTATGAGCAATCCAAATATCAACAAGAAATGAAATTTTGTGCACTAGATACCATCAAACTCATCCATTATGCAAGTCACTACCCTAGGAGAGGGTTTGAAATTTGCCAAACACTAATCAACAAACCCTTGCAAAACACAAATACTAAAATGTGTAGTTGTTCCACACTCAAAACTCTTCAAATTGGATCTCTTCCTTAAGCCCTTGCTGAAATGATGCCCTAACACTGAAATTTTTGAATGCAGCCCTAAAATACTGAAGTGAAACCCAATCGTGACCCCTGGATGAAGCCACCACTACAAAAATTGAGGGTTTTCGTCCTCAATTGTTGCAGTCTATTGAGGGTTTTCTATTATCATATGCAAAGAGAAGAAAGAATACAGAGAAGGTAAACTGCATTGCTCAAATGACACAAGTAGAGATTTATTTATATGTGAAGAGGTGGTTACAGATTGGTTGAACAGTTACCAACCGAACAACTACATAACTGCATTATATACTATAAAATGCTCTATTTTTTAACACCCCCTCTTAATGACTAAACCGGAAACAATACCAAGTTTGTCCCAAAATTTTGCAAATTTCCTAAAGCCCATATGTTTAGTCATTACATCTACAGACTGTGTCATAGGTTGTACTTCAAAATCAATAGTCCATGATTGTGTTGCCATTGTCGAATGGAGAAGAACCGCAAAACAAAAATATGGTTCAATGAACAAAAGATATGGCAAGTGGTCCACTGGTTCTTTGTTACGTGATTCATTGACCAATGATGAATCACCAATGGCTGAGAGTGTCATCCCCATCTCCAAAGTGATGAAATCAGAACCTTGGAGAGGTGGATTGAAAAATCTTTTCCAATCTTGTGTAGCCTGTTGGAGTCTATACAGAGACTCAGTTATCTTGCAATCGAAGTCACCTCGATCATGTCCTTGCAACACCATGTAGTGCTCATCCAAATTTATCAATAAGAGAAATGTGACCATTTGTGCAGTGGGAGTTAGAACCAACTCCGGAATAGTAGGAGAAATAACCATCTCCGTCTCATCCGTCTCAGGAGTGTGAGAAATAACCATCTCCGCAGTAGTAGGAGTGAGAAACAACTCCTCCTCGTCATCTATTTGCTCATCTATCCCCCTCTGTTGGGAAATATCTCTCACAACACAATGAGTGAATTGTTCATGCTCTACTATCCTTCGAGAAAGTATCTCTGAGTGAGTGGTTTGGCATGCCATCTCACCATGTACCGTTAGTGCATCTGGAATAGTGGAGCCTCCATCCATAACAAACTACTCTTCAGAATGAGAAAATCCATCTGCCCAAGGCATGTCCACCTTCTGTACATCTGGTACAATGGATACTCCCTCCACAATAGGTGCATGTAGGTTGATCGTATCCAAGTCAACAGATCTATGAGGAATGGCTTCCTCCCAAGGCACTGTAGCCTCCTACACATCCTGAATGGTGGAGATGTCCTCCACACTTGCATTCATGTTGATCATAACATAATCAAGACGTCGATACTAACCACCTTACCCAAGACCAAAGGTAATTATCCGTCTCTATTTCACATTAGAGACAAAACAAACTTCTTCCCACAGAAATCCATAGAAATATTGGTATTTTCAGTTAATTGATGAATAGATAGAAGATTATTTTGTAAAGAAGGTACATATCTAACATTCTGTACCAACAGTTTGTGAACATTATTCAATACAATGCATATATCTCCTATCCCTTCTACTGTAAGTGGTTCTCCATCAACTAGTACTACTGATTCAAAGCATATATTTGTAGTAAATGAAACATACCAGTCCCTACGACAAGAAAAGTGTGTGGACGCACCAGAGTCAATGATCCAACAACTGGTACCACTGTCATGCAAGTATGATGGCGTAAGACAATAAAGAGCATGCCCATCATCTAAATCCAATTCTTCTGCAATTGCTACCACATGTCCCTCATCACATGTCTTTTTTTTCTACTGCAAAAGATCATACTTTCACTTCCAGAAATCCTTCTTGAGGTGCTCAACCTTATGACAATAATAACATGTGACCTGATTCCAAGTGGAAGACTCACCAGAATGACGTTTCCACTTTCCCTTTGACTGAGTGACAAGAGCACTCTCTGAATGGTCACAATTAGATTCTGCCTGAAGTTGTCTTCGCTCCTTTTGCAACATGTAGGAACTCACCTTGACAAACATGAGTGTTTGACTTCTTCAACTAAGGCTCTCAAATGCTATTTGTTATAGGAATTTTTGTTGATACTCCTTTGACTTTGTAGCAAACACTGGAATATTAGTAGTGTAACGAATGATTTAAAATGTGTCACAACTCAGTCAACCTAAGTTCAGAACCCTGATGATAGCCTCAATTTAAGTAATAATTTGGGTTGCAGTATATGTCCGTATTTAGAGTCAATTGTTTGGCCTCAATCCATATACATATTTTTATGCTGCAAAATTTATATATATATATATATATATATATATATATATATATATATATATATATATATATATATATATATATTTATTTTATCATGCAACAAATGTCTATAACATGTGCTTCTAGGATGGATATAATTTGTTTTTTCTCATGTAGCAAATGTCTTCAATTGGGATCTAAAGCCTAAGAATGTATTAGCCAATTTAGATTGCAATCTTAAGATCTGCGACTTTGGAATTGCTAGGGTTTCCTTCAATGATACCTCAAATTCAGTTTTCTAGATGGTGCGTCACAAATAAATAAGCATCTTTGATAATAGTTTGTTGTTACATTGTTAGTGATTTAGTTTGTTGTACTATTAAAAAATAGATTTTTATGTGTAGGATTATGTAGCCACAAGATGGTATCGAGCTTCAGAGATTTGTGGTTCATTTTTCTCATAGGTATCAATACCCTCAAATGGAACTACCTTCAATGCATGCTCTTGTTTTTACATTTAATCTCTACTTCTTGGATAAGCTATCAGTTTTGCCAAATGTTTGGTAGGAAAAATAACTTCTTTTGATATAGAAAATAAGTAAAATAAATTCACACAATTATAATTATTCTTTCTAATTTATTCGCCTCCTTCTTCCAGTGAATTAAATTGCTCATGAGAGTTATGCAGTGTTATATTGAGCTCCATAACTTGCAAAAAATGCCACAATACTTATTTTTACTATTACAAGTATTTTTTCCTTCACCATGGGCATACTTTCCCAAGTCAAATATGAATAATCTTAATTTAGCTCTTGGTTGAAAATATCACTGCAGAGTTTGAATGCAAGGTAAAGATCATGTAATTTATGATCACGATCTTGCATGTTATCTTCAAATATTAAACTGATATAATGGCTCATTATATCTTTCATAGCACTCTATTGTTTCAGTGGAGCCTTGTGCATTTGTTCTATTAAAGTTCTTTTGGCCTAGGGAAACACCATTTTGAGACACTGGAAGCAATATTCCGGGGTATTTTGTCTTTAGCATTATATGTTTAGTTCTATCTTTCTTTTAGTACTAGCATTATATCTTTCCTTTATCTGGTACTATTTCTCCTTGGCCATGGGCATATACGTTTTACTTAAGTACAAGTATTTTTTCCTCGGCATGGGCATACATCTTTTACCAAAGACAAAGATCTTAATTTAGCTCTTGGGTGAAAAATATAATAACACAATTTGAATGCAAGGTAAAGATGATGTAATCCATGCACAAGATCTTGCATGATTTCTTCAAATTTTAAACTGATATAATGGCTCACGGTATCTTTCACGGCACTCTATGGTTTTAGTGGATCATTGTGCATTTGTTCTATACAAGATCTATTGGACAAGGCAACACCATATTGAGACACTGGAAGCAGTATTACAGGATATTTTATCTCTAACATTATATGTTTAGTACTACCCTTTCCTTTAGCCAAGTTTGTTTGGATGTGAAGGTGTGGGGGTACGCAAAGTGTACATACGCATCACCTAATGTGGGCTCCCAAAACTTGGATACACATGTACAAGGTGTGAGGGTGTGGTATGTGAGGGTACACAATGTGCAAGGGTGCAACCCATCAAGAATTGGCTATACTAGATAGACTCATAACCTGAATTAGTGATTCATCAAGCATAAATTTAAGAAGCATTAATGATAATCGATAAATCATAAAGCATGAGATTATCTTGAAAATTAGCAAAGTTCAAATAAATTAAATTATAGTCACTAATATCATATTATATATTTCAAACTTCAAAGTCAAACATTGATATGTGTCATGAGATAATCACAAAATAATAAAATATTAAAGAATATCAAAAGTGTCAAATAACTATTTGTTACTTCTAGTAGTAACTGTAAATCAAAATTACAAACTTATTTTGTTCTCATATGGCATTAAGACAAGTGAAATAACTAGAAGGCTATGTAACATTTAAATTGGAGAGATCCTCATCCACATCATCATTGTGCATCAATTGCTCAAGGAAATTCTCAATCTCAACATTCGTTTTGACAGGGGGAGGATCATCAAAAACACTCAATGCTGAAAGTGAATATCCCTTGTGGGATACCACTTAAAAATGCACCAAATATAGAAAATTGCAGCAAAGTAAAATACTAATTTTTATTGAAAATGTCCAGCTAGGACAACGAATGGTAATAAATTGATATCACACAAAATATTTTCCCACAGTGCATGAAATTTTGAGAGACACTTGCAATAGTAATAATAAACACTATAAAAACATTGTTTGGAATAATATATTGCTGCCAAAAAAAGTACAGAAAGACCTAAGCAGATGGAAACCTTTAGAGGTTCATGACCCTCTAAATACAAGAGCAAAAATAAGGGTCTTTGGAAATAACATTAATAGATACAGGTAATAATGTTTCCACCTTCAGATCTGAAATGACTGATTGGAAAACCCCCCAAATAAAGGCTACAAGTCACCTCACTTGGAATGGGGTTGGGAAATGATGGAGGCACCTTCAACGTGCTGCCACGCTCAACCTAGATGGCTACCATGAGTCTGATCTAGAGACCCTCTGATTGTCTTCCCCAAAAGCCCCCAAAAATCCTCGAAACCCTTCCTCTGAACCCTTTGGAAATATATTTGTAGCACGGCCCATAAATTGGCTCTAAGATCACAGACTAGGGTAGATCTCTCACTACCGAAGAATTCCCTGCTAGCTAGGGATGAGTCTCTCACCACCGAAGCTAGGGTCCATGTGGGATTTGACTCCACAAGTTGTAGAAATGTAGCAAAAGCAGCTGCGCAAGAAGAGGCTAAAAGTATGCGACAAAAAGTTCCTTTTCTTCCTTCCCCATCTCCTTATATAATTTTCCTTGGAAAACGAGCCCCCATAACCCTAGGTGCATTTCATTCCATGGAGGGGCCACTAACATAAAAGTAACTATAGTTACTTTTTCCTTTTTTTAGTCGCCATGTCCAAAAGTGACCCCTAAACGCCAAACTAGGATATTAAAACCACGGGCCCCTTCCCAAAAGCTTCCAACGTCCACAACCCCCCTGGGTGTGACCACACTTTGGACCCGTCTTGGCCCTTGGGTCATTTGGCATAGGAAAAAGGGGAAATTACAGTCCTCCCTTCCCAAAGTTCACTTGTCCTCAAGCAAATGCAAATTAGGATGCTGCAAAATCTGCTCCCCCTCCCATAGCATCCTCAAGTGGCAGTCCCTTCCATTGCACCAAATACTTGGTGATTACTTTGCTCCTAAGCCCCCTCTGTCTCATTTCAATAATGGCTTCTGGTTTCAGCACCAACTTCCCTTCCTCATCTACTGGCGGTAGCTCTGTAGATGGTACAATATGCAGTCCAAGCACCTTCTTAAGGCATGAAACATGGAAGACATTATGTATTTTACTATGCTCCGATAGCTCTAGCTCATATGCCACTACCCCTATTCAACAAACTACTCAGTACGAACCTTAAAATTGTGGTTTCAATTTCTCTACACCCTTTTGCTTTAGTAAGGACTGCCTATGAGGCTGTAAATGTAGGAACACTAGATCCCCAGCCTCAAAAGACCTCTCTGTCATGTGTCGATCTGCATATACCTTCTGTTGATTCTATGCCTTCTAAAGATTCTCTCTAAGACCCTTCAAAATACCCTGGTTCTCCTATAACCAATCTCGAGCTTTAGGAGTTCGGCTATCTGGTAATACCAAATCCATAAATGTCCTGGCATCATACCCATATAGGGCTCAGAAAGGGGTCATACCTATGCTCATCTGGTAGGTGGTATTGTAGCATTACTCACCCATGTGTAACCATTTAATCCATGCCCACTGGTGTCTTGTTACATAATTCCGCAAGTAGCCTTCTATCCACTTATTGACTATCTCTGTCTGCCCATCTGTCTGTGGGTGGTAGCTAGTGCTAGGGGTCAACTCTGTACCTGCTAGTCTGAAGATCTCCTACCAAAAGGTGCTCAATAAGATCTTGTCCCTGTCACTGACAATGTTTTTAGGAAACCCATGCAGCCTAAAAATACTGGTATAGAAGATCTGGGCCACATCCACTGCCTTGTGCCCCTTGGGTAGGGAAAATAAATGAGCATAATTAGTTAACCAATCAACTACAACATAAATTAAGCTATGCCCGTGCACCAAGGGAAGCCCAATGATAAATTCCATAGATATGCTTTCCCATTTCTATTCAAGAATGGGGAGAGGTTGAAGTAATCCTGTTGGGAAAGAACACTTAGATTTGGTTTGCTGGAAAAACATACACTCTCTGACATGATTAAGGACATCTTCCTTCATTCCCTTCCATGCAAATCTTTCCCTGATGAATCTGTATGTTTTGAAATACCTAGGATGTCTAGCTAGTGGTGTATCATGTACTGCACGAAGGATCTTCTCCTTCATTTTGGATCCTGGTACAAGGAAAATCCTATCCTTGTACAAAATGAGATCATCCACTACTCTGTATCGGTCATCCTACATACTACCTTCCATCATCTTCAGAGTATATACTCTCTCCCGGATTGTACATTTCTTCACTCAAATCCTGATTGTATATTAATCCGTCACCTGCCATTATATTTCTTCACAAAAATGACTTAATTAACCTTCAGAATCAAACAACATAAAATGGAGACATTCATTGTATTTATTTTCATTCGTGCCCTACTTTCTTGTTTCAACTATAATTAGACCATTGTCTTATTTTTAGAAATCAAAATGCTTTATAAATAAATCTTCATTCATACGCTGCACGAGTGCATTATTTTTTTAACTATAATTACAGATTCTATATTTATACCAAACTAAACTTTTTTTACAAAGTTTTATTAAAAAGCATTTGACCATTGACGGATCTCTCTTGTCATATTTTCATTTTAACTAGGTATTGACACGGATATACTTTTAAAATGTTTATGAAAAAGGATATAATTGTTATTAAGACATGGATTGTGTCTAGAATTATTTATATTAGTGTCATTGGTGGGAGGATTATTTGTAGAATTTGGTGGTGACTTAGCTTGTATTTCTATGAAATCTCTAGTTTGGAGATATTGAACATACGAAAAGCCATCCTTGTTAGGAGTGACATGCACATTGTGGTCCAAGCCCTAAAAGAGAGTTTCAAGAATTTATTGGGTTATTTAAATCCTATTACACTTAGTGGTTGGCATAGGTTGAGATAGTGAAAAAGTGCACCATGGATGGTTTCCCTCATTGGTGGGTACATAAGGGAGAAAGGAGCAACCCATGTCAAATCGGAATGGGCTAAAGGCTTGGTAGAAAAACCCTAAGGGGTGACATGATCATAAATGATGATAAGAAATTATAGGATCTAAAAGGAGAAATAAGTATGATAGACAAGAAGGTGATGATAAAGTGTACGAGCTAAGAGAAAATAAAATGATGAGAAGTTGATAAGATAAGAGATAATGAAACGTGCGGGGACCCACTCAATGGTGGAGTAAGATTCACATCAGGCTTACTGAAATGTATGCTAGTTATAATGATCAATATGATTATCTTCTTTCTTCTCAATAATATAGATTAGGATATAAGTAGAAGACCATTTTAGGGTGAACACCCAAGCCGAGTATAATGCTAAGGAGCCTAATGGTCGTGGATCTAAAAAACAATAATATCTATATTCACATCAAAAGTGTAGGGTTCCAAATCCTAAGTCTAAGATAGGGTGGCATCTTACTATAATCATAAGATTCCATTAGTACTGATTATAGGCAAGAGATATATCATATCTAGGTTAATAGTTTTAATGTCACATGGCTAATAATAGTCAAGATCCGTAAAAGGGAATGGAATACACAAAGATATGTTATTATATCTTAATTTATTGCATAATACATTAAATATAATCAATCATGCCAACATGAAGGAGAAAGAAGGGTTAAGATTGCCTACCTTTGTGAAGACACTTTTGGTAGATTAACCTTCCATGGTTAGTATCACCTTGTGAGAGAGTTGTGGGTGGATCACAAAAGGAATAGGTAGAAGACCTAAGTAGACCAAAGTTGATGATTTCAAAGACTTGGAGTACCTTACAGGTGCAACTCATATTCATGTTGTTCCTAGTAACCCAATGCTCTAAAGCAAGCCTCTGAGTATAAGTTCTAGTAAACCCTAAACCTCTAAAACCTCTAGACGACATATTTGAGAGTGAGAACAAAGAAGACAATGTGATGATGATCTAGAGAAATGAGAACAATGACGCCCTTAAATAAGGGAACATGACTTGAAACCATAATATCTGTTAGCCCACAATGTTGGCCATGTTGGATGTAAAAAGGGTTATGCTTGATTACCTCAACTAGTCAGCTACAAACAATCATAGAATGTAAGGTGGAGGAGAGATAAATAAGATGAAGTAAAATACTAATAAGAGAGACAAAGGTGATCTGAAGGGGGTTTGAAGGTAAAAGGTACCATAGGAAGATATGAAAGTAATAATACCGGGGATATCTAGTTGTCATATAGAGGTAGAAGATATGTAGTAAAGAGACATTCTAGGGAAAACTAGCCTGATGCCACATGCGACGAATCTTTCACTGGGTACTGCCAACTAACCCACACTTATTCTCGGTATGCCCCTTGAGGTACACATTCGAGGAGATTAATGTGCCAATAATCTACAAATAGAAACCACTAGTAAGAATAAAAAATAAGGTGTATACACACTCCCCAAAGCACGTCCCAAATAGGGTAGTGATTGTTGCACAAAATAACACTTATTCTCACTGAGCAACAACTTATTCTATTTTAAAACTTGAACCAAATGCATTAGATGCTTATCATAACTTAAAAAAAAACAATATGTCATCTAAATATACAAGGACAAGAATTTGTAAATGACCTCAATACTTCATTCATCACTCTCGTGAAATTTTAAGAAAATTACACAAACCAAAAGGAAGTACAAGATTTCATATAAACCTTGTCTTTTCTTTAATGTGTTTTTCCACACAGCTCCATTATTCTCACCTAATGGTATCTGTATGTAAAACCTTAATTTGTGATCTTCTTGGCATGTGGAAGTGGGTCCAAGATATCATTTCATTGAAAATAGTACATGTTCTGGATGTGTAGCTTATTCAAGGCCCTATAATCGAAATATTATCCATAAATGACTTTTCAAAGGACAATGTGTGGACAAGTGCTAGGAAGAATTACACCTTAATCTAATCTAAAAAAGATTGAATTTTCTCATTTACTATTTTTTCCTCCATTGGCAACTATTAATGGAGAGCAAACAATCTAATGTTAATTCAATCTCATGCTTTGTTGCTCTCTTGGATTGTTTCATTTGAGCTCATAGAAAACACATTTCTAAAAAATCTCCACTATCATTAATCAAATATTTAGATTGGGTCGCCCTCACCAAGGAGACCTTGGACATGCCTTCATATGCATTAATGATGAAATTTTCTACATCCTTGACCAAGCTTAAACCATTGGCTATTTTGATGAAGATGTCATTTTTCATAGACATTTACAGGTTATCAAACAATATACCACACACTTCAAGGGGTATAACATCTATTCAACCTCATCTAAAAAATGCCCATGTATTGTTTGGAAAACACCATTCCCACTCGTTGTTTGAGCAATCCAGTGAGATAGGACGAGGATGATCATATGCAACCGACACAAGCTTATCTACTAACGCTTTGGAAATCAGATTTTCTTATGAGAAAAATAGAAAAGAAGCATCACATTTTTGGTTTACTTCTTGGCATAATTACTAGGAGATGGGTATGAAGAGACAGAAACATATAAATTTTTTAGAAACAAAGGAGATGGTACTCAGAGATGGCAATTTTTTTATTTAAATATTTAAATTTTACAGAAAACAATATTATACAACCCAATATAGCCTAAGAAAAACATTAATACCTTTTTCAAGTTAAGATATTAAATATTGACAAAAGATAATGAGTAATTATACATTTTTTTAGAACTCTAAACTTCATGGATGCCTTTAGAACCACTTAGGAGAGTATCCAAGGGTTAGCCTGTTAGATTAGAGAGAATGGGCTCACTTTTCTAGAATTGAATTTTCTATCTGGCCGTTTAGCAATGAGCTTCTTGTTACCTAAAACTAGTTTCGGCAACAAGTCACCATTACTGTAGTTATAACATATAAATACCTAGCTAAATGATGATATAAGCATGGTATCATGGAAGGGGGGATCCATAAATATCTCAACAGGTGTTGTTGAGAAAATTACCCTGTGGAGGTAGAGCAATGCTTGGAGTAAGTATGAAGGTGATTTGAAGGGAGATGATAAGGTGATAATATTGAGGATATCAAGTGGTCATGAGAAGCTAACAAGAAGGTAATATGAAGGTGGTAAAAGTGTAGTAAGGATGCATGCTAGGGCAAGCTAGGGCGCTGACACACAGAGTGATTATCTCACTAGATACTAACCAACACAACCCTACTCTCGGTGATGCCTCTAAAGACATACAATTAGGGATATTAATGTGCAAACAAATTGCAAAGATAAATCATTAGTAAGAGTGAAAAATAAGATGTATACATGTATAAACATCATTTTTTTGAGTTCTTGGTTACTCAAGGATGGGTGGTGAGGTTTTTCATGAGTATTTGAACTATACGTATATTGGAATTATTTGAAGAAGAAAGAACAATTCATTTTCCCTTAGAAGGGGGTTAATGGTGAGATGAGTTGATAGCATTGGTTGCTATATTAAAGGTATCCTTTGTTGGTTTTGGGGGTTACTCAAATTCCCTCATAAGGTAGTTTTACCTCTTAGCTTTCTTAATGACATCCTCCACTGTCATGGGAGAGGAAGACCAAACCTTGTATTGTAATTTGGGATTCAAGGCTTTAAGAAAGTTTTGGAAAGTGATTTTGATTGTTGATAGTGGTATTGGTTTTATTTGCCATGGATTTTCATATTGATGAATATTTGGAAGGAATTTTTAGGGAAGCCATTTTATTGAAATTACTTAACTAAAACATTGACTAAGACCTCTAATTCAGTGATTGAATGAGAGGGAAACTAATCATACCATTATAAAGCATTACCTATTGTTTCATATTGATGAATTTTTGGATGGCAATTTCATGAAGTCATTTTATTGAAATTACTTAACTAAACATTTACTAAGACCTCTAATTCATTGATTGAATGAGAGACAAGATAATCATACTTCTTAAGCATTACCTTTTATGGTTTTGGCTAATAGTTTGGTAGTTGTATAAGTGTTGGTTTTGATCCACTCTTTCTAGAGCTTTCCAAAGGTTTTAAGATGAAGAGTGAGATAAGTGGATTTGTCATAAGGAATAGTTGGAGAAATCCCCCCAATGTCCATGGAAGAGATGTAAGGCTCTAAAGGTACATTTTATAATATTTGTAAAATATTGTTGTAGATTTTGAGGTTAGGGTATCGGGTTCTAATAAGAATTCAAAATCAATAAAGGGGAAGAAAAGTTATTAGAAGGTATTACAATGAATTGTTGAGGTTGAGATGCCATTTGTAGATTTTGGTTTTGTGTCTAGGTCATGTTATTGTTGGTGGTGGTTTGCATGAGAGCAATTTCATCCATCACTTTGACAATCACTAGATTGTGATCAAGAGGTGGATGTTGTCTAAAAGCAGGAAGATGATTGTTGATATTAGTGTTTTTGGTGGGAGGATTATTTGTAGAATTTGGTGGTGACTTAACTAGCATTTCTATGAAATCTCTAGTTTGGAGATCTCAGACATACGAAAATCCATCCTTGTTAGGAGTGAGATACACATTGTGGTCCAAGCCCTAAAAGAAAATTTCAAGAATTTAGTGGGTTATTTAAATCCTATTACACTGATTGGCTGGCATAGGTTGATATAGTGAAAAATTTCACCACGGATGGTTTCCCTCAATGGTGGATACAAAAGGGAGAAAGGAGCAACCCATGTAAAATTGGAATGGGCTAAAGGTTTGGTAGAAAAACCCTAAGGGGTGACATGATCATAAATGATGATAAGAAGTTCTAGGATCTAAAAGGAGAAATAAGTATGATAGATAAGAAGGTGATGATAAAGTCTACGAGCTAAGAGAAAATAAAATGATGAGAAGTTGATAGGATAAGAGATAATGAAACGTGTGGGGACCCACTCAATGGTGGAGTAAGATTCACATCGGGCTTACTGAAATGTATGCTAGTTAAAATGATCAATATGATTATCTTCTCTCTTCTCAATAATATAGATTAGGATATAAGTAGAAGACCATTTTAGGGCCAATACCCAAGCCAAGTATAATGCTAAGGGGGCTAATGGTCGTGAATCTAAAAGACAGTGATGTGCAAAATAATCAACCAATGATATTAGGTCTCATACTCTGTTGTTCATTAAATGTCAAACCAGGGGCGTAAGATTTTCAAAGGGCCTGCAAAATATATGCTACAGTACTTTGGAGTGAAGTCTTTGTAGGATAGAAATTCATCGAAGAGCATAAAGTAATGCTATGTAAATTGGAAAGTAAACTATGGAGGTTGCTGATCTGTAGATCTAAAAACTCAACACACTATGCACTCATTAAATTTGAGAAATGAAATGAATAACTAATAATCAATCCACACAACATAAATAGGAAATGAAGGAATAGGATATTCCCTACAATTCCTTCCGAGGGGGACCTTCCTCGTGCAGAAGTGAGTTCTGATCCTACCCTAGAAACTCATAGAAATACTTAAGAAGATAAAAAATTCATCTATTGAGCTATAACAATTAAAGATTGCTACATCAAAGAGAGATTACAATGAACTCAAGAGCACAACTCACATTAATATATTCTATCTTCACACATTTACAATTCTTCTTTTCTCACACAGTTATCACTTCATTCCTTAATCTATCACTCCTCTCTCCATGTACATTTCTATCTGAATATATATATATATATATATATATAGACATCACTAACTTATTCTATACTAGGAATATGATCAAAAACCACTCAAACAAATTATAGCTGTTTGGTTTCATATTTGTTGAGTGAAGACAGATAATTCCTATCTTATTTGCATTATAGCTTTCTTTGGCTACGGGAAGCTGGAGGTGCATACTACTCTGTTGCTGCAGGCAGTTCTAGAAGATGCTACGGGTAGGCCTGGAGCTTGCTACGGGTAAGATAAATCACCCAAAGACTTCTTAGACTTGTCCAAACAATGCTGCCACTTGGTTGACTCGTTCTCCAACTTCATATGCTTAGCTCCATATACTTCATGATGCCGCATTAATTTTTGAATACCATGATTCTCTCTTATCATTTTCCAACCAGTGGCTACGGGCTTCTATAGGATCACAGTCAACGGCTACGAGCTGCTGTAGGAGCACGACCAAAGTTGCTACGGGCTGGGGCCTACTACTTCAAAATCTTATGGCATCTTGTATTTTGTTCATAGAGACATCAAAAACATTAGTTTGCACAAGAGACAAGATTCACCAAAGTAAATAAGTATATTAAATCATAATGAACATATAAAACTAAATATATGCAAAATCATAAGTTTATCTCATATCAACCATCAAGAGGAGACCAAAGTCTCAAAATTGTATGTGCAAGAGGCTTCAAAAAGGATTTAGATGGGGCCAAAACATGCCAATATGTGGCCTCATCAGAAAGTACAATCTATATTCCTATAAAAAAATGTAGGGTTCCAAATCCTAAGTCTAAGATAGGGTGGCGTCTTACTAGAATCATAAGATTCCAATAGTAATGATTATAAAAAAGAGATATATCATATCTAGGCTAATGGTTTTAATGTCACATGGCTAATAATAGTCAAGGTCCGTAAAAGAGAATGGAATAGACAAAGATATGTTATTATCTCCTAATTTATTACATAATACATTAAATATAATCAATCATGCCAACATGAAGGAAAGAGAAGGGTTAAGATTGCCTACCTTTGTGAAGATACTTTTGGTAGATTAACCTTCCATGGTTAGTATCACCTTGTGAGAGAGTTGTGGGTAGATCATAAGAGGAATAGGTATAAGACCTAAGTAGACCAAATTTTATGATTTCAAAGACTTGGCGCACCTTACAGGCACAACTCCTATTCATGTTGTTCCTAGTAGCCCAATGCTCTAAAGAAAGCCTCTAAGTATAAGTTCTAGTAAACATGTTACGCCCTTAACCTATTGCTTGTATTAGGATATGAGTAGCCGACTTGTGGCTTACCATATCATTTTATTATATCATTTATACTTTCTCATGCTTAATAGGTCAGCCTTGGTGATGGCCATAGCATATGAACAATATATATAGGGGATTATAGGTAGTATTTCATTTTTTTTAGCATTTGAGTCTTATTATATGGTTTGGAGGTTGCCCCCTCGAAGTGGCGAAGCTATTCTAATTGCATATTGAGATCATTATTCTAAAATATTGTGTTATTTGGTGTTCTATTGTTGCTCTTAATCTGAATTATACAAGTAATTTCATTACAAGTGGTATCAGAGCTGCGATCTGGGCCGAAATTAGGGCAAAAACCCTAAGTTTTTGTTTCCACCACATATTACAAAGTAGAGTGAATTGGTGGGATATATTTTTACCAGAGTTGTGAAGAATTTCAAGTAAGGTACCCTCAAAATTTTAGACTTTTTTGATTTATTTTGCAAAAGTTATTACAAATTTAGTATTTTTCATAAAATCGCTCCCTAGCGTGTAAATTGTGGAAAATTTTCAAGTTCTTTACATTTTCGGAAATCTCTCAAAAAAATAGTATTAGTATCATCTCTGTGTTTTTTTGTTCAACTGAAATTGTATCGAAACCCTAAACCCTAAGGTTTGACATCATGACGGGGCCTTCCACAAGAGCAAAAAAGAATCCAGTTACTCCGTGTAAAACCCTAGATAAAGATGGCATAGTGATTGAAGAGATGGAATCAGAAGGGGTAAATACAAATTCCTCAACACTATGGTTTACCTCAGTTGATCATAAGGTGAGCCAACTTGAGTATGAGTTGCGAAATGTACAATCTGAGATGGCCTCTAAAGGAGGCATAGCCCAAATCAATCATTGGTTGGATGATATCATGTAACATGTAAAGGGTAACCAGTATGGCCCAAATCTAGCCCATATCAACCAAGGAGGGCCTTCAGTTGAAAATCATGGACAAACTAACCATATTGGATCACTTTTCTAGTCCCATCAGAATCAAACTTATTCGCAACCACGGAACATGATGCTGAAATTGGATGTGCGCAAATTTGATGGTAAGGATCCCTTGAATTGGATAAATCAAATGGAGAACTTTTTTGAGTTACATCAAACACCATCAGGAAAAAAGGTGACATTGGCATCCCTATATCTTGAACCTAACCAATTTTTTTGGTATCGTTGGTTATGTGCTCAGAGGCAGAAGTATGGTCTAGGTGTCACTTGGATAGTTTTTACCGAGGAGTTGCAATTGCACTATAGTTCCAGTGTTTCAGAGAACTACTTTAGTCAATTAGCAAAGTTATGGAAAATAGGATCAGTCAAAGATTATGTGCATCAATTCCAAAACCTATCCTTAAGGGTAGAGAATATTCCAGAAGAGAATCTGAATGACCTGTTTTTTGGGGGTCTTAAGAACCAAATAGATCATAAGGTACGTATGTTTAATCCAATCAAGCTTTCTGATTCTATTATCATGGCACGTCATGTAGAGGAAAAATTTATTTGTATTAAGAGGCCAACTTTCATTAATACCAGAGATCGTAGTATCTCTTCCCCTTCATTTGCTAGGCCAATTAGACTGACTCCTCAAAAAATGGAAGAAAAGAGAGCAAACGGATTATATTTTAACTATGATAGCAAATATGGACCGGGACATAAATGTGCTGAGAAGAAGTTGTTCTATATTGACAGAGGTAATGAGGATGATGAGGAAGCTGAAATTATAGGAGAGGCTGAGGAACCAGTAGAAGATGAAGTAGAGGATCACCAACCTACAATTTCTTGCCATGCATTGTCAGGTATTAGTACTCTAAACACTCAAGGTTATTGGCTATCTCAAAAAAACAGAAGGTGACGGTGTTCATTGACTCGGGGAGTACTCATAACTTCATAAATAGTAAGTTAGCTACCCGCCTCAATTGTTTTATTTACCCAGCTCCAGAAATGCAAGTTATGATTGTGGATGGTGGGATAGTCAAGTGCACAGGAAAGTGCCATAGTATCAAGCTTTCCATGGGAGACTACATGTTAGACTCACCTATGTTTGTTATTTCTATGGGAGGGGTAAATATTGTTTTGGGGGTCCAATGGCTCACAACCTTAGGTACTATAGAGATGAATTTCCAAGAATTTTTGATGTGATTTCATTCAGATGGAAGGACAATACAATTGAATGGGATGGTAGCTAAGTATCCATAGATTATTAGCTCTCATCAGATGCAAAAGGTTCTCATAAAAGGATTGGATGGATTTATAGCAAAGCTATTTTCCATAGAAGTACAAAATACAGATTCTTTAATGCCACCCAATCTTCAGAAGATTGTGGATGCTCACTCATCCGTTTTTGATGCAATTCCAAAGGGACTACCACTTATTAGGGATCATTATCATGTCATGCAGTTGATTCCAGGGAGCCAAACACCTAACATCAAACCATACAGATACCCATATTCCCATAAAAGTGAGATCGAGAAAATGGTGGAGGAAATGTTGAAGGCAGGTATCATCAGGCATGGTCAGAGTGCTTATTCTTCACCAGTGGTCATGGTATGTAAGAAGGATGAAACATGGAGGATGTGTCCAGATTACCGAGAACTCAACAATTACACCATCAAAGATAAGTTTCCTATTCCAATAATTGATGATTTACTTGATGAATTGCATGGTGCTGTTTATTTCACAAAATTAGATCTTCGTTCGGGGTACCATCAAATTAGGATAAAAGAGGAAGATGTTCATAAAACGGATTTCAGGACTCATGAGGGCCATTATGAGTTTTTGGTAATGAGTTTTTGGTAATGCATTTTGGTCTTACAAATACGCCCTCAACCTTTCAAAGCTTTATGAACACTATTTTTAGGCTGTTTTTAAGGAAAATTTTATTAGTTTTCTTTGATGACATATTGATTTATAGTAAGACATGGGAAGAACACTTACAACATGTAAATAACGTGTTGGAAGTTTTGGAGAAACATACTTTGTATGCAAATCCATCCAAATGTTCTTTTGGTGTACAAGAGGTAGAGTACTTGGGTCATATTGTATCCCATGAAGGCATCAAAGTTGATCCTCAGAAGATCAAAGCTATGGTGGAATGGCCAAGGCCCAAAAAACTCAAAAATCTTCGTGGGTTCCTAGGACTAACAGGGTACTATAGAAGATTTGTGTGGGGATATGGTAGAATAGCAACCCTGCTCACTGCATTGCTAAAGAAGAATGCCTTCCATTGGATAGACATAGCCAATAAATCCTTTGAGCAGTTGAAGGAAGCCATGTGTAGCTCCCCAGTTTTGGCTACTCCCAACTTCTTAAAAACCTTCATTGTTGAATGTGACGCTTCAGGATCAGGATTGGGAGTAGTTCTAATGTAGGAAGGAAGACCAATTGCATTTGAGAGTCACCAATTCAAAGGAAAAGATCTGATCAAACATGTCTATGAGAAAGAAATGATGGTTATTCTTCATGCGGTCAAGTAATGGAGGCCCTATCTCATGGGTAGACACTTCAAGGTAAAAACTGATCATGATAGTCTCAAATATGTTTTGGAGCAAAGGTTGTCATTTGAGGAACAACAAAAGTGGGTAACAAAAATGTTGGGTTATGATTTTAAAATCATATACAAAAAGGGTAAAGAAAATGTAGTATTTTATGTGTTGTCCAGAAGGGATACATCCATAAATGCCTTACTACGTGGAATGTCCATGTTGACGGTCTATTGGGTGGATGAAACAAGATTGGAATGGAATCAAGATAAGGATACACAATCTCTAATATAGAATATCAAGCAAGGATCTATGACATATAAAAAATTTGAGTGGAAAGGTAATGCCCTATGGTACAAGGATAGGTTATACTTGAGTAAATATTCTGAGTTGAAGCATAAGATTCTTGCAGAGCTACATGCTCTACCTGTTGGAGAACACTCTGGGTTTTTGAAGACATATCATAGAATAAAAAGAGAATTATTTTGGGAATGACTCAAGGGGGATGTAAAAAAGTTTGTATCAGAGTGTTTAGTGTGCCAACAGAACAAAGGGGAAACAATTAAGACACCAGGTCTGTTGCAACCCTTACCAATTCCTAGCCAGAGATGGGAGGAGGTCTCCATGGATTTCATCACTGGATTGCCTTGTTCAGAGGGTAAGAATGTTATTTTCATGATTGTGGATAGGCTCACAAAATATGCCCATTTTTTTGCCCTATCACATCCATTTACATCCAGTATAGTCGCAACTATTTTTTTGGAGACAGTTCAAAGGCTACATGGAACCCCAAAGATAATTGTAAGTGATCGTGATCCTATTTTCACAAGTAATTTTTGGACGGAATTATTTTCATGTTTGGGTACTCAGCTAGCTCACAGTTCATCTTATCATCCTCAAACTTATGGGAAAACATAATTGGTCAACAAATGCTTAGAAGGGTATTTACGTTGTTTTGTATCAGATAAGCAAGAAATGTGGATTAAATGGTGACCACTGGAAGAATGGTGGTATAACACATCTTTTCATACCTCTTCTCAAATGACCCCATTTTTAGCATTATATGGTTACCATCCACCTTCTATCACTTCCTCCTTGAGGGTGCAAACTAAGGTCAGAGATGTTGAGGAACACATTCAACATCAACATTAGGTTTTGGCTAGTTTGAAGGAGAATTTAGCATTGGCACAAAACAGGTTGAAACAATAAGCATATCAACACTGTAGTGAAAGAAATTTTGAAATTGGTGACTGGGTTTTTGTACATCTCTATCCCTACAAACATATGTCCCTAAAGCAACAGAAAAAGGAAAACAAACTTGCTCCTAAATATTATGGCCCTTATTAGGTTCTACAGAAAATTGGCAGTGTTGCTTATAAACTAGAGTTGCCTCCATCTTCACACATACACCCAGTATTCCATGTTTCATTCCTGAAGAAGGTTAGTGGACAGAAATTTGAAGCCCAGACAGAGTTACCAGAACTTGATGAAGAAGGAAGAATTATTTTGGAGCCAAAGAAGATTCTGCAAACACGTACTAAGAGGCTGAGAACTAGAGACATTAAAGAATATCTGATCAAGTGGAAGAATCTGAGCATAGAAGACGCCACCTAGGAGGATGAAGGTTTTAAGCAGCAACATCCAGGATTATTCAACGTGGAGGACAACATTGGTTTGAAGGGGAAGGGCACGCTACGCCCTTAACCTATTGCTTGTATTAGGATATGAGTAGCTGACTTGTGGCTTACCATATCATTTTATTATATCATTTATACTTTCTCATGCTTAATAGGTCGGCCTTGGTGATGGCCATAGCATATGAATAGTATATATAGGGGATTATATGTATTATTTCATTTTTTTTAGCATTTGAGTCTTATTATATGGTTTGGAGGTTGCCCCCTCGAAGTGGCAAAGCTATTCTAATTGCATATTGAGATCATTATTCTGAAATATTGTGTTATTTGGTGTTCTATTATTGTTCTCAATTTGAATTATACAAGCAATTTTATTACAAAACACTAAACCTCTGAAACATCTAGACGACATATTTGAGAGAGAGAACAAAGAAGACAATGTGATGATGATATAGAGAAATCATAACAATGACACCCTTAAATAAGGGAACATGACTTGAATCCATAATATCTCTTAGCCCAAAATGTTGACCATGTTGGATGTAAAAAGTGTTATGCTTGATTGCCTCGACTAGTCAGCTATAAACAATTGTAGAATGTAAGCTGGAGGAGAGATAAATAAGATGAAGAAAAAAACTAATAAGAGAGATGGAGGTGATCTGAAGGGGGTTTGAAGGTGAAAGGTACCATAGGAAGATATGAAAGTGATAATACTAGGGATATCCAATTTTCATATAGAGGTAGTAGAAGTGTAGTAAAGAGACATTCTAGGGAAAACTAGCGTGATGCCACATACAATGACTCTTTCATGAGGTACTACCAACCAACCCACTCTTGTTCTTGGTATGCCCCTTCAGGTACACATTCAAGGAGATTAATGTGCCAACAACCTACAAATAGAAAACACTAGTAAGAGTGAAAAATAAGGTGTATAGACACTCCTTGAAGCATGTCCCAAATAGGGTAGTGATTGTTGCACAAACTAACACTTATTCTCACTGAGAAACAACTTATTCTATTTCAAAACTTGAACCAAATGCATTATATGATTATCATAACTTTCAAAAAAACAATATGTCATCCAAATATACAATGAAAAGAATTTGTAAATGACCTCAATACTTCATTCATCACTCTCATGAAAAATTTAAGAGCATTACACAAACCAAAAGGAAGTACAAGATTTCATATAAACCTTGCGTTGTCTTTATGTATTTTTCCACACAGATCCTCCATTATTCTCACCTAATGGTATCTATATGTCAAACCTTAATTTGTGATCTTCTTGGGATGTGGAAGTGGGTCCAAGATATCATTTCATTGAAAATAGTACATGTTCTGGATGTGTACCTTATTCAAGGCCCTATAATCGAAATATTATCCATAAATGACTTTTCAAAGGAAAATGAGAGTAGGGTTAGTGTGTGGACAAGTGCTAGGAAGAATTACACCTTAATCTAATCTAACAAAGATTGAATTCACTCATTTACTATTTTTTCCTCCATTGGCAACTGTTAATGGAGAGCAAACAATCTGATGTTAATTCAATCGCGTACTTTGTTGCTCTCTTGGATTATTTTGTTTAAGCTCATAGAAAACACATTTCTAAAAATTGTTCACTATTATTAATCAAATATTTAGATTGGATTTCCCTCACTAAGGAGACCTTGCACATGCCTTCATATGCATTAATGATGAAATTTTCTACATCCTTGACCAAGCTTAAACCATTGGCTATTTTGATGAAGATATCATTTTTCATAGACAATTACGGGTTACCAAACACTATACCACACACTTCAAGGGGTATAACATCTATTCAACCTCATCAACAAAATTCCCATGTATTGTTTGGTGAACACCATTCCCACTCATTGTCTAAGCAATCCACTGAGATAGGAGGAGGATGACCATATGCAACTAATGCAAGCTTATCTAATAATGCTTTGGAAATTATATTTGCTTGTGAAAAGAATAACAAAGAAGCATCACATTTTTGGTTTACTTCCTGGCATAATTAGTAGGAGATGGGTATGAAGAGACAAAAACACGTACAAATTTTTTAGAAACAAAGCAGATGGTACTCGGAGATAGAATTTTTTTATTTACATATTTAAATTTTATAGAAAATAATATTATACAACCCAATATAGCCTAAGAAAAACATTAATACCTTTTTCAAGTTAAGACATTAAATATTGACAAAAGATAAAGAGTAAGTACACATTTTTTTAGCACTCTGAACTTCATTGATGCCTTTAGAACCACTTAGGAGAGTATCCAAGGGTTAGCCTGCCAGATTAGAAAGAATGGGCTCACTTTGCCAGAATTGAATTTTCTATCTGGCGGGTTAGCAATGAGCAGCTTGTTTCCTGCAACCAGTTTCGGCAGCAAGTTGCCATTATTGAAGTTATAACATATAAATACTTGGCCAAGTGACGATATAAGCATGGCCTCATGGAAGGGGGGCTCCATAAATATCCCAGTGGGTGCCGGTGAGAAAATTTAGGAACATTTTAGCAATTTTAAGGTCCCATAATTTTATATTTGTTTCCTCAACAGTACATTATAGGATCCCATTGGACTTTTTAGTCCCATAGGCCTCTCCTTGTTCTTTACATTTCAGAGATTTACTATTTTCTAGTACTTGGTGGGAGCTGTCTTAGTCATGGGGAATTCACATTTGATAGCTCTATTTTCTTTCCAAACCCCAGCCTGTCTATACCTAAGAAAGCTCAGGAAAGATATTTTGTTAATATTTTACCATATGTAGCGATAGAATGAAAGTAAAAACGAAAAAGAAAAAACGAGGCCATTAATACCTTATGTATATCCATTATCTTTGTTATTGAATAATTTTGGGCATTGCAGAACCTAGGGCCTTGTATGGATTCCTTCACTTGAATTTTCTTTCTTTCCAAACTATTTATGTTGTTCCATGAGGAGATTGAAGAGTGTGGAGGATTGGCTTCAGCAGTATTCGTGGGATCAGGTAGTGGTGGAAGCTTTTTGTGGGAAAATCCCCTCTTAAATTTTCTTCCTCTATAGACTGATAATATGCATTTCGATATTTTGAAATCAAGACTGGAGAGTTTGACAATCTTGACCACAGCTTGAGTCAAATATTTAGAATTCCATATTTTTTTAGTTGGCCGATAAATTTCTGTAGCTAGATTAGATTTTCCAAATTTAGGAAAGTTAACTTGACTCATATGTGGGATCTTTCTTTTGATGTCCTGGATGGAAATGTAAGGACCATTCCTTAAAGTCGAAAACTTGTCTAAAAATCACCAAAGTTTAATACGTAGCATGACACTTTTGTTCTCTTGTTTAAAAATGATCTCGGCAATTACTTTCACCATGCATTTGAAAGATTCTTTCCTCAACCCCTATGCATTCCTGATTGATTTTGACTCATTTGTAGAACTTAGACTGTGGGAAACCCTCTCAAGAAAAATAAGATATCTAATAGGATACATTATGTACTAGTAAATAATTTGGATGGATATATCATATGAGTTATAACATAGCCAATTCCAGATTTGAAAATGAGTACATGTGGAAATAATAGTAAAGATCTAATCTGGGTGGCGATATATGTTCGTATTTAGAGTCAACTGTTTGACCTCAATCCATATAGTTATTTTTACGCTGCAAACTTTATATAATTTTTTTTTTCTCATGCAGCAAATGTTTATAACATGTGCTTGTAAGACGGATATAATTTTTCTCATGCAACAAATGTCTTCCATTGGGATCTCAAGCCTAAGAATGTATTAGCCAGTTCAGATTGTAATCTTAATATCTACTACTTTGGACTTGCCTTCAATGATACCTTAACTTCAGTTTTCTGGATGGTGCATCACAAATAAATAAGCATCTTTGATAATAATTTTTTGTTACATTGCTAGTGATTTAGTTTGTTGTGATTTAAAAAAATAGATTTTTATGTGCAGGATTATGTAGCCACAAGATGGTATCGAGCTCCAGATCTTTGCGGTTCATTTTTCTCAAAGGTATCAACACCCTCAAATGGAACGACCTTCAATGCATGATCTTGTTTTTACATTTAATCTCTACTTCTTGGATAAGCTATCAGTTTTGCCAAATGTTTGGTAGGAAAAATATAACTTCTTTTGATATAGAAAACAAGCAAAATAAATTCACACAATTATAATTGCTCTTTAAACTAATATAATGGCTCATGATATATTTCACAGCACTCTATTGTTTTAGTGGAGCTTTGTGCATTTATTCTATTATCTATAGAAGTTTTTTTGGACTAGGACAACACCATTTTGAGACACTGGAAGCATTATTACAAGATATTTTATCTCTACCATTATATGTATAGTACTACCCTTTCTTTTATCCAAGGTTGTCTGGGTGTGAAGGTGTGGGGGTACGCAAAGTGCTTGTATGCAGTAGCCAATGTGGGCTCACACAACTTGGGTACCCATGTGCAAGGTATGAGGGTGCGGTATGTGAGGGTACACAATGTGCAAGGGTGCAACCCAACAAAACTTGGCTATGCTAGATAGGCTCATAACTGAATTAGTGATTCATCAAGCATAAATTTAAAAAACATTAATGATAATAAATAAATCATAAAGCATGATTTTATCTTAAAACTTAGCAAAGCTCAAATAAACTAAATTATAGTCATCAATATCATATTATATATTTCAAACTTTAAAATCAAACATTGATATGTGTCAAGAGATAATAACAAAATATTAAAGCATATCGAAAGTGTCAAAGAACTATTTGTTACTTCTAGTAGTAACTGTAAATCAAAATTACAAACTTATTTCGTTCTCAAATGGCATCAAGACAAGTGAAAGAACTAGAAGGCTATGTAGCAAATAAATTGAAGAGATCCTCATTCACATCATCATTATGCATCAATTGCTCTTTCTCAATCTCAACATTCATTTTGACAGGGGGAGGATCATCAACAACACTCAAATCTGAAAGTCCATCTGCTATAATATCCTCATCTAAACTAGTGTCCTCTCATTCTACATCCCATTGCCTAGAAGGACCCTCTTTGTATTTAGGATCTTGATGTGATAGCAATTGAAGGCTGCTATGGATGACGACCAAGTTCTCAGCTCCCTTTGATTCAAGATGGTTTCTCTTCACATTGTGAATAAAACCATATGTGCTTCAGTCCCTCTCACTAGCAGATGAGCTTAACACCTGAGATAACAAGTGAACAACAAACCTCTATAACTCTTTAGACTGATCTCCAACATGAAGTGTCCACTAGTTAGTAGGATCCTTTACACCTAAATGAGTCTTTACATTCATGGATGAAAATACACCACGTCCATGAACAAAGTGAACAAATTATTCTTTGATGCTCTTTGCTTCTCGCCATTTCCATATATCTTCCTCACATATTGCACGAAACTGCATGCCACCTCTCCTTCAGTAAATGATGGCCTCTTTTTTGTTTTGTCAATTTCATACACTTGAGGCACATACAGTCATGTGTAAAGCTGTGTTGAGGCAATTCCACCTTACAAGTATCTATCCCTCCATTTTTGTGTAATATATAGGGCTCCTCCTATTTGCATTTGTAAAAATTCGCTCATACATGGAATTAATGGTCTCATAAAGTTCCTTCAGAAAGGTGAATCGGTGTTTGCATGGTTGATGACATCTACTATGGGCTGTAAGACATTGTTAATGTATCTCAACTCAAAGCAAAATAAATCATCTAGAATCAACCTCTTGACTTCCATTGCGCTCTGTAATTTCCCTTTCCAGGATGAAACTTAAAAAGAAGGGAAATGACACAAACCCAACGCAAAGAAAATAGAAATTTATAAAATTCATCTGAATTTATGGACAATAAGGTACAACAAAAGGAAAATTGCAATATTTCACCACCAAAACCACTTTTACAACATCCACATCATGTAGAAGTTTTATAAATAATTTAGAACAAGTACAAGCTAAGAAATTAGCTTTAAAACCCTCAATTGGATTATGTTTAATTAAATTTGCAACGGAAGTGGATCCACTAATAGAAATGGCCAGAAGTTGAGATTCCAAGGTCCAAAATTCAATCAGAAAAAATGCAACCAACCTTATAAATTATGAGAAATCCAAATATCAACAAGAAATGAAATGTTGTGCACTAGATACCATCAAACTCATCCATTATGCAAGTCACTAACCTAGGAGAGGGTCTGAAATTGGCTAAACACTAATAAGAAAACCCTTGTAAAACAGAAATACTAAAATGTGTAGTTGTTCCACACTCAAAAATATTCAAATTGGATCTCTTCCTTAAGCCCTTGCTAAAATGATGCCATAACAATGAAAATTTTGAATGTAGCCCTAAAATACTGAAGTGAAACCCAATCCTGACCCCTGGATGAAGCCACCAGTGCACAAATTGAGGGGTTTCATCCTCATTTGCTGTAGTTTATTGAGGGTTTTCTGTTATCATATGCAAAGAGAAGAAAGAATATAGAGAAGGCAAACCGCACTGCTCAAATGACACAGGAAGAGGTTTATTTATATGTGAAGAGGTGGTTACAAATTGGTTGAACAGTTACCAACTGAACAACTACATAACTGCATTATATAATATATAATGCTCTATATTTTAACACCCCCTCTCAATGACTAAACTGGAAACAATACCAAGTTTGTCCCAAAATTTTGTAAATTTCCTAAAGCCCATATGTTCAGTCATTACATCTACAGATTGTGTCATAGGTTGTACTTCAAAATCAATAGCCCATGATTGTGTTACAATTTTCGAATGGAGAAGAACCACAAAACAAAAATATGGTTCAATGAACAAAAGATATGGCAAGTGGTCCACTAGTTCTTTGTTATGTGATTCATTGGTCAATGATGAATCACCAATGGTTGCGAGTGTCAACCCCATCTGTAGAGTGATGAAATCAAAACCTCGGAGAGGTGGATTGAAAAATATTTTCCAGGATTGTGTAGCCTGCTGGAGTTTGTACAAAGACTCAGTTATCCTGCAATCAAAATCACCTCGATCATGTCCTTACAACACCATGCAGTGCTCATCAAAATTTCTCAATAAGAGAAATGTGACCATTTGTGAAGTGGGAGTTAGAACCAACTCCATAATAGTAGGAGAAATAACCATCTTCATCTCAACAGTACAAGAAATAACCATCTCCACAGTAATAGGAGTGAGAACCAACTCGTCCTCATCATCTATTTGCTCATTTATCCCTCTTTGTTTGGAAAGATCTCTCACAACACAATGAGAAAATTTCTCATGCTCTACTATCCTTCGAGCAAGTATCTCTGAGTGAGTGGTTGGGCATGCCATCTCACCATGCACCGTTAGTGCATCTGGAATAGTGTTGTCTCCATCCATAACAAATTGCTCTTCAGAATGAAGAAATCCATCCTCCTAAGGCATGTCTTCCTTCTATACATCTAGTACAGTGGATACTCCCTCCACAATAGGTGCATGTAGGTTGACTGTATCCAAGTCAACAAATCTATGAGGAATTGTTTCCTCCCAAGGCACTGTAGCCTCCTGCACATTCTGAATGGTGGAGATGTCCTCCACATGTACATTTATATTGATCGTAATAGGATAAAGACGTTGATACTGACCACCTTCACCAAGACCAAAGGTAATTATCCGTCTTTGTTTCACATCAGAGACAAAACACACTTCTTCCCACATAAATCCACAGAAATATTGGGATTTTTAGTTAATTGACGAATAGATAGAAGATTCTTTTGTAAAGAAGGTACATATCTAACATTTTGTACCAAAAGTTTATGACCATTATTCAATACAATGCATATATCTTCTCTCCCTTCTACTACAAGTGATTCTCCTTCAGCTAGTTCTACTGATTCAAAGCATATATTTGCAGTAAATGAAACATACCAGTCCCTATGACATGAAAAGTGTGCAGACACACCAGAGTCAATGATCCAACAACGGGTACCATTGTCATGCAAGAATGATGTTGTAAGAGAATAAACAACATGCCCGTCATCTGAATCTCGTTCTTCTGCAATTGTTGCCACATGTCCCTCATCACATGTCTTTTTTTTCTACTGTGAAAGATCATACTTCCACTTCCAGAAACCCTTCTTGAGGTGCCCAACCTTATGACAGTAATAACATGTGATCTAATTCCAAGTGGAAGAATCACCAGAATGATGCTTCCACTTTCCCTTTGACTGAGTGACAAGAGCACTCTCTAAATGGTCACAATTAGATTCTACCTGAAGTTGTCTCCGCTCCTTTTGAAATAGGTAGGAAATCACCTTGTCAAGCACGAGTGTTTGACTTCTTCAACTAAGGCTCTCAAATGCTATTTGTTATAGGAATTTTTGTTGATACTCCTTTGACTTTGTAGCAAACACTGGAATATTAGTAGTGTAATGTATGATTTAAAATGTGTCACAACTCAGTCAACCTAAGTTCAGAACCCTGATGATGGCCTCACTTTAAGTAATAATCTGGGTGGCGGTATATGTCTGTATTTAGAGTCAATTGTTTTGCCTCAATACATATAGTTATTTTTATGCTGCAAACTTTATATAATTTGTTTTTTCTCGTGCAGAAAACATCTATAACATGTGCTTCTAGGATGGATATAATTTGTTTTTTCTCATGTAGCAAATGTCTTCCATTGGGATATGAAGCCTAAGAATGTATTAGCTAATTCAGATTGCAATCTTAAGATTTGCTACTTTGTACTTGCTAGGGTTGCCTTCAATGAAACCTCAACTTTAGTTTTCTGGGTGGTGCATCACAAATAAATAGGAATCTTTAATAATAGTTTGTTGTTACATTGCCAGTGATTTAGTTTGTTGTACTTGTAAAAAACAAATTTTTATGTGCAAGATTATGTAGCCACAAGATGGTATCGAGCTCTAGAGCTTTGCGGTTTGTTTTTCTCAAAGGTATCAATACCCTCAAATGGAACTACCTTCAATGCATGCTCTTTTTTTTACATTTAATCTCTACTTCTCGGATAAGCTATCAGTTTTGCCAAATTTTTGGTAGGAAAAATAACTTCTTTTGATATAGAAAATAAGTAAAATAAATTCACACAATTATAATTACTCTTTCTGATTTATTCGCCTCCATCTTCCAGTGAATTAAATTTCTCATGAGAGTTATGTAGTGCTATATTGAGCTACATAACTTGCGAAAAATGCCACAATACTTATTTTTACTATTACAAGTATTTTTTCCTTGGCCATGGGTATACTTTCCCAAGTCAAATATGAATAATCTTAATTTAGCTCTTGGTTGAAAATATCATTGCAAAGTTTGAATGCAAGGTAAAGATCATGTAATTCATGAACACGATCTTGCATGTTATATTCAAATATTAAACTAATATAATGGCTCATGATATCTTTCACGGCACTCTATTGTTTCAGTGGAGCCTTGTGCATTTGTTCTATTAAAGTTCTTTCAGCCTAGGGAAACATCATTTTGAGACACTAGAAGCAGTATTCCAGGGTATTTTGTCTTTAGCATTATATGTTTAGTTCTATCTTTCTTTTAGTTCCTGCATTATATCTTTCCTTTATCTAATACTATTTCTCCTTGGCCATGGGCATATACGTTTTACTAAAGTACAAGTATTTTTTCCTCGGCATGAGCATACATTTTTTTACCAAAGACAAAGATCTTAATTTAGATCTTTGGGTGAAAAATATCATAGCAGAATTTGAATGCAACGTAAAGATGATGTAATCCATGCACAATATCTTGCATGATTTCTTCAAATTTTAAACTGATATTATGGCTCACGGTATCTTTCACGGCACTCTATGGTTTTAGTGGAGCCTTGTGCATTTGTTCTATATAATCTCTATCGGACAAGGCAACACCATATTGAGACACTAGAAGCAGTATTACATGATATTTTATCTCTAACATTATATGTTTAGTACTACCCTTTCCTTTATCCAAGTTTGTCTAGATGTGAAGGTGTGGGGGTACACAAAGTGCACGTATGCAACATCCAATGTGGGCTCCAAAAACTTGGGTATGCATGTACAAGGTATGAGGGTACGGTATGTGAGGGTACACAATGTGCAAGGGTGCAACCCATCAAAACTTGGCTATAATAGATAGACTCATAACTCAATTAGTGATTCATCAAGCATAAATTTAAGAAGCATTAATGATAATCGATAAATCATAAAGCAAGAGATTATCTTGAAACTTAGAAAAGTTCAAATAAATTATATTATAGTCACTAATATCATATTATATATTTCAGACTCAAAGTCAAACATTGATATGTGTAATGAGATAATCACAAAATAATAAAATATTAAATAATATCGAAAGTGTCAAAGAAATATTTGTTACTTCTACTGGTAACTGTAAATCAAAATTACAAACTTATTTCGTTCTCGTATGGCATTAAGACAAGTGAAAAAAATAGAAGGCTATGTATCATCTAAATTGGAGAGATCCTCATCCACATCATCATTGTGCATCAATTGCTCAAGGAAATTCTCAATCTCAACATTCGTTTCGATAGGGGGAGGATCATCAACAACACTCAACGTAGAAATTCCATCTACTAGAATATTGTCATCTAAACTAGTGTCCTCTAATTCTACATCCCATTGCCTAGAAAGACCCTCTTTGTAGTTAGGATCTTGACGTGATATCAATCAAATGCTGATATAGATGAAGTCCAAGTTCTCTGCTCCCTTTAATTCAAGATTGTTTCTCTTCACATTGTGAATAAAACCATATGTGATCCAGTTCCTCTCACTAGCAGATGAGATTTCCACATGAGATAGCAAGTGAACAACAAACCTCTGTAACTCTTTAGACTAATCTCAAACATAAAGTGTCCACTAGTTAGTAGGATCCTTCACACGGTAAACCTAAATGAGTCTTTGCATACATGGATGCAAAGTCACCACGTCGACGAACAAAGTGATTTTTTTCTTTGACGTTCTTTGCTTCTCGCCATTTCCATATATCTTCCTCACACATTGCATGAAACCACATGCCACCTCTCCTTAAGCAAATGATGGCTTCTTTTTCATTTTTTCAATGTCATACCACTTTGTATTTGAGGCACATGCAGTCATGTGTAAAGCTATAGTGAGGCCATTCCACCTTACAAGTATCTCTCCCTCCATTTGTTTTTGTAAAAATCCTCTCATACATGGAATCAATGGTCTCATAAAGTTCCTCAAGCAAGGAGAATCAGTGTTTGCATGGTTGATGACATCTACCATGGGCTGTAAGACATTGTTAATGTATCTTAGCTCAAATTAAAATGAATCATCTAGAATCAACCTCTTGACTTCCATGATAGTCTTTAATTTTCCTTTCTAGGATGAAATTTAAAAATAAGGGAAATGGCACAAACCCAACTCAAAGCAAAAGGAAATTTATAGAAGTCATCTAAATTTCTAGACAACAAGGTACAATAGAAGGAAAATTGAAATATTTCACCACCAAAACCACTCTTACAACATCCACATCATGTAGAAGTTTTATAAATAATTTAGAAAAAGTACAAGCTAAGAAATGAGCTTTAAAACCCTCAGTTGAAGTATATTTAATTAAATTTTCAACGACAGTGGATCCACTTACAAAAATGGCCATAAGTTGAGATTCCAAGGTCCAAAAGTCAATCCAACAAATGCAACCAGCCTTAGAAATGATTAACAATCCAAATATCAACAATAAATGAAATGTTACACACACATACCTAGTGCTTGTGTATCTCAAAAGAGGTCGGGTATTCATATCTAGACAACCTTTGTCTTTATCTAGTATTGTACACTTTCCATAGTTGTCTCGCCAGGGTTCGGGGGCGCAACCCCTGAGAATTTTTTTTTTGGCCTTAAAACATGTCTAATATACCAGGAAACGTGTTTTTCTCATATGGGTGGGATTTTGACCCATAGGTTTATGGGATTGTTTTGGACCATGGTTTTTGTACCCATGGTTTTGTAAAATTGCTTAAGCAGTTTGTTGAGCATAGCTCCAAACAGATCTGGGTATTGTATTGAGAGAGTGGTGGCTTGTAATAAAATTTGAGCAAGTGATTCTTGGTGGACGTAGTCCAAATTCGGTGAACCACGTTAAATACTATCTCTTTGTGTTGTGTTATTTTATTTTACACTTTTATTTGAGATCTGTAATATTTTCTGCATATTACTTTCTACTATTGTGATTCTGTGAGGGATTATTCCGCATATTTTATCCCTTATTTCCTAACACGTCATACCCAATATAAGTTTTAGCTACAAAAAAGAAGAAATTGACCTTCTATCAAGGACTTTTCCCTCTCTTATGCCTAATAACCAGATTGAGATTTCTTTTCCACACTTAGGCCTTGAAATAAAAATACTACTTCTAGCTTTTATCTTTTAAATATAGGAATGCGCAGTTTGCAATTCCTTTAAAATTTTCACAATCTTCCTTTCACCCACTGAACACATACACAAGGATGACATAAAAATAGAACCAAATGAAGCACGAGTCTAATATACACACAATAATAAAATTTACAACATAAAACATAACACCCACTTCATCAAATAAACAAAGATTCTTTCTGGAAAGATATACTATTTATTAGCGATTTTAAGGTGCAAGAGTGATCGTAAACACTGCCAATAATTTCAGATCCAGTGAGCGAAGTGATAACACCTCTTTTCTTCTCACAACACCCCACATTTTTTGTGTTCTTCTCTCTAATAACTGCCTCTCAAAGTTTTGTTTTTAAACTTCTCCAACTGTCACCTCCTCGAATCTACATAAAATAGAATCCAATGGGTAGTGGTGTAACGGTTCTTGGGTCTCCTTGTAATTGGGAGGTCCAAGGTTCAAATCTCGGCTTTGTGTTAAGGTGGCCTAGTATCGACGGTTTGAATACCTTGGTGATAGGGCACCACGATAATGTGGTTTAATCCGTGGGCTAGCCGAGAGTTTAAAACTTCCTTCCTTCGATGGCTTCATAACCAATGTGGGTTGGTGATGCCACAATGGGCTAGGGCCCCCTCTGTAGTTAACCTAAATAAAATAATATACAAAGAAATTTTAAATTTTTTATGAATAGAAATCTATGACAATTCACCATCCACATTTGTTTTTGAATATTTTTGTATTGATATATCATTCTTGATTCTTACTATGCATTTGTAATAAAATACAACCATCTTATGATTAATCGGTAAACTGAACAAATTGAACAAATTGTTCTTTGATGCTCTTTTCTTCTCATCATTTCCATATATCTTCCTCACACATTGCATGAAACCACATGCCACCTTTCCTTCATCAAATGATGGCCTCTTTTACATTTTTTCAATGTCATACCACTTTGTATTTGAGGCACATGCAGTCATGTCTAAAGCTGTGGTGAGGCCATTCCACCTTACAAGTATCTTTCCCTCCATTTTTTTGTAATATATAGGGCTCCTCCTATCTGCATTTGTAAAAATACACTCATACATGGAATTAGTGGTCTCATAAAGTTCCTCAAGCAAGGCGAATCGATGTTTGCATGGTTGATGGCATCTACTATGGGTTGCAAGACATTGTTAATGTATCTCACCTCAAACCAAAATGAATCATCTAGTATCAACCTCTTGACTTCCATGACACTCTGTAATGTCCCTTTCTAGGATGAAACTTAAAAAGAAGGGAAATGGCTCAAACCCAAATCAAAGCAAATGGAAATTTATAAAATTCATCTAAATTTTTGGACAACAAGGTATAGCACAAGGAAAATTACTAAATTTCATCACCAAAACCAATGTTACGATATCCCCATCATGTAGAAGTTTTATAAATAATTTAGAACAAGTACAAGCTAAGAAATGAGCTTTAAAACCCTCAGTTGGAGTATGTTTAATTAAATTTGCAACAATAGTGGATCCACTTACAAAAATGGCCAGAAGTTGAGATTCCAAGGTCCAAAATTCAATCTGACCAATGTAACCAACCTTAGAAATTATGAGCAATCCAAATATCAACAAGAAATGAAACGTTGTGCACTAGATACTATCAAACTCATCCACTATGCCACTACCCTAGGAGAGGGTCTGAAATTGGCCAAACACTAATCAACAAACCCTTGTAAAACACAAATACTTAAATGTGTGGCTATTCCACACTCAAAACTCTTCAAATTGGATCTCTTCTTGAAGCCCTTTATGAAATGATGCCCTAGCACTGAAAATTTTGAGTGCAACCCTAAAATACTAAAGTGAAACCCAATCGTGACCCCTAGATGAAGCCACTAATGCACAAATTGAGGGTTTTCGTCCCCAATAGGATATAAAAGAGGGTTTTCATCCTCAATAGCTTAAAGTAGAAGCACAAGTGCTTTTCTTCCCAAAATCAAGATGATATATAGATGATAGATGTCCTTTTGGAACAAGAAACAATTATGTTTAATAAAGATATATTCCTTGCATCTGTCCATCCATCCATAATGAATCATGATTGAACAACCCTATTTTTTGCAATCATTTTTATAGGAGAAAGATATTTCTCAACTCCCAACTTCTCTTGACCCAAAAAGGTGGTGCAAAGATTTGTGTATGTGGGAGGATTGTACATGTTAAAACCCTCCTTGTTGGCATCCACCATCTAATGGAAATAAGGAGAATGGGTCACATTTAATGGTATGCCAAATGCATAAAACAATCTAGTAATGTCAACTTCCATCTTAGTGCTAGTATCATTGTTAAACAAAGATGTGATGGAGGGATCACTGTGTTTTTTAACCATTGGAAGCATACAAGAAGGGATACTTTGTGGCTCGATTCCAGTACCAAACATATCATTGCCACCAACAACCGAAGATTGGGACTCACAACAAGGATCAATTTCAAAATCATTATTTACAACACTAGGTTATTTACATCTGATTTCTCTCATCAATTTTGGATCATACAAACACGCACACGAAAAGTGAGCCTACCCAATAAGTAAGAATATCTACCCCATAAATCCTCACCACTAAGGTTACATTTGACATGCTTTTTGTTCCCTCCTTTTCTTGACTAAAACTATGCAATAGTTTCATAGTGGATACTTTCTCTTGTCCTTCTCGAAAACCATACTTTATATGATGATATTAATATCCCTATTTTTAATAAAACACTAAAAATAAAATTATTAACTACATTAAAAAATCAGAGTATCAACTAAATCAGATCCATGTTAAATTGTTAATAAACATCTAAAGCATTCGCGTAAATTGATAAACATCTATATGATCTAGATTATAAATATTGTTTGATGCTTTTTTTTTAAATTTAAGGAATTAAGAGTTATGCTAGGGCATCATGCTATAGGTTAAATTTCCACACCCACACCCACACCCACATCGTGCATCTCAAAATAGGTCAGGTATTCACACTCGGAAAACCTTTGCCTTTATCTTTCCTTTAGTACTAGGATTATATATTTTATTAATCTGGTGTTATCATAGTTTCAAAAATTGCGATTAATTGGCGATAAATCATTTACAAGCATGAAAATTATTAATCTTTTAAAAAATTATGATTTTTGGTATGCCGATAAATCGGTGATTATTGGCGATAAAATACCCTCCAAAATCGTGGCAAGACTCGTCGAAAATTGTAGCTTAGGGTTAAATACAAAAATAGACCAAATTGATTTGTTTTTTCTCTTATTTTCTCTTTTCCTGACTCGTTTTTGCTACTACAACCTGCATTTACTCCATTCGTGGGCATTCGACGTGGGTAGGAGGGCACGCAAGTTTAGTTCATGGCCATTTTGTGGCCAGTTTGTGCCCTAGCAGGTAAAGAATACTGTATTTTTTTTCTTTTTTTTCAATATAGTGAATACACTGATTTTTCAATACTGTAAGTGTAAATATTAAAATTTATATTACAAATTTACAATAAAGTGAATACACAACTTTACAACTTATATAAAGTATACTGTAAAAAAAAAACTATTATACAACTTATATAATATATAGTATATTGTACAATGTATATATTTATATAAAATAACAGTCATATTGTATTTTATTTTATTTTATACATTTTGTATATTATGTACAATGTACATTATTATAAATTTATACTTATACTTAACACTTAATAAATGTACACTATACACTATACACTATACAAGTTTCCCATAATAGTATATTCAATATTGTATAACGATTTAAAAAATATTATCTATGAAGTTATCATAATATACTAACGTCTTCAATATAGTTTTTTCGTAATATACTAAATATTTTGGTCAAAAATTAATTAAAAATATGCATATGGGCCTATGGCATTCTATAGAGTCACTTCTTGCATCATTTAACATTGTTTTTACATTTAATTTAAGTATATTCTATGATTTTAAATTTTTTTAAAAATAGCGATAAAGTTGCCGATTAATGCCGATAAATTGCCGATTCCCGATTTCCGATTCAAAATTTGGTCTACTGATTAATCGTCAATAATAATTTTTTGAACTATGGGTGTTATTTCTCCCTCTTCATACCCAATATAAGTTTTAGCTATAAAACAAAGAAATTGGCCTTCTAATGTCCCCAAAAACACAAAAAAATGGGGACGTTTTGAAAATGTCTTTCGATATTCAAGGACGTCCCAGAGATGTCCCCCAAAAAAAATTTCTTAGGAAACATTTGGGGTATGTTCCCCCCCGTTCTGCTATTCTACCATCTCTAAAACATCTATTTTTGGGGGACACGTCCCCGTGTAACATTGTAACAAGTTAAAATAAGTACTAAGTATTTAAACTTATCTACTCCTAACTATATGAAATAACTAAATTCTAACATTCTCCTCTATATTCCATATATTGGAAAGCACAGGATATACAAAGGATCCACAAGATTAATCCAAGAGATAGAACCTACAAGTAATAAATCTACTCAAATATTTTAGAGAACAAAATAACATAGAATTATTTTATTCAACACTCCAAAGCTATAACACATGTCCCTAATTTTGTCTCTCCTTTCAATACTAGAATGGGGACAATATATAGGGGTCATAGCTTTTTATAGAAACAAAATCTTAATGTTTGCACAATAAAATAGGGAGATATTCCATTTCCCTATATTGGTGTGAATACCAAACACACATAATATAATAATTGTGAGAATCACAATTATATAACAATAAGATAAATATAAACCTATGTGTGTAGTTTACCCTAAGTGAGCTTATTACCTATGTGTACTAGAACTTGACATAAAAGCTATGTTGTCAGACAACAAAAATGGATACAGGTACGAAATGTGGAAATGTCAATTTTCAAAAAACCTTGGATACGAAATGTTACGGGAAATGTCCGTACAATGTGTGTGTGTGTGTGTGTGTGTGTGTGTGTGTGTGTGTGTGTGTGTGTGTGTGTGTGTGCGCGCGTGTGCATAGTACTCATTTTATAATTAAACTATATATTATATGACTAGGACCTAAATGCTGACGGACAAGACAAATCTAAACTAAATGAAAAGTATTTGAATGTATATAGCATGATCTAATAGATTGAACTATGTTAAAAAGACAAATAAACTATTACCTTGATGACGGTTTTCACTACGTGTCTACGCTGAGAATCGGAAGGTGCAAGTAAATTTTTGTGGAGATTGGAAAAAAATCACAGTCTCAGAGAAAACACAACGATTCGTGAGGTGAGCTCTCGAGGGAGGTGGCTGTGAGGGATAGTGTTTTTGGGGCTGGGATTGCAGTTAGGATCCATGGGTGGGTGGGTTTTTTGAGTGTACATGGAAGTTTCAAGTCTACGTGTAGAGGAACGGGAGATCGATGTGTAGGAGAATGGGAGGGGTTGGGATTAGGGTAGGTTTGTGTTGTACTCATAGACATTTCCGTGCCATTTCCTAGGGGTTTTGACCATGTTTCCGTACCAGAAACATTTCTGAGCTAAAATGGGGGGGGGGGGCTAGGCGTTTCCTGGTAACAGAGCATAAAAGGTGAACTACCTTACGTAAGTTAAACACACATTATTCCAACACTCTCCCATAAGTGAAACTTAGGGTGTGTAAAGTAAGTAAAAAATACGAGTCCCGACTACTAGCTTGAGAAGGTACTCATGTATAATCCAATTATAAGAAAAGGAGAATTTCATACTGAATTCCCCCAAAAGGATGACTTCCATTGACCCCACACAAAGATCATGTATATTTTGCATGGATGGGAATAATGTAAGGAACCATCTGCATATGTGGTGAGATAGTCCCAACAATCAAGTTCTTCCCGTAGGAGGAAGCAGCAAATGATGTATGTGATCCTCTAAAGAAAAGTAGTCCTCCTATGAATCAATGTCCAAAATTGATTTTCCAAGTGCTCCAAAGAAGACTAAATCATGGCATGTGAAAGGAAGAATTGAAGAATCACAAAAAAAACCAGCCAATATAGAAGAAAATGCCCCCTTGAGTAAAGGCTGAAGAGGAACACCAACAATAGACGAATGAGGTTAAGATGCATCTTCCAAGTGATCACCAACAAATATATTCGAAAAATGAACAATAGGAAGATGTGGTTTTGTGACCTCATCCATGTGACCACTAAAAAACAAATCTGTAACATGAGCAGTAGGAAGAGGTGGTGGAAGTGCCTCAACCATATCAACCACAATAGATGGTGGAGGAGTCTCGGCTTCAAGAAAAACATGTCCTCACAAACAATGAAAGGAGGAGGAGTAGGATGTAATGTTCCCAAATGGACATATTTGACCCCAAATGGATTTAAGGCCAATCCCAAACCCTGAATACAATTTATAGAAGATGCAACAATTTATTAACATGCAGATCTGAATTTAATCTAAAAAGTGCAACTAGGGTAAAGTTGGAAACCCAAACAAATCGGCTAATAAAATATAACTTCTCCACTCCAATCTAATCTACCAATTTTTAAAAATCCAAAATATGAAAGAACATAAATATTTGATGCACAAGAAGGCTGAAATTAATTTATTTTGAAACCCCAGTCAGCAAAAAATTATGGCAACTTCAAAAATTCACAACTCACTCAAAAACGCTCCGATCCACACAAATAAACTATGCATGGATTCAAAAAAAGAGAGAATACAATGATGTTTCCCATTCGTGTAAATGGACACCACAAGTTCCCTAAACAACCAAAACACCAATTCGCCCTTAGGTTTTTGGGCTCGAAAATTCCATAAAAAATGATTTATTAACAAAAATCTAGATTAGATCAAAACCCCTTTAAATACCTCACAAAGTATCCTAGAAATGGGTCATACAATATGATAGAAGGTTGGAAAACACAACTGCAAATTTACTTCAAACCCTTGATCCAAAAATTTGTAAAAACTCCTTTATTCACTACTGGAATAAACTGAAATATCGCTGCAAGTACAATAGAATCCCTTGTGTAGAGATCCCTCACATACTCTTGGGGTTTTCGTCCGCAAGAGAGTAATCCTAAGGGTTCCCATCCTTGGAAATAATTTAGACAAAACTAAAAGCTTCAGATAAAAATCATAATATAGAAGATGATCAAAATGTGTCTCTACAAAGGCAAGTCGACTTGCATAAATAGAGTTAGTGACCCAAACTAGCCACTCATGCAACCAATCACCTTTCTCTGCATTAAATGCTTCTTTCCCTCTAAAAATCTCTCCTCATGCAAGTCACATTTTCCTTGAGGGGAATTATATTTTCTTTTTTCCTTTTTCTATTTTACCTTTGCCTCCAAGAAAGTCACACTTTTCCATAAATATATACAGTTTTATGCTAAGTGCTTTATTCATCCTATTTGCACTTTTCTATGTTTATTTTATTATTAAGTCCATTAATTTATTATAAGTGCTTTTTATAATGTTTTATTTAATTTTTGCACTTTATAATAAAATAATAGAACTTAAGTCTCCCTTGTGTTCGTCTCCTTAGCCGTTAGGGAGACAAAATAGGCTAAGGGTCTTTGATTGGGAAGGGAATATTACAGAATAGTGAAACATGCGAAATCCAGATCACCATTATAATATGTAATATTTATCGATTCAAAATAGGATGAGGTACATTCCAAAGGTTCCTCATGCATATCATCGGCCAATGGCTCACATGCTCATGAAGACTTGGCACTTGCTCTAACTCTTGTTGTTACTTGCTACTAATGTTGCACCCTCTTCCTTGCTAATGCTCTCTCCTAAGAGAGGGAGGAGTAGATTGCTCCCTCTCTTGCTTGTTAGGTGCTCGTCACCTCCTCTCAAATCTTGCTTGCTAATGCTCTCACCAAACTCTCACTCTTGTTTGCGAATGCTTTCACTCTTGCAATATGAATTTTTAATTGTGATTTGGAGAGGGTGTAAGTCTTATTTATGGTTCTTTTTTGGCTGTGATCCCATAGGGGGTAGGTGGCAACCCATTGAAATATCTAGGGTCCTCTGGGGCCGAAAATTATGAATGTCATCAAGAATGACTCTAAATAACCCTTTGCAAACTTTTAGATAGCAACTTTATTTTCATCTGGGACAACTGTTAGAGTCTTGGGGATGGTTGAGGAGTCTCTAGGATGGATCGAGAGACCTGACAAGGAAGTCTACTGGGACGTCTAAAACAATGTCCTGCTCTGATGAGGGATAACCTTCTTGGGGACATCCTCTAAACAATAGCTAGTGTGACTAAAAAATTGGGGGTTACATTTCCCAAAAAATGTCAACAATGGCCAATACGGATCTTAGGTAGACATTCCGAAAATACGTCTCTGAAAAGATGTCACTTATGGGAGGGGGAATGATAGCACCAAATGTAAGAAGGATATCATATATCATTAACATGTATAAAATCATTTAATTGTAAAAATATCATATATCATATTAACATGTCACTTTAATGGGGATGGTTGGGAGTCTCAATAGGACGGGTCGAGAGTTACCATCTGGAAAATCTCTTTGTATGATCCCCAAGTCCCAAAATGGGGGGACGTCTAAAAAATAGGTGGCTCTCTTTGACCCCAAGACCTTTCGGGGACATCCCTCATCTAGCTAGTGGCTATGGGGGAACATTTTTCTTACCAGCTGTGCCCAAGTTGGCTTGGAGACTTTTCGAGTCTCTGAGAATTGTTACTTTAAACCAGGGGGAAAGATGAAATGTAATAAAAAAGATCATAATATCATTAACATGTGGGAGGGGAGGTAATTTGGTATTCTGTAAAAATATCATATATCATATTATATGTCACTTTTGGGGATGGCTAGGAGTCTCTAGGACGTGTTGTCGAGTAGACCTCTGACAAAGTCTCTGGCACGTCCCCAAATTGTCCAAAATGGGGGGACGTCTAAAAAATGTCCTCTCTTTGAGGGAAACCTTTCACAAGGTTCGTACATCCGGCATCTAGCTAGTGGACTACCTAATCTAGAATGAACATAATTCCCTGTTTGTATGCTCCCAAGTATTGGAGACGTTCTGAGTCTCTGAGATGTCACTTTTGGGAGGGGGGACGTGTAAACGTGTAAAAATACTCTATATATATGCATTAAACATGGATAAAATTTGTAATGTGTATGGGACGAGAAGAGCCAATTGGTTAGGATGCGGATTTGATAGAGAAATGAAATTTCCATTAAAAAATAAAAATGAAACAATGCGTGCACTTAGATTGGACCGATTCCAGTGTGCCTTGAAAAATCTGGAACCGAAGTAATTACTATGCTAAATTCGGCCTGAGGATTTGCATAACTATGATCAGTTGTATTGAGTTGGCAGAGATGGAGTAGTGTAGTAGTCTTAGCTCTCATAGCAAGGGATTTCTTGGAATGGTTCCTTCCTCAAAGGAGTATTGTATGGTGTAATGCTACCTTATGGGTATGTCCTGTCATCTAGTGTATTGAAGCTAACTTAGTGCCCAACATCCAGGTACGTGTATTAGATTCTGAATACTAAGCAAGTAGACTCGGCCTCCAAAGGACATGCTGGAACTGCAATTTTGTTTTATGGGGGGGGGTGTTGGGAACAAGGAAACAAATTGTTTGTGAAAATGAAGCATGCTACAAACTTATGCAACAGTACAATAATTGGATTGGTAGAATTGGGATCTGAAATATATTAAAAAATGTAGGCATGAAGATCTACAACTGGTACACCACGCTTGGATTCACCAAACCATGTATGCACAGGAAATACTAACAAGTCAACCTCACACACATATCATTCCAAAGGTCTGAACCTGGAAAATTTTAAGAAACTTGGGTAAATATGTTGGCGCTGTCTCTGGTCACGTAGAATAATCTTTGATCCCAAAATTCCAAAGCTATGGCGTGTCCTCAATTCTGTCTCGTCTGAGGCTCTCTCTAATTGTGGGATGAAGAAATGTGGAATGGGAGTAGATATGATAGGACCAGTCCTCGGAGTTTTTGGTCTGATAGTTATCTTGAATGGCAGGCTTGTTGGCAAGACCAGGATGCCTAATATGAGGGAAGATGATTCCAGTTCCCTGAAGTACTGCTCTTGCCTGTGAATAGTCATTAACCTCAAAGAATATAGATACATTGTGAAAATCACGATTAGGATAACAATAGGAAATACTACCAAAAACTATGTGTCTGGAAGGTAAGATTAAGAGTGATAGAGTAGACCTAGGTATACGGAAAGACCTCATGTAAAAGGACGTTTTGGACAGGGTACGCTAAGTTCTGAGAGATGGGAAGGGTAGCGAGTTCTAAAAGTCATAATGTTCAATCACAGGACACAGTACGCAGTCATATGTGTAGTCAAATAACGCATAAAATCAAAGTTCAAACATAGTTATCTAATGTATTCTAAATTGCTACAACAAACAAGAGAAATAGACACTTCAAACTAATATCTAGGTGTAATTAGATCCTCATGTTCAAGTGCTCAAACAGTTTGATTGCACCCCATTGATCTAATTGCAGAACATTACAAGTGGGAAAATCGATGTTCTCACTACATTTTATTAGCTGGTGTTGGCCGGCTTATTGAATATGCAAGCAAGCAAACATGGGCAATGTTCTTTCACTCACAACCTACCTGATGAAAAATATCTTCCAAGAACAAAATAGTCTATCTTAGAGTATTTACAAGTTTGTCCAGAACATGTAAAATGAGTCTATCATCATGTGCTATTGATGATCACCTCCTAAATGGCATCATAGAAATCGTGCTTGAAGCTAGTTTTGTCGTAGCTAAGTCACTCAAGTAATACACTCTAATGATGCTTGTAGAAAGTTTAAGATGCAAATGTTGTCCTCAAGAAAGCTTGATTTGCTATGCAACTTTCTGTAAAATGTTGTTAACTAATCCAGAACCATGTATGGGGGCTAATATAGTCTATAGATTATCCTCTCTCACTTTTTTCTAATATAGTTTTAGCGATGATATGGAGGACCTAATGTGAAGGTGTACACATAATATGCACCAAACTAATATGCAAGATCGGATGATCCACTCTCACATCAAAGGCGTAGAGTTCCAAATCCTAGGTATAGACAACGATTGCAATGTATTTTTTGTTGTCCTTAAATGTATGCCAGATGAATAGATTGTAACACAACATACGAGAATGCTAAGCTAGGGTTGTAGATACAAATTAAGATAGCAAAGTTGATAGGTTGCTAAGATCTAAAGGACAAATCAGAATTGTATTTGCAAGTCAGCAAATGCAAAGATGGTTTCAATATCACTGCAATTGCAATGCATCATGGTCTTCGGCCAAATGGTGTATGATATACCGGGATATTAAGGATGTCAAAAAAACAGATTCGAGAGCTTTTAAACTAGTATTTGAACTGTCTTAAAGAGATGCAAGGGTAATAAACAAGAGAGTTTCCCCCTAACCTTCTGAGGTGCTCCAATGCTATCTCCAAAATGTTGTTCACTTAGCAAACTTATGTATGTTGGGTTGAGATGGAATATAGATTATTCTTTGTGACTGCTCGATAACTCTATGAGTATCACTGAAAGACCAGGACTCAGATATAAGGCCTAAAAACAAGAGAGATGAATGTGACAAGATATGGTATGCAAAATGTGAAGAAGAGAAGCGTAGGGTCATCCAAAACCTAGGTCTAGGATAGGGGGTGGCTTCTTAAAAGGTATTTTCTGAGCTTATATTGTGACTGAATATGATATGAAAACAGACCTATTAGAAGAAATCTGTAGTGTAGTGAATGGTGAACACTAATCGTATAGAGATTGTCTAGGTTGCAATGTCCAAAGTGCATATTGTAAGTGCAAGGTATGATATGAGACCATGCAATATGGTTGGAGTATATGAGAAATCAAACCTGCATATAGGTACAGTGACAACATCTTTTTGATGGAAATCAATCAAATAAAACATGACAAAGGAAAAGAAAAGTTAAAGATACTTACCTTTATGTAGACATTATTGGTGCACTTCCCCTTAGAGTCATCAACATGTTATGAGATAGTTGATGTGGGGGACCACAAGAAGAATAGAATTAACTAGTTAGGGACTTCAAAGACATTTGTAGACCTTGCTGGTGCATCTCCTATTCTTGAGTGTCCTAGTCCTAATGCTTTAAAAATAGATATACAAAGCTAACTAAGACTAACTCCTTAACCTTTAAAACCTTAAGATCCACTTCCTGAATGTAGGAAAACTAAATGATGAATGATATGATGATGGTAAATGCTTTCAAATACCACATAGAAATAAAGAACATGATATTCTTTAAATTCCCTTGCAGATGTGGGCAATTGACCATGAGTAAAATCACCCAAATAGTATCAACCATGATCGATACCATTGGCTCTAGGTAAGGACAAGACACGGGGTCTTAGAGAAAGGCTCAAGAGGTGAAGCAAGACTCTAGAGCTGATGAAAATTGTTTTAACAGAAGTATAAGGGTGATGCAAGTGGATAAGTAGATGATCATAAGAGGGTAGTAAGGTGATGTTGTATGAGGTTGAAACATAATGGCTAGGTGATGTATAGGATAGGATATATAGAAGGTAACATGTATTTGCATGACAAATATCTCTCATAAGTACCACCACTAACCAATCCACTTTGCTCTCAGCTGTATCTCATAAGAGAAAACTTAGGGAAGGTTAATGCACCAATGGTGCTCACGAAGAAAGAAGTTAATAAGCTTTAAAAATAAGGTTTATACCTATGATCGTCGCATGTCATAAAAAGTGCAACATGAGATGGTCTTTGGGAAAATAAAATGCAACACCGAAATCAAAATGACTGAAATCAAGTAGTAACATAAATGATAAATTATGAGCCAATATGAAATATTCTTACCTTCCATGAGTGTGGTCGTATAATGATTTACCATAATGTATAAAGAGCTGTTGAGAGGACCCAAATAATACAAAATGAAAAAGAAATACTAGAAGATAAATTCTTAAAGTAAGAAAATAAACCCTATACTAAGGGGAGTTCATGGAAGGATGGCAGGAACAGGCTAGATGAGAAGGCTAGGATGGGTCTTGATAGGAAGGGAGATAATAAGTAGGTTGTGAAATATGAGTAAGATGCATAAGCAAATATATATCTTTTCATTTCTATGTTTGCACAAGTGTGATGAAATCAATGGCTATAAATGAAAAGCCACATCAATGGCTAGAATTGAAAAGGAAAATGCTAAATTAGGAGGGAATATGAAAATTTAATGAAAAAGATAGAAGAATTTTTAGGATCAAAAGACATGGTATAAATAAGTAGGCAAAATATATCTATTAAAAATATTTGAAAGGAATCAAAGAAATTAGAAGATATAACCACAAGAATAATAAGATACCTAATAACATCTAAGAAATAAATCAAAGAAATTACAAGGCAGATAATGATAGTAAGACATCTAATAAAATATAAGAAATCACGTAAATTACAAGGCATGACAATGACATTGAGAATCTTTCTAAAATTTAAGAAAGGAATCAACGAACAAAATATGTGACAATAAGACACCTAATAAAATCCATGAAAGGAATCAAAGAAATAAAAAATGTGGCAATAAGATTATAAGACACCTAATAAGATTGAAAAAAGGAAATCAAAATATATGTCAATAAGATTGTAATAAACATCAAATGTAATCTAAGAAATGAGACAAGAAAACATAAGATGTGATAAATAAGGAAGCATTGAAATGAATTGGATTATAATCAGTGCTTGCGTTGGATTTTCTTGGGAGCGAGATTGCTACCATCTAATGTTATGAAAAGGGTGAATGGAGATGGTATGGATGTAAATGATGTGTGTGAGGAAGCCTGAAGGTCTTACAATTATACTCACAAATCTTCGGCGAGAGCCAAGATATAAAATAAGTAGAATGTAAAGGGGTATAAAATCATGGTAAACTACCAACAATATTCATCAAGGGGACTAAAGGGAGTGAACATGAAAGAGGAAGAGTAAGATGACACATTGATGATACAAGATTCTTAGCACAAATAAGAAACTATAATAAATAGGGTATGATTAAAGGTTTTTCGTCACCTAGGTGAGAAGGAATGCAAATATGCGGGTTCAACTTAGGTGAACTAGTGAAGTACAAAGATATCCCATGTTAGCTAAGCGATGCTATGATAATAAGTGATGTTTCTTTCCTTCTTGTGATGTTTTCATGGATCCTTAGGACCTTACTTAAGGTGATGTAGGCCTACTACGGGGATTAAATACTAGCGTGAGAAGGCAGGGGCAATGAATGATAGATATGAGACCTCTTACTCTAGTCAAAAAGACCTATTATAGCCCAAAGGACCTTAAGATCTGTAATGATGAAATCTGTGGAGTTTGAGATTTCAACTAGGATAAGGATTTTGCCAAAATGATATTACGAATTTTTTATTTGTGGTTGAATTTTGTTGATTGTATTAATTGTCCTTTTCTATTGCATTTTGCATGATATTTCTTTGATAATATGGATTTTAACTTTTCTTTTTGACTTTTATTATTCCTTATTTGTACAAAATCAAAAGGTTTATCAAATGAGTATGAAAGATGACTAACAGAAGAAAGATTAGAGCTAAGCGCTATAAGAGAGAACTTAGAAACCATGATGCTTAGGTACCTCTAGACCTAATGTAAAGAAACCTTGAAACCTCATCTCTAATGTAAGTGTGCCTCAAGTGGGAGAAGGGGGATAATGTAGGGAGGAAAGTGTGATACAATGATAGATAAAGTTGGTAGCTTGTCATAAAGAGATAAGATTCACTTTGTATGTGATGGAGGCTAGAAGGGCAAACTAAGTAGTGTAGAAAAAAAATTGTTTAATCAACATAAGAAGAGTACATATGTCATGACCAAAATGACAAAAACTAAAGTTTGAAACATGGTATGCAAAGTAGTAATCAAATTTCTTTAAAGGGAAAATCATGAACTGATCCTTTTTAGAAATATTAGCATCATCTACATCCTGGAAGGAGATCCCAATCAATTCCAATTGCTCTTGATATTCATCAATCTAACTTAAATCCTCAGGATCTACATCCCACCGTAATTTTGGGCTTTCCTTTACTTACGTCTTGCAATCCATGAGACATAACACGCAGTGTATAACAACAAGTTTCTATGTTCTCTTCAAGGTAAGTCTATTATGCTCCTCTTAAGAGTGGATCCACCCATATATCGACCTATTGCTGTTAGAAGCAAAGGAACTAGAAACCTGAGAAAGAAGATGAATGACAAGTGTACACAACAATCTTGGAGGCCCATACAATCGTCACCAACTCACTCGACTTGCGTGTCCCAATGTATTCCTCTATCTTCTCTGAAGTTTTGTATCCCTCAAGATTAACAAACATGAGCCAATCAGTTCTGACTTGTGAAGCTGGTTTTACATTTTTCAGGCCTTTCGAGAAACCCTTCCTCGCCTCCTCGTCATCAACATGGAAAAATTCATGAAACCTTTCCATATACCATTTAAGATGTAATGGATATATGGCCATGTTTAAAGGGGTGTTCAACTTCTTCCAACTCTACTCAATGATGGGTTGAATGTGTTGATAGTAGAACTCTAGGTGGGGTCCCTTTCCCAGATAATAACTTTCATTTGGTGAAGCATACTGTTAATACACTTGTATATCTCACCAAGGTTAGGGTTTTCATAATCCCTATATTTTTTCACATTAAAAACTGGAGACATAATCGATTCAATTTATCTCACATTTGTCCAAAATGTCTCTCACCACCACTTCTTTCACCTTCTTCCCCTGCTCTATCCTAGACGGCCCCCACTTAGTCCACCTGGACGTCATGATCATAAGTTATAGGGACTTGCATTTCAAGCCCAACAAAATATATTAGGATGCAATTCGTGTGTCCACAAGCTTGAGGAATTCTTTCCTCAAAAATATACAAAAGAGTGTTGATGATGTATGGTGGTTGCATATGAATATCTACACCTCTCTAGCCTTTATCACTACATTTTGACCCAATCAATTATTCCAATGTCTTTCAGTGCATATTTCATGACATGCACACAACATGGGGTCCAAAATATATGTTGGTAGTGAGCCTCAACAATCTTACCCACTACTTTGCACACGTAATTTTCATCCATAACAATCTATACAAAATTGGTAGGGCCAACCTCTTTGGTGAAATATCACAAAATGAAAAATTGAAACCGTGCATCTTTCTTTTTTCTTGAACAATCGACGAACCTCAAGAAGTAAGGACCTAAACTACATGAACAATGATATTGATGAGTATGTGATGTTTAATATCCATTTACCCATCCATGATGATGTTGTAACCATGAGAGACCCATGTGCAGCTCATCTCCTCTATCAATAAGTTAACCTTAAAATAATTCCTATCCAATATTTGGTCCTCAACTTCTTGTCTTGTGGGGGCACATAACCTCCACCTACTTTGGTTGCCTTAGCCATAGTCTACTTGTAATAAGGAAAGAAAGTAACATGAAATGGGATGTCAATGAAATAAATGAATTTTTTGATGGCATCATCAACCTTATTATTGGCCTTTGTATCATACACATCCGCAATTGGATTGAGGGCCACGACTTTCCTCTTCCCCTACTACCAAAAGTATTCACTTTAGTTATCTCAAAACTTGTAGTATTTGAGAAAGCACTCCTAGAAGTTATCATAAAACTATGGATTCCACGAACTGGTGGAAATTTCTCCATGGTATCTCCATTAAATAACCTCACTATCTATGCCTTGTCTTCAAGTGATAGTTATACACTAAGGCTGACACATTTACCTAAGATGTGTAATAAGTGCACATTCAATCTAGTAATGTTGCTTGACCTAGTCAATGAGAATATATTGCACTTCCATGTTTTAGTCCCCCCCCTAAATTGTTTGATCTGGGGCCTTCAAGAATTTGAGTGAATTGTTTCAAAGGTTTTTTGGGTTAAACAATCCTTAGGCATATTTACTCAACATCTTGGAGGGAAAACTAAACTTGTCAACTCTCCCTTGTGAATTGTTAGTTATCATTTTACTTTCTCCTTGCATACCCTCACGTATTCAATCTAGTAATGTTGTCCAACCTAGTCAATGAGCATATATTGAACTTCTATGTTTTAGTCCCCCTTTAAGTGTTTGATCTGGGGCATTTAACAATTTGAGTGAATTGTTTCAAAGGTTTTTTGGGTTAAACAATCCTCAGGCATATTTGCTCAAGATCTTGGAGGGACAACTAAACTTGTCAACTCTCCCATGTGAATTGTCGGTTATCATTTTCCTTTCTCGTTGCATACCCTCACCCATTTCATCATCTATTTAAATTTCACATTCAACTTCATGTTCACTATCTAAACTCATTTTGGGATTGCAATAATAAACAAAAAACACAACAATTCCCTTTTTAAACTCACTTTGCATTTTGGGAAAAAAAAACACAACAACAATGTCCTTTTTGAGCCAACACAATATTTGCATTTGGGAAACAAAAAAATAAAATAAAAAGGAAAACAACAATGCCTCGCCCTTCTTTAACCTACATAGTCTTTCCATTTGGGAAATAGAAAAAATGAAAAATGAAAACACCAATGCTCTGCCCTTCTTTACCTCACTTTGAATTAAAAAACAACAATTCCCTTGTTTAACCTACTTGGCATTTCGAAATAAACACCAATTCCCTTCTTTAATCCATTTCACATTTTGAAAGCAACTTCATTATTATTTATTAATAGTCCATAAACCCATTTTGATATTAAAAAATTAGTAAGCAAGGGTACCCTGCACTTTCTCTTTCTTTTCTTTGTCTTCCTCTATTTCTTCCTATTCCTCTTTAGCTTAATGTGATTAGAATGATTATGGGTTGTGCTTTTTTATAAGTTTTTTGATGTTTTTTAGGGTTAGGGATGTAGAGTGATAGTTTTACTAAGGTTAGATTATGTGTTTTTTAATTTTAAAAGTGATATTTTTTAATGTTAAAAAGTTGTAAGATGTAGGGGATGTTGTGATGTCCTCGGGGCATCCCTTGATCGTCTCAGGGATGTCACAATTTCCCTTCTGATGTCCCATAAATTGCAAAGCACCTAGACATCTTGCAAACTTAAGAAACATCCCCGAGACATTCTCTATTTTTTTATTTCTCTTAAATGTGGGGGAAACATTTCCTCCTCGTCCCCAAGCACCCAAAATGTCCTTGATGGCTTGGAGATGGGAGGTGCATGTCCCTGCATAACCTTGATAATATCCAAGTGGAACATAAGATTGTAAAAAGGGGTGAAAATATACCAAAAGATTCAAGGAAGAAACAAATGACAAAAAAACATAATTTTAAAATAAATTAGCAAAGTGGCTCAGATAAGAGGATTGGCCGTATAAACCCAATGAGGATAAGATGTCCAAAGCAGTCTATAAAAGTAGAACTGTAAAATAAATTACTAAAGTAGCTTAAGTAAGAGCACAAAAACCATAAAAATCAATTAGGATATAAGGTGTTAGTTGAGAATTTGCGGCATCTGAACTAACAAGGTTGTGTAAAAGTAGATAGTAGAGAATTTTATGGGACAACTGACAAATTCTTACTAATCGACCTATATAAATAAGGTAATATATAGTGCAAAGCGGTAGCTGAATTTTTTTGACTAATCGGCCTAAGGATCATAACTAAAAAATATAGGATTTTTAGGTAGTGAAAGATAAAAAGAGATAATAATATGTCAAAGCTATGAAACCTAGGTTGTGAGGCATTAGTTGAACTAATACTAATAGTCCTGTAAAATTAAAGTATGTTTTTCGTATGGTGTTAGCTGGAAATGTCTCAACCAAACTAATATTCTTGTAAAAAGAAAAAGAAGGATAAAGATAAGAAGCATGCAAAACTATGTGGTAAGTTAAAATAGGAGGTAATATTAGAAAAAATAAGAATGTGGTGAGAGGAGAGTGCAATAAGTTATAATATGCAAGATGGAATGCAAATCTAATTATACAGGTAGAACATACACTTGGTGGGGTATGCTCTCAATGAGGTGTTGAAGTTGTGATGTTTGTGGGGGTGGGCATCAAAAGATGCCCCCGACTTGGAAGAAGGATGAAAGTGGGCATTATAAGATGCCCCAAATTTTGAGGTGTTGAAAGGGGTAGGAATCACAAGATGTTCCATTGTGTGAGATAATGTGAGGGGAAATTGGATTATAAAAATTTTCAATCATGTTAGCTTCATGACTAAAAGCATGCACTCGAGCTAGTTTATAATTGAGAACATCAAGGTCTCTAGATTTTATAAGTCACGATGTAATCTTCATCATAAGAGGGAAAAATTGTACATGCTAGTGTATCATCAAGGCCAAGGGCATTAATATTGTTAGAAGGTTCTTTGGTGGTGACACCAAGGGTAAAGGATATAGGAGAGAGAGGTGGCGACGTTTTGGCAATTCCTAATTCGTTAGAGTCATAGAAATCCTCATCTAGTTGTAAGAGGCATCATTAGCATGACAAGGAGGATATTTCTGAATCTTTTCTTCAAGAATAGGTGGGAATCAATCTCTTGGTAGAAGAGATGGAGGGAGGCAATCTGTAATATATTATGGTAAAAAAAATTTGTTACATGTGTTTTGGAGTTTGTCAAGCTCGTCATCATTTGACTCAGTAAGAGTAACACTAATACAAAGTTGGTAGTGATAAAATTTAGTGAGGGGTATACTACGTATTTTTCATGTGGGATGAATTTGGAATGATTTGTTAGGATGAGGAATGGAGATGTCCCAAGGGTTGAGATCAGCCTCGTGCTTGTATTTTTTGGTTATTGTGGATTAATTTTTAAGGCATTGGCTTCTGGATGGTGTAATTTCTCTTATGTGATGCATCCATGGTGGTCCAAAAGGAGGTTATAATAAATGCAACTTTTTTGGGTCCCATGTGATGGGGAACCAAATGCATCTAAGGGGATTTTGGTGTGTTTCATCAAAGCCATAACAAGTGAGTCATGTTCACTTGAGGCGTTGTTCAGAAAATCCTAGGTTTTTGAAGGTTTTTGATTAACCAAAAGGATGCAACATTAATTCCAAAACCTTCATCAAAAAGGACCTTCCTTAATTGCACATTCTGGATAAGGACACTAATAAGAAGGGGGTAATCATTGGTGCAAGAGGATTTTGTCATTGATCATGTCATCCTCAGGTTATTCTAAGGAGAGTGCTTTCTTAGCTTGAGGCGGAGTCACAATTTATATGATGTGAATCTCCAATGTAGGAGGAGGTTGATGAGAAGGGTATTCCTTGGTGGTTGTTGGGGAATCCTCTAAGGCTTGAAGATGTTGAATGAGGAAGTTCCAATGCTGAGGACATGTACGCGTAAGTTCCATAAAGTGTCATTAAGGCATGGAATCAAGCTCATTAAGGAAGTTCCATTGAGGTTTTTGATAAGATACGTATTAATATTTTGATTGAGATTTAATAAGTGGTTGGAGGTTTCGTGATTAGAGGATTTTTTAATGATTCGAGGAGATTTGTTTTTAGATGGAGGAATGTTCTCCTGAGGTGGAGGATTTGTTGGTGGAGTAGAATTGTCAATAGATTTGTCATTAGAGGTGTCTCTAAGTAACAATTTTGGTTGAGATTTTTTTTAGGCTTGAAGACGAGATCCTCACATGCAAGCTTGCACCAATAGTTGACTTTGACCGCATTCACTTATTAGGATTAAATATAATTTTTGTTGTAATGTACTTCACAATTTCCCACAAAGTTGTTCATGGATGTCTTTTTGAGATTGTGAATTGTTCTAGGATGTCGATGATGTTGTTGGCATTGGAGTGACCGATATTTTTTGTAGCATTCTTGAGGGATTAAATTCATATTAAAATCATCACCTAACATGAGGTTATAGGCTATCCTTTTGAGGTCACGAAAATTGTCATTAAAGTGCCCAATGGTAACATATGAAACAAATAGAATTTGTTTGGATCATGCCATGTAGGCACGGGTTTTGAAGGATCAATTTGAAATAATATAGGTATAGGCATGATTTGTTGGAGTTCATGATAACTCAAGGGTGGGTGGTGAGGGTTTATTTGACTGATTGAAGTACTTGTATTAAAATTGGACGAAGAAGAAAACATGATAGATTCACCCTTAGAAGAAGATTTATTTTGAGAGGCATTGATAACATTGGTTTTTGATTTGAGAGGATCTTTGATTGGTTTTTGAGATGTCTCCATTTTTTTGTATAAGTTAGGATTGCCTCTTAGCTTGTTCGAAGGCCTCCTCTAATGTGTTGAGAGAGGACCAAACCTTATATTGGATAGTGGGATTCAAGGCTCGAGGAAAGATGTGAGAGATTTTATCTATGGAGAGTATGATTGGATTTGTTTCCTATGATTTTCCATCTTTTAATGAAGTCATTGGCTGATTTGTTAGGAGATTGCTTCATCTTGTCAAACTTTTGAAAGATATTTTCATGAAGTTCAAGTTGTTGAAATTCCTTCATCAAGGGATTAACTAGATCTTTTAATTTAGTGATTGAATGTTGAGGGAGTTGATTGTACCATTCTAAAGCCTTACTTATTAGGGTTTTAGCTAGTAGTTTGGTAGATGCGTAGGTATTAGTTTGGATCCACTCCTTGTATAGGTTTCCAATGGCCTTAAGACAAAGAGTGGGGTCATTCGACCCATTATAAGAGATAGATAGGGAAATTCCCCACAAATATATCAAAGTGATGTAAGGAGCTAGGGGTTCATTTTGTGATATTTGTAAAACCTTGTTGCAAATTGGAGGTTGGGTAGTGGGTTCCCAAAGGCATCCTAGGGAGGGCAACATAGGTACAAAAGTAGGATTAGTAAGTCCTATAGTGATTTGCGAAGGTTGAGACACCATTTACAAAATTTGGTTTTCAATTTGGGTCATGTTTTGATTAGTAGTTGTTTTCGTATGATCCATTCGATCTTTTACCATAACGAGATTGGTGTCATTTGGTAGGGTTTAGCTAGTAGTGGGAGGAGGATTGTTAGTCTTATTGATTGGATTTTAAGTTGGATTTTTAGGAGGATTTTTAAAGAAAAAATTAGGTGATTTGAATAGAAACTTTGATGATGTTTTATAAGAGGTTAGTTCCATGGAGCTTCAGTTTGAAGAACTTGGTGTAGGAGCCATTCTTAGTAGGAGTGACAAGATTCCCAAAGTTCAAGTCTTGAAAGAGAATCTTGGGATCTTCTAGTTCTATTAGGACCATGTTGCATTGAGTACTTAGCATGAATTGAGGTAAGGTGCCCCATGAGTTAGGTTTCTCAATGGTGGGCATGTGGGAGATAAAAGGGTAGCAAGAAATGGGAAGAATATGTTTTTGGATCTTTTTCCATGGTAAAGTGGCGACGAAAGGGGAAAGAGGGAAGATATAATATTAGATCCTCATCCTTGAGATTCTGAGAAGAAATGGGAAGATTTTTTATGAATCTTCGGCCATGGTAGAGTGGTTAGAGATGGGAAAATCCTTTTGTGAATCTTCTACCATGGTAAAGTGATGAAAGGGAAAGGAGGAAGATCTATTTTTGGATCTTCATCTATGAGAGATATGGGAAAAAAAAATGATTGGATATGAATGGTTTTAAGAAGATTGCATGAGGCAAATGAAAGATATAAGAAGGTGATACTAATTTGATTTTAAAGGAGATTTTGAGTTGATATTAGAATAAGGGAAAAAATGTGAATATGACTCAACGAACGATGGAGTAAGATTCCCTTTAGTCATATTCATGTCGGATTCATGATAATGTATGTGGGCTAAAATGTTTTGTAGATTATCCTCTTTCTCTTCCTGATAATATAGATTATGATATAAAGATGGCCATTCTAAGGCTTGCATACAAGAGGATTGTAATTGAGGAATGTTAATGTAGTGGATCTAGAATATGGTAATCCACTTCCTATTAAAGGCGTAGGTTTCCAAAGCCTAGATCAATAATAGGTGGTGATGTCTTACTATTGTCTTAATTGTATGAAGATCATTATATTGTAAAGAACATAAATATATCTAAGCTAGGGTTGTAAACATGGATTTTATAGAGATCTATAGGCTATAATTCCTAAAGGATTGTAAGGCAAGGGACGATATGGAATAATCAAATAGATTAAAAATATGTTACTCTATTTTAAATTATTTACATGATACATCAATCAAATCAAAAATGACTTATAGGAAAAGGAGAGTTAAGGGTACTTACCTTCATGTATACACCATTGGAAGATTAACAATGTGGGAAAATTTATGCCATATCAGGATTACTTTATTTAAAATAGGACAAATAACTATACAAGTTTGACATCCCATTATTTAGGATGTGATTCACATAAACTACCTCTAATTAATCAATGTCACACCTATCTATGGGCCTTTAAACATCTTTCATAAGATAAACTAGCAACCCCCCTAATGTAACTAGTTAAAACAACTATTAATAATGTAGATTATAATAATTTTAAATAATTACTAATTGTATGAACTTATATACTCGCAAGTATATGAATAACTTAACTCCCAACATAGTCCATTTCCAAAGTCCCTTTTACCCATAAGTGTCATCTGTGTCGAAGTATTTCTCAACTTGGTCGACCCAAACGCCCTCATGGAACCATGTATCTCCCTTCAACCCTTAACAGTCTCGGTATGGATATTGTTATCTACACATAAAATGTATGGCATAACGATACCTCAAATATAACATGTTAAATAAAATGTCAAATATACATATGGTATATTAAAAAAATCAATTTATTGCACCTCATTAAATTCTCAAAATGAATTCAACTGATAAAAATAAAATATGACATCATAATAAAAGCTTCCATATGAAATGTCTGAGATCTAAGTAATTTTGAGGATGTCTTGAGTTATAGTGTGTCTCAACATGCAAGTCAGTATGAAAAGTCATTATAAGAACAATTCTAATTGAAATATGTAATTCGTACTAGGTGTAAGGAGGAAAATTGATACTAAAGCCCAGAGATTCAACAATTGTGTCAAAAAAATGGGTGACATATAGCGGGGCACTGCACTACAATAGTTAAAAAGTACCTAAGAGGATGAAAGTAGGTACACATCTAGTGTATATGAATTCTTGTAAAAATCACATATAACTTGTATTTGATATGAATCTAAGGTCATGGATTTTGTAAGTACTATTGCAGCATAATCAGTAATTTTATTTTTGCATTGGCTAAAAGATGGGAAAAGTTGGTTTCTTCACATGAAACTCATTAAGGGAACTATCTAGAGAATGTGCAATGTCCATGCCTATTACAATCACTGTCCTTTCCAGATTATAATGTGAGTTTAATAGCATGGACTTATCATGTTAATGAACTAACAAACGTGGGAGGAAAGGAATTTATTACACAACAGTTGATTAGTTTATAAATTATGATCATTTTATCATGGATATCATTAGCATTGATAAAACTCTACATGGTATTTATGCAGTATGCTTTTATCTTGGATGGACTTTCAAGGAACACTGTCAATGACATAGATATAATAGTATTATTTAAGAGTAGTTTTTGGGTTTTGTTTTTACATGTTTTGCAATGACAGACATTAAATGAATGTTTTTGGCAATAATTAGAAACCTTAAAACATATTCCTGCCACAGATGCCAATAAGAATGAGTACACAAACTATAATACTTTCAATGAAAGGTGGTGATCTCCACTTATTCCAAATATTTTTTAATGAGGGGTTGCCTCCATTACTGGGATGGAAATAGGGCAAACATGCAAAAACATTTTTACTTCTTTGCATACAAATACGTTGCTCTCTATTCTTCTTCCTTACATTTTGTAGTAACTTACAAAAGTAAACCACCCTAGGCAATTGTAACATCCCAAAATTTCTTGTAAGTTAAATTAACTATGGTTAAGTCTAAACAAGATTAGACGAGATCATCATTGGGTGTAAAATTCATTTGGTTCTTCGTATCATGACCGACAGCTTCTGTTGCGGGGCATGACACTGTGGAATGAATAAACCCACACCCACCTTGATGATCCTTTCTAAAACATGATTAGGCCTTAGTTATAGGTAAAACGGTTCATAAATGATAGTGAATATTTCGATTGTTCATATTCCGGTTACTTTATTTTAATCAGTTTAGTCGTCTTTTGTTTTGTTCGAATTTTGCATGACTGTGGTGATAATTGTCTCTGTTTTATTTGATAATGCTATATCAAGCCAACTTTATGAGAATATTCAAATTATTATTTACGGACTTGGTGATTTTCGTATTGGAATGTTTTATATAAACCTGGAAATTCAACTAATTTTTATGGTAATATATTGTTGGAAATATGTGGACTTGTATTATGAAGGTTAATTTTAACTTAACCATTAAGCCGGGTAACAACTAAAGAAAAAAATGTATGAAATATTAATTAGTATATATATATATATATATGAGGGATTTGGCATGTAAGCCAAAAAATTTATTTAGTTATTGAAATTTATGGGTTTCATAAATTGAAACACCTTCACATGGCACAAGTGTGCGGCATGCACTAAAACATGTACCAACATTGGGAAGCCTGCAAATTCTTCAATATGCCGCCCAACTATAGTTCTTTCATTATATTTTTCTGTTATTTTTCCTTTGTTTATTTTCATTCTCCCCTTCTGGAATACTTGCGTGAGTTTTGGAGGAAAGAAGGATTCAACTTGTTGAAGCGGGAAGAGTAGAAGGTTGTCGATTCTAGGTTTACTTCAGGCATGAATATCTTCTCCTTTCTCTGCTACATTATTTGTTAAAAATATGAGGAAATACACATTCTGTTTTTAATGGCAATCAAGGAAATTGTGAACAACTTTTGATTTAATTGTTTGGAGATGAAGTATGAAAAGGAAATTGATGGATTATGTATTATTTTCAGTTTTTTTGTGTGGTTTTAACCTAACCCAGAAAAATCTGTAGATGGGGTTTTGGGTTTTGATCAACAAAAATAAAGTAAAAGAAAGGTTAAAAATTCCTTCTCTGCATTATAATAAATTATACCCAAAAGGAAAAGAGTTGGGTTTTTCCTGTACAGGAAGAAGGAAAATGTTTTGTGAATTTGTGTGTTTAAAATTGATTTGTGCTTGTGGGTTTTCATTTTGTTAAACTGAAATTTGGTTGTGTGTTTTCTGTAAACAAATTGATTTGGGTATACAAATAAATTTGCATAAAGGAATCGATTTGGGCAACCCAATCAATATGGGTATGCAACCGTTCGGGGTGTTGTATTTTTCTTCTTGGTTGTTATATGCAGGTCTGATTTTCAATTTATTGAGATCTTTTGAATGATAATTTGTGGGTGTCAAAGCTCTTGCAAGGGGCTACATTTTATATAAATTTTATTATTATGAACCACTAAATCGGTTCATGTATAAATGAGGGTGTCTTGTTATGTGTGAATAATTACAAAAAAATGGAATTTAGCCTATAACTTCCAGCCTGGCAATATGACTTGAATTCTTGTAAGATAGTGAAAAATAAATTGCTTGTCTTGGTAAGGGCATGAAAGCCAGGACAACTTGACCGAGATGCACCAAGGAGTAATTGGAGGCATGATTGGGTTTAAAATAATGATATCTTATGAAAGAAATTATTAGTTGTTCTTTTACTAAAAAGAGTATGTTTAAATGATGTAGCCATGGTGCTGCTATATTGTTGGTTGGGTTGTTTGTTTACTAGATAGAACATGTTAAAGTGATGTAAATATGGTGATATTTGTGCTAATTTATAGAGCTGCTCATTGACTGACAAAAATACTCTTCTTAATCATATTGTTTTTATGAAGTTATGTAGAAATTTTAATTTTCAAATGCTTATTGATTGAAGCTGGAATACGGATGTATTGAACTTTGTGATTAGAGGGAAACATGATTCCTGAAATAGACATTGGTTGTTCTATTTGTGTGCATCCATAGTTGTATCTTTATAGAAACCAAGTAGTAATACATTTTCAACTATCTTACCATGTGCTTGTTGATAAAACAACATGTATGTCCTTTCATATTTTATTAATTAATTGCATCAGAAAATGGAGTTAATATTCATGCCAGTTCATTTTGAACTGACATCATACCGCTACTCTAGTCTTGCAGGACTAGTAGTTGTTACATTCGGATGTGCGGAAACTCATGTCTTGTGAAGTTTTATCGTAGCATCACTCTAAATGAGATACTTGGATTTCAATTGGTGAAAGGATGATATCCTTGAATTTTTGGCTGAATTATTGGAATCTTGGACCGATTGTAAATATTCAAACCTCACTATGTGAGAATTATTATACCGGTTATATATTTCACCTTAATGGCATATGTAATATATGATTTTAATAAAGAGATGATTACTTTGTGTGTAATAATATCTCAATATGAGTAAATTATGAATACTTGAGTTATGAAATCTTACTTTTCACAAATTGTTGAATACATTTATTTGATAGTTATCAAAGTATGAAGCCGATAATTGGGCAATTATTGTAATAATCAATTGTCTTTAATTTCTAAATTAAATAATCTATTTAGTGGTGTGGCTAATCGAAGGAGTAATTAAATATACATGTTTTAATATATATTTAATTCGTCCTTTCGGTAAACTTGGTATTAATATGATAAGAGTGTAAATCATGTTGTATAGAGAATGGAAGAGTATCGTTGTAAAAGGTAATTTAAGGTTAAAGAATCAAACATCGGAAAAAAGAGACTAAATGGGATGGTAAATAGATGAAAAGATCCATTAGGCATATTAAGAGATAAGTACATGCAGAATGCTGATATAGTTACATTTCAGCATAACGAATGTATTTATCTCGTAAAGATCCTAGTTGGCCTTTGGCATCTATCTCAATATAAACTCTTGCAAGATAGGTTTGATTGGAAATAAAATAAAAACAAACTATAAATATCTAGATAATTGTGAAAGGGATAGTTGTGAGGTGGCAGAAGACTTAAAACTCATAAGAATAGTGTGTTTTCTTGAGTTTAGTTGTAACCTACACGACGGACAACGTTGGCCAAAGTAATGCATTGATGGTTGTGCATTGTCTGAACATGTAAACAAATATCCATACTACTTGCAATTAGGTCTAAATCAGATCCAATTAATTGCTAAAACCAATGTAGTGTTGAGAAGAATAGGGTTTAGGATTATCTTGTTCCTGGGAGTGATTGGAAGGCAATCATTAGGATCGAACAACATAGATCAATGTTTTTCAATGAGACACAAAACCCTAAATATTCTTGGAAAAGTATTCAAAACTGGAATTTTCTTTGGCAACTGTATTTGCCCGCATCTGTCATGGAAACCTTGTTCATGTTCACAATTGTATATCTTCTCTTGCATCATCAAGACATTAATATTCTTCTTGTTAGCTCTAATTTGATAGTTGAAATTGAAATCGTGAGGACAACAATAGGTGTTTTGGGTTTTGTATTACAGAAGGGAATGGCTAAGCTATCTTGATATTTGTTAGTCCCCTTTACATTGTACGATATATAAAACAACACACCGATACTTGGAAAATTCTAGGATGCAAGTATTTGGCAACACAGAAATATTAAACAAGTACATACATAATGAGTGTAATATAATGGATCTATGCTAAACATGAAAACAAACATGTAATTAAGTCTAAAGAATATGTAAAACAGTAAATTAGACCTAATTAATTGTTAAAACGAACGTACTATTGAATTAGGATTATCTTGTTCCTAGAAGTGATTGGCGGGCAATTGTTAGGATCAGACAACACGGATCAACATTTTTCAACGAGACATAAAACCATGTAAACTTGCAACAATCAAAGTTCCTAGATTATACGTGATATGTCTAGACCATACACTTGACGTTCTTGGCATTTTATATAGCTTTCCTCCCCGAACTCCACATCACATATAGAATAACCAACTAGATCCACCCTCAACCTGGGTACTCATCCAATGCGCCTCTATAGAGATATGGGGTTCGAATGGGCCTCTATATAGATATATCTCCTCCCTTACCAACCCCCCTTGAAATAACCATTGAACATGACTTCCTTCTCAGGGGGGCCATTTGAAACAGTTTAGATGGGCCACCCTATATACATCTTATATAAAAGGTTGACCTATATCTAATGTATATAGATTCTTCCCATATCTATATATAAGAGTATTTTCTAAGATGATGGCGAGGAAAGGAAATAACTATGGCGAGGAGAAGCAAGTGGTCTATGGTATAGTCTATAGATAGGAATATCCCCCTCAAAGAACTACAAAGAGGGTGGGTGAGATGTAAAGAGCCTATATATAGATCTCTATATTATCTATATGGCATACTCATCTCATGAGCACACCCTCCCCTACCTTGGGGGTGGTTAAATACGTGATATGATACCCCCTGACTACTGACTATCGATTATATCTATCTAGTTGGGGTGATATGATCAACTATCGACTCTATATAGATAGTTAGTTAGGGTGTAAAATACCACATATATATGGCACTGACTAGATTTCCTATCTATAGTAATGGGGAGTGTCCCATATATATATGAGAGTGAATCAAGTCAAGCTAGCACCCAAATGCCCCTATAGAGAGAATTGGGGCCTCAAATCTCTCTACAGGGGCCCGGGTTGCCATATATAGAGATTATAATGCGGATGCCCACCCCCTCACCTCCCGAACTATCTAGAGTATAGAGAAAATTATTGGCACTTGATAAACTCTATTTCTGTATGAGTGGGAGTGGCGACATTATGATGTAATGGTTCAAAACCAATAGGTCCTGAACATCAACATCAGTCTATAGGGCGACCCCTATTTGAATTATCTCCAAAGGAGAGGAATTCAGCACCCATATCTATATAAAGCCTTCCGAAGAACTATAGAGAGGGCGGGGCAGCCTATATAGAGAATTGGCAATGGTTCTATTTCCTCCTGGGTCGTGACCAAATTCTCTTGGAATTGACCAAAGTTTGAGAAGCCTGCCCTATATAGAGTTTCAGGGAGGGGGAAGACCGCACTAGTCTATATAGGGGGTGAGGGGGAGGCACCGTGGGGAAACTATTTATTACCCGGTTGGTCCCTATTTATAGATCTCCTCAATAAGTTGAAGATGAGGCCCCCTCTATTTTATTTTATTCTCTATGTGCTAGGGTGCCAAAGTCTCTATGAATTGACCAAAGTCTTAGAAGCACACCCTATATAGAGTTGTGGGTAGGGGGAAGACCCCACTAGTATATATAGGGGGTGGGGGTAGGGATAATTTTAGTGGCGAATATTCCATTTTTGAAAATTTTGAAAAGGAAACATTTCTGGCACGGGTCAGTGACCTATTCACCTAAAAATTACAGTTAATTTTTTAGGGGTCAGCTTCACCTACCCTTGAAACTATCCCCTATATAATCTTAGATTATTCGCCAAGTAGAAAACTACTAGCTCACTCATACCACCTAGGGTAATATGTATTATTAAGTACAGTAAACATGCGACAGGAGGGCGGAGGCTGCAGATATGCGATAGAGAGTGTGTTAACGCGTGACAAGGAGATTTTTTTTACGTGCGATAGGGAGAGTTTGTTGATGCATGATAGGGAGAGTTTATTGATGTGTGACAGGAGTGCAGAGGAAGTAGACATGTGATAGAGAGTTTGTTGATGCGCAACACAAAGATTTTGTGTCGTGTGACCAAACGGTGGAGGCTGCAAACGTGTGAGAAAAGATTTGTTATCACGTGTCAACGAACCTCAATGACACACATCAACTAGGTTATTTAATGTGAAACAACCACCTTGTTGATGTGTGATAACAAATCTCTGTCACGCGTCTACAACCTTCTATCACACCACTTACAAATTAGGCAAAAAATTTGTTGTCAAACCCCCAAAAAATTCACCTTGCCACGAAATTGGTTCCAAGGATATTCACCATGTATTTTCCACCTCTGATTTCTAAGAGGCCTCTTAAAATGAACCCTAGGTGGGGGGAGGTATTGTGGGGAAACTATTTATTACTCGGTCAGCCCCTATATATAGATCTACTTCATTAGTCAAAGAAGGGTGATCCATGGGGATCTAGAAAAAAAACACCACTTCATCAGAATAATCAGCGCCAGTAGAAAACAAATTAGAAGAAAATATTGCACAATGTAAAAGTATAGAACCTCCCCTTTGTGCAGAGCAATAGTTGCATAACCGCCCCTACATATAGTGGTAGTTGTGTAACCACCAATCTACATACACTGGCAGTTATGTCACTTAAGCACGAAAAATAAAGAAGGCCATGAACAACCATGAATTTAAAGCATCTAGGATGTGTCTCTTCCTCTGCATGTCCCTTCTCATTCTCCAGTCCATGAGAGGACATGAAGAATGATATAAATGCATGAAGAGCAAGTGTTTTTGCAATCAAATCTCGGAGAAAGCAAGTTATTATATGTTTTTGAGAAGAAAACTATTGGAGATGGAGTTGTTTTGTAGGAACAAGGTGTAGAAATAGAGAAGCCAAGTAAAGAAGGGAGGTGCTACATTTTTTACCTCTTTTCATCTTGTTGTAATCTATATATTTGATAAATTGGCCAATAATACTAAGGGAAAAAAGAGCAATTTCCCTTCCCATCTGGTTTTCCCTCAACTTGGGGGTTTCCAGGATAAATCTTGGTGTTGTGTTTATGTCAATTTATTCTTCCTTACTGCAATTTGATTCTAATTTTTAGTTTTACTCACATAAAAATTAAGAATTCTCATTTTTCGTAATTGGGAAGAAGAACAGTGAATTGTACGGATTTTGTAAATTGTCCAAAGTAGAATTTTACAGATCATTTTGGTATCAGATCTGGTTAGTATCTAGAATTGTGGTATTCGTTCTTGTGATTTTTATGATAGTGAAAAGGGCTAAAAGTGGATAAGTTTTACCTTTTGATCTAGACATATCTACGAAGAAGTGGAAACAAAGAATTCAGGATCAAATGGAGGAAGAAAACTTGGTCTAGAGAATTGAGAAGCTAGAGACCATGATGGATATGTATAGACATCAACAAGAACTCTCAGATCTGCAAAAGATGGTTTCAGTCAAACAAGATAACATGGAATCAATGGTTCAAGCTTTGGCTGAAAATTTTGGCATAGGCAAGAGCCACGCTGAGGAAGTTGTAGAAGAGCGTGAAGAAACTTTGGTTGTAAAAGAGAAGGTAAAATCCGATCATGCTCTCCTTTTAAAGTTGAAATAAAGAGCTTTGAAGGACAAGTAGATGAAAAGTTATTAGATAAATGGTTAAAACAACTAAAAGTTTACTTTAGTGTGCATAATGTCACAGAGGCACAAAGGATTACCTTTGCATGTCTCAAAATGGAAGGTCATGATCTGGTTTGGTGGGAAACCCATCTATCCACTTGTGAGAAGAAACATCCTATTGTTAGTACTTGGGAGGGTTTTAAAGAATTTCTTAGAGCTAACTTTTATCCTATCATCCATAAGAATGACTAGATGATTAAATGGCAGTATTTTAGACAAGGCATTGGTAAAAGTATATAGGACTATACTGCAGAGTTCCGGAGACAAGCCATGTTTCTTAATATGGACTTGGAGGATGAGGATATTCTGACCAAGTATTTGGGAGGACTTAACACTCACCTTCTAAGGAAGGTCATCTCCATGAAGCCCAAGGATCTCAATGAAGCCTGTGTGCAAGCATACTACATAGATGATGAAAGGAAACAAGGAGAAGCAGAGTCAAAGCCAAAATAGGCAACAAATCAAGCAAAGAAAGAACAGGGACATACAAGTAACAAAGGTAAATAGAAGGGGAAAGGTAAACAAGCTACCATTACTTTAAATACTTGTAAATATCACAAGAATTTTTGTAAGAACTATGATATCAATGGTCATACTGACGCTACATGTTGGAAGTTACATCCATAGCTACATCTGAAGAATTGAACCAAGGATTTAAAGAAATACATGAAAACTGCAAAGACAAATGGGGAGGTGGAAATAGAGGGTGATTTTGATGTAGATGAGACACTTGGATGCATGGCTACAAATATGGACACCCAAGAACAGGAAGAGGAGATGAGTAGACTATTCCATATCAGAATCCAAATTAAGAGAACTAAGGTAAATGTTTTGGTTGATACTGGTTCTCAATCTTGATTTCTACTGCGGTTGTGAAGAAGTTTGGTCTTGAGACTTACGAGCATCCACATCCATATCCTTTGGGATGGGTGAAGAAGGGTGTATAAATCCAGGTAACAAGAAGATGTAGGTTCAAGTTTGGGATAAATTCTCAGTATATAGATATATAAGAAGTTGATGTAATTCCACTTTATGCATTTGATGTTGTTTTCGGGAGTCCTTGTATATCAGGGATGCCATATTCACGAGAAGGGAGAACCGATATAGATGGGTCAAGGATGAAATCAGTTGCAACATCCGGGCACACCAACGTAAGACCAAAATTGCTATGGTAAGTGCTAACCAAACAAAGAGACTTAGTCAAGAAAATCACAATCAATTTTGTTTACTTTTATAAAGGATAAACAAGATGGGGTAGAAATGACAGATATTTCTAACTAAGGGACAAAGGATTTGGATATTATTCTTCAGTATTTTTAGGAATTATTCCAGACTCCTAGCAGGTTACCACCTAGACTGCATGGATACGGGTACAGGTACAGTTTCGGTACGCTAAAATAGAATTTTTTAAAAAATATTGGGTACGGTACACTTTTGGGTACGTTACACACACACACACACACACACACACACACACACACACACACACACACACACACACACATGTATATAAATATAAAAATATGTATATAAATTATAAATTTAAAGAATCATTTGCATACTTATTGAAATTTAATACTCATAGAGTCATACAACTTAAAATCATTCATGAATTATAGAACATGAAAACAAAATTGAAATTTCCAATACTTTGAGAATTGAGACTTGAGTTTTTGTTGATTCATAATGTTCAAAACATGATAGTAAATAATAGAATACATTCAAGTTCTCAACTTCTAGATCATATCATCTAGATGATCATCAAAATCATCTTCATGGATGCCACTTGTAGCTCCACTCCCACTAGCTCCACTTTCGAACCCTTGTGAAGGGCTCCCTAGAAGTTCCTCATCAACGCCAGGAAGTGAAACATTGGCCAAACAACCAGTAGAGGCTTCAAAGTATGTGTTTTTAGGTTGGAGGTCCCAAAGCTTGTTAGGACCACTAGTATACTCTTGCATCATGTGGGTTAAGAGGCATAAGTTGGAATGAACGTATACTAGATCTTCAACCTTATTCAAAGCCAACATGGTGCTTTTGGCTAAGTGCATGAAGCCATAAGTACTTTAGTTGCGCTCTACAAAAGAATTACTAGCCACTTGTCACAAAAAACAAAGTATTAATATTATTAATTAAAAAAAGAATGATATCATTTTGAATTTTAATTCATAATTGGTAATTAAAACATCAAATAACAAGTTACAAACTTTATACATGTGAGAGAAATTTGATCACAACTGGTCATAAGAACTTGGCATCATGGCCATCACAAGTCCACCACACGATTGGATGCATGGTGGGTTTGTCACAAATAGCCTCTATCTCTCCTATGCTATCTTGTCCATTTACAAACATTGACATCACCTAGCGGACTGCAAGTGATGTAGTTGGATCAGGAAACAACCTCTTGAATGCTGACCTTGTCCCATTTGCAACCTCATGGTCATCATATGGTCACTGCCTACCAGCTCTCCCAACTATTTTACTGTTGTAATATTTGGGATTTAAATCATAAGCAAGGAGATGCAATGGAGTGGTCATTTTGTTCCACCTTCTCACCATCACATTTTTAACTTCACTGTAAAAAATTTCCTCAGGGTCCTGCTCTTTGGCCTGTACGATATCATGGATTTTTTCAAGCATGGAGTCAATGCCATCATATATTTCTCCAATGCAAGCATTATCTTTGTCTGTAAATCATATCATACTCAAAATAGGCTCTATGAAACTCTAAAAATACTCAACTTTTCCCTACCAATGCTCATCAAGGATCCATGATTTTATTATTTTGGCTCTTTCTGTGTTAGATTTCCTCTAGATGGTCCAAAAATAATCAATCACCATCATGCTCAAAGCATGTCTCACCTTCACAATTTGTCTCAAGACGAGTGTGTGAGAGGCAAACCTAGTCTGCCTCCAACTTTGAAAATCAAATATTAAATTTAAAATGAGTTGTTCCTTTACCTTCAATAGCTCCAACTTTGAAAATATGCTGAATATGGCTTGAGACATGTGATGGTTGGTGATAAACATCTAAATCTCGTTTGCCTCCGTGTATATTTTCTCAATCCATGCAATTTTCCCAATCTTCTACATCATTAGATTCAGGGAGTGTATTGCACATGGTGTCCAAAATATGTGCTCATACCTACCGTCTACTATCAATCTTGTTTCCTTGCAATTTTTTGCATTGTTTGTGATTACTTGGACAACCCTCTGTGGGACCACTATCTTAATAGCCTTAATGAGAATATTTGCAATGAATTGGGCATATTTTACATCCCCCACACAATCAACAACCTTCAGAAACATTGGCCCTTTAGGGTATACTGAAATAATGTTGATGAGAGGTCTGTTGCTGGAGTCTTTCCATCCATCTAATATAATGGAGACACTTGAGTCAGTCCAAGAATCTCTGATTGGATGTAGAGATGTTTGAATGTGTCGCACTTATTTTACCAAAAGAGAAGTGCAGACATTATTATAGCTAGGGATTGTATACCCCTATGGTGCCTCATTAATGGCTCTCACCATGTGCTACCAATAAGGTGATCTCAAGACATTTAATGGTAGTCCACATGTAAATATACACTGAGACACCAATTCATCCGCAATATCCCTCTTCTCAATGTTAAATGTTTTTTCTAATGGGCCTATTGTTCTCTTGATTGATGGTTGTCGACACTAAAATTTTCCTTCGTAATTTCTATTTCATTAATGTATGTATTAGGAATAGGATGTTGTTAAGTATAATTAGTAGTAGCGTCTGATAGAAGATAATGGTGCCATCAGTACGGTGCCGCCAATAATGTGGAGTACGGTAACAGTCAAAGTACAATAGGAATGTTGTAAAAAGTAAATATTTGTCATAAGTGGTCTGGTAATGTTAAAATGTCAAAGTTTGGGTAATTAGAGAAGTAGGGTCTACATGATTAGGAATTAGAAATATTATATTGGTAATAAAGACAAGGAGTGAGGTCATAAATATTTTGTGTATTTTATTTGTAAAAAGTCTAAAAATGTGGAACCCATGTAAAATGATAAGGTTTATCTTATCTTAACAGATAAGCTTACATGTACAGATAAGAGTTAAGGTATGGAATATGATTCGTTAGAGTGGATTTCTTATCCTATCTTAGAGATAAGATGGATAAGCCTGGAAGTTCTATAAATAGAGAGGCTACCCCCCTCATTTAGCATAGAAGGAAGTAGTGAGAAATATTGTAGGAAGTGTGCGAAGGAAGCCATCAGTTTAAAGGTGTGTTGAAGAAGTCATTAAGAGGTGTAATTGTAAAGTTTCTCCCATAGTCTTGGTGAAAGGCAAGTGAAGTCAATAACACTTGAAGTACCTCATGGGTGAGATTGTAACAGTTTCATGTTAATATTATAATTTATTTTGATATTTCAGATTTGTCATCATTCTGTCTTATCATAGTCGATGGTATTCTTGTGTTATGTTGTTGTTTTGTTTCCAGATTACATCCACCAAACTAAAGGCTGTGCATTAGTAAATAATCATAGCACGAGGAGTTCCCAGTGAAGAATTATCATAGTGCCAGATTGGTGATGACATTTTGGTTCCGTTGCCGGGACCATTCCTCGTTGGTGGATTTTTTGGAGAGATATTCCCACTTAGTCAAAAATCAATTGGAGGGTAACCTTGTTTTTACTGTGCATAGTAGTTACCATGGTAAAGTCATTTTTACCGTGAATAGTAGTTACCATGATAAAGTCATTTTTGCTGGGAATAGTATTTACCGCAGTAAAGTCACTTTTTACCGTGAATAGTATTTACCGCAGTAACTTCACTTTTTACCGTGAATAGTGTTTACCACAGTAAAGTCAGTTTTTACCGCAGTAAGTCAAGTTTTACCATAGTTTACCGTGGTCATTTCTATTTTACTGTAGAAAGGTGTAAAGTCACTTTCTAGTATAGTGATTCCAATTATTTGTGCACATAAGTCTTGTTAATTGTACTTGTGGGTTGGTATTTCACGGTGGTTACTTTTGAAAATGGGAAAGATTCCTGTTTTTTCAGCTCAATCTAATGAAGATGCTTCTTCTTTCATTCAAGAGTTTAAACGATCTTGTATTTGTAATGGCCTTATAAGAAGGGAACAATGGACTGAATTTTTTCCTACCTTTTTGGATGGTTCAGCACTTAGGTGGTTTGAAACACTAGGTGATAATGTGAAAAATTCATGGGATTTATTAACTGAAAGTTTTCTTGAAGAATTTGGTGAACAACAGAAATATGCAGATCTCATGATCGAGATCACAAAGCTATCCCAAGGAGAGAAGGAGAAGATAAGGGATTATCATACTCGTGTTCTAGAGCTAAGGAGGAAGCTCGATGCCCAGATCCGGAAGGAAGGACTAGCGGATGGGTTGATGAATGGCGTGGATAATCTCCTCTGTAAGCACTTCATTCTTGGGATGAAGCCAGAGATCAGACAATGAGTGAAGTATGACCGCCCAGCTACCATTGAACAAGCAAAGGAGATTGCAAGAAGGCAAGAAGAAAGCATGGAAGAGGAGCCCAAAGAAATTGTTGCTAAAGTAGAGCCTACACCAGCACCTTTGGTCCAGAATCCACAACCACTCCCGGTGAGCACAAATATTTCTCCTAGTACATCTACTGAGTATGAAGATTTGCTCAAAAATATGGGTCAGTTAACTATTAATCTTCTTCAAGGAAAGGAATTTAGTTCTCAGGGAGGAGATAGAGGTCCAAAAAGAAATATTTCTGAAGTTGTTTGTTATGGTTGTTATAAAAAGGGTCATTATAAGTATAATTGTCTAGATAGAGCTTCTACATCTGGTAAAGGAGATAATGATAAAGGAAAAACACCTATGAATTCTTTTGATGTAGTAGATAAGAGTAGAAATAATGAAGTAGATGTGTTTGTAACAAAAAGAAAGAAAGAAAAAGATAATCAAGATGGAAATGATCCTAAGAAGATGAAAGAAGAAACTAGTAAGAAACATAGGAGAAGAAAGTTGGGTGTGCAGGATTTTCTGATTTCACAGGGGCAAGGACCATACTCCATCTTGGAAGATCTGTCCAAAAAGCCTGCAAATATTACATATGGTCAACTCTTGGCTATGTCTTCTGAGAAGAGGCGGGAGCTGCGAAGTGGACTCAATGCTCGACGAAGGAAGGAAGTTGAGGCCCCTGTTTTGGAGGCAGAGGCAGATCCCTATGCTCCACAAGCTGAGGTATTATGTAATGGTATTTCAATTCATGATGTCTTAGTTGATGGAGGTGCTGCAGTTAATGTAATGACCGAGTCTGTAATGAATATGTTGGGGTTAAAAATTGATCGCCCTTCAACACTTATGTTAAGGTCATTAAATAAGGGAAAAACTAAACCAGAAGGTGTAGTTTCAAATGTGGCAATATCTGTTATGGGTGTTGTATGTGTGGTAGACTTTCAGGTGATGAAAAATGGTACTGTTGTGTACCCAATGCTACTGGGAAGACCATGGCTAAGGAGAGTTCATGCAAGAAACTACTGGAATGAAGGTTTCATGACACTTGGACGTGGTAGAGAGAGGGTGAAGATAAATGTGATCCCTCGACATCATAAGGCAGAACCTGTGGATTCAAGTGATGAAACTGATGATTGGACATCCTCTGATTACTCTAGTACCAGTGAAGTGGACACTGAAGATGAAGAAAGCGAGGTGGATGTTTCAGTCATGGATATCCTTCCAGACACACCAACTCATGACCCCATAAAATTATCTGAAGAAGAAGTTGATGATCGTCTCCAACAAATAAAGATTGGTGATGTTGTGATGGAGAGTGAGAAGGAATCCTACCTCCAGCTCTTTCGAAGGTACATACACCTATTCACTTTTGATTACAAGGAACTCCGTCAAGTAAGTTGGGTAGAACATTGTATTGAGTTGGTAGATGGTGCTAAGCCCATAAAGCAAATGCCATATAGAATGAATCCTAATTTTTCCAAGACTGTAAAAGAAGAAATAGATAAGTTGCTTGATGCAGGATTCATATTTGCTGTGGAGAATTCAGAATGGGTTTCTCCCATTGTGATCTCAATAAAAAAGAATGGGAAGCTACGCATTTGTGTTGATTACAGGAAGCTCAATAAGGCAACAAAGAAGGATCATTACCCTCTTCCATTTTCAGATCAGATCTTGGACGAAGTAGCTGGCCAGGAGTGCTATAGTTTTGCTGATGGATATAGCAGCTACAACCAAGTTCTTATAGCAGAGAAAGATCAGCTGAAGACCACGTTCACCACTCCTTGGGGAACGTTTTCTTATACAGTTATGCCTTTTCGGTTGTGTAATGCTCCAGCAACATTCCAGCATTTGATGAATAGGGTGTTCGAACCCTACATTGGGACCTTCATCAGAGTATTTCTGGATGATTTTTGCATCTATGGGAGCAAGTTGGACCACCTGCACCAAATGGAGACAACATTTCAAAGGTTAGATGAAGCACAAGCCTCACTAAACCCTACAAAGTGTGTCTTTGGATGTTCTAAAGGCGTTTTGTTAGGGCATGTTGTATCCAGAGATGGTATTGGTACTGATCCTGATAAAGTTTCAAAAATCAAAGATTTACCATTTCCTCTTAATAGAAGTAAGTTGAGATCATTTTTAGGCCATGTGGGTTACTATAGAAGGTTCATCAAGAATTTCTCAAATATTGCACAGCCACTAACCTAGTTCTTGAAGAAGGATGTTACTTATGAACCAAGAAATAAGGCGCATGAAGCTTTTGGACAATTGAAGGAAGCCCTGGTGTCTTCACCTGTTTTGAAGAATCCAGATTGGAGCAAGCCATTCATTGTGTACACTGATGCCTCAGATGCAGCACTAGGAAGTACTTTGAGCCAAAAGGATGAAAATGGGAATGAACATCCAATTTACTTTGGGAGCAGACAAATGAGCAGTGCTGAGGTAAATTATACTGTAACTGAAAAAGAGGCTCTGGCTATCATTTTTGCTGTAAAGAAGTTTAGAAATTACTTGCTAGGGCAAAAATTTCTAGTTGTAACAGATCATCAGGCTCTAAAATATATTGTAAATAAACCTAACCCATCAGGGAGGATAGGAAGATGGATAATTTTGTTACAAGATTTTGAATTTGATATTATAGATAGGCCAAGAAAGAAGCATGTCAATGCAGATGCATTCTCTCGAGCCTATGATGGTTTATGATCATCTTGTGATGATGATGATTTCCCCGATGCAGCATTGTTATCCCTTGACACAATCCCTAGTGAATACATAGATATTTGGAATTATCTGAATGAATTCAAGTTTCCTGATGGTGCCAATGCAAAGACTAAGAGAAAGATTACTCAAGCCAGTCGTCCATATTCTATTCTGCATGGAGTATTATTTCGAATAGGACCTGATGGACAGTACAAGAGGGCAGTTGGATGTGATCAAGGGAAGGAACTGCTAGAAGAATTCCACAATGGTACATGTGGAGGGCACTTCTCTGGACAACTTACAACAAGAAGGATCTTGGATGCAGGTTATCACTGGCCCACTCTTTTTAAAGATTGTTATAATTATTGTAAGACATGTGATATTTGTCAAACACATGGTAACCGTAAGACTTCATCAGCTCCATTATGTCCTATTCTTCCCCTTGGTACCTTTGAAAAGTGGGGAATAGACATTGTAGGTCCACTTCCAACTACATCACGCCAAAATAAGTATATTGTAGTTGCCACAGATTATTTAACCAAGTGGGTTGAAGCTAGGCCATTGAAAACAACTTCCATGGATGAAGTGGCAAGGTTCATGTATGAACGCATTGTCACCAGATTTGGTTGCCCATTAGAAATTGTAACAGATCAAGGAAGCCACTTCATTAATGAGGTGGTAGAAGCCCTAGTCAATAATTTTTCTATTAAGCACAAGAAGGCAACAACATACAAGCCAAGCACAAATGGACAGGTGGAACGAACAAATTTTGTGTTGTGTCAAATTCTAGCAAAAGATGCAGCCTTGCAGGTACATAAATGGGATAAAAGGATTCATGCAGCATTGTGGGCATATAGGGCAACATCAAAGTCAGCAACAGGATACTCCCCATTTCAGTTGGCCTATGGCATTGATCCAGTTCTTCCTATTGAGTTTGATATTCCCACTGTGAGAGTTATGAAAAATGAAAGGATGGATGAAAGTGATTCAGTAAAAGAAAGGTTGGTACATCTTCATTTGTTGGAGGAAATGAGAGAAATAGCAAAGGATACAAGCCATAAGAAGAAAATGAAGCAGAAGGAATACTTTGATCAAAAGATCCGGTGGTCTCCATTTCATGTGAATGACTTGGTTCTAGTATATGATTCCAGATACAAAAAAAGAAGACAGAGAAAATTTCTTCCAAAATGGATGGGGCCCTACAAAATAGCAGCTGTGCATGAAAATGGTACGTACCGACTGGAGGAATTGGATGGCACTCCCATTACAAAATGGGTCAACCACGACAAGTTGAAGATTTTCCAAGCACCAGAATAGTCTACTCCGAGGACGAAGTAGAAGCTAGGAAGGGGGAAGATGTCGACACTAAAATTTTCCTCCGTAATTTCTATTTCATTAATGTATGTATTAGGAATAGGATGTTGTTAAGTATAATTAGTAGTAGCGTCTAATAGAAGATAACGGTGCTGCCAATAATGTGGAGTACGGTAACAGTCAAAGTACAATAGGAATGTTGTAAAAAGTAAATATTTGTCGTAAGTGGTCCGGTAATGTTAAAATGTCAAAGTTTGGGTAATTAGAGAAGTAGGGTCTACATGATTAGGAATTAGAAATATTATATTGGTAATAAAGACAAGGAGTGAGGTCATAAATATTTTGTGTATTTTATTTGTAAAAAGTCTAAAAATGTGGAACCCATGTAAAATGATAAGGTTTATCTTATCTTAATAGATAAGCTTACATGTACAAATAAGAGTTAAGGTATGGAATATGATTCGTCAGAGTGGATTTCTTATCCTATTTTAGAGATAAGATGGATAATCCTGGAAGTTCTATAAATAGAGAGGCTACCCCCCTGATTTAGCATAGAAGGAAGTAGTGAGAAATATTGTAGGAAGTGTGTGAAGGAAGCCATTAGTTTAAAGGTGTGTTGAAGAAGTCATTAAGAGGTGTAATTGTAAAGTTTCTCCCATAGTCTTGGTGAAAGGCAAGTGAAGTCAATAACACTTGAAGTACCTCATGGGTGAGATTGTAACAGTTTCATGTTAATATTATAATTTATTTTGATATTTCAGATTTGTCATCATTTTGTCTTATCATAGTCGATGGTATTCTTGTGTTATGTTGTTGTTTTGTTTCCAGATTACATCCACCAAACTAAAGGCTGTGCATTAGTAAATAATCATAGCACGAGGATTTCCCGGTGAAGAATTATCATAGTGCCAGATTGGTGATGACATGGCCCTGAGGTATCTGCATTAAAAGTGTCATCATCTGGAATAGTTTTAGCACGAGTTTTCGGGCCTTGAAATATTGACTAAGTACCAAAGGGCACATGTGCACGCATGGGGTTAGTGAGAATAATGGAATCTAGGCAGAAGCGCGTAGGAAAAAGGTTTAAGAAGGTTTTAGAAGAAACCAGAGTGCACGTGGAAGGCATAACACATGTTTAAAGGAATTAGCCATATTTTGCATTTTGGAGGCACTTGAGGAAAAACGTGACCCGACTAGGCGTACTAAGTGGATGAGGTGCCAACATGGAACCTTGGTGGTAAGGAAAATAATATTCCATGCATAGAATATTCCTTTAAGACATCATTACAGAGAGTGGAGGTCTTGCAAGAGGATAAGCATTCGCCATTGGAGGACCACATCGACACTTTACATCCAATATGTTAAGAGAGAAGGCATGGAGGTGGGTGTTGAACCTATATATAGAGATGCTTAGGAGTGAGGAAGAGACATTGATGGATAGAGAGGATACAGAGACAAATATATATATATAAGATAAGAAATATATGCAAGAGATAGAAAGGTGAAATGCATCAAGAGAATGAAGCAACAGTAATGTTAGGGTTTTAAAGGATGTAACAAGCCTTTGCATAGCATTAAGGTATGCAACAAGGGTTGATATGGGAGGGAATAACTAGAATCTCATACCAGGGAGTATCTGTAGGGATTAAGTCCTTATCATTTAATATGTACGGTCTGAGATGACCTACTTTTGATTATAATCTAGCTACCATAACTTTTATGAATGAATATATATGTATGGATTCGTGATATATATCATGCTTAAGGGTGTAAACCCTTGTGTTCAATGGCTACCATGGTTTAGATCTGATTCAATATGCTTATTACTTTATTTATGTAATGCATTAAGATACAAATCTGTTAGATACTCCTTCCACATTTTTTACTAGTTAAATGTATTGTTTCTTCTACAAATCATTCTCCACTAATGGCCTGAGTTCGAGGTCAGCAAGGAGGAATTGATGAAGATACTAGTGACCAAGGGAGTGAACCCCCTAATAATCACTCAACAGTTATCAGATGAGCAAGTATGCAACGCACTCAACAAGGTATCAGTAGAGGTTGAGGCAAGACTCTTCGGAAGGAATGACAGAGTAAGGGTCCTAGTGGAAGAGCTGGAAAAGAAGAATGAAGAAATCATTGAGAAGAGCAAGGATCTAAAGCAAGAGGAGTTGATCAACATGTATTTAAGGTGTGAATTATGGGAGGAGAAGGTAAAGGTACGCGAGGAAGAGTTGGAAAAGAAGAATGAAGAAATCATTGAGAGAAGGATCTAAAGCAGGAGGAACTGATCAACACGCAGTTAAGGTGCAAATTAAGGGAGGAGAAGGAAAAGGTATGCAAGGTCTACAAGAAGATAGAGATGATTATAGATGCCATCATCTTGAAGCATCCAAACTTGACCCCGCCTAAGCAAAAATATGAGTCAACCTTGCAATGCTTGGAAAACTTGATCCACATCCTCACCATGGAGTGGTGGCCCCTCACATTGGAATCAACAGAAGAGGTATTGGCGCACCAAAAGGAGGAAGAGGAACTAAAGATCGAGGAAATAATTAATCGATATTCCAAGATCCTTGCCGTTGTGAAGACCACCGCGCAAATGGCTGAGGTCGTGTATGATAACTGCGCTGATAGAGATAGGGTAACAAGTATATTGGTTGCTACACATGAGGCGGATCTAAAGGAATTCCAGGAGAAGAACAAGGGAAACAAGGAAGAGTGGGATAAAATCCTAGCTGAAGTTGAGAATAATATGGAAGCAATCAAAAAACTTGTGGGGTTTGGTTAAGAATTGACTTAATGAACTATATCCCAAGGTCACTCGCAAGATGGATGCGCTGGAAGAACTTAACAAGCAGTTAGAAGGAATTGTAGATACGTTGAATGCGAAGGGTAATGAATTGATCTTTGAAGCGGTGAGTGGTCTAGTAGGTGACCTACTTCAGCAGGAACAAGGTGAAGTGGATGACTGGGAGAAGATTGAGGCAACAATGAGGAAGGAGTTCCCTCTCCTCTTGCAGCAATAGCATACTTTTTTCATTCCTCCATACTTAATTATTCCATTCTTCCATTCTTTCATTCTTCATTTAATCTGTCCAAATCCACCAATATTTATTCTTTGAAGAAGCAAGATGTTTCTGAGGACAAAGAAAACACTTAGTGTGGGGTGATGTTTGGGCCTTGAAATATTGGCTAAGTACCAAACTGTGCGTGTGTGCACGCGGAGCCAGTGAGAATAAGGGCACCCAAGGAGAATTGCACAGGACAAAGGTTTAAGAAGGGTTTAGGAGAAACTAAGGGTGCGCACACAGAAGGCATAACACTAGGTATCAAAGAAATTAGCCATATTTGGCATTCTGAGAGACACTTGAGGTAAAACCTTGACCCGAATAAGTGTGCTAAGTGGATAAGGTGCTATCCTGGAACCTTTGAGGTCAAGAAAATAATATTCCATGCATGGAATATTCCCAGGAGACATCATTACAGAGAGTGGAGGGCTTGTAAGAGGATAAGCATTCACAATTGGAGGACCACATTGACACTTGTCATCTGATCTGTTTAAGAGAGAAGGAATGGCAGTGGGTGTTGAACCTATATATAGATATGCTTGGGAGTGAGAAGAGACACTGATGGATAGAGATGGATACAGAGACAAAAATATATAGAATATCAGATGGGAGTGCAAGAGATAGAAATGGGGAATGCATCAAGAGAATGATGAAAAAGTAATGCTAGGTTTTAGAGCACTTAGTGCTGAGGGTTTTGAAGGATGTAACAAGCCTTTGCATTGCATTAGGGTTTGCAATAAGGGTTGATATGGTAGGGCATAGCTAGAATCTCATATCAGGGAGGATCTGTAGGGATTAAGTCCTTATCATTTAATATGTACAGTCTGAGATGACCTACTTTTGATTGTAGTGTGGCTACAGATCCTCCCTACGGAGTGAGGAAGAGACACTGATGGATAGATAGGGATACAGAGACAAAAATATATAGAACATCATAGGGGAGTGCAACAAATAGAAAGGGGGAATGCATTAAGAGAATGATTCAACAGTAATGCTAGGGTTTTAAGAACTTAGTGCTGAGGGTTTTAAAGAATGTAACAAGCCCTTACATTGCATTAGGGTCTGTAATAAGGGTTGATGTGGTAGGGCATAGATAGAATCTCATATCAGGGAGGATATGTAGGGATTAAGTCCTCGTCATTGAACATATATGGTCTGAGATGACCTACTTTTGATTATATGTGGCTACCAAAACTTTTCATGAATAAATATATATGTATGGATTTATTATTTATATCTTGCTTAAGGGTGTAAACCCTCATGTTCATATGACTTTCATGGTTCAGATTTGATTTAGTATGCTTATTTACTTTATCTTCTGTAATGCATTAATGATATAGATTATGTTAGCTTTCCTTCTACCTTATCAACTAAGTGAAATGTACTGTCTCACTCTACAAATCATCCTCCACTCAATGGCAAGAACCTTCTCACAATGCTCACATAAAGGAGGGACTCGGCACCCGCGTGTGCCTCGGGTTAGCTGCCCAGTGCCCGCTGGGTGATAGGTCGGCAATGCGCTTGGGGCTAGAAAATATGTACTAAGGGTACATAAAAATGACTACATCTTGGTTCCGTTTCTGGGACCTCTTTTCGAAGTGTTGTGAGAATGATGTGTGATGACAGAGTGTTTGACCTTGGATAATGTCGAAGCATGGTTTAAGAGCATGGAGGATGAGTTTTCTCAGATATTTAGTACTAGACCTAAGTTTGATGCACATAAATGGGTAGAAAAACATCTATATCATGAGCTATATGAGACCTTATTTTGCTGCTTTCTAGTGGAGTTATATGAATGGTTTTCGGCGTATGCATCTAGATCAAGCTGGTACTATATATCTCACATGTGGACCCAAGATGAATATCAGAGGCTGCAGGATGTTGATATGACTTGGACACATGTTGTTGATCATTGGTGGAGAAGAGTGTTGACTAGTTATACCCTGGAATACACTATTTCTATGTATTCTTTTCTAGAGGTTGTTGAGTTTGAGTTCTTAAGAGAGCCTAGAAGATCATTTTTGTGTGCTATCCCCTTAGCTATAAAAATCCTGATCATTACACTGAGTTTGGAAGCATTTCCTATGGATGGCTAAGCTTCTTCTGAGTGCTAGGAAAGGAAGCTAGAGTGGAGGAAGATGGAAGACCTTGCGGTTGAAAAGGAGAGGTAAGAGAGACCACTCAAGTATAGTGAAGCTCATGAAAGGGAGTTGGCTAGACAAGGCACGAGGTTACAGGAGTGATGTATCTATGAAGGAAGACATTGTGGGAAGAAATTGAGGTTCACGTGGAGGACATGGATCCTAAGCATCTTGGTAAGTGCAAGAGAGAGACCCCTTCAGCTTCTGATGAGAGTTCATCACTTGGAGAAAGGAGAGCCAATGACACACATCTAAATCCACCTGGTGACCAACCCCTAGCGTTTATTTTTCCAAATAAAGAGATAAGTATTGCTAACCTAGTTGGTATTAGTGGGAGTGATCGATCTGCACCTAGAAGATATAAATTTTCATTTGGCATATCTATGGTTGTGCAATCATTTCATGTGTTTGGAGGAATATTTTCTGGAACGACGTTTGGGAAAATTATGGGTACACGAAGCTTGGGTATCACATATGGAAGTGGTGCGGGATACACATCTAGTAGTGGTGTAATATCACAAACTATTGGGCATGTAGTTTAGTGCAACCACTTCAGTAGGGCCACAAGAGGTTCTAGGGAATGCTAGAGGACCTGGTGGACTTGGATCAGGAGGAACAAGACTTGTTGGATCTAGACTACAGGAGGAGGAGGTAAGGTAGATCTGGTGGAATCAGGTAGACTAAGGGCCTCACCTTAGCAAGTGTGGACCTACCTGGATCTGGGATGAATCATGTAGTGGATTCAGGCACGTAAAGGGGAATAGGACTTGGTGGATCTAGTGGATCTGGTGCTGGAGGTAATACTAGAGGGAATCAAGGTTCCGATCAGGCGGACAAGGGCCTCAACCACCTCAGTAAGTGTTTTTTGAAATGTCTTTACATCTACCAGACTAAAAAGGTGTTGAGGATGCTACAGAGCATGTACACAAGTGTGAGCTTCTATGGCACACAAAGGGGATCACTATCCCAAGAATGAAAGGTTTTTTAGTTTGTAACAACATTGCAAGGATGCACATAGTTGGTATCAGAAGTATGACCCCCACCAAACAGTGGTAGATTACACCATGTTGCATAATGCCTTCTTAGCTGAATTTCATATCCCTGAGTTTGAACAGAAGAGCATTAGTGTGCTGAAGGAAATTCAACAAGGTATGGTAGAAAGTGTGCAAGAATATGATGCACATTTTAAGACTCTCTTATCAAAATTGTCTTATGATATTCATCCTTCTCAGCATGCTCAGTGGTTTGTTGGAGGGTTGATAACACCTTTTAGGAGAGCACTTTCGCACAAGACTTGCATAGACGCGCGCGAGGCCTTGGAGGCTACCTTGCGTGTCGAGGCCGTTGGAAGCATGGATACCGGTGTTAGCCCTTTTCTTGAGGCTCAGTTTACTACAATGGCGAAGAAGCTAGAGAAGCTATCTGTGAACTCGGTGCATGAGACTTGCAGTGGCATATGGTGCACAAATTGTGAGGTAGAGGGGCGTACAAGGACAGTTGTCCCCGGAGATCGGTATGTGCCATGACAGTGGAATGTGATATTTTCCATGGAGATCATGATGCAAGTAGGTGCCCACTACTATAGCATGTGATCCATAAAAATGTGTCTTGCTATTACAAGATTTGTACCTCTACTACTCATGACACCAAGGATTGTAGATTGATTGACTAGATACATGATGCCATTGATATTGGTGTGCGCCAAACTAGTATTGCAAGAAATTCCAAGGACGATGGTTGTCACTACAAAGGTAGATGGAGGGGCACGTGGAAGAAGTTTCCAAGGAGGATTTTGTGATCATGGAAACCATGGAGGAAGAAGTGAGTTCCCATGTGGAACTTTTTACAACTGTGGGTCTATGGAGCACTATAAGCACGAATGCCCTAATCTGTTACAATGCTATTGGTGTGGAAAGAAGAACAAGTATGAGGAATTCTCAGAGATGTTTGAACACATGAACCAGCAACAGTGGAAAGACAAAGGTGCCAAGATGGTAAGCATAAAGAATTCCAACTCGTAGTGGATGCCAAGGGTGGTGCGCGAGTCAGAACTAGAACCTATACTGGTGATAACACGAGCTAAGGCTATACACACTAGGAAAATACCAAGGTAAAAACCGTTGGTTACAAGAGAAGAGGTGATACATGGGAAGTATCTGCACCCTACTCATCAGAAAGAGGTGTATCAAGAGACCATGGATGTAATTCAAAGCCTACAAGGAGAGATCAAGTTCCTAAAAGAGAAATCAAGGAAGTTAGAGCAAAGGAAGAGTGTTGAGGCTCCATAAAAGGATCTGGATGAGGTCAAGGAAGTATGTAAAATTATGAGACAAGATAATATTATTCCTTTGCTAGGGGAGTGGTTACAAGAAAAAGTACTGTGCACCAGAGCAGAATGCAAGAGGCAAGTTCTACATGCTAACCTTCCTCCCCACAGCCTTAACTATGATAAGGAGATTACCTTGAATGCTATAGTGGATAAATGGCTTTTAAGCAATATTCTGATTGACATAGGTGTGGAAGTCAATGTCCTCACTCGAAATGCATGACATAAAATGGGAAGGCCCCCATTATAACCATCTTTGAATGTGTTGTATATGGCTAACAATACAAAGGCAATGCCCATTGGTGTCTTGAAGGACATTGTTATCACTATCCAAGGGGAAAATTTCACTGGAGATTTCAAAGTCTTGGCGCTAGCCGAGGTGGAAAAATTTCTAACATTACTTGGGAGCCCCTAGTGTTATAAGAACAATGCTGACCTATGTTTCACTAAGGGGTACATGAGTTTTGAAAAAAAGGAAGAACGGGTTATCATACCCTTGACAGATAGGAATTCAGCACCCTATACTGAGCCCTTGGGAGAAGAATTTCTTGACATGATCTATGTGCGCTCTATCAGGGACCTTGAGGTGATTCACCCTATGGAAGGAGTTATTCAGTTTGAAGACACTCAATCTATGAGTGATACAACTAGTGTGGCATGTGAAAATTGGGGGCACAGGGACACTTATGAGTTAATTGGGTGATAGTTAATTGGCTCTATGAAAGAGTGACAAAGGCGCACTCATCAAGCACTGGGAGGAAGAAGTTGAAGTTATTTTGGAGGATCACGCTGAATATTTCTTACAAGAAATGGAGACCTGGAAAAGTGAGATCGAAAGAAGAAGGATGCTCAGCTATAAATTGCTTAGGACCATAGTACATCTGGTGTGAAACACATTGTGATAGCCTTCTAGAGTTTCACGAAGTAAGAATCATGTTCTCTATTAGGTTTTCCTGAAGTAATGTACCCACTGTCATTGGAATATGGGAAGGAACACACCAATGTCCAAGCATGTGAGAAGGCCTAGATGGAAGGTGTAGAATCCTTGTCACCTTCTTTATGGGTGAATAAGTTTGTACTCCACCTTACAAGGACCGCACACGCACATGGTAGATTCACTCAGGGATGTGCCGTCAGACATGAAATTAGTAGGAATTGATGGCTGACCTCCTTCAAGATTTTGAATACCGGAGTACTAAACCATCGGTGAATGGGGCATTGTAGGTTGTTAAGTGCCTTATGATGGGAGATAGTGCCATGGTAGAGGATAGAATACTGGAATTATTGGGTGAACCTGGTTTGGAAGTGCTCTTTGATGAGGAAGAATCAAAAGAGACACAACTTGAGTGTGCATGCATGGAAAAAGAAAAAGGGAAAATGGTTTCTGTAATAGATGGCAAAGAAGTGGAGAACTTGGATGTTAACCATATTGTGGGTATGCACGAAGTAACAAATAGTGCTGATGAGAAAGCATGCACCTACCATGAACCCCTAAAAATAAAGAAGCTAACCTAAGGAAGCTACTATTGGGGACTATTGGTCGGAAAAGAAGGTTTCAAAGATCATTGATCTATTGTGCATGAGTTTCAGGATTTATTTCCATGTTGGGTACCATGAGCTTAAAGGTGTTCACCACTCCTTGGGTGAAATTAAAATCAAGATAAAGGAAGGTTTTCACCCAATTCGGAAGAGACCTTACCAAATGAATCCAAATTTACATATGGGTCAAGGAGGAGATAGAAAAAATGATCGCATCAGGCATCATTGAAGCTGTGGAGGAATCAGAATGGATAAGCCCCATGGTCATAAGCATTAAAAAGGATGGAAAGATAAGGATTTGTGTTGATTATAGGGATTTGAATGTAGTATGTGTCATTGACCCTTTTCCAACCCCCTTCACTGAGGAAATCCTAGAGGGAGTGGCCGAGCGTGAGGTCTATTCCTTCATGGATGGGTTTTCAGGGTATCATCAAGTTAGAATCACAAAGGAGGACCAAGAAAATACAACTTTCACCACTTAATGGGAAAGCTTTGCCTACATGGTCATGCCTTTTGGACAAAAGAATGCGCATGTTGTGTTTTTGTGCATTGTGGTACAAATGTTTCAAGACTTCATCCATAAGTTTCTTCAAGTCTACCTTGATGACTGGATAGTGTATGGACTAGTGAAAGACCATTGTGACAATCTGAGGCTGATGTTTGAAAGATGTTGGTAGTTGAGGATATCCCTCAACATTAAGAAATGTGTTTTAACTAATCCATTTGGGACCCTGTTGGGGCATATCATATGTAAGGAAGGCTTATTGGTGGATCCCACCAAAGTTGTTGTTATTGTGGGATTAGGGGAGCCTACCAGCCAAAGCGCAGTGCGTGGATTCCTTGGGCATACGGGGTACTACCGGAAATTTATTAAGGGGTATGCCAAGATCACTATTCCCATTAGAGGAATTACTAAAACACAAGAGTGAATTTCACTATGGGGAGAGGCACAAAGATACCATTTGATACATTGAAGGATAATCTCATCACTACGCCCATATTACACTTTCCTTCTTAGGATAAGCCATTCCATGTACATGTTGATGCTTCGGAGATGGCGATTGGGGCAATCTTTACACAACCTGGAGAAGGAATTTTTGACCACCCCTTGTGTTTTTCTAGCAGGAAGTTGACACCAGCAAGAGAAAACTATACTACTACTGAGCGTGAAGCACTATCAATGATCTACATGCTGCAAAAATTTAGGAAATATCTGTTGGCAACACCCTTCATATTCTACATGGACCACATGGCATTGAAGTACTTGGTGAACAAGCCCATTTTACAAGGGTGCATATGTCAGTGGGTCCTGTTGTTTCAAGAGTTTGAGTTTACAGTTGTTGTGAAACCAGGAAAGAGTAACTTAGGACCTAATCATTTATCAAGGATTGACTCAGGAGAGGATGCACAGAGCATTGAGGATACAATGTCAGATGCACAATTGTTTAGGTTGTAGCATGCACCCTTTGACTTGGAAGATATTGTTGTATTTCTCAAAATGGGTGTGGTGCTAGAGGAATGAAGACTTTGGAATGAAAGTAGTTAGCCATACACGCCATGTCCTACATGTTAATTAGTGCAGACTTATACAAGCTAGGCCATGATGGGGTTTTGCGCCGGTGTGTGTTAGAACATGAACGCGTTGCAATCATGGAGGAAGCACATGGTGGGATTGAAGGAGGACACTACACAAGGAATGCAACTATGCGTAAGATCCTTTTAGCAATTTTTTTGTGGGAGACGGTTTACAAATATTGTATTGAGTTTTGCAAGGCATGTGACCATTGTCAGCACCTTGAAAAAATAGGAAGAAGATATGAGATGCCCTTGAGACCAATAGCTAGCACAGAACCATTTGAGAAGTGGGTCATTGATTTTGTAGGACCAATTTCACCTACCACATGAAGGACTGGTTCGTGCTATATCATTACCTGTACTGATTACTTAACAAGGTGGGCGGAGGCAACACCTACAAAGGACTGCACAACAACAACAATAGCTAGGTTCTTATGGGAAAATATAATCAACAGATATGGATGTTCTCTAAGTTTAACAAGTGATAGGGGTACCCATTTCTTGAATGAGACAGTCAAGATCTTGTTGGCAGAATTCATGGTAGCCCACCACAAGACTACCCCATATCACCCACAGGCTAATGGAACTGCTGAGGTGTTTAACAAAATTCTGAATCACACATTAACCAAGATTTGTGATGTGGGAAGAAAGGATTGGGATGATAAAGTTTATGCTATGTTATGGTCATATCAGACTACATATAAAAGACTGAATAAGGCCACACATTTTCAGCTGGTGTTTGGCGCGGAAGCAATATTACCTATTGAATTCATGTTACCATCACTGCGTATAGCGCATGCAGGAGGATTAGCTGATGAACAAGCGCTTAAGGAGAGGATTGATAAGTTAATGCAGTTAGATGAAAGGTGGGATATTTCTCACTGGAGTCAGAAAATAGAGAAATCTAGGCAGAAGGCATGGCATGATAGACACATCAAGAACAAACAATTCAAGGTTGGGCAGATGGTTCTATTGTATGACTCCAAGTTTCTACACCTTCTTAGGAAATTCAAATTCCATTAGATGGGCCCATACATTGTATCCTATATACTTGATTCAGGAACTTTTTAGTTACAAGTACTAGATGGAACATGGTTACCAGGCCATTTCAATGGGATTAGGCTAAAACCCTACTATAAATAATTCTTCCTTGTGTTTGTAAATAAGGCAGTATTACCCTTTAGCCTAGGATTTCCCTTAATGTATTTTCCCTTCTTTGTGTTTCCCTTCTCATTTTGTTGTTCCCTTTTTTTTGTTTTTGTTTGGGCATTGTGTGTCAGTAGCCACTTATTGTTTTCAAAAAAATTCTTTGCGCAGAGGACCGCACATCTATTTTTTTATGTGGGGTAGAGTAGTGTGATAAGTAATGGAAGCTGGTAGTGGAAGCTGTGTTTCGATTGCTTGGAATTGAAGGATCAAAAGTGTGTAGTCTGTGAGAGCATGCACAGAAAAGGTGGACATAAGGATTTTGGTGTCAGGAAGGCTTTACAAAAACCACGTACAAGAATGAGAAGCACAGGAATAATATGAGGTAGGAAATGTTAAAGATTAGGGTAAGGATAGAAGAAGTGCCTTCAGCAATGCAAGTGCACGCGTGAGGATTTTCGGTCAGTAAGGGTTTTTACGCACCAGAAGGTTGTAAGGGTTTTTCACATAGGATTAAGCGTGGGGGTAAAGGCACTTAAGGTTGGCTTTAGAAGAAAAAGTCTGCCTTTATTACAAAGGTATGTTGGTACGTGGCATAGCATTTATTTTGGTAGAGAAGCAAAAATCTATAAGTAGAAGGTCTAGATACATTGTTGTTACCTTGCATTTATGATATCAAATAGATCTTATGAACTAGGGAATCCTTAAGAAAATTTGCGCGAAAGAAGGTTGTGAAGATCTGAGTGCATAGCGAGTTTGATTAACAAACCAAGGTGGAAAAATAGTACACATGTGTGAGGGAAAGGGTTGTTGGATTTTTCGAAGCCCGCAAGTGAATACAATGTCTTGTGGAAGGAAGGGTTTTTCCAAGTTAGGGTTCCATAATCTAGGGCGCAGGATTAAAGGGATTTTTTAGTAAGAGTAAAGCCACAAAATTGAGCAGAGCTAGGATCAGAAGGAAGAAAATAATTTTTAATAACCTGACAAGAGGAATGGCACCAAGGAAGGTAACCACCATTTCATCTAAGAAGGGCAAGGGAAAAGGGAAACAAGATGTTTCCACTAGCTTCAATGAGGAATGGTACATGGAAATGCAATACCCAGATGGCATATTGCTGGGAAAAGAGTGGGTGTCTCATGTGATAAAAATGGTTGTAAGTGACTACAACCATCGAACAAGCACTAAAGAGAAAGAGATGACGTTGGAAATGGTTATACCTATAGAAAAATGGACACTAGATGGAATTCCCATCTACAACGATGAAGTAAAGGTGAATATCGAGAAGGCTAGGTTGTTGCAACTCTATGAGTTTCCCTATTTTGGCAAACCTGAGCGGTTGTACCAATGGCTGATGTCACATGTACATGAAGACCATTTCTACTTCGTAGGAAAAGGATGAGGATAACTCCCCAATTGATCTCCTAAATTTACGGTCTTACCTATGAGGGGATTCATTTGATGATGAATTGGATGAAAAGGAGGCCATAAAGAAAACTTGTGGAGACCTATGACTATAAGAAGGGGTCACGGTACTTTGACATATCAACAATTTTTGACCCTGTGATGAGGATGGCTACACATCTTGTATCCAAGCTGAATGGATAGGAGAGGTGGACATAGATCAACAAGTCCTGGTTGAACATTTATTGGAAGATATCAGAAGGAACCATCTATAACCTCTCAACATACATAGCAAAGGAGATCATCAGTGCCACGTGCAACAAATAGAAAATCATGTTTGGTAATGTCCTCCTTACCATCATATTTTTAGAAATTAAACTGCCCGATGGGCAATAAAAATTTGTATGGGAGTACCCAGATAAGAACCATCCCCTACCAAAATATTTGAGAAATATACTTGTGACACCATGATGGCCGCCCACAAGGTGTGCCTTGAGAAATGGTATAAGTGAATGCATGATGCATTTGGGCACCTAGTGGTGAATACCCAAGAAATTTCAAGATCTAGTACAAGGAGAAGTCGAGTTTGTAGTATACCAACATTTCTATATTGATAGGTTCACTTTGGCTAGATTAACACCAAGAGCCCATGGTGCAAATTACCTTTCTCCTTCATTGCGCAATACTTCCAAGAAGGGGTCAACCACTTCAAGGAGGAAAAAAGGCTGAGGTTTTATCTCAGTTTGGTAGACCAGGCCTACCATGAGCTGCATAGGAACTCTTATATACCCAAAGAAGCTCACCTATGTGGAGAAGTATGTCTCCCATGATGTGCATATGGTGAAGCCAGTGACCTTGCCTATTGCTAGGAGAACTGCAACAAGGGTATATCTGTACGATAAGGCCAAAATATGAGAAGGGTGCCTATGTGGAAAATGATGTCTCAATCCTAGAAGACCCTACCATGAGAAATAAGGCTACACCAAGGAAGAGGGAGAGAGAGGAGGAACTAAAGAAAAAGGCACCAAGTGTACAAACAGTGCAATCTGTAGGCATGCAGGAGTCAGGCGCAAAGGCCAAGCACATATGCATAGAGGAAGATGTCCCCCATTAAAGAAAAGGAAAAGACACCTGAGGAAGAGGTGCTAGAGCAAGAAGAGCCCCCTACAAAAGAAGAGTCACCAGAAGGAAGGAGTCACCTACTGAGGAAGAAGATAAGGAAGAATCCCCTATACTAGAATCACCAGTTAGGAAGAAGCAGAAGGTAGCAGAAAAGGTAGAATCAGAAGAAAGGGAGATCCTAGAGGCTTACAAAGGCGACAAGGATGATGATGAGTGTGAATAAGCTCAGAACTATCTTGTGTATGATGTACATGACTTGGAGGAGGAAGGGAATGAAGAAAAGGATGAGGATGAAGGAGATGCTCATGGCAAGGGGGGAAGTGAGGAAGTGAATACTAAGGATCAGAGGACCCCACGCCTAACCAAGGAACAGATAGAAGAGGCTGCAAAAAAGGGAGGTGGTAAATATAATAAAGGACTTGGTGGAGTAGGATGTGGAGTACAGCGCCGAGGATGTGCTCAAGGAGTTGGAGAGCGAGAGCATAGAGATGGAATATGGAAGCATGGGTGGAGATCCCAGCATGGTGATAAACTTTCCCAAGGTAGCGCGCATAGGAGGAAAAGGTGTGGTAGCAGAGCAGGAGTAAGGAATGAGTTATATCAATGATCCAAGTAAGGTATTACACAAGTGCTTCCAAAGTACTATACCTTCTGACCAAATCCTTGCATGGTCTTAATTTGAAGAAGAGGGTGCATACCCTCTTACAAGAAAGATGTTATCTTGGTATTTTGAGTCCCATGTTGATGAGCCTGAGTTCAAGGTCAGCAAGGAGGTGCTAATGAAAATACCAGTGACTAAGGGAGTGAACCCTCTAGTGAATGCTCAACAATTATCAGATGAGAAAGTTTTCAATGCACTCAACAAGGTATCGGTGGAGGTTGAGGCGAGACTCTTCAAGAGGAATGAAAGAGTAAGGGTCCTGGAGGAAGAACTGGAAAAGAAGAATGAAGAAATCATTGAGAAGAGAAAGGATTTAAAACAAAAAGAGTTGATCAACACACAATTAAGGCATGAATTGAGGGAGGAGAAGGAAAAGGTGTGCGAGGTGTACAAGAAGATAGAGATAATTACAGACTCTATAATATTGAAGCACCTAGACCTGACCCCTCCAAAGCAAAAATATGAGTCAACCTTGTAATTATTGGAAGACTTGACCCACATCCTCACCATGGAAAGGTGACTGCTCATGTTGGATTCAGTATAAGAGGCATTGGAGTGCCAAAAGTAGGAAGAGAAACTAAAGATTGGGGAAATAGTTAATCGGTATTTCAAGATCCTTACCATTGTGAAGACCATTGCACAAATGGCTGAGGCCATGTATGATAACTGTGCTGACAAAGACAGGGTAGCAAGTATACTATTTCTACACATGAGGTGGATCTAAAGGAATTCCAAAGAGAAGAACAAGGGAAATAGGGAAGGAGCAGGATAAAATCCTAGCCAAAGTTGAGAAGAATATGTAAGCAATCTAAACCTTGTGGGGTTCAGTTAAGAATCGACTTAAGGAAGTGTATCCCAAGCTCACTCACAAGATGGATGCATTGGACAACCTTAGCAAGTAGCTAGAAGGAATTGTAGATACATTGAATGCTAAGGGCGATGAATTGAGCTTTGAGGAGGTGAGTGCTCTAGTGGGTGACCTACTTCAGCAGGCGCAGGGTGAGGTGGATGCCTGGGAGAAGATTGAGGCAACAATGAGGATTGAGTTCCCACTCCTCTTGCAGTAATAAATTCTTTTCCTCATTCTTTCATTCTTCAATTCTTCATTCTTCCATTCTTTCATTCTTCATTCAATTTGTCTGAATCCCATCATTATTTATTCTTTTAAGAATGAGATGTTTCCAAGGATGGAGAACACACTTAGTGTGGGGTGATGTTGGGCCTTGAAATATTGGCTAAGTACCAAATGGCGTGTGTGCACGTGGGGGACCAGTGAGAAGAAGGGCGCCTAGGGAGAAGCGCATAGGACAAAGGTTTAAGAAGGGTTTAGGAGAAACCAGGGCGCGTACGGAAGGAAAAACACAGGTTCAAAGGACTTAGCCATATTTGGCATTCTGGAGGCACTTGAGGAAAAACGTGACCTGACTAGGCATGCTGAGTGGATGAGGTGCCAGCCTAGAGCCTTAGTGGTCAAGAAAATAATATTCCATGCATGGAATATTCCCAGAAGACATCATTACAGAGAATGGAGGGCTTGTAATAGGATAAACATTCACCATTGGAGGACCACATCGACACTTGACATGTGATCTATTCAAGAGAGAAGGCATGGCAGTGGGTGTTGAACCTATATATAGAGATGCTCGGGAGCGAGGAAGATATCATGGATAGAGAGATACAGAGACCAAGGGAATATCAGGAGATAAGTGACAGAAGGGGGAATGCATAGAAGAGTATGATGTTGCAGTAACGCTAGGGTTTAGAGCACTTAGTGCTTAGGGTTTTAAAGGATGTAACAAGCATTTGCATTACAATAGGGTCTGCAACAAGGGTTGATGAGGGAGGGCATAGCTAGAATCTCATATCAAAGAGGATCTGTAGGGATTAAGTCCTTATCATTGGGCATATATGGTTTGAGATGACCTACTTTTGATTGTAATGTGGCTACCTAATAACTTTCATGAATGAATATATATATATATATATATATATGGGTTCATTATGTATATCATGCTTAAGGGTGTAAACCCTCATGTTTCATATGGCTATCATGGTTCATATCTAATCTAGTATGATTATTACTTTATTTCTATATTGCATTAAGATATGAATTTGTTAGATACTCCTTTTACCTTATTTACTAGTTAAATGTATTGTTTCTTCTTCAAATCATTCTCCACTAATGGTATAACCTTCTCACAATGCTCACATAAAGGAGGGGCTTGGCACCCGTGTGTGCCTCGGGTGAGTGCCCAGCACCCACTGGGTGATAGGATGGCGCACTTGGTGTTAGAAAGTTGTACTAAGGGTACATAAAAATGACTACACGAGTCCCAATGAAAGGATGAAATGATGGTGTTGATGTTGGTGGTTTTCCCATAGTCCTATGTTGTAAAGAAACAGTTCTAGAGCGAGCTCTTGCTACCTTAATGTTTGCATCCTCTTGCTCTTTTAGATACATGGCTATGGTTTTCTTTTCCACCTTCCTATAGAGTATAATACCTTTCCCCGATGCTCCAGTCAGATGAGCTCTCAAACGGGTATATGAGGATTTAAATGTGGCGGCACAATGGGGACACGTCCAAACACAGTCACGACCACCGGCAACAAGCTCTACCACTTCCACATGTCTCCATAAAGGATAATTTGGATCCATTTTCACTGTTATACCACCTGAAACATTTCCCCCCTCTAACCACACTGAAGTTGAACTGGATGCCATGTGTAGGATTAATTTGTTTTAACTTTTAACGTACAATAAGAGATATTTTTTAAAACATTGCTAAATATTAAAATAATTTAATTAAAAACAATAAATACAAATTAGAAAATTTATTTGTTAATCCATATGCATCATTCTCTGATTTTGATAACCAAGTTTGCCATAAATGGTGTGAGTTGAGAGCATTCATAGAGGGTAGACGTCTAAATTTTTAACAAATTCAATTTGAAACTTTAAAATAAAATAAAAAAAGAATACATAACTAATTAAGAAAATTAAATAGTTAGTCCTACACGTCAATTTTTTATTTTGATCACCAAGTTTTCCATAAATGGTGCAAGGTGAGAGCATACATAGATGGCAAACATTTAATTAAATAAAACTTAACTATTAAACTTAAAACAAGAAAAAAAATTAATTAATATATTATTTTCTAATAACTATAAAATAAATAAATATTAAAATTAAATTTAGATCATGATCAATAATCATGAATGATGTGTTTGAAACACATCATTCATGATATTGATCATTGATCATATTCATATAAAAAACATTGCTTAAAAGATTCAAATAAAAAATAAAAAAATGCCTGAATGCATGTAAAATAATTGGAAAAATCCTCCTTGATGTTTGTAGACTTGCTTGTCCTTCTCTCTTTCTCCTTTAAGCTCAATCACTCTCTCCTCCAAGCTCTCTCTCTCTCTCTCTCCTCTAAGCTCTTTCTTTCTCCTTTAACCACTCTTTCTCTTTCTCTCCTTCAAGCTCAAGCAAAATAACAAAAATTGAGTGTGAGAAAAAAGTAGAAGGATTGGGTGTTTATATAAGTGTTTGGGGGGGGGGGGGTCGTTTAGGGTTAGGTTAGAAATAGGAAACTTTAAAATTAAAAAAATTGCATATTTTTAAAGTTTTTTTGAGTTTTGTTTTTAAAATGACATTTTAAGGGGACGGGTACATCTGGAAACGTACCCACAGACACAGGGTACGTTTCTAGATGTACCCACAACGTACTAGTCCTCATACTAGTACCTGGTACATTTCCAGGCTGGCACGAGGACCCCTATGGCATTTTTTTACAGTCTAGGTTACCACCAAAACGGGAGGTAGAGAGTGAGGTTTAGCTGTTTTCGGAGTCCCCTCTACCAAACATCAGGTTGTATAGGAAATCCTTATTGGAGAGTACAAAAGTAAAGAAACAACTCCAGGAGCTATTGGACCAAGAGGTGATACATCCAAGCACCTCACCATGAGGTTCGCCTATTGTGATGTTTCCAAAAAAGGATGGTTCTTGGAGAATGTGCATCGACTACCGAGCTTTGAACATGATCTCCATAAAGAAAAAATATCCACTCCCACGCATAGATCTTCACATGCAAATTTCTTCACAAAGTTGGATCTCAAGTCAGGTTATCACCAAATCAGAATGAAGGAGGATATATGGAAGACTGCCTTCAAGACAAAACATGGTTTGTATGAATGGTTAGTACTTCCTTTCAGTTTATGTAATACACCCACTACATTTATGAGATTGATGAATGATGTATTGGGGGAATTCATAGATTTATGTTGCATTGTATATCTGGATGATATTCTAATTTTTAGTGCCACATGGTAGGAACATCTAACACATTTGCAGCAAGTCTTGCAAGTTCTCAAGGAGAAACAACTGCTATGCAATATGAAGAAGTGTGAATTTGCCAAATAGTCACTTGCCTATCTTAGGCACATGGTTGGAGGAGGAGAGCTACGAGTAGATCCAAAGAAGGTGGAAGCCATCACCAACTGGCCAACACCAACAAGAGCCACAAAGACTAGAAGTATTGTGGGATCAGTGCAATACATGAGGAAGTTCATTCTGGGCTTCTCCGCCATTACAACACCTCTACACATAGTGGCCACAAAGAGTAAGGGTTTTTCTTGGGGTAAGGAAGAAGATAAGGTTTTTTAGTTGTTAAAATACAAGATTAGTCAGGCTCCAATACTTGGTCTTCCTAATTTGCAGCAGCCCTTTGAAGTAGAGACATATGCTAGTGATTATGCTATGGGAGCAGTGTTGCTACAGAGAGGTAAGCCGGTATGTTATCATTAAAAACCTTTCACTTCAGTAGTTAGAGGATATTTTGTTTAGGATAAAGAGATGTATGAACTAGTTTAGGCCATTAAGAAATGGAAACATTATTTATTGGGTAAAGAAACTATTGTGCACACTGGACACAAACCTCTCCATTATTTTCAAGCACAATCTAAATTGTAGCAGATAAGACACTACAAGTGGACTGGATTCCTTCGGCAATTCCATTTGGTGGTCAAATACAAGAAAGGTAGACAAATTTGGTGGCAGACATGTTGTCTAGGCCACCTAGACAAGAGAAAACCTATGGTTCGGCCACTATCTCTAAGATTGAGCTGTTCATGAAGGAAGCTTACAAGGAAGCATATGTTCAAGACAAAGACTTTGGGATGATATATCAGCATTTGTAGTCTCTAGGGGCTGAAAGGACGGGTATTGAAGATTGTTATATCAAAGATGGGATGCTCTACCGATGGGGGAATATTTGTGTGCCAAAGGAAGAAAGGCTTCTATTGATGAGGGAAACACATACCTCAAAAGTAGTAGGACATTTCGGTGTTGGTAAAACCTTATCCCACTTGCAAAGGTACGTGTATTGGCAATATGCAAGAAGAAGTATCTAAGTTCATAAGAGGATGTAAAATTTGTTGTACCAACAATCCTAAAATCATGAAGGAAGGTTTGTAAATGCCTTTACCGGTCCCTACTCATCTATGGGAGGATGTTTCTATGGGTTTTGTAGGAGGACTACCTATGTCTAAACATGGCCATGGTTATTTATATTTTGTTGTTGATATATTTAGTAATATGTGTATTCTTATGGCATGTAAAAAGACTATAAAAGCACATGAGGCAGGTAAAATTTTATTTTCTAATGTATGGGTGCATTTTGGCTTGCCAAAGTCTATTGTTTTTGATATAGATTCCAAGTTCTTGGGGAATTTTTGGACTACTTTGTGGGACAAGATGGACACCAAGATATAGAAGAGCATGACCTTCCATCCATAGATAGATGGGAAAAAAGAGGTGGTAAACAAGACTTTGGTACAATTGATTGGAGGGTATAATAACAAATATCCATGGACTTGGGATGATTCCTTAGCCTACATTCAACATTCCTACAACCGGGAAGTACACACATCCAATATGAAGTCACCATTTGAAGCATGCTTGGTATATCTACCTACAAATTCATTGGATATAGTAGTTTGGCCGTGAGAAGAAGAGGAGATACATGATTCAGAGGTGATTAGAGCAACGAGCTTTCCCCAGAGAATCCAACAAACTCATTTCAAGTTGAAAGATTAGTTTACTGTAGTAAACACAAGTTCTCGAGTGAAAAAGCTTCTTGAACAAGCTAGGAGACTAGATCGCAAGACAAGATAGAGTTCTATTGAATGTACTTAATATATTTTACTAATAACAAATACCTCTATGGGACTCCACTATACAAAGCAAGGCAGAAGCAGCTACGAAACCCATTAAGGACTCCTTTGACCCCCTTTTGGGCATAGCTTTAAATTGTTTTCAAAGCAAAAGTTCCTCAAATCTAACCTTATGGAAATGTGTGTCATCCATATGTTGGGTAATAACAAAACCTGGTGATGTGCATTGACAAATGCGTGACAATTCCTGGAAGATGTCTAACATGCATGTAAGAGGGGGCCCTTGGCTGTGTCTGACACACACATAATATATATATATATGGGATAGCAAGCTCCTGCTAGTCCTAAATATGTAAGAAAGCTGTTACTGAACTTACATGCCAAAATATTGCAACACCAAATAGGTCAAAGTCCCTCAATGGTGGGTGAGGCTGCCTTTAGTGAAAGCCACAAAAATTATATATAAATGTACATGCATACAAATTTTTCTTTTTTTTTCGGGGGGGGGGAGGATTTGAAAGGAATGGAATGAATAAAATAAGTGGAAGGGGATGGAATGGAAGGAAAGAATGGAATGAAGAAGGAAAGAAAGATAAGGGGTACACACAAGGTTAGGCACATTCAGATCAAAACCCTACATGAACATTAGAAGCATCCATTGAATATTTGACAAATGAATCAAGAGTTAACATCCATGAAAGTAAGAAATAATTGCATCTACTAACATAAGAATAATAAATCCGAACAAGAAGCAAACTTGAGACACAAAGTTCTCAAAGAAAGTTTCTTTGTTTCTTCAAATTGCAAGAACACAAATTTTCTTCCAAGTTCTTTCACACAAGCCAAAACTCTATTCTCCAAAGGTTCCGTACAAATGAGCCTTCACTTCCTTTTATAACCAAAAATTTGGTTACAAAAGTTAGTTAGGGTTTTTGAATTTTACGTTAGAACCTAACTAATTAATTAGGTCACTTTAAAATAATATCATTTTAATAAAGAAAAATAAGTTTATTAAAAATGACTTAAGTGACCCAATAAAGTTATATTCTAATATCCAAAGTTATGTGGGTACATGAGGGCCCCACCAAGAGCATGATTATGATGACACATTATCATAGTGCCACATAGACGCAAAATAAAGACACATAGACTAGTGCCTTATCCATTGGGCCCGAGAGTCCACTTGCCTCAATGTTCGCCAAAAAGAGACCAAAAAATACACCAATTCTTTAATTCCTGGTAAAACCAGGATCCAAACACTTCGACATCTTCCATTTGCAGAAAATCTCCATAGTTTCAAACAACCTTGTCTCTTCTAGAAAATAATAAGGTGCGAGGCAAGTCTCATACATGACTTGCAATTCTAGCACCCTATCCCAGGTAGCGTGGAACTCGATCATCTTCCCTTCAAAGTCAAATAAAAGTGACTACAACCTAAACAATTCATCTATAGAGTTAAAACAAAAGGAGGATGGAGAGGAGAGCCGCATCGTGATCAGGTTTGATAGATGTTCCTTTAGCTACGACGTTGAGCTCCTTTTACCACGTTCGTTGATGAAAGCGTAAGGGATTTCTTCCATGAACCCTTGAATGGTGTCCATGTTTGCTTTGACTATGTCCTTTGATTCATCAAACTGTGCCTTGGTGTCCTCCAGTGTCATCTTCCTGAACTTGGTTGAATTGAGCCACTCTAGATGGAGCCTGTGATGTGTGAACTCAAGAATTCCCTCATGAACAAATGACGCAAATACCATCTTGGCGAGTTCATGAATGTCCAAGAGTTATTTGTTAAGAGTGACCAATTCGACATCGAGAGCCTCTCCGAAATGCAAAATCGAATCTAGATAGGTTTGCACCCAATCATAGATTCGTGCCGCCTCATCCACGACCCTCAGACCTTGGCAAAAAATTGATCTTCTATATAAAACCTTTTCGTATGGCCAGTGATGTTATTTTATTTGATGCTGCAAGTGCCTCCTTATTAGGAATAGCCACCGGGACAGGAACTTGGACATCAAAGGCAATCAAGTTGATTAAATGTTGTATGTATGCCACGAGCCACCAATTCTCCTCTTTGAAATGAGATGACTATGCCTTATACCTTTCCATCCATTGAAGTACGACATCGAGTGACTCTCGAGCATGTTCCATGTCAATTTGTCGGGTTGATCTCCTGAGCAGAAGATGTGAGACTTCATAGTCTTAAACATCCATCTCTTTTACACCTTTGTGAACCAGTGGTGTCCCAATGTCAACGAAGTGATTTCTAAATTCATTGATAGACACCTTAGCATAGTATTTGGTCTTCTTTGGAGTGATGGATTATGACATTGACACGATCACGTTCTATTTTATCACTACCAGCTTGACGACCCTCTTTCGCTTCTTCACGATTTCATGTAGCCAAGTGGGAACATCATCAAGTACCTCGCTATACATGGCTCTCGTGTTCGATGGGAATTGATCTTCATCATGCTGAGGGGGATAACCTTCAGGTACTACCGAAATTGGATCTTCCTGTCATGGGAGAGATGCCATTGACATTTCCTCCATTTGTGGTGGTTCTTCAAATTTAAGCGGGGCAAGAACCGGATCATCAACTTGTGGTTGAGAAGATGCGACTAATTCTACAAGTTGGGCTGGTATATTCCACGACACTTCATTGGTGAGTTTCACCTCCATAAATTGTGTGATATCGATTACAGGTACCTGCGCCTGATCTGATGCTCTAAAATACAGTGTTGAGTTTTCGATTAGACTTGGAGAACTAGGGCGATCATGCAAAGATGAATAATGAATTGACTGAGAAATCCCTGAGATGCGCTCCTTCCCTTCTTCTACTTGGTATCATATTCTAGACCTTCCAGATGATGTGCGTGTGATAGGAGGAATCTTTTTTTCCACTAGTTATGATTCTTTGTAGTTCGTGTTGCAGTTTGCGGCGTGGGTTGAGAAGATGATTGAGCAGCTCATTTGTTCCTCTTCTCATTACGGATAGATGGTTTTTTTTCTTCACACACACTCCTCCTATGATGAGCCAACTCTCAACCCAAGTGATACCTCCCAAACTCGTTGGATTTGTGTCTCCAGTGATACATCAACTCCCTTTGACCAATCAATCCTGAGTGATGAAGATGCGGTTGCTAGATCGAATGCAAGATCAAGCATGTTGGAGCCATCATCAACAATGTCGTGCATAGACCTTATGACATTGAGTGCAATGATCTACTCCAAGGTGAGCCTCGAATAGTTGCAGCATCGGACTTCGATTTCATCTACACACCCCACCCAGTGATCCTCCATTTGTGGTACGTGTTTGTACTTTTGACCAAGTGTTTTCTCCATGAGACCGGAGATGTCGAACTTGAATCTCCGTGGAAATTAGTGTTGTATATATTTACCCCCCCGGGTAAATATGGATAAACGAAGACAAATCGGGTTTACAGGGTGGAGAAACATGTTGGAGCAACATGTCAGGGGGTCTTCAAAACCCGACATCAAAGAAAATATGTATTCGGGTCTCCAAAACCTGCCAACAAAGAAAAGATGTCGCAAGGGTTGGAAAACCCGACATCAAAAGGAATCGGGTTTCGGTGGCGCAGGAACATGTCGGGGGGTCTCTAAAACCCGACATCAAAGAAATCGGGTCTCAGCGTCGGGGAAGCACGTCAGGAGAACATGGTAAAGAACATGTCGCAAGGGTTGGAAAACCTGACATCAAAGGAAAATTGGGTTTCGGGTTTCGGGAAACACGAAACATGAAACATGCAGATCGCAAAGGATGTCCCGATGCTCGAGGGTTCCGCAAACCCGACAACAAAGAACATGTCAAAAGGGTTGGAAAATCCAACGCAAGGCAAATCGGGTTTCGGAGGTGGGGAAACACGGGGTGAAAACATGTCAAGGCACCCTCCAAACCCGATGCAGATGCAAAGGAGAAACCCGAACCCGACTGGTAGAAGACCCTGACGCGGGAAATATTCAGATCGCTATAACTTTTCACAGGGAGCTCGGATTCACGCAAGGTTGGAATTTTCAGAAATCTCTCGGCGTCCTCTACCCAACTACGACTGGATATCTTTAATTGGGTGGGAATAAGTTCTTAAAAATGTAAAATACACTTCGCCACTGTTGGGTTGTTGAGATTCTCACCTACCGCCACGATTTGTTGAAGTTAGGTGCAGTCTTGGAGGTAGTTGGGGGAGCTCCGAATTCTTCTCTTCTCCCTCAATTTTCTTGTATAAATGGTCAAGAGAGGCTCTTTAAAAGGGTTGGGCATTTTTACTTTGCATCCTCCCTTCTCTCCTGCTCGCAAGAGGATTTGTGGAGTTTTCAAGCCTCCCATATGGATTGTAATGTTGTTTTTTTCCTCTTGGCCATTGCAATGTATTGAATCAATCCTTGAGTAATAGATATATGTCTGTGATTGATTTTAAACCCTCTCATATATTCATTGCTGTCATTTTGATCTCTCATTGCATTTTGGTTGCCTTTGCATGGTGTGGTATTACATCTATGTGGTCTGTGTTTAATCTTGCAAAACGGGTGTCCAACATTCCTCGGTGCATCACCTCCTTAGCTTAGGTTTATTTTTATGCATTTCTCTCTCCTTGTCTCCTTGGTAGTTAGATTATAGTTTTTTCTGGTAAACCTCTGTGTTTTATTGGTGCATCTGAACAGAGGAATAGGAGCCGGCCTTCATCCGGAGAGCTTTTCCGATTTCGCAAGGTCCCACACTTGGGAAAAGCTCCATGTTGTGCAATCGCACTGAGAGTCTCAACCGATCGCGTTGCAGAGTCCCATGGGTGCTGCGTTTCGACACCAACAATTAGATTTCCATCTCCCTCTCCACGCTCTCTATAGTTTGGGAAGAAGAACATTTGTAGACTCTGATTGAGATAGGGAAGTGAACGTCAGGTCAATGCCTGTTAGTGAGGAATCTATTGATGGAGAACAATTTCTGGGATAACTCCATGAGTGCCCATTTGTTGTTGAGATATCTCGGGAGCTTGTATGGCATTTCATTGAAGCCACTAATTCATATGTAAGAGAAAGTATGGTATTGAATGAACTAGGTTCCCACTTGTGTAATTTCCTTTTTTGTTGCCTCCAAGAACCGTTCCTATGGGGTGTTGCTAAGCATCCGAATGATGAAGGACAAGAATGTGTCGTTGACACGGCGGAAATTATGTAGACTCACCTTGAACTCCAATCGGGGGTAGAAGTGGAATATGTTGTTCTTGGATTTCACCATCGTGCGACATGTTTCCAATCCACTGAAGATCCTTCTTCTCACGATGCTATAAACCAGATAGGAGGTCATGTAGAAATGTCATGTCATTTTGACTTCAATCAATTGCTTATGTAAGCTATCACTGATGACAGTGTCCCAATCAACCTGCAGTGATTGATCCAAAATGATGCAAATGACTTGGTACATCTAGGGAAGGAATAACACGCAGAAGGAAGGCCAAAGACCCAATTGAGCAACGTGATCATGTCGCTAATTTCCTTTCTGAAGTCATAGTGCAACAACTTATTCACAAGACAATCTGCATGGGGATGTTTTTGAAGCAGCTAGATTTTTTTGATCATCCTTTGACATGTGAGAGGATTGTCATCCCAAAATCGCTGTGCAATTGCTTTGGTCACTTTAGTAGTTTTGTCCCACAACGGGAGTGAAAGAAGTTCTTCAATATGGCCAGGAGTGACCAGGAGGATGGGTTCGCCATTGGAATTGAAAATGCCACCATTTTTTTGGTCGTAGTGCTATGTGTAAGAAATGAAAAATTCATGACTCTGTATAGACACTAAGAAGGCCACCTCATGTGAGAGACCACTTCGGAACAAGCACCGTGAAAATTTTGACTTGCCTTTCGTTGATATATGATCATAGAAATTGCATACGTCGACATGTCCCAAGTTGGTATCGATGAGGTTCTCATATTTTCAATGGAGTGTTGAGGTGGCTAGAATTCCCTGGAACTCATACCGCAACATCGCTTTGTTTAAAGATGACATGATTGTGACAGAAGCGTGATTTTTGGCTATTACTTCTAGACTTCAAAATTGAAAAAATTTCCTCTGAAATTGCCATGGGAAAAATAACAAATCTTGTTCTAAGAAACTCTCACTAGATAAGGGAGTCTATTAAGGTACCACAAGTTTGTGTTTCAAAGTGTTTTTTTCCCAAATTGAATTCTTCAGTGAAATATTAAAGGTCAAAGATAACTCTTCTGAAAGTATTAGGAAAATGCAAGGGTGAAACTGTGAAAAATTGGTTTGGTTTTAGCCTGGGAAAAATACCAAAAGTCACCCTGGGAATCTACAACTTATTAAGGGAGCACATGAACGTGGACAGAATCTGAAGAATGAATCCTTTTCTCTTGATGATCATCTGAGTTCAAAATATCGACTCTCAAAGTGAGTCCCCTTGACAAGCTAAAAATTATACACGTAGAAAAATCAAACGAACTGCATTTTATTTGGGTTCATGAAAATTACCGAATGAGTAGCTAGGATTTTGAGAATGAGTATAGAAGCACCTTAACATGAGTAAAATTGCAGGCAATGATTGTTTTTTCGTGAGAATCACCCTGCTTCGAGATATCAAGCTTCGAAGTTGACTACTTTGACAAATACAACTCGCACTGTGTTCTCAATTTCTTCCTTTGCTCAATCTATTCATGACCTTTTTGTTTGACTTTGTGTTTGGACTGTCTTTTCTGGCTGAGTTCTTTATTTCTTCCGTTGGTTTTTCCCACAGCTAGGTTGGGTTGAGTTTCCTTGGCCAATGCATGGCTTTCTTTGTCTTTTCCTTCACAGTTGTGTGTATTGTCAGCTTTGGGCCTGTGTGTATAATTGTGTGGTTCCCTCCAAATGGTGTGGCTTATTTAATTTGATAGCTATGTGGCTGAGTTTTTGACTAGTATTCCATTCTCATGGTTGTGTGGGCTTTCTAGCTTGCGTTGAATGGCTCTACTTTACCCTCAGGGCGCTGCTTTTTCCTTACCCTCAGTGTGTTGGGTTGTGCTTTGAAAATATTGCCTCAAAGATCTCCTACTTTGCATTGGCTTTCTTCACAAATCTTCCCTGTGTCTTGCATGAATGATGTTACCTTGGTCTTGTATTATGTATTGTTTATGAAAGCTTCAAAACTTCTTGATTAAAATAAGTAGTTATACAGGAGTGGAGTCGGGGAAAGTGGAGAAAAAATAGGGTGGAAGGTAATGACAAAGAGGGCGAACTTAAATTGGAAAAGAAGTGTGGGATTTAGTTACCGAGGATGATGGGGAAGAAGTGGGAGAAAATCCACAGGGAAATAAATTGGGGAAAAGTCAATGCAAAAATCCCGATGGAAGTTCGCATGCAGGAAAGTGGAGAAGTGGTGGAATAAATAAGGAAGGCAACTTGGATGAAAAATCCCACTTTCCCACTTCACTTGCACAATAACATGCAAATTTAATATTTTTAACGATTATTAATTTAATAATTAAAATTAAACTTTAATTATTAAATTAATAATCATTAAAAATAATTAATCGATTTTAATTATAAATGCAATAAACATTGCAATGAATAATTAAAAATAGATTAATGCCTTTAATAACTTGAGCAAATGGTGACCAGGGATTGATTGAATTGACATTGACGTATGATGACCAAACAAACGAGAATAATTCGATGCAGGATTACTTAAGAAGACTTTGTGGGAACTATGGTGGAGTGATAATTTTAAAAAAAAAATAAATTTACGCAAATTTTTTAATGCTTAAAAAAATTCCATGACAACAGTTGGCTCTAATTGGGGACAAGGACTTTACGAATGCAACAATGAACCCAAGTATAGTTAATTTGACATCAAAATGTGACACTTATGATAATGTGACGAGAACCGGAGAATAGGAACAAACACACAAAACACATAAACAGGGAAATATGTACACACAACAAAACCCAATCTCACCTATGTACAGGGTTAGAGAAAACCCATGATAATTGGTTATAATGTTTCAAATATTGCTCGTTGTAGGGTAGTGGTAAATCTATACCATCCCAATACGAGAGAACAAAAAATAAAGATGTGCTCTGTTGAGTAGTAGTCTCCCTGGCGGGGGGGGGGGGGGGGGGGGGGGTGGAGGGTCCCATCACGGAGCTTAAGAGCTTCCTATAAATAGAGAGCAAGACACCTTTGATCATAATCCCTGAAGAAGGTTGTGAACATTGGGTGTTCACAAAATAGATAGTGAAACCTCCCTCTGATCTAATAGTAGATGGGGCACCGAAAAATGAAGTGTTCCTCTATCTCAATCTCCTGGAGGGAGTAAAGTTGGTAGATCCTCTCAGACCGGTCCAACTAGTGATCGCTCTCAACCTGAAGCCTATGGGAGCTAATTCTAAACTGGCCCAGGGATATGAAAAGAGCATGCATACAATTACGGGAGATATATGTGGGCCGAATGATGAGTCCATTGTTGACTTTGAGGAAGTGATTGGCGTAGAAGGCCATCTTCGGGTGTAGCTCATCTCAGGGGTTGGTCTAAGTACTTTCAATGAACTATCTGTAAATATCGTCCCTAATGATTCTTTGTAGGTCCTCCTTGCTCGGGAAGAGGTGTGCAGGAGCATCTGTGGAGTAGCTGTAAGGGGGGAGACGGTTCATGTTGATCCCAAGGCATCCAAGGAGATGAGAGGCCCCGACATACCAGTAGCGAGCATGGCCACTATGGTCAGAAAGAGCAATGGTTTTAGGAAAATAGTAAGCAAGGTAGATGTATTTGTCTCTACCTGTGGAAGAGACAAAAATTCCCTAGATATGGTGCAAGAGTGAGATGAGACCAAAGATGACCTCCAGTCTGAAAGGGAGAGCCCCAAACATGGCAAGGATGATATCATGAGGAACATTCTCTTTACATCTGATGATCTATCTGAGCATAAGGATCTAAACTCGCTCAATAATATCCCAATCCAGCTCGAGCAGGGAAGGATCCCAAACCTCAGAATCATAGAGAACCGTGGGTCTCAAAATAATTTCCGAGAGGGACATCTTGGACAATGTGTCCTAAAAATGGTGGCGGAAGCACTACCTCTCCAAGATCGCTAGGGAACCACATCCCTTATTGATGCGGGGTTGAATAGCCGAGCATAAACTGAAGAGAGGTCCAGAGAAGAGTACTCCCAAATAGGTATAGGAGCTGGTGATCTCCAGCTCCTCCCACCTGTAGAAGAAATGGAAATAAGAGGTCTTCAACCCATTAAAAATCATAACCTTGATTTTACCCAGGTTGACTATAAGCTATCTATGATCACAGAAGAGGGCTAAAGCATCCAACTATCTCTATAACCCCTCCACAAAAGAAGCTAAAAGGACCACATCATCCGTGAAGAGAAGAATGTAGATCAAAACCTGGTGAAGAAGACAACTGTCCATGTCTTGTATGTGGTCATGAAGAAATTCCTCTAACTCATCAATATAAATACCAAACAGAGTAGGAGAGAGATGGTAGCCCTGCTTGACCCCGATGGTGCTTTTGATGAAGTCAGAAAACTCAGAAGTAGTACGAAAGCAACCCAAGACCCCCTCATACAACTGAGTGATGGCGGAAAGAAGGGTTTTGGAAATACCAATGTCTGTAATTTTGTGGAAAATAGCTTCCTACGGACCAAATTCAAAGATTATTCGAAAGTCTACAAAGCAGCAGAAGACTCTATATGAACAGTGACGTGCTTCCTCAATGATAACATAGAGTGTGAGAATGTGATCAATATTCTGGTGCCCTATCCTGAAACCTTCCTGTCCCCTAGCTCTGCACTGGTACTGCTCTAGAAACTTGAATAGTTGCAAGTGGAGGACAATGACGTACAACTTGGAGAAAGTGTGACCCACCATAATTGTTCTATAATTATTAGGATAAAAAATAGGACTAGATTTGTTAATAAGGTGGATAATATGATGGGACCAAGATTGTGGGAAACCAGTGCACACCACTTGATTGAGATGGTATGCCAAATAACTGTTGATAGTGTTGATCCCATGTTTGAAAAATGACACCTGTAAGCCTTCCTCATCTATTACTTTACTACAATTCATCACCGATATGGCCTTCTCAACATTTTTTTAGGTGAAGATGTGGCAAGTGGAAGGTGGAGACATAATCTGGATCTAGGGCTGACTAGGGATATCACAGAGGGTGGAGGTGTGGGTGGACATTTTGTGGGGGTCATGATCCAGGGGTAAATGGGAGCGTCGCAGAATGATGGTACACCAAAAGCGTTTGGGGGAGTGCGGAGATACCTTCTCATGTGGGCAATAAATGTACACTTATTGTGATGAAGGAGATGACAATAGGAAATTTTTAGGGAGGGGAAGGATGGGAAGCCATGGGTAAAGGCCAAGTGGAGCTGGCGGTGAAGGGTTTTGCATTCATCATCATACCATTGGTTCATGGGGCATGTCCTCATACTTAGGGGCCTAGAGGTGGAATGAGTGTAGGAAAGCAAGGTTGCCTCATGAATAGCATTGGAAAGAAGGTTGTACATCATGTCATTGGGTAACATAGTGAACTGGGACAAGGAGGGGAAAAGTTGACGAAGATGAAAGGAGAAGGTTATGGGGTCACCCTCATCAAGTCTTAGAGTGGTACGTGGAGGGCAGTGGGGGTGCTAGGGGCCTATGGGGTTAGTCTCCAAGGAGAAGGAAAGGGTTGTGTGGTCAACAAGGAGGATGGGGGAGACAAAAAAGTGGTGAATAAAGGGAAGAATGTCAGGGGTATTCATGACGTAATCAACCACACTAGCACCATCACAGTAAGGTCTGTAGGTGAAGAAATGGGAATTCAGGAAACAAGATATGCCATTAAGGATCAGTAGGTCATAAGATTCCCCCAACTGCAAAAGGTGTCGGCCATATGTTGTTAAGGACCTTGCCACATCGTCAGACTCAATTTGAAGACCAATTGAACCTGGGTCCAAAGAGCATCGACAGTCCTATCATGCAAGGGAACTTGGGAGTTTTTGGTTCAAGCATTGAAATCAACCAAAAGGATGACCTCACCAACTGCACATAATTGAGAGATGCTAGTAGAAAGGTTAAAGTAGGGGTCCTCATCTGGGCCATTCTCAATGGAAAAAGAAGAAGAGATAAGAGGGAAGTAACAAATTGTAATATAAATGTCCCGGGTGAGGTGTGGGGTCCATCTAACCTTGACCCATAGAAAATGGGCAAACTCGTCCATGGCCGCCATAGAAATCCTACCCTTAAAAGTGTCCCTAACCAAACAAGTGATCCCGCAAGAACCTCTAACTCCTCCAGAGCTCCTAGTATCTTGCCTGTACATAGAGAGCCAGTAGTAGCCCCTAATGTTCGAGAGAGTATGAACGAGACTCTCTTCAGTTTCTATTACAAAAAGAATATTTGAGTGACCCAATGCATCCTGTAGGAGACCAGGTGAGGACTAGTAAGACCCATTTCCATTCCAACATGAAATGGAAGTGCCCCTGTTACAACGTCTCTCCCAACGGGACCATCATTTGGACCTAGGAGCCCAACTAGGAGGGAAGATGTCTCGAATCATTGGTCTGAGGTTCCAAATTTCCACCCATTGGCATGCCTTCCTGGCTGCCATGACTATCTCCTAGGACTGTTTGAGTTCTACCATCTGAACTCTAGTGAGATCTTCATCAAGGAAGATCTTATTTGGGAGTGAGAATAGTCTCTGTTTAGCCCTAAGAACCCGACGCTTGTCTTCTTCTGATTTGAAGTGAAGGAAGAGGGTAGAATCAAGACCAATCCATGCTCTATCAATTTACACTTTTGGCAGCCCCAACTTGTTTGTGATGAAATCTGATGCGATGGCTTAAGGATCAGAAGGAGGTGTGGGCAACCCTCTTACCTTGAGATTAAGCTCTCTTTCTCGTTTGATTATTTCTTCCATAATTTTTTTCTATACAACTTCCTCCACAACCATAATAGGAGAGGTGTTTTGGTCCTTACCTTTCACTATTTGTGCCCATGAATCCGATTGTTTCCTAAGATTTTCATGTTGGGTTTAAATCTCTTCCTGTTTGTGCTTTAAGTCTGAAATTTCTGCATGTCATTGATTGTTAGTACCTATAGGAATGGTTTGGGTTGTGATATCTGTAAGTTGCCTGCACAGTGAGATGTTGTCTGCTTCAACTTTCTCTATTCAGGATGTCATTTCAAATACCTCTATCTGTGGCGTTCTGTTAGATGATTCCACTATCTCAAGCCTGTACAACAATTCCGCTATGATGTTGGGTAAATATTTCTACCCCTATTCATTCTTCCTAGTGGAAGGGGTTGCTGCAACAACATAAGTGGAAGGAGACATAGGTGAAAGATGAACTGCTTGTAATGGTGTCAGGATGAGGGGTGAGTTGAGGGAATCCCCCAATTTATTCATATTGTTGGCTGAGTACCTATGCATAAGAGGCTTTGCATTGGGAGAAAAATTGCATACGATTTGAACAAAAAACTCAGACCCTGGTAGGATATTTCGAACTAAAAAATCAAAAATATTTGAAAGGAATGCAAGGGTTATAGATCCCAAGTTTTAGCTAGATTTTCTACATAGTTGAATCCCTAGGCAGTCATGAGATAAATATCCTTCATTTACCAGTGAGGCTCCCGTGTAATATTTTGTCAATTAAATTTCCTAGTATCTATCTGTTGGTTTTACTTTAACTATGAAGCTCATGAACCATAGCTAGATAGTTTTGCAACAAGTAAGTAGCTATAAGAGAAAGGAAATATCTGCAGAAGAGGAAAATAAATGGAAAAGAGAAGAAAGGAGAGAAGATGTGCAACCCAATCAATAGTTTACAGAGTTGATCACATGCACATAGATTAAAAAAATAGATCATGAAATACACAATTCAAAGCAAAGGAAAGTTTCAAATCTAGATCTAGAATAACACAAAGTTTATAAATAGATCTAGAAAGAAATAAGAAAAAAAATGCACTGTTGCCACAAAGTTCTCTGGAAATCTGCCCCCTCTCTTTTCCTTAGCTTTCAGAAAGCTATCAAGGGTTTCAGCTCAAATTCTGGAACACAAGAATGTTGATTACCAATTCTCCTCTTTTAACTCATAGGTTCTTCCTCTATTTATAGTCTATAAAGGGAAATTACAAATAAGAATCTTTAATTTAATTTCCACATGCGAAAGCTAGGAAAAGGGAAATAACTGGCAATATTTCTCATGGAATTCCTCTTTGCATGACATGCATGATTTATAACTGAAAAATAGAACCTTCTATTTTGCATGTCTGCCACCTATTTCCAAGTAATTAACTTCTTCAAGTAATGACTTTTAAACCAATCACTTAAGTTTTATAATTTTATTGATTGCTCAATTACTTTGTCAGAGAAAATAAATGGAGGAAAATAAATAAGAAGAAAGTTGTAACCCTCCCAGTCTTGATATTCTTCCATATTCTACATGCGATTGAATCTTTTTCCTTTGATTCTCACCAAACTGGATCTGGAAGCTATGCATGACTGTGATTTTCTTACGGGTATTGCCTTTGACCTGTCATCACCAATCCGGCACTATGATAATTCTTCACCGGGAACTCCTCGTGCTATGATTATTTACTAATGCACAGCCTTTAGTTTGGTGGATGTAAACCATGAGGTACTTCAAGTGTTATTGACTTCACTTGCCTTTCACCAAGACTATGGGAGAAACTTTACAATTACACCTCTTAATGACTTCTTCAACACACCTTTAAATTGATGGCTTCCTTCGCACACTTCCTACAATATTTCTCACTACTTCCTTCTATGCTAAATGAGGGGGGTGGCCTCTCTATTTATAGAACTTCCAGGCTTATCCATCTTATCTCTAAGATAGGATAAGAAATCCACTCTGACGAATCATATTCCACACCTTAACTCTTATCTGTACATGTAAGCTTATCTGTTAAGATAAGATAAACCTTATCATTTTACATGGGTTCCACATTTTTAGACTTTTTACAAATAAAATACACATAATATTTATGACCTCACTCCTTGTCTTTATTACCAATATAATATTTCTAATTCCTAATCATGTAGACCCTACTTCTCTAATTACCCAAACTTTGATATTTTAACATTACCGGACCACTTACGACAAATATTTACATTTTACAACATTCTTATTTTACTTTGACTGTTACCGTACTCCACATTATTGGCAGCACCGTACTGATGGCGCCGTTGTCTTCTATCGGACGCTACTACTAATTACACTTAACAACATCCTATTCCTAATACATACATTAATGAAATAGAAATTATGGAAGAAAATTTTAGTGTCGACAGACCGATGTTGGTCTTCCCTGACCGATGTCGGTCTTCTTCAGTACATGCACCAGTGCAATGTTTTCCATAAATAATTTAGAAAAAACTCATCATTTTTTATTTTTAATTACATATGAGCAATTTTAGATTCTGGAAAGCACTCTGGGTGAATGTAAATACAAGTAAATTCAATGAAGGCTTCAACTGGAAGATTGCAAGCACATGCACAAGATCCCAGAAGGAATTTTCCATACACTGACTTCTACACAAGTTGCGTTAGAAACAAGAGGATGAATTTTTGTTGGAAGCCTTTGTAATTATGAGATCTGGATCTGTCAATTAAATCAGTGATAGGTTCAAGACCTATGTATGTATCATTGACTTCAGAAAATCTGGAAGCTATGCATGATTATGCTGATCCTTCTCTTTCATCATGCTTCATCATGGTTGGAGCAATATTTGTCTGAGCAATCTTTGTCTATGTTCTTTTTCTTTTAATCCTGCCAGAATTCTTTGTAAGTAGATTAATTTGTGTAGATTTAGCAATTTCTTTAGATTCAAAAGATATATTCAATGTACCTGACATTGATTTGAACTCCCTTTCACCTGTATGAACACCTGTAATGAATACCTACAATTATTTCAGACAAAGATGAAGTCCAGAGCATGAATATTTGATTTCTATCACCAAAAATCTGCATATGAAGCCTATTGCCCTAAAGTTAGAGGTTTTTCTTACATGCAAAGAAAATAAAAATATTAGTTAATTCACCAAAGCACTTATACTAACATGCAGATAATTATCATAGCAAGAATCAAGCCATTCCAACCTTAGGTGCTAAACCTTGAAGCTCCTTGGCAATGAAAAACACTCTTTAATGCAAAAACCTCCTTCCTTTGGTGAAAAAACTTTTCCAGGCTGTAATCCTTTGCAAAAAAAATCAATTGATTCTTCATTATGGAATCCCGTGCTTATATAATGCTCAGCATACTATTTTTAATAATTTCCCTTCCTATTTCTGGCAATTTAATTAATAAACAATCATGTTTATTCACCCAAATTGGGTGCCCAATTATGCATGTTGCTGGTTTCTTTTAAATAAATTTATTTTATTTATTTTTAGCATGCATCCTTGACTTCTCCTTATCTCTTCCACTAGCATTGACTTTCCTTCTATTTATGGCGCCAAAATTGGGTGAATAAACCATTAATAAATATTTTTAAATGCGTTGTTATTCACCAAAGGTGGGTCGCACTTTTTGGCAAGGGTAGTTGCTAAAAATAAGAAGTCAACTTGATGGACATTTTCACCTTGCACTACAACTCCAAAAATCCCCTCTTCCACAAGTGATTTGACTTTCATCATGGGAAGCAAGGCAGGTAAGAAATTCCCGTCGGTGCTTTAAGTGATTTATCTTTTATAATGAGAATTTTTACCCTACAAGGCAGGTAAGAAATTCTCACCTTCCTACCACCTCTAATATTCCCATTACAGCTTAAGTGACTTTGACTTTAGGGGAAAAAGTACCTTGCAAGGCAGGTAAGAAATTCCCGCCTGCCTGGCACTATAAAAATTCCCATTGCAGCTTAGATCTATTTATTCCAAAAAGTACAATTTACCTAAGAGAGACTTTTTGTGCTTGACTTTATCTTTTTTTATCAGAATTTTTCTTTCTAAGGCTGATTCCTTCTGGTGCAACGGCCATAAATGATCTCCAGATGTTCTAGGAAATTAAACAGACTATACAATACAAATAACGTACCCAGGGGAATCAAACAGAAAGACCATAGGGAAAACCAGAGAAAAATGCAAAAGAAATAAATAAAAATGAAAAATGTTGCCAGAAGTCACAGACAAAGCTCTGAATTCATTCCTGATGAAAATCCTATTGAAATGTGTGGATACTAGCATGCAAAACTTCAACAGGATTCAACTGGAGCACAATTTACTTCAAACGGGGCTTTATTTATTCAATAAATAATTAAATAAAAATTTCCCACAGACAAAACTTGGCGAAGGGATAAAATGAGTTTCAACATCTGGGTATTTGTCAAAATTGGCTCATATGATTCACTAGGAATATTTTAACATAATACAAACATCTTTTGGCAATAAAAACACTAAAAGAATCGTTATTTTAAAAGAACAATTTTTTTAAAAATGGGTAGTCCCAGATTTCAAGGTGAAATCTGGGGACACCACCGAGCCACAAAGGAGGGCATGCAAGTTGTAGGTAAACCCAAACCATGAAAAGAGAGGCCATGAACAAGCAAAGCATGAGCCACGAAGTTACAAGGACCCACAATTACAACATGTATACTTCCACAAGCTACAAGCTAGAAAAGCCACGAATTGAGCCAAAGGAAAGCCACAATTCAAGCCCACAAACAAACATAAAACTGTGGAAGAATCGTGTTACGAAAACAATAGCCATGAACCCTGGAATAACGAGCCTCAAAGACCATGATTCCATAAACCATGAGTAGTGAGTGAACCTGGAGCCACGAAATCTGTAGTCAAAAAATCACGAATAGACAGAGGAATGAAGAAGAGAGAGCATAAACTTCATGTTGGAGACAAGGTTTGGCTTTATTTGAGCAAGGAGATATGACAAGGCCAAGAAAGGAAACTCAAGCCACTACGGTGTGGGCCATTTACCATATTGGAGCAGGTTGGAGAAAACAGATTCATGCTTGATTTGCCACCATTCATGCGGATGTACTCATCAGTAAATTGTGAGAACTTACACCTATATGAGCCATCCATGCTTGATGAAGAAGAATTCCAGTTACTAACTTCCATAGAAGATTGTGTCTTGGATTCATGATGCGAATTGGAAGAGGATGTAGTGTTGCAGTAGAATATCAGAGAGACAAGGAGAGGTCCATAGGAGTCTTGGCAAGTTGGAATAAAAGGGATGACACCAAGGTAGGCCCAGTGGTACTCAAAGGAGCAAGTGAGGGAATTATTTCCTCATCTACTCCCCCACTAAGCTTTTTTTGGATCAAAAGCCTCCTAATCAGGGGATATGTGTTCTATAGGGATTTGGAAAAAAACAAATACTACTTACTTCCATTAACAAAGATAACTGAAAAATTGCCCCTTTTAATCAAACAAAGGAATATGCTTTCACTAAAAACTCAAAAACATTGATATTCGTTTCATGTTGAATCAGTCTTCTAATAATTAATCACATACCCAAATAAAGAAGGCCATGAACTACTACAGATATGAAGTGTCCAGGTTATAACTCAAAGATACTGCAGGCCCCTTCCTCATTTTCCAGTACTCGGAAGGACATCAACGAAGGCTATAAATGCATGAAGAGCATGTGTTTTTGGCATCAAATCTTGGAGAAATAAATTTATTGTATGTTTGTGAGAAGAAAACAATTGGAGCTGGCACTGTATATTGTAGGATGCACACTTTCTCTAATTAGAGTAAGCCAAGTAAATATGTGAGGCATTCCATTGTTTACCTCAGGTTCAGCTTGCTGTAATTTCCACATTTGCTAAATTGGCCACATAACTACTCATACAACGAAGACCCAATTTCCCTTCACAATCTGGTGTGTTCCCTAAAAAATGGGAGTTTCAACAGGATAAATCAAATGGTGAAGCATTTGTGTCAATTTATTCAACCTTACTGTAGATTTGATATATAAATTCCAGTTGTATACATATTTCCAAATTAAGAACTCTCATTTTTGTAACTGGGTATGCCAAACATTAAATTGCTTGGGTAAGTTCAAAATTGTCCATAGTAGCAGTATACCAGATAAACATGGTGGCCTCTCTATTCTATCTTATTCTATATGTTTCATGGTGCCTTGATTGGATAACTCAAATGAATACAACAACTTTCAAAGTGAGCCTAGCTTCATCACCTTCCCAGATTGTATGGTCGACATGTGTGAAAGCCCTCTCGAATCAAGACCACTTTGCACCTAGAGATACAAGAGAGAGGGGTGACCCTCAGTTGGTTGAATCATGTATATAATGGATGGAAATGGATATTTTCATTTGAGCTGAGTTGCAAGGATATCACCTTGTTCGATGTTCATCAGACCCACATTGATCCATAGGGATCCAAAATGACTCTACTTCATCATATCAATCAACACCAAGAAGCAAAAATTACACATGAAGGTTCAATCTTTTTAGAAACAGGACCATCACTCTATGTAGAGCTGTATGTTAACAGAATTGCCGGCCCAGCCAGGGAAGCAAGTCTTGTGACCGCCGGTCTGCGTTAGGAGGTAGTCATGTCACTTTCAGATAGAAAATAAAAAAATATGAAACAAACAATCCCAGAATTTAGAAAGGTTGTCCATGTATGCTTCTCGTCCATGACCTTTCCCATCCTTCAGTACATGGGAGGACATGAGAAAGGCTATAAATACATGTTTGTAGAAGGAGAGTTTTTGATCATCGGAAGTAAGAGACTTCATGGGAGTAAGTGCAGAGAGTTCTAAGTGCTAGAATTGTGAGTTTGGAGAAGAAAGGAGTGTTGAGAACAAAGTATTCAAGTACTTGGGAGGAAGTGTGAGATATTATCTACTTCCATTTCATACTTATTGCAAATTTTGTACCTGTTATTTTGAATTGGCCAATAAAAGTGGGAAGAAAGAGTAATTTCCCTTCCCGAATGGTTTTTCCTCCTTTGGAGGTTTCTAGGATAAAATTTGTTGGTGTTTATGAGCTTAAATTCTTTCCTTTCCTGCAATTGTGGATTCTAAGAATAAGCATAATTCATTCACTAGCTATATCTGTAATTTTCTAATAGAAAGTAGAATAGTCGCATTTATTTTGTGATTCTGTGGATAATTCCAAAGTTGAAGAGTTTACAGATCATTTTGGTATCAGAGCTAACAAGTATCCAGGACTGTGGTATTCGTTCTTGGATTTGTATGATAGTGACGAGATCTAAAGGCGAAGAGGCTTTACCTTGTGATCCAAAAATTTCTACAAAGAAGTGGAAACAGAGAATTCATGGACAAGTGGAGGAAGAGAACTTGGTCCGTAGAATCGAGATGCTGGAGACCATGATGGATAATATGTTTAGAAGGTAAGAAGAGCTTGCCAATTTGCAGAAGACAGCTTCTGTCAACCAAGACTCCATGGACTCAGTGGTTCAAGGCTTAGCTGAAAAGTTTGGCATAGGAAAGAACCACCATGAGGAAAGTAATGGGGAAGAGCATGAAGAAGAGACCTCAAATGCAAGAGAAAAGGTAAAATCTGATCATACTCTTTTTAAATTTGAGACGAAAATTGATATTAAAAGATTTGAAGGACAAGTAGATGTAAAGTTGCTTGATAACTGATTGAAACAGTTAGAAGCCTACTTTAGCATCCATAATGTCACTACGGCACAAAGGATCACCTTTCCACATCTCAAAATGGAGGGACATGCTCTGGTTTGGTGGGAAACCCATCTAACCACTTGTGAAAAGAAGAAGTGTCCTATTGTGAAATCTTGGCAAGAATTTAAAGAATTACTTAGAGCTAACTTCTATCCTATTGGCCACAAGACTGACCAAATGATTAAATGGCAGTATTTTAGACAAGGCAGTGGTAAAAATGTGCAGGACTATACTATGGAGTTTTGGAGGCATGCCATTTTGCTAAACATGATCTTGGAGGATGAGGATATTCTAACTAAGTACTTCAGAGGACTTCACACTCACCTTCGAAGAAAATTTATCTCCACAAATCTCAAAGATCTCAATGAGATGTGTGTACAGGCATACTACATAGATGATGAAAAGAAGCAAGGAGAAGTAGAGCCAAAGGAAAAATAGTCAAAAAAATCAGCAACAAAAAGAGTATGGGAAAACAAGTAACAAGGGTAAGTGGAAAGGGAAAGGTAAACAAGATGCCACTACTTAAAATACTGGTAAAGATCCCAAGAAGTTTGGCAAGAATTGTGATATTAATGGTCATACTGACGCTACATGTTGGAAGTTGCTTCCAAAGTTACATCCGAAGAACCGAACCAAGGTCTCAAAGAAGTCCATGACAACTATAAAAATAGAAGGGGAAGTGGAAATTGAAGATGGCTTTGATGTAGAAAAAAGGCTTGGATGCACTGCCACCAACATTGACAGCCAAGAAGAGGAGATGAGTAGAGTATTCCGGATCAAAATCTAGATCAAGAGAACTAAAGTAAATGCTTTAGTTGATACCAGTTCTTAGTCTAACTTGATTTATGAAGCAGTTGTAAAGAAGCTTGGTCTTGATACTTACGAGCATCCACACCCTTATCCTTTGGGTTGGGTGAAGAAGGGTGTTGAAATTCAGGTAAAAAGAAGATGTAAGGTCAAGTTTGGGATAAATTCCTAGTATATTGATGTTTTGGAAGTTGGCATTATTCCACTTTATGTTTTTGATGTTGTATTCGAGATTCCTTACTTGTATATCAGGGATGCTATATTTATGAGAAGGGAAAATTGGTACAGGTGGGTTAAAGATGGGATCAACTACAACATACGGGCACACCAACATAAGACACGGGTTACTATGGTGAGTGTTAACCAAGCAAAATGACTTATTCAGGAAAATCATAATCAGTTTTGTTTAATTTTGTTAAAGGATAAACAAGAAGGGGTAGAAGTTTCAAAGATTTATAACCAGGGAAAGCATGATTTGGATAGTATTATTCAGTATTTTCAGGAAGTATTTCAGGATCCCAGTGGGTTACCACCAAAATGGGAAGTAGAGCATGAGATTCAGCTATTGCTAGAGTCTCCTCTACCGAACATCGAGTTGTATAGGAAATCCTTACTTGAGAGTACTGAAGTAAAGAAACAACTCCATGAACTAATAGACCAAGGGGCGATACGTCTGAGCACCTCACCATGTGGTTCACCTATTGTGATGGTGCCAAAGAAGGATGGTTCTTAGAGAATGTGCATCGACTACCACACTTTGAACAAGATCACCATAAAGAACAAATATCCACTTCCCCGTATAGATGATCTTTGGACCAGCTTCAGCATGCCAAATTCTTCACGAAGTTGAATCTGAAGTTCGATTATCACCAAGTTAGAATGAAGGAGGAGGATTTATGGAAGACTGCCTTTAAAACAAAACAAGGTTTGTATGAATGGTTAGTACTTCCTTTTGGGTTATGCAATGCACCCGCTACATTTATGAGATTGATGAATGATGTAATGAGGGATTTCATATATTCATGTGTCATTGTATATCTAGACGATATCTTGATTTTTAGTGCCACATGGGAAGAACATGTAACTCATTTACAACAAGTCTTGTAAGTTCTCAGGGAGAAACAACTGCTTTGTAATATGAATAAATGTGAATTTTCCAAACAGTCACTTGTTTATCTTGGGCATGTGGTTGGAGGAGGAGAGCTACGAGTGGATCTAAAGAAGGTGGAAGCCATCCCTAATTGGCCAACACCAAAAGGAGCCACAAAGACTAGGATTTTTGTGGGAGCAGTATAATACATGCTGAAGTTCCTTCCTAGCTTCTCCGCGATTGCAGTACCTCTACACACAGTGGTAGTAAAGAGTAAGGGTTTTGACTGGGGTAAGGAAAAAAAAAAATCCTTTGAGTTATGAAATAAAAGATTAGTCATGCTCTAGTACTTTCTCTTCCTAGTTTGCAGTAGTCTTTTGAGGTAGAGACAAATGCCAGTGATTACGCTATGGGTGTAGTGTTGCTTCAATGAGGTAAACCCATATGTTATCATTTTGAAAATTTCACTTCAACAGTAAAAGGATATTCAATATATTATAAGGAAATGTATGCACTAGTTCAGGAAATTAAAAAATGGAAACATTATTTATTAGGTACATAAATTATTGTGCACATTGACCACAAACCTCTCCAGTATTTGCAAGCACAGTCTAAATTGCAGTAGGCAAGGCACTATAAATGGATGGGGTTCCTTCAACAGTTCCATCTAGTGATCAAATATAAGAAGGGTAATACAAATTTGCTGGTAGACATGTTGTCTAGGCCACCCACACAAGAGAATTTTTCTTTTTTGGCCACTATCTCTCAAATTGAGCCCTTCACAAAGGAAGCTTACGGAGAGGCATATGCCCAAGATAAAGACTTTGGGGTGACATTTCAGTAGTTGCAGTCCCAAGGGACTTAAAGGATAGGGATTGAAGATTTTTATCTCAAGGATGGTTTGCTCTACCAATGGGGAAGCTTTGTGTGCCTAAAGAAGAAAGACTTCTATTAATGACAGAAGCACATACCTATAAAGTAGCGGGACATTTCGATGTTGGTAAGACCCTATCCCACTTGCAAAGGTGCATGTATTGGCCCAATATGCAAGAAGAAGTATCAAATTTTATACGTGTATGTAAACTTTGTTGTACCAACAAGCGTAAGACTAGGAATGAGGGTTTGTATATGCATTTTCCAACACCTTCTCGTCCATGGGAGGACATTTCTATGGATTTTGTAGGAGGATTACCTATGTCTAAACATGGCCATGACTATCTCTATATTGTTGTTGATAGATTTAGTAAGATGTGTATTCTTTTGGCATGTAAAAAGATAGTAAAAGCACATGAGGCAGCAGATCTTTTCTTTGCTAATGTATGGGTCCATTTTGGTTTGCCAAAGTCTATTGTTTCTAGCAGGGATTCCATGTTCTTGGGGAAGTTTTGGACTACTTTGTGGATCAAGATGGATACCAAGTTACAAAGGAGCACAACTTTCCATCCATAGATAGATGGACAGACATAGGTGGTGAACAAGACTTTGGTACAGTTGATCAGAGGGTATAACAGTAAATACCCAAGGACTGGGGATATTCCTTAGCCTACATTCAACATTCCTATAATCGGGTAGTACACACATCTACTATGAAGTCACCCTTCGAAGCATGCTTGGGATCTCTACCTAGAAATCCACTAGACATAGCATTTGGGCAACATAATGAGGAGGAGACACAAGACACAGAGGTGACTAGAGAAAACAAATTTATTGAGAGGATCCGGAAAATCCATATCAAATTGAAAGAACAGCTAGAGAAATCTCAAGCCAAGTACAAAGCTATGGACGATCAACATAGGAGAGAACATAAGATTCATATTGGAGATAAAGTTTGGCTTTACTTGAGCAAGGAGAGACTACATGGTCAAGCACAAAAGCTCAAGCCACTATGATATGGGCCCTTCACCATATTGGAGCAGGTTGGAGAAAATGCTTTTCCACTTGACGTGCCATCATTTATGAGGATGTAATTTGTAGTAAACGGTGAGAACTTGCACCTATATGAGCCATCCATGCTAGACAAAGATGAAGGACTTCAATTTCTACCTTCCATTGAGGATTGCATCTTGGACTCACGACGTGAATTAGAGGAGGATGCAGTGTTGCAGTAGAATGTCAGAGAGACTAGGAGAGGTTCGCAAGAGTTTTAGCAGATTGGACTGAAAGGAAAGATTCCAAGGCAGGCCCGGTGGTACTTAAAGGAGCAAGTGAGGGGATTATTTCCTCGTCTACTCCCCCACTAAGATTTTGTGGGACCAAAATCCTCCTATGTAGGGGAGGTGTGATCCATAGGGATCAAAAATTACTCTACTTCATCAAAACAATCAACACAAAGAAGTCAAAATAACATACAGAGGTTCTATCTTTTTAGTAACATGACCGCTACTCTATGTAGAGCGGCGGTTACAGAACCACCATCCAACCAGGGCGGCGGTCTTGGGATCACCGGTTTACATTGGGTGGCAGTCCTGGGACCGCTAGTTTTCATTGGGCGGCGGTCCTGGCTCTTTCGGACAGAAAACAAAAAAATGAAATGAACAACCTAGAATTTAGAAGGTTGTCTGTCTCTTCTCCTCCATTACCTTTCCCATTCTCCAGTGCATGAGATGACATGAGAAAGGCTATAACTACATGTTTGTAGAAGAGAATAGGATCATTGAAGCATGAAAGCAAGTGAGAAAGAAGTTCTTAGTGTTGGAATTGTGTTTTGCAGAAGAAAGGAGTGTTGAGACAGAGCAAACAAGTATTTGGGAGGAAGTTTGAGATATTATCTACTTCCCTTTCATACTTATTGTAAATTATGTACTTGTTATTTTGAATTGGCTAACAAAAGTCGGAAGAAAGAGAAACTGCCCTTCCCAACTAGTTTTTCCTCCTCTGGAGGTTTCCAAGATAAAATTTGTTGGTGTTTATGAGTTTAAATTCTTTCCTTTTCTATAATTATGGATTCTAAGCATAAGCATAATTCATTCACTAGCTATTTCTATCATTTTCTAATAGAAAGTAGAACAACAACATTTTTTTTTGTTTTTTTGGATAATTCCAAAGTTGAAGAGTTTACAGATCAGATAGGGGCTGAACTATTTATATGCACCCGATTGGGCTATTTCTATATAGAGGGCCTATGTCCCTATGTGAGTAGGAGCAGTCGGAGAACGAGAGTGAGGAACGAGAGATGGGACTGCTACCCTGGTGTGGTTAGTACTACCCACCTCCTCTTCATCCCCAAGGCATAGTTTTCCAATTATATACCCTGGCCCCAATCAAATCGTGGAGGGATAAGATAGGTAGGAAAACTTGCCGGCACCCAACCTTGCTTACTTCAATCGGGATCCCATATCTCTCTATACATGCGTGTTGATGTTGACTCTCTATCTGGAGGGTGAGGGTGATGGCATCTTCCCCCCAGATAGAGAAGATATGGGGGGGCTCCATAGAGATTGATTTTGGGCATTAGTTAGTTAGCCCCTCCCCCTGAGTGAAGAATGCCCCTGCATGGAAGGGTGACCATATCTATTCTCTATCTATGGAAGTGGGACAACCCGTCCTCAACCAGTAGGGTTAGAAGTGAGACAACCCTAGGCGGGGAAGGTGGGTTGTGGAACCCACCTCTATTCTCTATGTAGGGGTAGACCGAACAAGAAAGAGGGAGAGGGGCTCTATAATTAGAAATATATAAGAATATAGTTTCGATCGAGATATAGATGTATATATCTTATCTGATATTGATATTTATGGAGGGTGAGGACCCAGATATAAAAGGCCCTATATATCTACTTGATTAAAGCATCTCCTGGGCCTTGCTCGATTGAAGAACCTTCTGTCAATCAGGTCGATTGAAATAGGGCCCTATCTACTCTAGATTAGATAGGTAGCACTGATAGGTCCGAGTAGAGAAGGGCTAGACTCAGCACTCCCCCTTATATCTATATAGAGATGTCCCCTCTCTCCCTTAGATACAAATATGCCCCCCGACCCCATTATACATGATATGATATGATAAATATAAATGGCGGGTGAGGAGAAGCGCTTGATGGAGGCCCCCTATTTTGATTTGGGTTGGGACCTAATAGACTTATTCTGAGGAGCCATATAGTTCAATAAGGGAAGCTCAGTCCCATATCTATATAGAGGTGCTCCGATCCAGGAGCCAGGATTGGTGGTTATGGATTAGATTGCAAATGAATGTGGAATATAATAATCTATGGCGGGGGCACCCGATGGGATTAATGAAAGACAATTTATTGTGCGTGGTGGGATTTATTAGCATAAATTTGATGGGGGATGGATCCTTTGACTTAGAACCCTCCAAATATAGTATTATAGGGCTCCCCACCTAGACAAATACATATAGTTGTTTAGTCGGCACTAAGCATGCATATCTATAGGGGGCCTGAGCAGGCTCGATCTAAGAATGAAGCCCCTATTTGAGACTGAGAATGAAGCTCATTTTGACTTCTATATAGATAGGGGGTGATGGTCTGGGAGGGTAAGGGGGGTCAATATATTATTCTTTCGTCAAGTCGCTTAACCCGTAGGCTCTTCCTCTATTTATAGTGAAAACTCAAGAATGCTCTAGCTACAAAAACCTCTGCTAAACAAGTTATAGTGAAATTTTTTTGATAATTGATCTTTTTTATCCTAATATTTTCTACCATTTAACCCGTAGGATATTCCTCTATTTATAGTGCATAGAGGGAAAATACAAATAGGAAACTCTCAATGAAATGCCTCATGTGGAAGTCGTAAAGGAAACAATTGGCAGTATTTCCCCTAGAATTCCTTTTTGCATGACATGCATGCCTTACAACTGAAAATATAACCTTATATTTTGCATGTCTACCGCCTATTTCCAAGTAATTGATTTCTTCCAGTAACTTGAAGTAACGGATTTTAAACCAATCACTTAAGTTTTACAATTTAATTGATTACTCAATTACTTTGTCAGAGAAAATAAGAGAAAGAAGAAAAGAACTTACTCCTGCTGTAACACTCCCAGTCTTGTTCTTCTTCCATAATTTGCATGCTCATCCAACCTGTATTGCACTTCCTCCTCGTGAATGATACCTCTACCTTGAATCTGAGAAACTCTTTCTCCCACATGTAGTTGACTCTTTTCCTTTGATTCTCACCAAACTGGATCTGAGAGAAATTGACCATGATATCCTTACCGGTGTTTCCTCTGACCTCTCTTCCCCTCTTATCCTCGAAGCTTTTACAATTCTTCTCAAGTATGTGCACTAGTGAAATGTTTGTCATAAACAATTTAGACAAAACTCATCACCCTTTTATTTTTAATTACATATGAGCAATTTTGAATTCTGAGTCTTGGAAATCTTTCAATGTGGGCTTCAACTAGAAGGTTGGGAGCACATGCATGTGCTTTTGATGGGATTTTGCATGAAATTTACATGAGTTACATTAAAACTCAAGGAAGAGGATTGTGCCTTAAATGATTTTTCTTTAACTCTTCACAATAATTGTGTGGATTTTAGAAAAGGTGACTTCATGGATTTGTATGAAGGCAAGAAACTTCTAAAGATTTTGTTCATTTTCACAAGGGAAGGAAAATTATAAATAAAATACAATCCTCCAAATCCACGCAATTTGGCTTTAATGACTGGTGTTGAAACTCATGAGGGAAAGCATCGTGGATTTTAGAAAGGGGCAGTGGGCTTTGCAAAATAGAAGATAAGACATGAAGAATCCACGATTTGGCTCTAGACTTCTCCCTGTAAAAATTGCGTTGAAATTGGAGGAGAAGACAGTTGGAAATCACGACTTACACTTGGAAACTTCTTCTTCTAAAATTTGCATGGAAATTAGAAGAAGGCGTCATGAAAATTGAGGATGGAGGGCAGAAATCATTTCCATGATTTTAACTTAAATTTCTTACCAAAGGCTTGTGTGGAAATAAATGTGGAAGGGTAGCTAACATCAACAATTTGCATGGGATTTTTCTCCTAACACTTGTGTGGAAATCCATAAGTCAAGGCAGTGTGAAACTAAGACATGGAAGGAAACACAACTTGTATTGCAAACTTCCTCTAATATTTGCGTGAAAACATAAAGGATAAGTTAGTGTGAAAAATAGAAATGGAGGGAAGTTCTAAAAATCATGACTTGCTAAGTAATTTTGCTTTGAGTTTGCATAGAAATTAGAAGCGGAAGGCAACGTAAAAATTAGAGGCAGAAGGCAGCTTGAAAAAATTGTGACTTGCATTAAGTAATTGCCCCTTGGAAAATTCCGCTAAAACAAGAAGAAACTACTTCTAATTTTCATGACAACCTTAAGTGATTACCCCTCCATTAAAATTATGCTAAAACATGGAAGAATGACTGCTCCAAATCCATGATTTTCTTTGGGTATCTTTGCCTTGTATTTATAATACATAGAATTGGGTTGAAATTAGAAGAATTTGGCTACCAGACACCACAAATTAGGATTGAAACACCACGATTTGCACTAGAAGACTCTGCTTTGATCCTTGATGTAATTTCCTGAGTGATTTTTCCTATTTAATGATTCTCCTGAATGTTGCTTTTTCTTCCTTGGCCATGGCTGCTCTACAAATGGAAGACAATATTTTCCAGATCCATGATTAGCTCCATCATTGTAGTCATTTTTACCCTTATCACAAAAGAAAGGAACCCCATGCATGTCGGCCTATCACCCAGTGGGTGTTGGGTGCTCACCCGAGGCATGTGCGGGTGTTGAGTCTCTCTTTTTTGTGAGTTTAGTGGGAAACATCATCTATGATCCATGTTTAATAGGTTTGAAAGGAAGTAAAACATACAAGCACCATAGAGCTCATAATGGCTTCTAGGTCCTTGTAGTCATTCTAGACAGAAATTGCTTAACAGATTGTATAAGTTGTACCAAAATAGAAATAAGTTGTACAAACATCCATACTTAATCATAAACATAAATGAAAAAGAACTATGAGAAAGAGGTATGCATTAGAATCATCAATGTTCATATTCAAGTAAGTTGGTAACCTCATTACATTCATGGAGCCATTACAAAGTATTACAGAGAAGAAGACCGCAATCATGCATTATATCTAGACTCATATGGCTAGGCTCTCAAAAGAAATTTATAATCCTCATACCCTTGATACATCCTTTCCTAAACACAATTACCCAAGCTAAAAGAGTTCTTGCAATAGTTCTACAGAGCTCCACCCCCTATCTATATCGTTCACTTCAGCAGGTGCTTATATATATAGGATTTCTAGACTGCCAACTCATCCTCTAGTGCCCTCAGATCCAATGCCAAGTGTTTAAATGTGGTCTTCCATGTGAGCATGCTCCTTTAGGCCTGACCTTTCCATTTTTTACCATGATGAGCTTCTACCGCAGGCATGCTCCTTCCTGGACCAACCTGTCACTAGGCTAGCACCTTATCCATTATGCATGCACAGTCAGGTCATGCTTTTCACGTGTTTTTCCAAAATTCCCAAAATGGCTAAGTCCTAAGCCCTTGGTTTTGTCCACGCGCGAGCCACGGGTTTCCTTAAAGCCTTCCTTAAACCCTGCCCTGCATGCTTTATCCTTGCGCATGTTTCTTCAACTAGGTCATGTGCACTTATGCACCTTTTTGTACTTAGCCAATATTTTAGGAGCCCAATATTACCCCATACTATGTCTGTTCTCTATCCGCGGGAACACTTCTCCAGTGAAAACAAAGAATACAATAGACTTACACCATGGGAAAAGAATAAGGGGATGAAAGAATATGGAAAGAAGAAAGAATGGGGAAGTGATGGAATCACTACAATAGGCTAGGAAAATCCTTTTGAAAGTTGACCTCCAACTTGTTCCAGACATCGACTTTGTTCTGTGCTCTCTGACAAAGGTCGTCGACCAGGGTGTTCACTTCTTCAAATCTTATCCCATTTCCTTGTGTGCTTATGGTGTCAGCAATTTTCTCTAACTCTTTGCCTACATCATCCAGCACATCCATTCTTCGTGTAATCTGCAGGTACAGTTCCTTCAACCAATTTTTAATTGAACCCCTTAAGGCTTCAATGGCTTTATATTTTCTTTCGATCTCGACAAGGATTTTGTCACTTTTCACCCTATTTCATTTATTCTTCTCTTGGAACTCCTTGAGTTCTGCTTCATGAGTGACAACCAAGATTCCTTCCACTTTATCTCTGTCCGCGTAATTGTCATACATGGCCTCAACAGTCTAGGAAGCAACTTTTATATGAGCAAGAACCTTGTTGTACTCAGCTACGAATGCCACGACCTTCAATTTATCTTCTTTATCCAAGTGTGCGGCCACTTATTCTACACATTCCAAGGCTAACGACTGCCTCCCTATGGTGAGGACTCTTGTTAAATCCTCCAGGCATCCCAAGGCAGATCCATACTTCTAGGGGGTGCTAGGTCCAGATGCTTCAATATTATAGCATTATTAATAGACTCCACATTTTTGTACACCACACACACTTTGGCCTTCTCATCCTTTAACTCACGCTGCAACTGGGTGCTGATTAGTTTTTCTTGACTTAACTCCTTTGCCCTTGTAGCTAGCTCTTCTTCTTTCTTCTTCAGGTCCTCCTCCAGGTCTTTGATTCTATCATTCCACCCGAAGAGTCTAGCCTCTATTTCAATAGAGACCTTTTTGAGTGTGTTGCATAATTATTCATCTAAGAGCTGCTGAGCATTCACCATTGGGTTGTCTTCTGTTGGTCTTGGCAATGTTATTATTGCCATGTGGCTTACTTCAAATTTCGGCTCATCAAGGTGGGACTCAATTTCCCATGAGAGAATCTTCCTCATCTGTGGGTATGCAGCCTCCTTTTCAAAAGATGGCATTGCCATGATCTCCTCTACTAGAATCATGTTTTGGAACCGCATACGAAACACTTTGTTGGGGTCATCAATATAACCCATCCCTAGCCTCTCCTCCCTTACATGCCTTCCTCCTGTGCACGTGTCGTTAGGAATACTTACAGTTAAAATGGGTCCTCCAGTGCTACCGTGGTCCTTTTTTGTGCTCTCCTCCTTATCTTCGTCCAACACTGGCTCAGCGCTGCATTCCAACTTCTCCTCCTCTAAGGTATCAATGGCCTTTGTTTCTTCCTTCTCTGCCACCTTGGTTATCTGTTCCACCGTAAGGCTTGGAGCCTTCTGCGTCTGTATGCTATCCTCCTCACTTCTCATGTCTTGTATGCCTCTCCCTTCCTAGCTATCCTTCCACCGCACAAAGAGGAACCCCTACTCCTCTTCTTCACCTTCTTCATCCGAATCATGTACTTGAAAACAGGTGGCCCTTGATCTTTTTTAGGCTCATCTTCCCCACTAATAGGTTCTTCACCTTTGTGTTTGTCCAAACTTCCAGTTTCTTCTGAGACGGTCTCCTCTTCTACCCTCTACTTCTTCCTAACTAGGGATTCTAGTGTAGGTGAATTTGTTTCTTCTTCTCCCAAGGACTCCTTGTTTGATGAATTTTCTGGCTCCAGAGTCTTTTCCTTGACTATGGGCCTGTTCTTGTGCAAATACATGCTTGTTCTGGCACTTGTCCCAGGGGAACCTATTACCTGTGTATCCACCACACTTGGGTATTTTCTTCTCTGGCTCCTTTTCCACCTGCTTGGGTGTGAATCTCTTCCTGCCAGTTTGATCCTCAGGCATAGACACCTCGTTCTCTAGATATGTACCCTTCTCCAATTTGGGTCTTATGAGGAGGTATACATGCGCCACAGATCCTCCTACAATGGGCAGAGTCATGGACCTTTTCATCTAAACTTCATGTGACATGTACCTCTCCACATACACACAGTTGCTGGGGTAGACCAACTCCTTGCACATTTCCTTATGTTCCTGGTCTAGATTACCAAGGTTTAGTTTCATCTTCTTGGACTCTTTGAACCTGTTTACTCCCGCTTGGAAGTATTGAGCTGTGAAGGCAAAGGGGAGCTTGTACCATCGGCTCTATGTCTCATCCATTAGTTTGAACCTACCCATGTAGAAATGCTGGTACACAGCAAATTTAGCTTCTCCTTTGGTGACTACTGACAGTTGTTCAGGAATCCTCCATTCTACCCCGAACGCGTTCCTCAGGCGCGTGTACCATTTCTCCAAGCGTGCCTTGTGCACAGTTTCATGGAGTCACATGCATATTTTTCAAATCTTTTTGTGGGAAAAGGGTCCTCATCTGGGTACTCCCATATGAATTTTTCTGGTGCATCAGGTACTTCAATCTCTGAAAACAAAATGGTGAGAATGAGATTACCAAAAAGGATCATGTTGTCTTCATTCACACATTTAACAATCTCATCCGCGATGAACGCAGACAAGTTGTAGATGGTGCCCTCTAATATTTTCCTGCAAACATGTAACCATGGCATATTGACTTGGGTCCATCTCTCGTAGCCATTTAAATTTTTCACCAAATGTGTGACCATCTTCATTACTAGGTCGTCGATGTCTGTGATATCGTAGTACCTTGACCCCTTTTTGTATGTGTAGGTGGCGATAGTCTCCTTAATTGCCTCTTTATCACCTAGGTCTTCTTCTAGACTGTCTTCTTCGTAGATGATGCCTGTGAAACGTGAGATGAGCTGAGGGGTAACGTGTATTTTTCACCCCACGAAATGGAAGTAGTCCTCATACATGTGCAACATCTGCCATTGATATAGGCATTTCGGCTTCCCGAAATAGGGAAACTCAAAGAGTTACAATAACCCTGCCTTCTCCAACTTGACCTTCACATCATTGTTATAGATGGGCAAACCCTCTAGTGTCCTTCTATTTGTTGGGCGCACTAACTCCAACGCCATCTAGTTCTCGATTGTTCTCGTATGATGATTATAGTCATTTACAGACATGTTTCTTAGATGGGACTCCCACTCCTTCCCTAGCAACACTCCATCTGGGTACTGCATTTCTGCATACCACTCTTCATTTTTATGTGTGTCGATTTCTTGTTGTTTTCCATTTCCCTTGCCCTTGCCCTTCTTGGGTGTGCTAATTGGTTTCTTGGGTGCCATTTTCTAGGTTCTCTTCTTACTTCAATCACTTCTTGTAACTCTGTTCTTCCACTCTTTCCCACCTTAGATCTCAAATTTGCAAAGAAAATTCCTTAAACTCGTGCCCTAGTTCTTTAAACCCTACCTAAGATAATCCCTTCAAAAGATGGTGCCTTCTCACAACTCTTACACCCGTGAAATCACTTCCTTCTAGTTCACAAATCCAAACTAGTCACTTACACTCAATCTCTTTAAATTTTTCTTCACACGGATCATTTTTTTGGAAGCCCTAGTTTGCAAAGGTGCAAAAAGCACTTCTTTCTCCTTATATGCAAAGTGAATAATGGAGTGCCTCAACCCTCTAATTATATTTTTTCCCTTTTTAACCATTAAATGTTGCTTCACCTACCACCATAATTTTCACATTTAATGCGGCTTTTTCAAACAAAGTCTGACTCTAGCACTTTAACTCACGCGCCTGACCCTGTGCGAACAATCTTCCAACCTTCTGACATGAAACAATCTATCTAGACAGGAGACTCTTGCGCGCGTGTCACCAGCGCTGAAGGAACTTCTTCTGTCCTAATTTTTTCTCTCGCATACCTCATGTTCCTTGTGTGCTTTTTCTTCCTTTGTATGTGGGATCCGAAAGTAGCCTTATTTTGACACCAACCATCCTTTTCCATATTTTCTGTCCATGCACCTCTTTTGACAGGGCCATTCAACTGATATTTTCAACACAACATTCCTTAGCACTTTACCCATGCTCTCCTTCACATCATTCCACCCCACACTAAAATGATGTGTGGTCCTCTACACGCTCAAAAATCCTCAAAGAGTAATAAGAGTTACTAGTGCCCAAGGCGCAAAACAAAAAAACAACACGAAAGGGAAACACAAGAAAAGAAAATGCATTAAGGAAATTCTAAACTAACTAGAAAAATTGCCTTATTTACAAACACCAAAAAGACTTATTTATAGTAGGGCTTCAGTCTACTCCCATTGAAGTGTCCAGGCAATTTTGTTCCATCCAGCGCTTGTAACTGGCATGCACCTAAATCAAGGATGTACGAGATTTTATACGGACCTAACCAATGGACCTTCAACTTCCCATGATGGGGAAAAAACTTAGAATCATATAGTAAGACCATCTACCCAACCTCAAACTTCTTGTTTCTGATGTGGCGATCGTGCCATGCTTTTTTACTTTGATTTTTTCTGTTGTTTGGCTCCACCTGGTGAGTGATCATCTTTCATCCAGTTTCATTAGTTTATCGATTCTCTCTTCCAGCGCTTGCTCATCAACCAGCCCTCCTGCACACGATATTTGCAGAGAAGGTAACATGAATTCAACTGGTAGAACAACTTCTGTGTCAAACACCAATTGAAACGGTGTGGCTTTGTTCAGCCTTTTATAAGTTGTCATGTAAGCCCATAATATGTTTGATACCTTGTCATCCTAATCTTGTCTTCCAACATCACAAATTTTGGTCAAGGTATGACTCAGTATTTTGTTAAATGCTTCCACGGTTCCATTTTCTTATGGGTGATAAGGGGTAGTCTTATGATGAGTTACCATGAAATTTTCTAACAGGATCCTCATGGTCTCATTCAAGAAATGTGTGCCCCTATCGCTGGTTAAACTTAAAGGACATTCATACCTTGTGATAATGTTCTCCCATAAAAATCTTGCTTCTGTGGCTGTTGTGTAGTCTTTAGTTGGAGCTGCCTCTGCCCACCTTGTTAAATAGTCCATGCAAGTGATTACATAGCATGATCCAGTCCTACGCATTGCTGGTGCAATAGGGCCTACAAAATATATTTCTGATTTCTCAAAAGGTTCAGCACTAGGGATAGGGCGCAAAGGCATTTCATCTCTCTTTCCTGGCTTGCCAATGCACTGACAATGGTCACACGCTTTACAATAGTCCTTACAATCCTTATATAGAATTTCCCACCACAATCCTACCATTAAAATATTATGCGCGGTGGCGTCACTTGCATAATGTCCACCCGCACTTCCTCCATGTGCTTCCTCTATGTTGGCAAGGCGGTCATGCTTTAGTACACACCTGTGTAAAACTTCATCATGCCCTAACTTGTATAAGTCCCCATTGATCAACATGTAGGGCACGACATGTATGGCTAGTTGCTTTCTTTCTAATGCCCATCCCTTCTGGTGCCACACCTTCCTTTAGGAATATTGTAATCTCCTCCAAATCTAAGGGCACGCACCACAACCTAAATAGTTGTGCATCTGGCATAGCCTCTTCAATACTTTGCACGTCCTCCCCTGAATCAATTCTTGATAGATGATCAGGTCCAAAATTACTTTTTCCAGGCTTCACAACTACCGTAAACTCAAATTCTTGAAATAATAGCACTTACCAACATATGCGCCCTTGTAGAACAGGCTTGTTCACCAAGTACTTTAATGCCATGTGGTTGGTGTAAAATACAAAGGGTGTTGCCAGTAGATATTATCTGAACTTGAAAAGCGCATAGATCATTGAAAATGCTTCCCACTTAGTTGTGGTGTAATTATACTCTGCTGGTGTCAACTTCCTGCTTGCAAAACATAGAGTATGATCAACAATTCCTTCTCCCAGCTATGTAAACACTACTCCAATGGTGGTTCCTGAGGCATCTACATGAATGTGGAAGGGCTTGTCCCAAGAGGGAAAACGTAATATAGGCGTGGTGACAAGCCTATCCTTTAATGTGTCAAACGCCTTCTACTGCGCCTCTCCCCAATGGAAGGCACTTTTATGTCTGAGCATTTCTTCTAGAGGCACGGCTATCTTGGCATACCCCTTGATGAATTTCCTATAATAACTCGTATGCCCAAGAAATCTACGCACTGTACTTTGGCTAGTAGGCTCCCCCAATCCCACAATAACTATAGCCTTGGCAGGATCTACTAGTAAGCCCTCCTTACATATAATATGCCCCAATAACATCCCAAAGGGTGTAGCAAAGACACACTTTTTAATGTTGAGGGATATCCTTAATTTCCGACACCTCTCAAACATCAGCCTTAAATTATCACAGTGGTCTTTTACTAGCCCATACACTGTCCAATCATCCAGATAAACTTGAAGAAAATTTTGGATGAAGTCCTGGAACGCCTGAACCACTATGCATGAGAAAATAACAAGCACATTCTTCAACCCAAAGGGCATGACTGTGTATGCCAAACTTCCCCATTTAATGGTGAAATTTTTATTCTCCTGGTCTTCCTTTGCAATCCGAACTTTGTGGTACCCAAAAAATCCATCCGTAAAGAAATAGATTTCGCGCCCAGTGACTCCCTCTAAAATTTCTTCAGTGAAGGGGGTTGGAAAAGGATCGATGACACAAACTGCATTCAACTCCCTATAATCCACGTAGATCCTAATCCACCCATCCTTTTTGATGTTGATTACCATCGAAATTATCCATTCTGATTCTTTCACAGCTTCAATGATCCTAAAAGCTATCATTTTGTCTATCTCTTCCTTTACCTTTACGTGAAAATTGGGATTCATCCGGTAGGTTATCTTCCTGACCGGGTGCACACCGTCCTTCAACTTTATCCTCATCTCCCCCAAGGAATGGTGGACACCTTTGAGCTCATGGTACCCGCACGGGAATAAATCCTCAAATTCACGCAAAAGATCAATGATCTTAGAGACTTCCTTCTCTAACCAGTAATCTCCAATGATAGCTTCCTTAGATTCTTCTCCTGAGCCGATGTTAACCTTCTTTGTTTTTAAAAGCTCATGGTAGGCCCGTGCGTGAGCATCAGCACTATCCACTACCTCGTGCGTCCCTACAGAATGGTTAAAACCCAAGCTCTCTATTTCCTCCCCATCAATCACATATATTAATTTCCCTTTCTCCTTTTCCAAGCATGTGCATTCAAACTGGATCTCTTATGCTTCTTCTACCTCTTCTTTAAAGCACGCCTCCAAACCTAGTCCACCTAGCAATTCCAACAGCCTATCTTTTGCCATGGCACTAGCCCCCATGGTAAGGTGCTTAACAACTTGCAATGCCTTATCAACTGATGGCTTGGTACTTCGATACTCAAACATTTGAATGAGGTTAGCTGCTAGCTCTTACAATTTCCTATTTGGCGGCGTGTCTCAGAATGTACGTACCATGCGCACGCGCAACCTTACAGTGTAGAATACAACTTGTGCACCCAAAGGGATGGTGGAAAAGATTCCACGCCTTCTCTCCAAACCTTCTCACAAGCTTGGATGTGGAAAGAGGTGGGTTCCTTACCATGTAATTCCTTGATGGCGGTGGGCACATTGCTTCTAGGAAACCTAACAGAGAGAGAAATTCTCACCTCGCTCCATTTCAAAAGGCTCTCTTGATGTGTAGCCCACCATCGTGTCATTTTTCTGAGCAGGACATAACTTAACATCCCTCTCCCTTCCTTCTCCTCCTTCCACTGAGATTTCATCTCATGTAAAAAGATCTAAGGGAAGGCCCCTCCTAAATACTTAGGTAGCTCTTTTCCTCCTAGGCGCCAGACTGTATGTGCCTTTGTTACTTTTGTTACTTATCCTCTTAGCTATCATCCGATCAATTCATAAGTCCCATGTGCCCAATTATCACATGCTAGACTAGTGGTGTCACTTACTGACTGAGCATCCTCAAACTAGACAAATCCATCGGTAGGATGGATTATCTCTGGATCCCTGATTAAGCACACATATATCCTAGCCATGACCTCTTTCCCATCAACCAGGGGTATAATGACCCATTCCTCCTTATTTTCAAATTTGATGTACCCTTTGTTGAACCGAAGGTCAGCATTGTTCTTGTAACACCATGGGCACCCAAGTAGTGCTGGGAAATTTTCTGCCTCGAAAAGTGCCAAGACTTCGAAGTCCCCAGTAAACTTAGCTCCTTGGATAGTGATAGTTGCATCCTTTAAGACACAATTGGGCATTTCCTTCATTTTTTTCCATATACAACACATTCGAACATGGCTGGAATGCAGGTCTCCCCATTTGATGCCAAGCATCCAATGTGATAACATTGACCTCCACGCCTGTGTCAATGAGGATATTACTAAGGAGCCATCCATCTACGACTGCATCTAATGTGATCTCCTTGTCATAGTCAAGGCTGTGAGGGGGAATATTTTCATGCAGGATCTATCTCTTGCGCTCTTCTCTAATGCGTGGTACCTTCAACCTCAACCATGCTCCTAGTAAGGGAATAACATCCTCTTGCCTTAGCAATTTACATACTTCCTTGACCTCATGTAGGTCATCCTTTGGCGCCTTGACCTTCCTCCTTTTCTCCTCCCTCCTGGACTTCTCCTTTAGACACTGGATTTCTCCTTATAAAATTCGAATGACATCTATGGTATCTTTATATACTTCCTTTCGATGCGCAGGGTTTGGGTATTTCCCATGAACTACTTCCTCTCTTGAAACCAGGGTCCTCTACCTTGGTATTTCCTTTACATGTGCGGCCTCTTCTCTTGTTGTTACTAAAACAGGTTCCAAGCCTGCATCACATGTCACCCGCGGAATCCATTATGTGTATGTCTTCTTAATGCTTACCATTACAGCGCCCTTGTCTTTCCGTTGATGTTGTTTCATGTGCTAAAACAACTCTGGGCATTCCTCATACTTGTGCTTCTTTCTGCACCATGAGCACTGTAATAGGTCTGGGCACTCTCATTTATAATGCTCTGTAGACCCACAATTAAAATAGGTTCCACGTGGGAACTCACTCCTTCCCCCACAGTTACCACGACCATGGAATCTCCCGCGAAATCCCTTTCCGTGCGTGCCATCATTTGTGCACTCCTCATAACGATGATCATCCCCTTTAGAACTACTGGCAATGCTGGTTTGGCGCACCCCATGATCAATGGCCTCATGGATCTGATTAATGAGCCTATAATCCTCAATATCATGGGTTGTAGAGGTACAGATCTTACAGTAGTAGGACACATTCTTTCAAATTGCACGTTGTAACAAGGGGCATCTACTTGCATCATGGTCCACATGAAAAATTTCATAGTCTACTGTCACGGCGCGTACTACCCTCCGGGGACAACTAACCTTAACATGCCCCTCTACTTCACAATATGTACACCATAGACCACTGCGAGTCTCATGGGCTGAGTTCGCAGACAATTTCTCCAATTGCTTAGCCATAGCAGTAATTCAAGCCTCTAGGAACGAGTTAACTCTAGTATCAACACTACCAACAGCCTCGGTGCGTAGAGAACCTTCCAATGCCTCACACGAGTCTGTGAAAGTTTCATGAGATAAGGCCCTTCTAAAAGGTGTGAACAATCCTCCCACAAACCACTAAGCATTCTGTGAAGGGTGAATATCATATGATAATTTAGACAAGAGAGTTTTAAAGCATGAATCATACTCCCGCACACTCTCTACCATGCCCTATTGAATCTCTTTTAGGGCATTGATTCTCTTCTATTCAAACTCAAGGATGTGGAATTCTGCCAAGAATCCATTCTTTAAAGTAGTATAATCCACCACCATTTGATGAGGGTCATATTTCTTATACCAACTATGCGCGCACCCCTGCAATGTTGTTGCAAATTGACTAGCCTTCCAATCCAAGGTTGTGATCCCCTTTGCGCACCGTAATAGCTCACATTTGTGAACATGTTCTACAACATCTTCAATCCCTCTATAATCTAGCAAGTGTAAAGACATCTCAAAGAAGACTTGAGGGGGTGGCTGGGGCGCTTGTCCTCCTGAGCCAAAGCCTTGGTTTCCTCCACCACTGGATCCACCAGGTCCACCAAGTCTTGTGCCTCTTAAGCCACCAAATCCACTAGAAGCACTAGGTCCACCAAGTCCTATCCCTCCTAACCCACCAGATCTACCAAAACCACCGAGTCTTGTAGTAGTCGTGTCAAGTGTCCCCAAGGTTCTACTGAACTGTGCACCGATGGTCTGTGATAATGCCCCACTACCACTATTATACCCCGTACCACTTCCAGACGTGAGACTGAAGGCTTGTATACTTGCTCCTTGTCTAAAGACTCCTCTAAATATTGGAATATGTGTAGCCATAGAAGTGGGAACTAAAAAATTGTACCTCCTAGGTGCATATCTGTCACTTCCACTAATACCAACTAGGTCAATGATACTCCTTCCTTGTTCTATAAAACCAAGTGTCAGGGTTTGGTCACTGGGTGGGTTCAGATACGTGCCAACTACTCTTATTTCTCTACATGACGAACTCTCATCAGAAGCTGAAGGGGTCTCTCTTACATGCTTGATAAGATGGGGTAGCACAGATTTCTCAGGTTCCACGTCCTCCTCGTGAACCTCAACTCCTTCCCGCAATGTCTACCTCCATAGATCCATCACACTTGTAGCCTCGTGTCATCTAACAATCTCCCTTTCACATGCTTCACTATACTTGAGTCATCTCTCCTCCCTTTCCTTCTCCTTCATAATATCTGTCATCTTCCTCTAACCTAGCTCCCTCACCTAGTGCTTAGAATGGTTTGGCTGGCCATTCGAAATGCCTCTAAACTCAAAGTAACAACCAAGATCTTCATTACCAGAGGGATAACACGTAGAAATGATCCTCTGGTCTCCCACAAAAATTCAAAATCAACAACTTTCGGGCAATAATATGTGGAAATAGTGTATTCCAGAGTGTAGCTAGCCAACACACCTTCCCACCAATGATCCACAACACGAGTCCACGTCAGATCTACATCCTACATCCTCTGGTATTCTTCTCGGGTCCACATGTGTGATCTAAAATACTAGCTTGGTCTAGACATATATGCTAAGAGCCATTCATATAGCTCTACTGGGAAACAACAGATAAATGTTTCATATAAATCATGGTAGAGGTTCTCTTCTACCCATCTACGTGCATCAAACTCAGGTCTAGAGCTAAATCTTTGAGCAAATTCATCCTTCGTGCTCTTGAACCATGATTCAACACTTTCCAGAGTTAAACATTCTGTCATTACTCATTAACCAGATCATGATGTATGTCATTTCCCTCTACAACTTTGAAAATAGGTCCCAACAACGGAACCAAGATGTAGTCATTTTTACCCTTATCACAAAATAAAGGAACCCCATGTGCACTGGCCTATCACCCAGCGGGCACTGGATGCTCACCCGAGGCACGCGCGGGTGCCGAGTGTCTCTTTTATGTGAGTTTAGTGGGAAACATCATCTATGATCCACGTTTAAGAGGTTTGAAAGGAAGTAAAACATACAAGCACGATAGAGCTCAAAACAACTTCTAGGTCCTTGCAGTCATTCCAAACAAAAATTGCTTAACATATTGTATAACTTGTACCAAAACAGAAAGAATTTGTTTAGACATCCATACTTAATCATAAACATAAATGAAAAATAACTATGAGAAAGATGTATGCATTAGAATCATCAATGTTCATATTCAAGTAAGCTGGTAACCTCATTACATTCATGGAGCCATTACAAAGTATTACAGAGAAGCAAACCGCAGTCATGCATTATATCTAGACTCATATGAATAGGCTCTCAAAAGAAATTTATAATCCTCATACCCTTGATACATACTTTCCTAGACACAATTACCCAGCCTAACAGAGTTCTTGCAGTAATTCTATAGAGCTCCGCCCCTATCTATATCCTTTACTTCAGCATACGCTTGTATATATAGGCTTTCTGGACTACCAACTCATCCTCTAGTGGCCTCAGATCCAATGTGGTCCTCCATGCAAGGATGCTCCTCCAGGCCTAAGCTTTCCACTTTTTACCATGATGAGCTTCTAGAATCTTCTATCACAGGCATGCTCCTTCATGGGCCAACCTGTCGCCAAGCTGGCACCTTATCCATTTCGCATGCCCACTCGGGTCATGATTTTCATGTGTTTTACCAAAATTCCCAAAATGGCTAAGTCTTGAGCCCTTGGTTCTGTCCACGTGCGCACCATGGGTTTCCTTAAAGCCTTCCTTAAACCCTTCCCTGTGCGCTTTATCCTTGCGCGCATTTCTTCAGCTAGGTCATGCATGCTTATGCACCTTTTTGTACTTAGCCAATATTTTAGGGGCCCAATAATCTTTTATCTTGAATTTAACCTCAGACAAGGAAAATATCCTGAGCTCTGGTCACCTTCAAAAATAAGCTTTGGCAGACAAATTAATTGGCAATTTAAAAATATTGGATAACTTTTCAAAACCCTAGACTCGGGAAAAGGTCTAACAAATAGAAATAATAAGCTATAGGGATTGCCAGACGAAAAAATGGAGAAAGATAAAAACCAAAACACAAAAGAAATAAAATCAAATCAAAACCCGAAAGAAGTTGTGGACAATTTTTTTCTCCAATTAGCTAGTATGCAAAAATACTTCCCCTCGGGTGAATGTTCTACGATAATAATGATGGGGTGAAGTGGTTAATATAAACCAAATTTCTTAGTTTTAGCTCATCCTATTTTTAAAAGAACTTTATTTATTTAATATAAAATAAACAAAACACTTCCAGAAAAAGTTTGATGAAAGAATTGAGTGAGCTTTTACATGTGAGTGTTTGATGAACTTGGCTTAATAACTCCCTGGGGATACCTTTGAGCAATGTGAGCAACCACAGGTAAAACAAAACACAAAAATGACCCGTTACTTAAAAAGAACGAAAAATTTAAAAAGGGTTAGTCCCAAATTTTAGGATGAAATCTTGGGGACACCAGCACAACCAATGATAAAAATCATTACTAGAATCTAATGTCCTACCTCCACGTGCTATCCTATTTTATGCAAATTTCTTTTATTTGTTCTCAAGGGTTTTCCAATGAAAATAAAATTTCTAGCATTTTAAATTGTAAAATTGTGGGGAGCTATTGTAAGGTTCGGACCAGAGTACCACTGAGGCCTCAAGTAATTTCCCCAAAAAAAATTTGCCGAGGTTACCTAGGGAGAGGGCCCTGGCCCATTGTGGCATCACCAACCCACACCAGCCATGGGACCATCTAAGGATGGAAGTTTTAAGCTCTCGGAAAGCCCACGGATTAAACCACATTATGGAGGTGCCCTATCACCAGGGTATCCAAACCGTCGATAGTAAGCCGCCTTAACATGGAGCCAAGATTTGAACCTTGGACCTCTTAATTATTAGGAGACCCAAGAACCGTTACACCACTACTCGTTGGATAAAAGTGGGTTTGTTTACCTCTCATGCAATAATGCAATGACATGCCTTGTCGAATGGAACACAAGATTCGCGCTTGCCCCCGACCTCCGTCGCATTAAACACCAAGCCAGCTTGGCACCATGTCGAGAGCCACCTCCACCACTGAAGCAGCTGCCCCACATGGCACTTCCTAGCCAAGTAATGATGAGCTATAGAGGTGGCCAGCCCGAGGGAATGGACCCCAAGACCTCCCACATAAAACTCACATTCCCCGCTGCTAGGGTAAACCAGAAGGGCGAGTAATTTCCCCAACCTTGCATTTAAATGTAATTTTAGGTTTTTTCTTTAGAATACCGTTATGTTATATATTTTTCATCTTATGTGTGAAAGTGATTATAAATAGACCCTTCCCTATTGAAGGCAGGTGTTAAACCTGCAACTTCGAAGGAGTTTAATTGTGTCCAAAAAGGCTAAGAAGCTTACTCTAAAGGTCTTTAACAAGGTAATGAAAATTCTCCTAGTCCCCTTGATGTTTTGTTAAGCTTGAAGAATATGTTTTTTTGTTAACAATAAGATTATTTGGAAAATTACTTTGTTGGTTGCATCCCCTATGGGTCTAAAAAAGGAATAGCTATAGTGTTGAACACCAAAGTTTCCATTATGTTAGTCTTCTATGGCTAGAGATTTGTTAAGCTTGAAGAGCATGTTTGTCTTGTCCACAATAAAATTATTTGGTGACTTTGAAATAATTTATTGGTTATATCCCTATGGGGCCTAGATAAGGGAGAGCTATAGTGTCCATTCAGCTAGTCTTCTAAGATCCTGAGCTTTATTCTAAGTCAATGAATCATGGTCATCTGCTTTCTAACAATAGTTGATTTCTCCAACTGGGCAGAGAATTTCTGCACTGATGAAGTTGTGGAGCTCCACTACCCAAACTAGGCCCAATTGATACTCAGCTCGAAGACACCATTTATTCAGCCAACCCAATATATTTTTCTAGCAACACATTGTTTTGTTGTCAAAGTCCTGACCATAAGATTTCAGATAGTTTTTTGGTTAAAGATCATAAGACCCTCACAAGCTACATTGACTTTAGCTAGTAGACAAAGCAAAAAGCTAAGGAAAGACAAAATATGACTATTCATTAAAATGATACATCTCAGAAAAGCTTCCAGCCTTTGGGCTAATCGACTTTGGCTCCACAAGACAATTGAGAGTCTGATGAAAGAAAGAAAGCCCCATTTTTCAAGTCATCAAAGTAGACAATTATGCATGCTCACCACCATGCTCCTAAGGGGAATTTAAATAGACAACCTTAAATTACCCATCCCTTCCAAAATCAGAAGAACCAGTGCAGTAGAAGGAAGAAAAACCAAACAAAAGACCATTAACTCAGAGTGACTTCTCAAAGAGAAATAAAATGTGTTAGTGGCATTTAGGATTTGAAGAAATGTATGTAGATAGTACCACATGCATATGATACATGAAAGTCATGTCATTGAATGTTAGATGTCTAACAGACTCTTGTAAAATGAATGTGGTTATGAAAGCTTCCAAATTTTAATTGGTTTTGACATTTTATACATACAGGAAACTAAAATTGCCAAGTTTAAATTACATTTGGACGCATACCAAGGTCGTTTTATCCATTCTGGAGATAGGAAAAAGGAGTATGGAATATTGGTCTTTCCCAAGCTCACTAAATCCACTGGCAGTTGAGGCTCAAACCGCAATCAATATCTATGTTTGAACAATGATTAACGTAGATGGATCAATGCTTTGGTAAGATAATGTCACAGCCAAGTATGTTGATGTTAGCAATATGATTTTCCATAGAAACATATTTTTATCCTTGGAATATTCATAGGTCAAATGACAAATAAATTTGACTTGAATGGGTGATAATGAGGGTCATCTTTATTATTATTTTAGACTTAATAAACAAATTGAGGGTTAGGGCGGAATTGATTAGCCCAGTCAACATTGACACCATAATTACCAGTGTTACGTGGGGCCGAATCCCCCCCAAATCCTAGGGGTCTCGGACGTCTCGAACATTCCGGGGATTCCAAAACATGGAGAAAATGTTTCCTCTACAATTTTGAACTTCCGTGTTGCAATGGAAACGTCCTGGGAATGTTTGGGATGGGAGGGGGACATCGGGGACGTCTATACGTACCCAGGATGGTTGAGAGACATCTCGGGTTCGTCCAGACGTCCTCGACGTCAACAACACTTTTAAAACAATTTTTTCTTTTAAAAAAATAACTTTTTTCACTTTTTAAATTTTTTAAAAATGAATTTCTTTGTTGTGTTCTCTTTAAAAACATTTATTGGTTAACCATAACCCAATTGTATTGTATTACAAAGACATATTAAGAATCAATAGTGATATATGAATAAAGAAATTTTTTATCACAAATGCACATGGTGGACTATCACAACATACTATGAAAACCAGCAACATACATATAAATACTAAAAATTACATGAACACATAACATTAATACAGTTGTATGTATGTTACTGAGTTTTTACTTGTTAATATGGATATCTGGACGTGGATTGTATGCACATGGTGGACTGATATATAAAAATGAACTGCTATTAATAAAATTTCTAAAATATATTTGTAAATTTTTTAATATTTGTAATTTTATATATTACTTTAATAGTCGTCCCGAAACTTTGGATTTTTTTTACTATCCCGGAAACTCCATCCCCGCATCCCGCCATCTCGAAGTCATAGGTAACACTGATAATTACCGATGTGTTAAATGTTAGGTCTGTTATAAGAGAGAAAATAGGCTCAGTTATATTTTGAAATAAAGAAATTTATAACATTTACAATGATGATGTCAAATGTGGTAAAAAAATAGAGTAACACCGGCCTTTTTAGGAATTGTTTGTACTTGGTGTCATGTCTCTTATCTAATTTTTATTCCTGGCAACTCAAAAACATAGTGAATTGTTTCTTTTAGAGTGGATGCCTACTTGAGGCTAAAACATTGCATTTGGATTAGGCAATATTTTTTCTTGTATGTGTTTGTGTGGGTGTGTTACATAGATGGTAGTGGTGAGACATGATCCCCACCCCTAAGACATGTGTCAAAGATGAAAACATGCTTAGAAAATGATAAACATGGAGGAGAATATCTCTAGGAATTAGGAGAAATACCTGGTTGTTAATGCTATAATCACTTAAAATTTAATAAAATAAATTTAAAAAATACCGAAATGACTATGGGAGGCAGAGGGGGATTATGTCTTAGGCAAACTAGGCAGTTGCCCAGGGCGCTAGCAGTTAGGGGGCACCTGAATCTAAAAATTTATTTTTTTCGATTAATTTTAGAACTTAACTTTTAAACCATTTATCTGAAGATTTAATATTGATCAACCCATTTATAGATATTATTGTATAGTAACATATATTTCATGTATACACATAAAAAAGTTTTGTAATATTTTGCAAGTAAAAGAAAATATCACATATTTATAAGCACATATTATTTTGTTGGTATTGTTACCCATTCTTTGATGTAGCTCCAGATTATGTAGGTGTGTAGTTAATGTATTTTTTATAATGTCATTGGTGTATCTAGTAGAGGTGAGTATAATTGAAGGAAAAAAGTATTTTATTTTTTATTCTTAATTTTTTGCGGAAAACTTCTATTATTTTGTTATGGAGGAATTCGTAGGCCTAATCTAAATACGAATCTTCACAAAACCATGGGAACTACATAAATGTTTTTGTTTCTTTGCAAAGAAATGGTGCTTTATTTCAGGATAGAGTTCTTGTCACCTACTTGATATGGCTAAATTAGACTTGTAAGAAGGCTTGTATAAAATATTGATTTTTTTGCATTCTGAGCATATGCTACGATTAATGTTTTCCATCCATGAAATATTTTTCATCCTTATGTGATAATTTATTAATATATTTTTATTATGACCATGATGTAAATTTAAAAATAAAAGAATATAGACATATTTTATTTATTTACTTTATGGAAAAAATATATTAACTAAATTTTTCAGGAGGGCGTCCACTCAAACTATTGCTTATGGCACTCCCGACCTTTAATTCAGCCCTGTTGGGAGGGTGTGCAACTCCTAACACTCACTCCCTCTTAATTTCACATTCATTCGCAATCTCAAGATGAAGGAACCATCTAATGATTGAGCATTTCTATTCATACCGAGGAGGAGAATGAGTCTAAAGTCTACATTGGTTTCGTATATGAAAGAATCACAATTAATCAATAGAATTGAGGGGTTCTTCTTTATATCCATTGTTGGCCAAAATAATGTAAGATGAGACAAGAAAAATAAGCCTCTCCACATGGTTTCCTATGCTCTGAACCTGAAGTAGTACAACATTGAAGTGACCAAGAAGATCCCTTTATCCAAACACAATGTGGTAATGGAGGTATCCATTGCTATTGTGAAGAGGATTTATGCCACTAGGGAGGAATCATTTGTTATCAGGACCCAATTTGCATAGTTCTCACGTACACAGTAAGTATGGTAGAGCAGAATCCTTGTATGGTAAGTTGTCCTCATAGGACCAAATAGATTCATGGCCGACATGAATTTGAATTGAAAATATTTTTCATATGATTAGTTTGTGGCGAAGAGTGCGTAGTAATTTGATTCACTCATTGAGCAGGAACTAAAGTGTCTAAAATAACACGGAAAACGTGGTTTGCATTCATAGCACACTCCACCTTTTGTCTCATAGATCTAGTATAAAATATTGGTTTATTTCCAACTAATGTAAATGTCTTAGGCATGAAGCAAGAGAAGACAATAACCAAATGGACTCAATGATTTACTCAAGCTTGCTAATTTGGAAGTTCAACACACTTTTATCATATTGTCTCCCCGATCTAAAAGTTATTACGCCGAAGGCGTTCCCCCTATGGGAAAGGCCTCTGCGAACGTTTCTAAAACTAAGTCAATTTTGATGGTTTGACGGCCGTCTACACGTTTTCACGTTTTCCGGCAGTTTTTAACAATTTTAACAATTTTTAACAATTTTAACAATTTTTTTCTTTTTTTGCATTTTGGAAGAGTGGAAAATTTGCGTGGAAACGTGAAAGTATGCCCTGCAATTGTTCCCTACTATTTTGTCAGGTTGTTTGCTGTCCGGCGACCTGCGTGGTCCATGTTGGTATCAGATCTCCTTTGGATTACTGATTTTCAGTTTTCATACCCAAGTGTTTATTGAAAAATAATGTTTCTGAATTATTTGATTTCTGAACCAGGGGAGTTCAGTTTGTAAGCAATCACCTCCTTCAGCACCTGTAAATTTGCACCATTTTCAAAAAGATATATTTCTGTGGGTATCGCCACCATGATAGATCTTTTCTCCTGCAAGATCCGATCCAGGATTTTTCGCATCAATCTTGTATGCTTTCCTGGAAGTATTTGTATCTTCTGGCCTCTGTCAACACTCGTGGTCTGAAAAGCCATCATCCACCAAAGGCTAGAGAATATTAATAAAAAATCAATATCATCGCCTTAATAAGAGTTGTATTTCTCCATCAGATCCATGTATGAAAGAAAATAAAAATCAATCAAAAACCCATCTTCCTAGACAATACATGTGACTCAAGATGAGCTTTCACGAGGTACTCAGTTCAATTTACCCTCACCTGTAATTAGCAGGATACAGTACAACTTGTTTGAAGGGAATAGGAAAAATGTTTCCGTTTACTAACAAACCTTGAGCACAGTATCAACGGCGAAGGCTCACAATATCTTGACTAGTGACAGTTGCTTCCATTAACGTATCTCCTTCAGATTAACGTCAATGAATTGAAAGGTAACCTTTCTGAAAAATTTGTCTGTTGTCAATTATCAGGCATACAGATCATTTGTTCTTATCTGGGATTTCCTGATGCACGAAACAAAATTCTTGAATATGTGAGATTTCTCTAATCTGTTCTGTATTCATCTCAGTTGCATTAATGACAAAATGGGTGTCTATACCTTCCATATGCTATTGACACCAAACTTCAAATTCACTGATTAAACAACAGTTCGGGCTTTCACCAAATTTGGGTATGTCGTCAAATACAGAATTTGGGCATTTACTTTTATATCGGAAATCTATTTTGTATTTATCGCAATTTCAATTATGAAAAAATGGGTGTCTGTAAAATCCGACATGGTATTGACATTAAGCATAAAATTTACTGATTTAACAAACATTTGGGCTTTGAACAAATTTAGGCATATAATCAAACATAAGATAACGAAAATTGATCCTACTTAACGTCAATGAATTAAAAGGCAACACTTGTAATTCAGGCAGTTAATGTTCTACACTGGTCCTACAGGTAGATTTTTCTCTTGATGGCTCTCTCAAGTATTATATGTTTGGCAAAAAAAAATTGGATTGTTTGATTTTTCAAAATTTAAGTGATGTTCTAACTTTTACTATAGTGAGTTGTTGCTTCATGAAAATGTTGACATATGTATTGTATTTCATTATGCTATCTCGATTTTTGTTGCTATTGGTGAAACTTTGTATTTGAAGTAGCCTTGGCCATCTGTTAAAACATGGAGCTCATTAGCCATTATTTTTGGAGGTGGTGTGTTGTATGTAGCCAAAGATTATCATTTTTCCATAATGTTGACATATTTATTGTATTTCATTATGTTGTCTCGATTTTTGTTGCTATTGGTGAAACTTTGTATTTGAAGTAGCCTTGGCCATTTGTTAAAACATGGAGCTCATTAGCCATTATTTTTGGAGGTGGTCTATTGTATGTAGCTAGAGATTATCATTTTTCCGTAATGTCATATAGTTGGGGCTTGGCATACTAGGCAAGTATGTCAATAGATTTTGTCTATATAAAGCATGTTGTCATTAGCTTGTATACTTGGGGTTTGGTGTTATATAATAATTTGGAATCTTTTCTTCTCTTCCCATTGGAGTTACCAATCATGGGCGAGTTGAAGAAGTTGAAACATGACAGTTTAGAGGAGTCTAATTGGCATTCCTCAAGAGTATTATTGCCGGTCGGGCTTTCCTATTTGTTTGGGTTGTCAAATTCATTTTTTGCATTTTCTTGTCATAAGATCATAACTGCCACAGGTTTAAATGTTTTAAGCATTGTGAATAAGCTTCTTGATATGGTAATAAGCCTTGGCCATCTATTAAAACATGGAGCTCATTAGCCATTATTTTTGGAGGTGGTGTGTTGTATGTAGCTAGAGATTATCATTTTTCCGTAATGTTGACATATTTATTGTATTTCATTCTGTTGTCTCGATTTTTGTTGCTATTTGTGAAACTTTGTATTTGAAGTAGTCTTGGCCCTCTGTTAAAACATGGAGCTCATTAGCCATTATTTTTGGAGGTGATGTGTTGAATGTAGCTAGATATTATCATTTTTTTGTAATGGCATATAGTTGGGGCTTGGCATACTAGGCAAGTATGTCAATAGATTTTGTCTATATAAAGCATGTTGTCATTGGCCTGTATACTTGGGGTTTGGTGTTATATAATAATTTGGAATCTTTTCTTCTCTTCCCATTGGAATTACTAATCATGGGCGAATTGAAGAAGTTGAAACATGACAGTTTAGAGGAGTCTAATTGGCATTCCTCAAGAGTATTAATGCCAGTCGGGCTTTCCTGTTTGTTTGGGTTGTCAATTTCATTTTTTGCATTTTCTTGTCATAAAATCATATCTTCCATAGGTTTAAATGTTTTAAGCATCGTGAATAAGCTTCTTGATATGGTAATAAATCTCATCGTATGGGAGAACCATGCCACATTTTGTAGGAACAATTGCCCTATTGATTTGCAAGGTAGGTGGAGTTCTTTATTAGCAATCCACGACAAAGCCTCGCCCTAACACTTTTGAACCTATTACAAATGATGAAGAGAAAAAACTACTAGAGTTATAATCCTTAGATTTAAAGGATTATGGAAAATATGATGTTTCAATAAGATTGATTGCCTATTTCCAAACGAAAGCTAATTTTAGTGTCATTTTGTGGAGGAAATCCTTCTCATGTTCTTTGGAATTTTTTATCTATGTTTGTCCCCATCCAAGTACAAACATTGAAAATGGCACAAGACTTAATTACTGATGAACAAATTGTCATTGGTGGAGAATCACAGTTTTCAATGGGGAGTGCGGATCCATTTCCATTAGATCAACCTACCATAACATTGCCTGAGGTGCCACTTGGAAAAGAGGATAGTGATTTGGCAACTCAACTAGTCTTGGGAGAAAAAGAGCCCATTGCCCAAATTTCAATACAAAAGGGAAATGAGGTGAAAGTTCATACCACTATGTTTTCAGCCGAAAAAACACCAAAGGAGGGCCCTTTGAAAATAGAGGTTGATTAGGTTAAGGATGACCAAATTGAAATGCCAAGGCAAGAGGAGAAGCATCCATATGAATCAATAACCTAGATTGAGACAAGTGCTCCAGAGAAGACAAAAATATTGACACAAAAGGAGCAAGCAGTATCCATGCAGATAGCACTTTTAACCAGGTTGATCAGAATCAATCCTGTGTTTGCCTCCTTCCAAGTCATGTATTTCCATCTTTTTAGATGGGAGCACATGAAAACTCCTGAGGATTTGAAAAGATACTGGTTTGAAAGGAGGCCTCAGGTCTCTGGGCAGGCCAATTTTCAATGTCCCTTTTTATGCAATGAAGAGTTTGTTTCAAAAGAAATCCCCAAGGAGTCATACATATTGTATGACAAAACCTCCATTGATACAGTGCCTGCCATCTCCAACAAAGTGAGTGAATTGGAGAAGAGGGTTCAATTCCTAGAAAAGAAACAGGAAGAAAATGTGCCCTTACCATCATGTCCATTATCAACACCTTCCTCAAGCAAGAGGAAGGGTGAAACACACACTCATTCTCCTGTCAACATCTCGGATGGAGAAGAGGACCAATCTATCTCTGCTCACCATTCGAGGGCAGCACTTTCTTCAGCTCGGGATAACAGAGGGCAGTTTGTAACTTGGCTATCCACACGTTTGATGCATTGTGCCCCTCGATCTGAATGGGAACTTTGAGGTCCTCAACCAATTTCTTCTCCAAGGAAAAATATACCCTTTTCTAGGGAGTGGGCAATAGGAACCAATTCAAAACCTCACATTTCTCCCAGTCACCAACCTGTAGCATCTGCCCCTCTCAACACTTCAAACACCCCTCTTCAGAGCAATTCTGGCACGTCGACCCTTCATAAGGGAAAGAGGAAAACAACTTTCTTTTCAGGTGGTCTTGACCTCCTGGATAGGGTATCATCCCATCAAAAGAAATTCGAGCTTGAGGAGATTATGGGTCACCCTAGGATGACCTTAGAGTCATTAAGGAAAACTTTTATGTTTGAGTGAGAATCTATGAGTGGATGGCTGACTCATCTTATTTTCTCATGGTGTTTGATGGTTTTTATTAGTGTACAAATGGAAAGAAAAAATTTGCTTCTCCACAATAATTTTGTTTCTCTCCACTCCATTGCCAACATTACAGGGAAGAACCAACACCCCATCATTATCCTCTTCAAATTTCTCCAAATCCAACACCAAATTCATGAAATTAGGGATCATCGGATTCGTTATGCACTCATTGTGTTGCGACAATTTTTTTTTATGTCAGTGTGGCCAAAAAAATTGTTTGTGTTAGGCACGTACATTTCTTTGAATTTGGATGTCATGGTTTGTGGCTTAGAGATGAGCGTATCAATGGATGCTCGGAGATTGACTCCCATTATTGCCACAGTATGATAGGGGAATGCATTAAATACTCCGTGCAGATTCCATGGCATTTGTGGCAAAGAAAAACTTGTCTAGGTCGGGGAAATTCTAGGATGGATACGATTCCAGAGCCATGACAATTAACATACTAAAACTATTTTGTATTTTGTTTTAGCCTTACAAATGACTGTGTTTTTATACTTCCCGAAAACTTTGAAATCACTACCTAAGCGTATTTTTCATGAAATCACTACCTAAGCATTCTAACTACACTATATGTCCTCATGTCCTTATCGTGTCCAATATAACGTGCATTTTAATTCCAGTTACATTTACTTTTTTCCTAACAACCCAATAAATTCAAGAGCTACAAATTCAAACAAGTATTCAACTTTTCAACATTTTCCATCACCTACTTGCATTTTTAGATATCTCCCTCTACTGTTTCATATGCCTCTTCCCCGACACGAGATTTCTCCTTCTTCCGATTGACATACATGTCATGCTCTTCATAGAGACTTAAATTTCACATTAACTCCTCTATTCCACCTTCCTTTAGGATTTTCTTTTCCCTTCTATACCCTCAAAGTCATTTTCTACCCCACCTTCCTTTCTCATTCTTCCTCTCCCTCCAATTACACTTATTCACTATAACCCTTTCGGCGTTCACATTGTACATTTCACGTACGATTGCTAGTTATAGATTTGCTAAAATATTCAGATTTCGATAGGAATATAATAGTAAGATACAAGTGGTGTATACATCTAATGCATTTAGATTCATCAAATCCATAATAAATATCTTCAATTTAGCATAACTTCAAGCTAGGTCAGCAGTACAAAGATGTAGCACCCACCCATGTGGGGTCCAAACACAACCAAATATATCAGGGTATTTTTTTTTACTTTCATTTATTGAAACAACTAAGTGACATCACACAGGATCATGAGAGGTTTCTCCACATCACAACAGACGACCACACCCACATGAAGAACATGCAAACTAAATGATGGCACCCAAAGCACAATAAGCCACACTAATATAGAAACAAGCACAAAATCACTACCCAACCATAACATGACTATCACAAGTATGCACCTCCCACTTTATCACATTCTCATAGCTACAACTTAATTATACTCATATTTGAATTAGTTACCATCATGTAATGGTTATGTGTTTTTGAAAAAGATTTAATTAGTTGCTGAAATAGTTTTACTTTTGTAGCTTTGCTTACTATTTCTAGGCCACATCTCTTTTACTTCGTTTAACACTTAAATTGAGTTTGTTCCAACTAAATTATTTTGTTTATCTAATTGCAAAATAGATTATATAACTCGTTGGTTAATTCAAAGTAACTTGACATTTACACAACAAAGATTTATTAAGTTGCAATTAACTTCCATGGTACTTATAAATCATAACCCGACACCCCAAGGGTGTTGTAACACCCACACTAGCAACACAACCAAGACACAAATACTTTAATTCACTTTCCCCCTTTTTGATTATTTGATCATTTAAAATTATTGTTTACACCTTGATTATGATCATGAAACAGGGCTCATTCATTGAATAAATCAAGTTTTCCCATTATTAAAAAGTTGTTCACATATGGTGCATTCCATTAGTCCCATTTTCTTTAAGCTCATACTAAGCATGCTAGCTGACTTGGCATATTTCATAGTGTAAGAGATATCCATCCCGATCATTCCAAAATTCATTACATCTACTCTTGTTCATTTTTACATTTTCATTCTTTGACTTTTTCCTTAGTTTGGCATTTTTTTAGAAGAACTACAAATCATAAAGCATTGTCTCCTCACTTAGAGAAACAAGGTTCCATGGGCATTAACCCATACAAAGCACAACAATTAATTACTAAATTAACTTAAGTATATAAAATATACTTCACATGCATGAGAAATTCAGTATAATAAAAGGAGTTCAAATGCCTTCTACGACCCTATCTCAATTGTTGGATAAGCATACACTAAGGGTAATTTACCAATGATCCTCGCAGGAGTTACCATACTTAAAGACATCGTTGACACTCAAGGGGTCTCTACTCCCTAATACGAGGCAAAAACTTAGAGAAACCAATTATCCTTTTATCCCAACATTCACACAACCTAGGATACTTCGATATTACTTACCAAGGGTACATTTCTATTGTGAAGATCTTAAGGTGTTCAAACTCAATAGTTTCATGTGTAGACAATTGGGTTAAAAGTTTTACTCATGTCTTTTAAATCTCTTACATGGAATCATTTGTGTGTGAAATCACCCTAATTATATTCAGAAAACTTAGGCTATCCACAAGAGTACAATGACCATACACACACAAGAGAAAAAACTTGTTCGAGAGAAGGCTAGGGCTACAACCTCTAGGAATAACAATCGTTTTCCCACCCAAAGTTATATGGTACAAGTAGTTTAGTCATTTCCTCTCACAATAGTACCCAAGTCATGGAAATAATATAATAAGGCTTGTCCCCAGTACAAAATAAGAAAACAACTTGTGATAGTTTTAAGCCTTTTCACAACACTATAGAAGTGTTTGGGCTTAGCAAGACTCAACTAAGAGTGAGGGTAAGATAAAAAAGGGTTATATATTTGTTTCATTTAGACATCTAAGGAAAGGTAAGTTTTATCCAATATTTTAAGTGTTTAAAAGATACTAGAGACAATTAATGTCATAAGTGGTTGTTTTATCAACTCTAAATCACATTACAACGCACCATTACAACTACAGGTAAACTTCAACACATGCATGGAATAACTACTTTTACTTGATTTTTATTTTCTCCCTTCAAAATGATAATAATTACAATTATTCAACAATACAATACATCTCATCATTTTATGCCTTTTACAATTTAAGTAAAATTCCTTTTACAATTTACTATGACGTCAAATTCCTTCATTTATCTTACTTATCGTGCTACTTGCAACTTGCAACAACCATTCAAGCACATGTCAACGACAACCGCTGGCATGACATCCAACTATAATCAAGCATGATTTACATTTAACAATTTTCTAATCATTAATGAAACTATACTTATTACACTTCAAAGGAGAGTAAGATAATATAATTTCCATTTCATTTCGTTTTCGAAGCTAAGGAGAGAGATAGAGAGAGGAGAGAGAAAAACACCATTTTTCCACAAACAATTTCTTAACAAGAAAATGACATAAGAAAGTTTCCTACAGTCATGTGATCATGTTTACAAGGTTTCTCTATTGTTATTTTACTTGGATGAGTTCATATGACAGTTTTCACCAATTAGTCACAAGTTTCCAAAAACATCAAATTTAGACAAGTTGCTTGAAAAACAACATTCAAAACCATCTTCAAGACTCAAACAATCACTAATGCGAATTCCTACCTATTCCCCATTATACAGGGAAACACTTGGAGTTGATAAAATCCCAAACTAGAAAACAAGATTAAATAGGCACTCATCTTTCTGGAGCTACCGATCGTAATTGCACTCAAGCAACCTTGTCACGCAATGACCGACAGGCCTATAAAACCTATCAGGAAAACTAACTTGTGGGATGTTTTTCACCAAAATGAGGGTTTGTAGAAATTGTCTTATAGAAACATTAGAGTTATGCAAAAGCCAAAATCCTTTTCGACACCCAGGGCCAAAATGGCGGGTCAAAGCCAAATTGCATTTTTTAAATTTCAGCAGACGTTTAAGGTGGCGAACTAGCCTGCTGGGCTCCTAAACACGTTACGAAACAAGGTAAAACGGACAACCCAGGAACAACTCAAGGTTCGGTTGAACACTCCAGAAGACTAGGTATCCGGCTAAAGTTTGTTTTTCTCATTTCGAGTTTTATAGGGATGTTTTGCGCCTCCAAGAAAACAAGTTTTATTAACATTACACAAAGTCGACAAAAAGTAGTTTTACTACGTTTCCCGTTTATCCTGCCAACCCCATGGTTTCCATATCCAAACTAGTATCGTATTTTATCCATCCATCTTACGTGGTAAAGGAGAGTAGTGTTTTCATTCATGGTTAATGGTCTTGATGCGTACCAACAGAGGTGCAATTCGCTATACTATAACCCATCCCATTTAATTCAACATTATTTTTCTTTAAATTGATTTACAATCCCCTTACAATTAAGAAAACTAGGAATGCTAAAATGTGCAAGGATAGAGTAAGATGCCCATGCCTGAAACTCAAACCACAGTACACAGGGCTCCAAGTGGTCCACAATCACAATCCGTGAGACCATGTCATTGCGAAGAATTTTCGTCAAACATTTCACAAGCATTGATCACGGTTCCCATTTTTTTGCAAACGTCACTACCAGTGTACCCACACCCATATCCTCAAGGAAAAGAATAAATCTCTAAAATTGTGGTGGCCCAGCCAAACACTGTTCCACGTACCCCACTTTGGCAGAGACTGGTACTAAGATTTGCCTTAAATTCCTATAGCCAATTAAAGGGATGCATTGTGCACTTCCTGCAATCTTGACAACCCATGAACCATGGAACCTGGCAACAACTCAATGAAAAACACTACAACATCTTCAAGAACACGGTTTTGTGCATGATTCGAACTCGTTTGCAGTCCATGCAGTTTGGTCTCTTTTTAGACATTATATCAAATAATTCACCGGCTTTTCCTCCCCCATCTTTCCATGCTGCAGCTTAAGCTCCCCCATACTTTCCCATATGCACACCTAACACTCCACACAGATGCTGCGCATTCCGTACAACCCATGCGCTTAGCACACACCAACAAAAAACAACCCCAATGGCCTTTCTAACACACCAGCTCTGCGCAAACCATGCCACATATGCAAATGACAATCTAAGAACCGCATTCCACGTGGAATTATGTCAAACAGTCCATTTGCCTTGTGAATGCAACCCACGTTGCCCCCCAACATGCTTTGATGCCCATGAGCCAACCTTTCTTTCAACCAATTTTTTGTCAAACAAAACACAAGCCTGCGAAGTTTCCACATGAGACAAAAAAATCCCTTCTTTTAATATTCCAATGACACCTGATCCCTATTTGGTTTCAGAAGATCTTGACATGGTGCAGTCAGGCCAAGGTTGTGATAATCTGGCATTACACCTATTAATCTCCAGTTGCAGGTAAGTTTCCAAGACGTTTTCAAAAAAAACATCTCTTGAAATCCACGTTTGAAATAGATGATCATGGATTTGCTTACCCTTTTCGCAGAGCAGATATAGTAGCACACGCCTTGAGAATGAAGGGAAAATGTGTGTTTATTTGACAGAATACCCCCCTTCTACATCTGCGAATACACTGCCAAAGCAAGATCCTCCTTTTCTTCACTATTAAATAATGCATAATCTTTAAGCCTTACATTCCAAGGGCATGCAAATGGATTGCAGATGTTTGAGTATAAGAGTAGGCATGCATTGAGTGAGTGTGTGAATGCATTGGTTTCTCCTCTTTGCCTTCTCACCATGAAAGCTTCCCACCTAGAAACAAGGAATTACCACCAGGCTTCCTCTCACGGCAACTCACAATTCCCAAGAAGAATTTCCCAAAATCCTTCTCGCGGATGCTCAGACCTTGAATAAAACATTCTCACATTTATCAAAAGAAATCTCATTAAATTTTTTTTGCAAGACGGTTGGCCTAAGCTACAATGGAACAAGAAAACACTTTGTGACTATCTGACAAAAAGGGAGGCTCCTTCTCCATCATGTATTATTAATTATTATTATTTTAAAGCACCTTTTCTATTGCCTGAAAACTCCCATTATTAATTTTATTATTTAACTATTCCATAATAAAACAAAAAATTCCACAACAACTACCTTCCGTAAGACATTTATTTTTATTTATTTATTTACTCACATATTTTCATTAATTTTAATAATAGGTAAATATTACTACAAATAAAGCTAGCATTGTTATTTATGAATGTACCTTCCCATCCAAGTTCACGTGGAATCTTCTCCTAAACACCACGGAGGTGGTATTAACCAGAGTAAATGCACATAGACTTGACTCCTACCAAAAATAAAGTGTCTCAGAGGTTTGACATCTTAGCGTTTTCTTAAATATAGATGATTTATACTCTTGACCTTAGGAATGGAAACCACCATCAATAAAAGATCCATACAATTACTTTTATCAGCAACGTCTAATAATTCAACTATTGAAAATGTAATACTATTTTCTTTACGCTCCATTTAATTGTTTCATTTTATGAATTCTTCATATCGTAAGCATGATGCTAAAACAACGAACTCACTTCTACCAAGGATCGACTCGAGCCCACTCAACTACAATCGGGAGGTGTATTACAAAAGAACCTCAATCACACACAACTTTCTCATTACATTAAGTATTAAAGATGCTGATAAAGGAAATCAACAAGTGGTGTATACATGTAATGCATTTAGATTCACCAAATCCATAGTACAGATATTCAATTTAGCATAACTTCAAGCTAGGTCAACAGTACAAAGAACCTCAATCACACGCAACTTTCTGATTACAAGAAGTATTAAAGATGCTGATAAAAGAAATCAAAATTCTTACTTTTGAAGAATGATAGTTGACTGCTGCTTGTGCCCCATATAGGTCAGACTAGGTTCAAATTCTAAAAAGTGTTCATTATATATTGAAGCATACCTCTAATGGTATGTTGTACAGCATTCCTAGCAATAAATTTTTCATTATAGGCACTCTGTAGATCCTCGTTGGGCTCCTTGGACTCTTGAGGTATTTTACTAATCTCCTAGTTAGTATGGTTAATAGACTAACTCCTTTATTGCCTTAGCCTTAGCAACAACCAAGCATATATAAAGGGTAGGTGGTGAATGGAAAAGCAAAGTCAGTTTTGATGTAAGTTGCCAATACACTTCAGATACAAGTATGGATACGAAGAATCCAATACGCGGACACATGATTTTTTTGGGTCCCAGATATGGCTTTGGATATGACCGTACAAAAAATATATAAAAATAAAATATACATTAATTATTTTTTTTAAATTTTAAACATATAAATTCTAGCCTAATAAATAGGAACTAACCACATATTAAGGATTTAAAACCCAAAGTAAGATAAATAATCACAAAACACTAATGATTTGTATAAAGCCAACCAAATGCCAAATGACAAGCATAATAAATATCAAATTTAATTATTACATCAAAATTAGTAATAAATATTCAACATATTACTATTCATTGAGAGTAACAACATCAACATCATGATGTGGTTCATTAGAACCACATGGACTCGAAGCACTATCAGTAGCACCTCCCTTAGGAATCTGGCCTGCAAGATGTTTAAAAAAACTCAATTTCAGGTTTATTAGTTTAATCAAACAACTTTGTAAACCTATACAAAACCTGTAGATAGATGAATAAAATATAATCTGTCATTATATTCACATATGTTGTTTTGCAGTTTCCTAAATAAGTGTCCCCTTTCCTTTTGTCATTTTACTCTGATTGTTGTTCATAAGAAGTAACATAAATCTTTTTTACTTATACCATTTTAAAACCCTTGTTTTGGTGTGTTGCCCTCATGCTTAACCCTTAGTGTCATACCAATTAAACATAACATTTCTACTAGAATATAAGGCTTAAAAATTAGCGTTATGTTAATATTAGTTAAATGTTAACTAATAAACTGTTGTAACCACTTCAACCATTTTGTAACCATCATCACATAATAAAAGGATGGACACAAGATGAAATAACACATGCCTTTTGGTTACGCTTCATTTGTTTTTAGTACATTCTATTCTTTCTTTATTCTTTATTTGTTGGAATTCTAACATTGGTATCAAAGTGGGGAAAGCAAGGAGAAAGAAAGGGAAGAAGTTTAAAATAGTCTCGTTATGGCACGAAAGAGCAAAAGACTAGTTCAAACACTAGTCGCAAGAGCAATATCGTAGGGCTGTCAGTAATAAAATTAGTATGTATTAGAAAACACGTCATCAAAATGGGTAAAAAAAAACCTAGTTTCAATTTTAGGGCACTTACAACAAACATAACTATAAAATATATTTGACGCCATTGCAAAGGTGGGGAATAATAAAACAAAAAAACCATTTGAGGGCACAATTTTGGCTGTGTTTTCTATCAAATTTTAGGGCATTTTGAAGTGCTAGGGCACAAAGTTAGAAAATTGTCATTTTTGAAGAATGTTTTGCGGTTATTACAGTTAGGGCACAAAAATAAGACATTTTTAGGGCAAATTGTGACAAGCAGAATGCAATAGAGAAAAAGGTGATTCAGGGCATGTATTTTGCAGAAAACACAATCCAAAATCACATGGAAGAGGAAAAAATGTGATTTTCGAAGGTAGATAGTGCAAAACAAATAAAATACAATCACACATTTGTAGATTTGTAATTTTTCAAGGATCATCCACTGCTACGGAACACATTTTGTTAATTTTCAACACAACCAGCTGTCTAGGGAACAAATATGCCAGGTATTGTTTCCTTTCTTCGCTTTTTAAGAAATAGTTTTTAAAATCTTGCTACATTAATTTTTGGGTCATTGTATATTTTGGGAAAGGATTATTTATTGCAGTAATTTGTAGTGCCCACATTTTACACACCCAAAAACAACAGTAAAATACCGGACGAGGATAATTTTTTTTTTGACTTACATTGTTCACTACACACAACACAGTAAGGGATCTAAGTATAGAAAACTCGGTACAACGTATACGACACTTACAAAAGTCGTCAACTCACATAGACACATGATAGATGACCATATACATGTTGATAGCTACACTTTTTCCAAATGGAATGAATGCTAGCAAAGAGACCCAAACCACAAGAAACGTGACTTCAAGAAATGGCGAACCCACGACATATCGCTAACTTTAAATGTATTTTAGTTATGGCTAGCATCTCCAAGATCATGGTTAGGTAAGCATGATTTTATCTCCTTTTTTCCACCTACAAAATCTCTGAAAATTTGTTCCACAGTTCACTTATTGTTAAATTTACAGTTTTGACCAATTTATGTTGGCTTACCTTTATGCATCACGGAATCTTTCATAACTTACAAAAGCTTATTTGGCACATATTTCACATCACATATATAAATACTTAATTATCTCATTCTTATGTTAATATTAGGTACTTCTCAAAACATTTATATAAAGTTTAGAATTTAAGCTTGTTACTCAAGTGAACCTAACATGATGTTAGGATGAAATCTTGTGATCAAGGAAGAAATAGATTTGAAAATAAATTTTTCCCCAAGAACATACATCGATCACGGAATAGTTATTTTTCTACCATTATTATTATAGTTCAATAACTTGTTGAATTCCAAATTTGATTTTTATATGTATATCTTTTGTTTTCTCGACGTTTGGTCACACCAAGGCAATTTATATTCTTTGTAACACATGAAGATGTTTAAATTAAGTCTTAAGGACTCCCAGTGACATTATTCCTAACCTCAAATTTTGGTTTTACTCTCATATGATTTACTTTTGCGTCGCACTAGGGTCTCATTATTACCATTGTTTTAAACATAAGAGTTACAAAAGTACTTGTCTGACATATTAAAGAAGCACATGGTTAAGCTTAATTCCAGTTTCACCCAGGGCTTTAATCTTTATTATAGGTGTGATTAAGGTTAAAATGTATAAACCCTATAATCCTTACGGTGAAAAGATCAAGGCACTAAATTTTCACAAGCCTAAGACAAGACATTTATCTATGAGGGACAAAAGGGTTCACTAACGAGAATGCAAGACATAGAACAACTATATCGCAATCTTCATTTAGGTCGTTTGGGTCCAACAGGGATTTCATTCACTGATGAAGTTAATTTCTAGATCTAATTTCGTAAGGCCCTAAAATCCAATAGGATACAAGGGAGTAATATCTCTACCTACTCCATAGATGGGAAGGTTAAACCGCTTAGTCATTCCTTCTAACAAAGACTCATAAGGTGACTTCCAAGGAAATCTTCACCACTCAGCCTGGTGTCAAACCTGAAGAGAGACATTCTTCTCACGATTACCAAAACTAGAAGGAAACCGCATACTCTGGATAGGTTGGACCATGACATTCCTAAATATGGGTTCACGACAATGTCGCTAGACATAATGACTATGACGGTAAACTCCAACTAGGGGTTTTATTTACCTAACCTAGAGAGGTCTCATTGAGTGCAAAGCTTAAGTTCATTCTATGGTCTTAAATTTCTTATATGGTAAAAAAAAGATCACACATGCAGGCAAGTTATGCACGAATATTTTATTAATGTTGAGTGTTTCCATTAAAAAAAAAAACTCTTTATTATGTTTACAAGGTAAGAAGATAACCCAGTAAATTAATTTAATTATTTATTGAATACTGAGAAGGTACTACAATATATTAACTTCAATTTCAATTTACTTTATATAAATCAAACCCTTTTTTTTTGCCATACACAACTAAGAATCAAATTGAACCAGATGATTAGATGCACATTTCCTAAGTTATCCCTAAAACTAGCATATCATGCATATTAACAAATTTCAATTATAAATTTTCTGGTAACAAGAGACTACATTAGACAGTTATTCATTTTACAATAACCTATAAAAATTACAATAATAATAAATTAAATTACACATCGCCTTTTTTCGTCGTCATTCTTCCATCCTACAAAACCCACGTGAGCATGATATCAGCGATAATTCACTGGCATGGCATCCACCCTAATCAATCATAATTGTCATTTTTCAGTTTCCCATTTACATAAGATAAAAAAATTACAATTAGCAATCGAAACAAAAAGGTTTAGAGACATGTATTCATTACATTTCATTTTGCTTCTTTTGTAACCTAGGAGAGAGAAAGAGAAGGGAAGAGAGAGAAAACACCACTTTGGTCAAAAGTTCTAATACACACAACAAGTTTTCATTATAGTGTTTTAAACAGTTATTTACATGTGTTTAAACATTTTCAGGGTGATTTGGCAACCCTACGAGGTCCCGCAGCTTTCTATTCTTACATTTTCTCACTAGCTACAAAATGTTCAAAACGGGCTCAGAGGCTAAGAAACTACTTCCAAAGGTTATCCTCTGATGAGAATGCACACCATGATTAACTTTCTACATGTCCCCAGATATACCAAGAATTCATAGCAACTGACAGAATTGAAAAAGAGCGAATGGTTTACGTTTGGCGGTTAGTTCTCCGGGGCCACTGGTCATAGTTCACCCAGTTGTAAAATGACAAAAGTTAGCTCGAGCACCCAGAAAACTGCATCCATAACTGACGTTTGATGGAGAAGCATGCAACGAGACATCTCCTACTAGTTCCCCTATATAAAGAGAATTCATCAGAGTCAACGGGACTGAGAACTAGAAAACCATGTTTAAATGACGACAAGTTTTCTAGAGCGACAAGACGAAATTGGACCAGTTTGACCATGTCAAACTGCGACCGGAGGCCTACAAAACAGCTTCGCCAAACTATCCCAAAACGTTCTCTTTCCTATACTGAATGTTCCATGCATTTTTCTAGTATAAACGCTAGAGGTTTGCAAAGACATGGAACATGATTTCTCTTTCTGGTTTTCAAATGGTGGTCCAAAACAAAAGCCAACTTTCTAGTTTTAACAACTCTCTACTGTTGTAAACTGATGTAACAGGGCTCCTATAAGAGCATCAAAAGGATGTCATATGATCGTTTCGGGTCAAACCAAAAATCAAGGCAACTCCTTGTATACCAAGGTACGCGAGTGAAACCTCACATCTCATTTTCAGAGTTGCGAAGGGTGCTTAGTGAGTCTCCAAAAATTGCAAAATTTAACTATTTAAAAACCAAGGAGAAGGTCAACTTTATCAATGGGGATTCAAATTCGTCTAGGTCAATAAACAATATTGGAGTGATCAAGAAGGGTAAGAGTTTTCTAAATCATCTCGAAGCGAGGGTGATAGTTCATGGTTTAAAGTAGACAAGTTAAAAAGACTTTGAGAGTTGCGACACAACACTTTATTGTTTTGCAATGAGTTGAAGGAATATTTAACTGTATTAAAAATATAATAATTTAAAATTCTATTTAGTTGCAAAAGAGAACTAAAACACCGAGAATTATGAGAGGTAAGGGAAGAAGAACCATGCCTGGAGAACAAATTCGGTCGAAGCCGCAGGCTTGGTTCAGTCATCTTGCTCGGGCACTTCGCCAACCAGTTCACGAGCCTAGATCTAACCTCCACCATTGTCACTACAACACTTCCCAATCACTTGAATTTTTCCAACATAGTAAGTAGTTGCTTGTGCATTCTGCTAAAACCCTTCTAAACAGATTCATTATGTGCATATCCTTGCATGAAATTTCAGCTATCCACTTGTGGGCTAATCTGGTGTTTATTTCTTGGAGGAATTTTTGGATCAAAAATCTTCATCCTGCTTTGTCTCTAAGTCTCAGGCTTTGCATTCAGGTCTAACCAAGCATTTAAAACTACGTGCAATTAGCCATATCCATACGACTTGATTCAAATGCACCCATTTTAACATAGTCTGGGATATCAATAGCAATGGAAAATATGTCCATGAAGACACTAGGTGTTTGCATTTGAAGGAACAACCACCGAATGCTTCAAGGCAATTATGTGGTCTTCTGACACTATCATGGACGTCCATAACCTGTTCCTACATTGCCCATTTTGGCACAAACACTAAGGATGTATGGAATTGCATATTGTCAAATAATTTTGTGCCTTTTATACACATCCATTTTCTGCATATGCTTCCATTCCATGAGACAAAATTCTATTTGAGGCATTGAATCAAACATTCCATCTTTGAGGCATTTTGTGCATCATCAGCCATGACAATCAACAGGCCTTATAAAAAAGCCCATTTATTTTTTACATATCCTGCTAACATTGTAGGTCCATGGGACTCACATTTGTTCCAAGCGCATTTTATCAAACAGTTTGCCTACTGCCCATGTTTTACCCATGTATCTACTAGGGCACGTGTGACTGCAACATCTGACCAAGTTTCCTTTTTTTTTTGCATTTTGCTGGGAGCCCCACAGGAGGTCCTAGACGCAGCTGGGAGGTATGTTGGCAAACAGTGGACAAGCCTACACAGACCAAAAATCCTCTTCCATTTGCTTTGATGAGCGCCCATACTCTGTCCCCAAAGCATTTGTGACTGCAACAACATCTGGCAAGTCTCCTTCTCTCCAATGAGCTTGGTTTTTTTTTTCCCACGCAGGAGTGTGTGGCACATCCTGGGAAATGCTGAATGGTTGTGGAGTCTGGATTTACGCAGAATCAAAGCATTTTCTTGAAGGTTTTCAAGGCCATTTCAACAAACTCATTTTTGGTGTGCAGAACCCTATACGTCCCCAAACCAATCCGCCCATTCCAAAATCAAAAAAAAAAACAAAACCCTAACTTGCCCAAAAGAATCACAGAGCCTCATTTTTTTTATTTTTTTATTTTTTTAGATTTCCTTCCCTTTGCCCTAATCTGCCCCTTTTACGGGCTTTTTGATTTTATTTATTGCTTTTCGATTTTATTTTTAATTCCTTTTACAATTTATTTATCTATTTATTTTTGTTTATTTTAATCTAAACACATCAGTAAAACCCTAGAATCGAAGTAAACATAATTGAACAATTATAACTTAAAGTCAATCCATTACCAGAGGTGAAATTTCGACAAAAAAGTTTGACGAATCAAAGTCGGCAATATGAGTTATAATAGTATTACTAAACATTATTTTAATAATTCCTTAACGGCCCCAATACCATGATAATAATTGCTCAATATGCATATTCCAATGGAGACAGAAATAAACTTGAATGAAACCCTAACTACAGATTTCCCTTTAACCGGATAACTTGTTTGATGCTACGAGGTCCATTTGGCGTGTCCTAATGACTCGACATGCAACAAGGAGAGGGACAGGTTTATTAATATTCATTAGTTCCTTTACATGGTCAACAATAGTCAACAAAAACACACACACACCATTCTCCTAGGCTTAGCATTAGGGTCGTCATGCCAAGGACTAAAAACATCACACGGAGGCATTACATCCTCCTCCCCTTAAGAAAGCATCATCCTCGATGCGACATACAATGAAGAAGGAGAAATGGTAAACAACAGGGAATGAATATGGTGAAAGGTACGCTCTAGGGTTAAGATTTCAGACATAAGAGGCACGGTCATGGGGTGGCCCTAGGAACAATCAGGTAGAAATTTCAACTTTCAAGGTTCTGTGAAGATTGGTAGTTCTCTCTCATTCGTTATTTCATTAATATCTTTCCATTGACATTTTCCTTAATTCAAGTCCTTTAAATTTTCATTTTTGTAGAATTTTAGTTTATTCATTCCTGTGGGTTCCCATCATGAACTACAGTCACAACACCCTACCAGGGTTATACACAACACCTAATTTTCACAAGCATACTTTTACATACTTTCATGACCGTAACACATCACAAGGGTTTCACCAACCATGGAGTGACAACAAGTAGACCACATAACAATTAATTTCCAACAATTACGCCCTAGACATAGATCTAGTACACACATATGACTAACAAACAGAATCAAAACGTTGATACATATACAATGGGTATCACAAGCCCCAAAAATCCATGATTGCACCAACATAATTCCAAGATGATATCCAATAGTCCATACCAATCAAGAGGAGAGTCAAACCTCAAACATAACCAAGTGTCAAAAGGACTCACAAGGGTACACATAACTCACTATACCAATCTCCACACATCACAAGGCATCATGAAACAAACCCTAGATATCTCCAAAAGTACCAGAATAAAACTCCATATACTCCTGAAGTATCATAGAGTAACTCCATATACTCCCCGAAAGCATCACCAGATAATCTCCATATACCTCCCAAAGAGAAAGAAACATAGTGTCAAAACCAAGTCGGGTCACTCAACCATAGAGCCCCATCAAGAATAACAGGTCACTCAACCATAGAGTGCCATAAAGCATAATATCGGGTCACTCAACCATAAAGGCCCGTCTCCTTTCTCCTTTTAAATGAGGCTGGGTCACCCTATGGCCCTAGGCACATAGAGCCCCGTCACCCCCAACCCAAGTGACATAATAACTCATGGTTCAACAACCCACTAGTTATCTGTAACTCCTTGGGGCGTACCCCCATACAACAAAGCGGGTCCATAGGTTCAACCACTCCATGGTTAATCCCATGACCCTATTCTAACACATTACGACATTAGAACCAGCATAACAATCCATTCAAATGCCAAGTGGCAAAATCAAAAGCCTTGGGATAGGCTACAAATCTTTCAAATATGAAAAGAAAGTTTTAAAACCAAGAAAAACAAATGGCTAATTAGCCTTGGTTAGTGCAAAATCCAAATGTTAATGCAACAATCAAATAAATGCCCAAAATATAAGAACATGTCAATCAAGAAAATGGATGGTTCTAGCTAAAAAAGATAAAGATTAATTTATGAATAAAATACGTAATGAGAAAATAACACAGCACAATCACTATGTGGCCTCATACTGCCACCAAAGGGGTACTCATCGAGTTGCTGGCACTCAGACATCGAGCCTCAACTCATGAAAATATACATGTAACTAGAAATGAGTATACCAAATAATGTATCTGTCATCATCTCTGCCTGAATCATAACTCCAAACTCCCACATGGATCAACATAGTCAAAATCACATAGGATTATTCAATGAACAATCCAATAGGAAAGAGTAGGGAACTCTAGTCACATAAGTTGAGCCTAAGGTGGTGTGCACCCACAATATACTGAGCAAGCTCGAAGTATACTAAACAGATAGAAGTGGATTTTTAGTCTATATAAGACTCCACTTCCTCACTCATACTCGGCTCAAGATTATGAAAACCTGGTCCATGCCTCCTCTCTCCACACATACACTCTTGACAGTTTATCCCCTTAGGTTCATCTAGTGTAAGGTTCATGACATACACATAACTACATCACTAACACAATGGTAATTCACACACAACAACCATAACGTATTACACATGGTATATATGTACAGGGTATAACACAATCACTACTTTCACGGGTTACGATACATCACATTATCACATCCTGCACCCAAAGTGCAATCGCTGTACACTAGGGATCATACTCACCATATGCCCCTAAATCACAACATGAACCATTACATATTACACAAATCATACATATGATGGACATAGTAACATCACAACATAACATTCATTTTCTACATACAAAGTGATGCACACATTTCTTCAAAACATGGTAAAACATCATGATACAATTCAATTCACTTTACGTCAATCCAGTTATACAACATATCGACACACCCACATAACACAATATGCCACAATGCTCCAACATCCCTCATTGGATCCACATTAGAATTCTTTTTTACACATTCCAAGCAGTAATTCACACGTGGACTCTTCATAGAATCCACACAAAGGAGAGAGAATACTCCCATCCCTAGCACATCAACATGATAAAAAAAGCACACTAAGTGACATACACCTCATGTGCATTCACACTATCACAATTACGACATAGATCACATCACTCTTAAAACACATTACTCTTCCAATATTTATCACCATCATGAAACACCATCACCATCATGAAACCCATCATGTAACACCATCACTATCATGCAAAATCATCACAACTCCAATCCATCCCAGAGGTTTGAGAGCATGAACCTCTCACTCTGATACCATATGTAGTGCCCACATTTTACACACCCAAATACAACAGTAAAATACTGGGATAATTTTTTTTTTGACTTACATTGCTCACTACACACAACACAGTAAGGGCTCCAAGTACAGAACTCGACTCACATGCGACAATCACATAAGTCATTGACTCACATAGACACATGCAGATGACATCGGCATGTCGATGCCACACTTTTCCCAACGAACGAATACTAGCAATAACCCGACCACAAGAAAAAGGGACTTAAGGATTGACAACCCACAACACATCACACTTTAAATGTTATTCTAGTTACGTTAAACATCCAAGAACATTATTATGTAAGCAAAATTTTCTCCCTTTTTCCACCTACATGTTCTGAAAATTCGTTTCACCTTTCACTTATTGTTTCAACCATTTGATTTTTCTCTTTACCCTTATGCATAAATCTTCATAACTTACATAAGTATTTTCCATATTCCAAATTTTATACAAAATTCTAACTCTCTCATTCTTATGTTAAGATTAGGCTTCCCAAAATGCTTATTCAAAGTTTAGAATTTAACCTTGTTACACAAGTGAACCTAACGTGATGTCAGGATGAAATCTTGGGATTAAGGAAGACATAGATTTGAAATAGCTTTTTCCCCAAGAACATCCATCGATCACGGAATAGTTATTTCGCTACCATTATTATTATAGTTCAATAGCTTGTTAAATTCCAAATTTGATTTTTATATGTATATCTTTTGTTTTCTCGACATTTGGTCACACCAAGGCAATGTATATTCTTTGTAACACATGAAGATGTTTAAATTAAGTCTTAAGGACTCCCAGTGACATTATTCCTAACCTCAAATTTTGGTTTTACTCTCATATGATTTACTTTTGCGTCACACTAGGGTCTCATTATTACTATCATTTTAAACATAAGAGTTACAAAAGTACTTGTCTGACATATTAAAGAAGCACATGGTTAAGCTTAATTCCAGTTTCACCCAGGGCTTCAATCTCTATTATAGGTGTGATTAAGGTTAAAATGTATTTACCCTATAATCCTTTCATGAAAGATCAAGGCACTAAATTTTCACAAGCCCAAGACAAGACATTTATCTATGAGGGACAAAAGGGTTCACTAACGAGAATGCAAGACATAGAACAACTATATCACAATCTTCATTTAGGTCGTTTGGGTCCAACAGGGATTTCATTCACTGATGAAGTTAATTTCTAGATCTAATTTCGTAAGGCCCGGAAATCCAATAGGATACAAGGGAGTAATATCTCTACCTACTCCATAGATGGGAAGGTTACACCGCTTAGTCATTCCTTCTAACAAGGACTCATAAGGTGACTTCCAAGGTGGTCTTCACCACTCAGCCCGGTGTCGGACCTGAAGAGAGGACATTCTTCTCACGATTACCAAATCTAGAAGGAAACCGCATACTCTGGATAGGTTGGACCATGACATTCCTAAAATATGGGTTCACGACAATGTCGCTAAACATAATGACTAAGACGGTAAACTCCAACTAGGGGTTTTATTTACCTAACCTAGAAGGTCTCATTGAGTGCAAAGCTTAAGTTCGTTCTACGGTCTTAAATTTCTTATATGGTAAAAAAAAAAAGATCACACATGCAGGCAAGTTATGCATGAATAATTTATTAAAGTTGAGTGTTTCCATTAAAACTCTTTATTATGTTTGCAAGGTAAGAAGATAACCCAGTAATTAATTTAGTCATTTATTGAATACTGAAACGGTACTACAATATATTATCTTCAATTTCAATTTACTATATATAAATCAAACCCTTTTTTTTTTGCCATACACAACTAATAATCAAATTGAACCGATGATTAGAAGCACATTTCCTAAGTTATCCCTAAAACTAGCATCTCCTACATATTAACAAATTCCAATTATAAATTTTCTGTAACAAGAGACTACATTAGACAGTTATTCATTTTACAATAACCTATAAAAATTACAATAATACACATCACCTTTTTCGTCGTCATTCTTCCATCCTGCAAAACCCACGTGAGCATGATATCAACGATAATTTTCTAGCATGGCATCCACCCTAATCAATCATAATTGACATTTTTCAATTTCCCATTTACATAAGATAAAAATTTACAATTAGCAATCGAAACAAAAATGGTTTAGAGACATGTATTCATTACATTTCATTTTGCTTCTTTTGTAACCTAGGAGAGAGAAAGAGAAGGGAAGAGAGAGAAAACACCATTTTGGTCAAAAGTTCTAATACACACAACAATTTTCATTATAGTGTTTTAAACAGTTATTTACATGTGTTTAAACGTTTTCAGGGTGATTTGGCAACCCTACGAGGTCCCGTAGCTTTCTATTCTTATATTTTCTCACTAGCTGCAAAACGTTCAAAACGGGCCCGGAGGCTCAAAAACTGCTTCCAAAGGTTATCTTCCAATGAACACGCACACCACGAATAAATTTCTACGTGTCCCCAGATATACCAAGAGTTCATAGCAACTGACGGAATTGAAAAAGAGCGAATGGTTTGCGTTTGGCAGTTAGTTCTCCGTGGTCACTGGTCGTAGTTCACCCAGTTGTAAAATGACAAAAGTTAGCTCGAGCGTGAAGAAAATTGCATCCATAACTAACATTTGATGGAGAAGCACACAACAAGACATCTCCTACTAGTTTCCCCTATATAACGAGAATTCATCAGAGTCAACGGGACTGAGAACTAGACAACCATGTTCAAACGGCGACAAGTTTTTTGGAGTGACAAGATGAAATTGGACCAGTTTTTCCTCGTCAAACTACGACCGGAGGCCTACAAAACGGCTTTGCCAAACTATCCCAAAAATTGCTCTTTCCTACATTAAATGTTCCATGCATTTGTCTAGTATAAACGCTAGAGGTTTGCGAAGACGGGATTTGGTTTCTCCTTCCGGTTTTCAAATGGTGGTTCGAAACGAAAGCCAACTTTCTAGTTTTAACAGCTCTCTACTATTGTAAACCGATGTAACAGGGCTCCTATAAGGGCGTCAAAAGGATGTCATATGATCGTTTCAGGTCAAACCAAAATCAAGGCGAATCCTCGTATACCAAGGTACACGAATGAAACTTCACATATCGTTTCCAAAGTTGCGAAGGGTACTTAGTTAGTCTCCAAAAATTGCAAGATTTAACTATTTAAAACAAGGAGAAGGTCAACTTTATCAATGGGGAGTCAAATTCGTCTTGTCGATAAATGATATTGGAGTGATCAAGAAGGTTATGAGTTTTCCAAATCATCTCGAAGCGAGGGTGATAGTTCATGGTTTAAAGTAGGCGGTTTATAATGACTTCAAGAGTTACGACACAACACTTTATTGTTTTGCAATGAGTTGAAGAGACATTTAACTGTATTTAAGAATCCTAATAATTTAAAATTGTATTTAGTTGTAACCATCTCTCACATAATAAAAGTACGAACATGGTTCATTTGTTCTTTGTACAGTATATTCTTTTTCTCTCCACATATTCTAACTATTTCAGCCTATGGATAATGTAAAAAATCCCATAAATGTCGTAACCTTGTTCTCTTTCAGACAAACAATAATAATGAAACTTACCTACAACATGATCCTATTTGTAGGATATCCTCTCATATTATAACTAAACACTCATGTAAGTAGTAGGAAACTATTCCTACTAGTTATAAGATTTGTACTTCTAGCTTGAAATTAATTATGTCTACCATAATTGAATAAGGCTTAGAAATATGAAATTTGTTAAAGAAGATAATTCTTCATGAAGCCAAGGTAGTATTTTTCATATTATCATGTAATAATGCCAACAATTGTTCTTTAGGAGGATGAACAAATTGTATACAAAAGATTACAAATTTTTATGTGTTGGTGCAGTCTACGTGGAAAGAAGTTTAGAGTCTATATTAGAATATAAGGCTTATAAATTTGTGTTAGTAATATTACTTAAGTGTTAACTAATAAATAGTTGTAACCACTTCAACCATTTTGTAACCATCTCTCGCATGATAAAAGGATGGAGACACGGTGAAGAACTGTAATATCCCCTTCTTGAAAGCAACAGGTCGAAGACCCTTAGCCTAATTTTGTTTCCCGATGGTTAAGGAAGTAAGAAAGAAGGGAAACTAGTCCTAATAAATTAATTTTTAAGTGCATAATGAAATTTTATTATAAGCACTTAACTTAATTATTCTTGACAAAAGAAAAAAAGAAAAAAAATAGTTACTTTATTTTTATTTCCCCCTAGTGGAAAAATGCAACCCATATGGGGATCAAATAAAGCAAGGGGAAAATATTAAATAAGGTAAAGTGAGTTGTTTGGTTCTTTGTGTGGCTAATTCACCAAGAAAAGTTATAAAAACAAGTCTTCATGCATGGTGAAGACATATTTTTGCATCATATAATTTCTGAAATTTGGTCTAAGCTTGCATGCTTTTCAATTTTACTTGAAAGGATGAAAACCCTTTGTTTTCTTTGCATTAGAGGATAAAACACCTCTTTTACCTAGGTAGAAGAATGAAAACTCTTCTTCCTTTGTGCATTTCATTGATTTTTAAAGGATCTATTTGTGAATTCCAACAGTAATTGAATGTCAAAGTTGTATATTTATATTGTGTCTAACTAGGGTTTGAAGGTGGAAGCTTGTTGTTGATTTCTACCTTGCATTTTCAGCCTTTTTTATTGGAGCGACCCACTTATGGGATGTTATGAACACTGTAGGACACATTTGGATCATATCTGATTTTTGGTTTAATTATCACATTCGGATCAGATCTGATTTTTGGTTTAATTATTAGATTTTTAGAGGCCAAATTCAGCTGGTTTACATATTTTTGGGCTTGGGAAACTTCACTTTTGAAGCTAAGTCTGTAAGTTCATCTGCATATTATTAAATAAAATTCCAGCCCTCTTTTTGGTCAGAAATTTGTTATTTTCTTGATGTTCTTGCATATATAAAAAATTTGTAGTTTGGTAAAGATTTGAGTGATTGAATAGCAATTCCTAGAGCAACTCGCATTTTCCCTAATAAATTCATCTCTGCAGTAATTTTATCAAGTATATAGTCTATAATTTGTTATTAGAGATCAGATTTGTGGTTGTTCCTTTTGGGGGCATAAATTGTCCTATTGGGGACATTACAATAATGTGTGCATTGCGACTACTCTTTATTTGTTCTTTATACATTCTATTCTCTCTCTCTCTCTCTCTCTCTCTCTCTCTCTCTCTCTCTCTCTCTCTCTCTCTCTCTCTCTCTCTCTCTCTCTCTCCACATATTATAACATTGGTATCAAAGCGGCAGAACTAAGAAGAAATTCAAACTAGTCCCATCAGGGCATGAAAGAGAAAAACATCAGTTCATACCCTAGATGCAAGAGCAATGCCAATATTGTAGGGCAACGAGCAATTGTTAGGATTATATTTAGTGCTCCATTAATATTTATTATTGGATATTTACTTAGAGGTAAATATCTGTGTGTAATGTAAATGTTAATGTGAGTTTTTTGATAAACAACTCATATAACAATATTAGTTTGGGTGAGTTTTAATAGCTCATGTATGTAGGTGTTGAGAGAGAGATTTGTGGGAGTGTTGTTGAACAACCTCCTTTTTTTTAGGAATACATATTCCTATATATGTGTAACCTGCTCCACATGAAAATTAATCAAGATTAATATTGTGTATTCAACGTATAATATGGTTTTGTGCTTTCATCTGGTATCAGAGCGACCTTATGGAGATCTAATGATTCGTGAGGGGCAGTTGTACTTCTCCATTGCCCTGTGAATGGTGGAATTCAGATTGTAAAAGAAAATTTGTTATTACTTGTGTAGTATTCGTGTGCACCCTGTATGATTTCTACGTTAAGTTTGTTATTCCACCTCGTATCTCCTTCACAGCTCATCTCGCATGCATATCTCTTCCTAGCACTTGGACTGCTTTGGTCGATCAATGTTCTTCAGATCACAAGTTCCTATTATAGACTCGACATATAAAGATTTTTGAGATTTAATTGGAAATGCCATTTAGTTTGATTGAATGCATTTTCATTGTTTTTTTTTAATTGAGTTAAGCCTTGCTTTAGATCTGTGCATTAGAGCCTAAGAGTTCTAAAATGATGACATTAATGCTTCAACTATTGGAAAAAGGATGACTTTGATATTCTATCACATTGTATCTGTCTCCTCTGTATTAGATCTGTTTATTTTGCAGAGAGCTCCTAAAATCATAGCTGAACCTAATTGTGTGGACAATCAATTGTCTGAGAGGGAGATTGGCTCGTCACTCCATCAAATACACACATAAATGGGAATGTATGGTGTGCTTTTCACCATTTGTACATGAAGATAGCTACTATTCAACTACAGAAGATTTGTCAGAGATCCACAATTTTGTAATACGCAGCAAGCGTCGACCTTTGCAGCTATTTTGATCTATTCTTACCACTTTGAGGACAATTTATGAGAAAGTGCCAAAGTTATACTCATATTGGCATCTGAATCTAATCTCTTGGCATCGGATTCATTTTGGCTTGTTATCAGCTCACATTTGGATCAGTCTCCCTACCGATCTATGTCAAATTCTACCACAGACATTGTTTGCATTCATTGAGTTCCAGAAGATACTACATCCTCCTTTGGACTCTGCGAGCTCGTGCATAGCACCCATTCATGTTGTTTCACCTGATAATTTTCCAAGTCATATTTCTACCTTGGACGGCTTATTCTACCCTCACCCATGTTATTGCGTCCAATATACCAGTTGGCAGTGTGCATGTAGAATTCAAGCATATGGATTTATGGAAAGTTTCAAATAGCAAGCACATGGATAAGCTCTCAAACAATGGGTTCCATGTGGAAGTGAAGGGTATGTGAATGGAGGACAGCAAAGTAATAGCTCTTATATATGCAAGTTTGTTAAAATATTCTCCCTCCATTATTAATTTTGGTCGTATTATTTTGAGTGGTCACTAGTTTCATTAGCTTTGCAAGTCATATTAATTTATGTCTATTGTCCTCCTAAATAGAGTCTAGGTTGTCGAAGTGTGATTGTCATTAAATGTTATTTTAGACTTTATAGTCTTTTGTTTAATTGATAAAGTATAATGTATTAAGGTCATTAGTATTGTCAATCAAGAGTTTGTTATAGTAGTATAATTGTCATTATCAATAGTTGCCAAAAGAGTCATAATATTTAGAGGTGATTTTCAGATATTTGTTTATTGTTTGGTCAAAAGACTCAAGTTGTCAAAACTGAAAAAAATTGCCTCATGGACACATTTTCGGTGTTACCCGACGTCCAGAAAATACATGTTTTCACATTGCGGGAGGGAAGAAAAGAATAATCAATGTGGAAACAAATGTGCTTCATGTTCACATCTTGCTGAGTTAGTAGCATGCAAATGGAGGATGGAGGCATCGGAGGCTGGAGGTCAGACAGCGACCTCTCGTCAGTCACCAACGATGGGGCCGCGTAGAAGCTATGGTGGCACATTTTGTGGTGTGAGTGTGCTTTCAGTATTTGATGTCTAGTGTGATTATTTTTCAAAGTTCTTGTTTTGTGTTGAATACGTGAAATGTTCACATTGAGGGGGGAACATGATCAACATGATCCAATGTTCCATTTTCAGTTTTTCAGTTGAGTATTCCAGGAATATTCCTATGTTATTCCCAAATGCAAAAACATAGTGCATGAGGGCTAAATAACACAGTGAAACACAGCATCATGAGGCTTGATGAGGTAGAACAGTCAGATGTGAAAACCTGTTCATACCTAGGTTTGTGGTTAGCCTCCTAAAAACCATTGAAGGCTTTCAGATGTGTTCCTAATTGAGTTCCCACAACTGCTAGGTCAGATTGTGTTCCCTAGAGTGACTGGTTGATAAGCAGATGATTCCTGAGCGTGTTCACCATCCTCGTCGGTCAGATGTGTTCCCGACAGTGCTTGGTCGATAAGACCATCCTTGAGTGTTCCTTCTGATCATACCTTCAGTTTGAGTGTGTACCAAGATCATGAGCAGGTGCAAATACAGAGGCAGGTTTTCCCCATGTTCGCACTAAGGGGGGGAATGTTAGGATTATATTTAGTGCTCCATTAATATTTATTATTGGATATTTACTTAGAGGAAAATATATGTGTGTAATGTAAATGTTAATGTGAGTTGTTTATAATACAAATGTTAGTAATTATATTAGTTTGGGTGATATTAACAGCTAACGTATGTTGGTGTTGGAGAGAGATTTGTAACAACTCATATGATTTGAGTCCTGTGTATTGTTACGTGAGTACAATCATTCCTATATAGGAGATATTACCTAGGTTCGCATGAAAATTAATAGGATTAATATTATATATGTGCCTATATATTTGTATGTGCATTCTATGTAATGTATCCGGAATGAATTGAAAGATACATTATTATTCCGTGAATAATAGGGTAGAGAATGCTCCATTTTCAGTTGAGGGCTGTTAGAACGAGATATTGATTTGTGTATAATTTGTTGCTGTACATTTCAAAGGTGTAAAAAACTGACTCTAGGTCTATCAATTTTGGAATGTATTCCTCCACCACCTAATTTACCTTATGGGTATTTCAAAGTGCATAGGGAGCAAAAATAGGATTTTGCCATTTTTGAATTTTTTTTGGTGATTCTCATGCAATTAGGGCATAAGATAGATTTTGGACGTTTGTAAGGAGGTAATTTGATCAAACATAATGGAAGGTAGAAGCCATACATTTTTAAAAAGATAGGGCACCTTTATATTTGCATAACACACAATACATAAATTATTTGGGTCTTTGAAAAAAACGTGTTTTTGGTTACAAGTTTGACATAGGTGTAAAATATCAATGCAACTGTCTGTCAGTAGAGTTTCATATTTGAAAGCATTCCAGGGGTCATTCATTGCTAAGGAACATACCTTGACTATTGCTTAGTCACAAATAACTTGTTGAAAGGCACAAACCTGCCTAGTATAGTTTTCCTATTTTTGCTTAAATAAAAAAATTTATTTTTTTAAAATCTTGCTATGTTGTTTTATAACCTCCTTTCTATCCTTTTATAGCCAAATTGTTATTTTTTGAAGTAATTTGTTTGAGAATGGAGATTCTATTAAACAAATATTCTGGCCTCAAGTTTCATACTTGGAAAGTTAAAATCTGGATGAAAGACAAATCAATTGAAGTTAATGTAGCCATTGTTGAAATTCATTGGATTTTAAGTGATGAACTCACTTTTAGAGTACGTATTTTAAAAGAAGCCTCACACTTTGAAGATAGTAAGGGATCCAGTGTAGGTAAAACTCGGGATGGATGGCTTCCCAAATATTTAAGGAGTATGTGGATCTCGGGAATTTATGGTTCCTATCTTTGGTCATGAAACATCTTTATGAAGTTCTGTGGGATTAGCTTAGTATGCTAGATGTGGGTGTCCAAAAATTCTGGGAGTTACAAGGTCTTGGAATCTTTTAACTTGGGATTTCAACTTGATAACTACATATTTATGATTGATTAATAAAGAGCAACTCGTAAATATTACGTGAAGTTTAAAACATTGTTTCCAAAGTCGAATCTTTATTGTTAACATTGTTTACAATGTTTTTTTGATTCTATTACCCTAATGGATTGCAAGAGAATGTTTTCTATAGTGTAATCCTTAAGAGGGGGTATTAGAATATAAGGCTGAATTTAAGGCTTGTGAATTAGCATTATGTTAATACTAGTTAATTGTTAACTAACAAAAAGTTATAACCACTTCAACCATTTTGTAATGATCATGCATGTAATAAATTGATGGACACACAATGAATAATGCGTGCATTCCGGTTTCTCTAAACTTTAATGGTAGATGGACATTTTCTAGCAGTGCATAGATTGCATTCTACAACTACATAGAAACATAGGATTGCATGATCATTCATAGATAGAATCTAAGTATCAAGAGAATATATGAAGCCCTTGATTGGTAACTTATGACTTGTCGATATGTGTAATCTACACATTTGAATATGTTCTTATGTTTATTTGGCTTGATTGTGTTTGGCTGGAATGGGAAAGTTATTAACAATTAGGCTACCTTTTTTCTCATCCCACCTCTCCTCTGGACAGGAAAATTTTGTGGCTTAGAATTAAATTCACTTGTCATTCGACTAGATTTTGTTTTTTGTATGGCCTAGCTCCATTATACTTACACATTAAAAACAAAAAAAAACCACTTTAATGTCATTCAAAAGAAAAACAAAACAAGCTACAACACAACCACTTTATATCATTTTGGTGACATTTCAAACACTCAAATATAATGATGAGATTAGTAGCATAGGCCCTTTCTATCTCAAGCTCATAGATCAAGCGTTTAAACGTACAATAATTAAACTAAAATCAACCGATTCTTGCTAGGATATAAATGAAGCTGTAAGTGTTTGGTCATGACCCTGGCACCAAATACGCTTGCATATTATGAAAGTGACTTTAGTTCAATTCAATAATCTAAAGAAAATGTTCAATAGTTGTGCATTGCCATGTTGAGGTATCCTCAATGCCCATGGATATATGGATCTTGAAGAAAACTTTCAAATTTATAAAGGTCTGAGTAATGATAGTAATGAGTTTCCAAGGCTAGTTATGTCTTATGGATTTGTAAAGGGACTCCCACGAATATGGGAATCTTACTATGATTGTAGGAGGATGACCAGTCTCAAATGTAAGTTATTACATGTTAGAGAAAATAATAGCCAGGGGAGGAGCTCAAATTTATAAGATTTATGCCATAAATTCTACTCAAAGGAGAGCACCTTAATGGTAATATACTAGTGGCCTTTTAAAATTTGATTCAAGAATGACTCTTTGTAATGTCCCTTTCAGTTTCAAATTCAAGGAATTTGGATTTTCCCCAAAACCCTTATGTAACATTGCTGAAAATGATGGAAATCACATGTAGAAAACCTGATTTTTATGACAAAAAACTCATTTTATGCAAAAGTTAGGGCAACGACCTGTTTTAGGTCCGCAAAACCCTAAGTGACATAAGTAGAATTCAGATTTTAGCCTTTCCCACACACAAATCTTCAAAAATACATCAATAATATGAAACACTTGATGAATTCATGCAAAATAAATGCTTTAACAATAAATAACAGATTGTTGGAATTAATTATTGCTTGGAAACAACTAAAACTTAAAATTTCCATATCTTCCTAAATACTTGGAGATAAAATGCAAATGATAGCTCAAAATGACCACAAAATATCAGCTATCCAATAAAATTAGAATTATATTTTTCAAACCATGAAAACCCATTTAAAAGTGATCCCAAAATCTCCAAATGGGTAGATCAAGCTGGAAATGAATGTGGCAACGCCCACGAAGCGTGCCCTAGTTGGAATGTGTGCCCTAGTACTGATAGAAACCCTTGCTGTTATGAAATTTTGAATTTTGAAGCCCCAATGTGATTCCTGAATGCAAAAAATGAGGGTTTCTGTCTCCAAGTGTTTTGTCTATTGAGGGTTTTTGTCCTCAAGGGTTGAAAGTGAGAGCTCAATGCTCAAATTTCCAAAAGAGATGTATATAATTCACAAGATGATGATTACAATGAGCCCCAACATTTGCTTTTATAGCATTTTCTTTCCTTTCTTTGTAGAGCATTCCATGTGGGTCTCTTTATTTGTTTTTTTAATATTTGATTTTCCCTCTTAAAGAGGGACGACCTCTCACAATTAACCGACTAAAAATAATGAAAATAGGCTAAGGGTCTTTTTTCTACTTTAATATTTAAAAGTACCTTTTATTTTAAAAATAATATTATTAAGTTGTCTCAAAATGAAGAATTGGCCAGACCCAACTTAAAATATTATTAATTATTTTTTAATTTAGAAAAGTGGACATTACACTCCCTCACCAAATTTTCTTTCCGTCAAGAAAATGCAAGCTCTCATACCCAAGTGCTAATGTGCCAAAGTGAAAAAGCATGATGTAGTACTCCCATAATCTAGCTCTCTTGCCTGTCAAGTGAGAGAACTTCAAAAACAAACTTATGGCTGCCTTGAAGAAAAAATCAGTTGTCCCAATTTTGTCTTCAAAAATAACAGTAGCAATTTCTTTCCTTGTACACTCATGTGTACAAAACACTTTCCAACCAGCTGCAAGCTCAAACAAAGGGAAAAAAACCAAAAAATGCTCAACAACAATATTTTCCAATGGGGCATCTTCACCTTCCATCTCACAACTATGGTGGAAGAACTCCCTTTAATCATATGCATGAATTTTTCCAAAAATGATGTTAGCAATGTTATTGAATACAAATTGTCTCATAGCTGTCGTGAGGATCTTCTTCTAACACTTGAGAGTAACCAAACATCACCCCTTATTTATCGTATGCTTGGCTAAAGTCTTTATGTAAATATTGTTCAATATATATAATGAACCATACGGTTCTGGACAATTAAGGAGGTTGTAACTACTCCTTTCTAAATAAATACTCCCTGTTTGTTATCATTTGAGCAGTGCAACTTTTTCCTTCTTGTTTTTTATCTTTGCTTCTTCTCATACTAACAATAATATCAGATCCAGTTAGTCACGTCGTCATTGTAGGAAACATTTGCAAAGAGGTTTATGTGAGGTCGACGGTAAGGTCGACACAAGGGCAGAAGTCATATCCAGTTGCGATTTACAAATGTTGTATTTGCAGAAGTCGTAGTTGTAGAAGTCGTGTATTGGTGAAGGGAAAGTCGTGAGTAGTAGTAGAGACACGTCTGTGTGAAGTCGTTAGGGCACAACAAGGGTCGTAGCAGTCACCAGAAGTCATGAAAAGCTCCATTCCAGAAGTTGCTAGGGAAAAAATGACAAAAGTGAGGGCATCCTCTCCTCGAAAAATGAGGACAATTTTTTTTGTTCTTTTACCATTCGTGAAGATAACATAAGTTCTAGGGAAGTTCGATTCAATTTCTTCCTTCTAAAGAAAGTTGTTGAATTCATACACTACATTAAAATTTATTTCAACAAAAGTAACTTGCATTGGAATAATCAATTTTATATTATTTTATTGGTGTGGGAAACATATTATTTTATTATTTCCATTACTTTGGAATAATGAAATGGAAAATATTTCAAACCTCATTCTGCCACTCTTGCAAAAACTAACGGGCACTAATTTCAATGTATGGAGCCATAAGATTCTAATGCTTGCGAAACTTCATGATTGTGATAAGATAATCACAGGCGGTGAAGGCAGATCTGCTACAAACTTTTATGATTATTACAAACATCATAAGGAAACTTTATTGTTTCTCGAGTTTTCGGTGTCGGATCATATGATACCGGAAGTGTGGAATGCCATTGTGGCAAGCATGTTTTGGACAAGTCTAAAAGACAAATATCAGATGTTTGAAAAAGGAAGGGTTTTATACTTGAAGAATACATTGTTTGCTTTGAAGCTACAAGAAGGTGGATTGCTATCTGAGAACCTACTTCGGATCAAAGTCATCCGAGACCAGCTATCTTACATAAATAAAAAGGTGGGTGATGATGATATGGTGGCTTTGGTTCTAAATAACATGCCTTCTTTAAATGAGTCATTTCTGAAGGAACTTCATTTAATGGTTGAGAGTCAAGATATTACGTTTGACAAGGTGAGCTCCTACTTGTTGCAAAAGGAACGAAGACAAACACATGCTCATGAGTCCAATTTTGGACAAACTGAAAGAACTTTTTCTACTCAATCCAAAGGAAACTGGAAATGACATGCTCAGACATCCCCTTCCTCTCCTAAACCTCAGGTGAAATGTTACTATTGTCACAAACTTGTTCATGTGAAGGATTTTCATAAACAAATTGATTCCCTGAAGAAGTAAAAGGAGCATGCACATGTGGCTACAGTTTAACATGAGTCAGAAGATGAAATTGCTCTCATGGCATCTTGTACAGTTAATGGCATCCCTACTCGATGTTGGTTCTTTGATTTCAAAGCACCACAACATTTCACATGTGAAAAAGATTAGTATGCCAATTTTCATTCATGTTCTTATGATTCAGTTACTTTAGGGGAAGGAAGATGACATTTTGTAGAAGGTATTTGGGATTTTATTATTATGCTAAATAATAATACCAAACTACTTTTCAAACATGTTAGATATGTGCCTAACATGAATAAGAATTTGTTATCTATCAATCAACTAACTGATAATATCTTTGTAAAATTTTCTAGCAAACAATGTATTGTGTCTGATATCAAGCAAAATAAGGTTATTGCCTTGATAATCGGGCACGGTGGTCTATATAGTCTTGTTGATCTTGCCACGGTCAACTTGCATGCCTTAGTTATGGAAGGAAATACTAGTGTTTTGTGACATGAAAGATATGGCCATCTCAACCTTTAGTATCTAGCTCACCTTCATAGGGCCAACATGGTTGTTGGTTTTCCTCCTATGCAGGAAAAATAGGATATCTGTGTCAGCTATTTTGTAGGAAAACAAAATAGGAAGCCTTTTTCCTTTGAAGTTGTTTCACGTGCAAAGGGGATCTTGTGCATGCAGATCTATGTGAGCCATCATAGAAGACTCCCACAATCTTTGATGCACATTATTTTCTCTTATTGGTGGATGATCATTCTTGGAAAATGTGGGTTTATTTTTTGAAGAAGTGTGATTTCTTTGCTTCTTTTGTCAATTTTAAGGCCTTGGTGGGGAATCAAACCAGCCAACGGATCAAGACTTTGAGGTTCAATAATGGGGGTGAGTTCACCTCTAAACAATTCATAAGTTTTTGTAGTAAGAAGGGATTCAATGCTAGTTGACTACCTCATAACAGAATGGGGTGGTAAAATGGCATAACAAAACCATCATGGAGATGGCAAGGTGCATGATGCACAATTGAGGAGTGCCATATAAGTACTAGGGAGAAGTTGTTAGCACAAAAGTATATGTTCTCAATCAGAGTCCTTGCAAAGCTTTGTAGGACATCACACCGGAAGAGGCTTGGTCCATAATCAAACCAGAGGTATCAATATTTTGTGTTTTTGATTTAGCTACTTATACTTTGGTTCCTACAAGTAAGAGAAGTTAAATTCCAAATGTTCTAGATATTGTTTTTGCTGGTTATATTGATCAATCTAAAGCCTATATATTGATTGATACTTCCACTGATAAGATCATTGTTAGTTGGGATGTTGATGTAAAAGAAATAGAGTCTTTCTTTGGTTGTAATCAGCAAGAGGACCAGCAAGAGGGAAATGATCTACAAGTGGTCATAACAGAGTTTGGTACTCTTTCCTTGCCTAATCATGAATCTGGTTCTTCTCATACTCTTCCATAGACTCTAGGATAATATGTGCAATCTCCCACTGCGATTTTGGAGTCTACAGGAAATCAACTTGTGTGTTGGTTTCTCCGTCAGAAGCACCACAACCAGATACCACATCCGCAGTTCAGTGATGACCTAAGTGGTTTTAGTCCACTATTCAAGATTTGAGGAAGGAAGCATTGTATCCTCTCTTGGATGGAAGATCTCTACGAACTAGTAAGCAAATTGATTATTACAAGCACGCTCAGTTTGCTCTTGCTTCTAATCTTCTTCATATTCATGAGCCACATAAATACTTTGAAGCACGAGGCATACCAGAATGGGAAACTGCCATGCAACTAGAGTATGATGCCTTAATTAAAAATAATACCTGGAAGTTGGTGTCATTGCCTCCAGGGAGACATCCCATTGGCTATAAATGGGTGTATAAAATCAATTGTAAAGCAGATGCTACTTTGGATAAGTACAAGGTTTAGCTCGTTATGAAAGGATTTTTGCAATAGGAGGGGATAGATTATGAGGAGACATTTTCTCCTACTATGAAGATGGTCACTTTTCGGCTTCTTTCTTTTGTAGCTCAGTTTGGTTGGAAAGTATATCAAATGAATGTCAAAAGTGCTTTCCTCAATGGAGATTTGGAGGAAGAAGTCTATATGACACAACTTGAGGGTTTTTGGGCTTATGGTCGTGAGCATTGGGTATGCAGATTAATTAACTCCCTTTATGGACTTAAGTAGGCTCCTCGAGCCTGCTACATCAAAATAGATAAACATCTCAAAAATTCAGGCTTCACACAAAGTCATTCTTATATGAATCTCTATGTTAAAAGCAATGATGATGACATTGTGATTCTTATTTTTTATGTTGATGACTTTGCCATCATATGTAGTGGATATGCTGTGATTTATAAGGTAAAATCATATTTATGTGCTACTTTTTACATAACTGATTTAGGCCTCTTTCACTATTGTCTTGGTAAAGAATTTTGGCAACATAATCACTTGATTTTCATTTCTCAAGTATGCCACGGACCTGCTACAAAAACTTCAGATGTATGATTGTAATTATTCTTCTACACCTATGGAGGTCGAGTTGAAACTCTCAACTCATGGTGATTCGCCACCAGTCGATGAATTTTTATACAAACAATTGGTGTGTAGCTTGATCTATCTAACAACTACACGACTAGATATTTATTTTGCTGTCAATTATCTCTCTCGGGTTTTATCTAAACCAAAACTTATTCACTGGGGAGCAATAAAATGAGTTCTAAGATATGTCAAAGGAACTCTTGAATTTGACATTATATATCAGAGAGTTGTAGAGTTTAGATTGATTGGTTATACCGACACTGATTGGGGAGGATCTGTAGATACTCGACGATCTACCACAAGATATGTCTTCTCTTTTGGTTCAGGAGTTGTTTATTGGCAAAGTAAACTTCAGCCTACTATTGCTATCTCTTGTACTAACGTGGAATAAAAGGTTGTTGTTAGTGCCACTTGTGAAGCAATATGGCTTCGTCATATTTTGACTGATTTTTAGTTTCCCTACGATACTGCTATACCTCTTTCACTCTTTTGTGATAATCAAGGTGTTATAAATATGGTAAAGAATCATGTCTATGATGCCCGCACTAAACATATTGAGATTCATCATCACTATATTCACTAGTTGGCTGATTCCAATGATATCTCTATTCATTTTTGTCGTTCTTTGGTTCAGCATGCTGATGTAATGACTAAACCTATTGGTCCTTTATTGTTTGTCCAATTTAGAGATAAACTTGGTGTTATTTCAAATTTATTCATTAAGGGGGGTGCTGAATATATATAATGAACCATATTGTTCTGGACAGTTAAGGATGTTGTAACTAATAAGTTATTGTAACTACTCTTAATAAATACACCCTTCCTATTATCATTTGAGCAGTGCAGTTTTTGCCTTCTTGTTTTTCTTGTTTGCTTCTTTTTTTATTGATAATTTTTGGAAAGGCTCCAAGCACCATTTACATAAGATATATCATGAAAGCTCATAGAGAACAAAAACCAGCAATCAAAGGCATGAGTCAAAAAGGAATTGAATCGTAGTAAGGCCAACCACCATAGAAAAAAAAACCCCATTACAAAGAAAGAAGTAAATACATCAAGGGTTACATAAAATAGAAAAATTTGGTCGGCAAAAAGTCAGCAAACGATCCTCCTAAGCAGAATTCTTTATGGTCCTTGAACGCGGGCTTTCATTCCTCGGTTGGCTCTGCATAGGGATATCTTCTTCATCAAAACTACTCAAAACCAATCTCATTCTCTTACCCTTACCCACTGCCTCTTTTTCGTGCAAAATATCCAACCTCTGCCCAAAGATGATCAACTCTGAATTCGTACCCTTGACATTCCTCATCAAGTTTCTATTCTTAGCCTTAATCTGCGCCACCAAATCCTCCAGGGCTTCCATCCTATGGGAGAGGAACTTAATAAGATTGTTACCTTCCTGAGCACCAGAAGAAGATCCCTTAGCAAGACTTTAAAGGGCAGTAATCGCATTGTAATTCTTTTGAGCTATAATTTTCATTTGCAAAAGCTTCCCTTGATCTACCAAAGAAAGAAAATCTTCCCAATCTTCCCCTAAAATAATGCTAAGAGCCCTAGTGCTTGGAACAGGGGAGCCTGTTTTTACTAGTAGCAAAATAAGGCACTGGTGGAGAGGATCCACCACCTTTTCCGCTTGAAACTCACAAATTGAGGCTTGTAGGGAGCTAAATAGAAAAAAAAAAGGAATACTAATTTTCCTACTACGGTGAAAATGATTGAAACTTTGGATGGTAAACACTTTTATTATTGCAGAGCTATGAATTAAAGTGGTGGAGGAGCACTTTCTCTAAGTCGGACATGAGTGTGGGCTTGGGTCCTTAATGTCCACCGAGCGATATGCATTTGGAGCGCCTTGCTATGTCCAGCTTGGTACATATGGAGAAGTTCGACCCCTACCTCGAGGTGGCCCCATGGCCACTCATTGAAAGCGTCCAATGGACTCATTGGGTTGATGATTACAAACTAATTGTAACTCACCAATAGCCCAAGACCTTGAGTCCTCTATTTTCTTCTTTTCATACTAACAAAAATAACCAAATTATGAGTCACCATACCTTGCTTTTGTTGTGTTGTTCTGATTTTCAAGTGAGTTGCTCTTTGTAACTCACCATTCACCAATTTCCAATGGTGCTCTACTCTCCAAGACGAACTAGGAAGCATTGTGCAAGGCTATCCTAATGTGTACCTCACAATAATGTCACCTTGCTGTCCAAAAATGATGATTCGTGGTTGCCAGTAAGGAATTTTGGGCTACATACTCACTGCTACCCTTTGCCTCTTACATGTCTCTAATCTACTGACTGATGGTATTGCAAACAGTTGGGATAGACTCTAAACAGCTAAGAGTTTTTTAATATGGGATGTTTAGATCGTAGAAACTACTATTAAATTTCAAATGCATGGACAATCTATTTGACGTATCAAAAAATGAGCAGTAAAATAATTCAGTTAATTTTAAACAAGGATCACCTTTTATTGAATGCAACTACTGTATAACGAGATGTTGATTTCTGTAGTAAAACTTTTGTATTATTATTAAATTTACTAGTGCCAATTAGCATTCATGAAATGGACAGATGCAAAGATATTTTAAATATTATCACTTACCTTTTTTTAAATATTTGGAAACAATTTTTTTTGTTTGGTACAGGTGGTTGCAGTTTTATGGATTCTCTATTTTGCCAACAGTTTTTCTAGTTTGTTCTATCTTCTATGTTAGTGAGAGTTTTGAGCTTTATCACATATTTTAACTCATTCATTTCATTATTAAGACAAGTTTGTAAAGATGTTTATGTCATAATAAGGTTCAGTAAGTTATGTGCTCATGTGTTGTTCATTGGAACTGTTCAATATGTTATATTAAGCACAATGTTTTGGATGCTCATTGTGGGTTGTGTGACTATTTAATTTAAGGCCATGTCAGTCCCAAGCAGTTTATGACCGTTTATACATTTAGTTCATACCATTATTTTTAGGACTTTCTAATTTTAATTTTTAAATAGATTATTTAAATTGGTCTAATGGCTATTATCCACTCAGAACCACCATCAAAGAAAGAATGTAGTAAGTTCTGATTTTCTTGTCGATTTAGATTTTTCAGAATAGGTAGAAACTCTTGCTAGGGCCATAGATGGGATACATTGCTTCTTTGACAATGGTATTTAAGTATACATAAAGCCACTTTCTTCATTAGAATTGGAACTGGATGAAACCTGAAAGTGTACATTTTTTTTCAATCTTTTTGTCTAAACTCAAGTTGTTTGCAAGAGTTTTTTTAGTATGTGTCATGGTGTATGATAGAAGTGGGTTTTGAGTTCTTTGAATCTAAACCTAAATAATCAAAATAGAATATTAAAATTATCTTAGATGATTATATTATTTACGTGTTGAATTCACTTATCCTGGAATCCAATGTTTGTGAAATGCTTTAATCATAACAAGTTACTTGCGAAAGTGTTGTTAGTGCACAAGATCAAGTATAGTCATCACTCAAAGACATGGATGACAACTATGTTACCTCGATGACAAATACATATTAACTAGTCCATACCCTTGGGAATAAAGTTAAGAAATTTTGAACTTGCAACAAGGATCCCTCCATTGTGCTGATATTTAGCAAGAGGTTAAGGATTATCAATACGAACCACCTCCACAACCATGTAGGAATTTATTTACAATTGTATAGTCAAGAAAAGGTCAGACTTTTTTTTATTGAAGCAACATGTGTTTATTTGGTTATAATAGGATGGATTTGTAAAGATGTAAGAGTCTTTAGCTTCCAATAACCCAAGTCGTGAATGTAACAAGAAATTTTATCTTACCATTGCCATCGTGGAAGGTACCTACAACCCAACTTCATTGGAAACTCATTTATAGTAAGTCTTCTTATTTATTAATTTATTTTTGTTTTGGCATTGACTAATTATAGTTGCTTTATTTGTGATTGGAGGTAATGATATCAATAAGTGAATGGAAAACTTGATCAATTAATCTTTTATATTGATGGATGTATGTGGGATTGGAATGATCTATATGGGAATCGTCTCTCTAGATTAAAATAAAGTAGAAGAATATGTTTGAGAAAACACATATACTTAAGAATAAACAAGAGGTGCAAGTATGGGGGTTGTCATAGATCTAAGAGGGGAAATCTACACTCAATCATTAGGTGTATAATATGTAAAGCCTAATTACATTCTCAAGGTGGCCTCCAGGCCAAAGCAAGAGTTGTCTAACTAAAATTTGTAAAATGCCATTTGGTGGTAAGCAAGAGTTGTAATATATAGATTTATAAACCGGATGTACTTGAACAATGATAAACCAGATAAAAGAAAGAAAATAGGGATATAGATAGTTACTAGTTGAGAGGAAACCGTGAATGCATTAATCTCTATTATTTTCTTCTAGGACCTCTTGAGAGATTGTTGTAGGTGAATACTTAATAAGAGTAGGAAGAAGCACTAAGTAGACCAAATTTAGGGACTCCAAAGACTAAGGAATACCTTGTTGGTTGAATTCATTGTCTTGATTCTCTAAGTGACTTGATTTTGCAATTATGAACTCTTAAGTATAAGCTCCTCCAAACTTCAAAACATTTTAAAGCTTTAAAGGTATGATGAACAAACACTTATACTGGGGAGTTTGAATCAATATAAGATAATATTTTTACTTATTTAAAAACTTAATAACTACAATAACAACAATCTCACAAGATTTAACAATTATAAAACACAATATTTATGTGGAAACCCTTTCGGAAGAAAACCACAGAGAAAATATTTTTTAGATGTACTTTCCAAATCCAGACACAAAATAATAATAGTATTTACAAAGAATTGTAGGTACCAAGCCACTAGAAACACCAATCCCCATTGCTAGCAATTTATAGGAACCAACCTACAGGAGACACCAATCCCCACTTCTAAGTACCAACTTAGCAAGAGACACTGATGTCTTCTCTTATAAAGCACCAACCTCCTAATGAACTTCAATGGATATAACCAAATAGCTCTCCTTCACAAAAATATGCCTTTAATGATATTTTATCTCTCCTACAAAATTTTCTTGAGTTCTAATAATCTACCTTTCTTATTCCTCTTAAACTTGAAAATTTGATCTTAATGATTTCTCATTCATTCACTTGCAGAAATATGCCTTTATCTATTTTTCACACTTCCTTCTTCTTCACCAATTAGCTATTTCTCCACTCTTACACACTTCAACTATGTGTCCTTTTATATCATTTTCATCTCTTAAAAAGATGTAATTTCTTCCCAAGGGGCAGCCTAAAAACATTCTATTTGGATGCAAGACATGAGTCAGCCATATCAAACTGATATTTGAATTTATAAATTTTTCTTTGACTTTTGCAGACTTGCACTATTTTCACCTTGTTATGTTGCTTTCCATGACTTCCATGGACCCTTCTTGACTTCCTCCTTGTTACACGGCTTTCCTAGACATTCACAGCTCCTTTTTGTCTTCCACCTTGTTATGTGGCTTTTGTAGACCTTTGTGACCCTTCTTTGACCAAATCCTTTGTTACGTAGATATTTAGACTTGTTGCCACCCGTAGAACACTATGGATCAATTCCTTTGTTCCAGGGCACACATACTTTGTTCCATAAACCCGCAGGACACTAAAAATGGCCCCCCTTTATTGCACGACATTGACTTGTCTTCAAACCCATGAAACACTACAAAACGACTGAATTTGTTGCGTAACTTTGAAAACCCGGGAAACACTACAAAATGACTTCCTTTGTTGTGAGGATTTGAAAACCCGTGAAACACTACAAATTGACTTCCATTGTTGCGTAACTTTGAAAACCCGTGAAACACTACAAAATGACTTCCTTTGTTGTACGGCATGCACAGTTTCAAACAATGACATCAATGACTCATTCCTTAGACATCAATGTCAAGTATTTCCAATATTTGGAACATGTAAGCTAACTTCTTTGACATCATCATTCCTTTGACATCAATGATAATATCTCTAACAAGGTAGAATTGCTAGTGAAGCAAAGTATTTTGTTTGCATATGGTATTGAGAAATGGAAAATGGGGATCATATATAAACGAACTTACATTCTAGTGTCTAATTGATTTGTTGATATCATCACGTCGGTTGAAACAAGGCTTTTGTAAAATATCATTTGCGACGCCAATGATGTTGGTTAGGAAAATTGTAGGAATGTATATAAAGAGAAAGGAAAAAAAGGCTATTAGGAGAAAAACATAATATAGCAAAGTCAAAGTAAATGGTTGTACTAAAGTAATAATGAGAGGTTGAACATAATGAAATAGACATACCTCAACACATATTTATGTGAAATTGAATGCAAAATATTCTATTGTTGACATTAGAGATACAATACGAGTCTAAAAAATATAAACAATGTAAATAGCCTCAAAGGGAGAGTGCTTGGTCAGGTTTGATGGCCTATAAAGGGACACTAAAATAAATCCATTAGCCCAAAAAGGTGATAAAAGGGTTCTAGATTGGGTTTGGAAGACCTATAGAGATGCAAAGTGCATAAACTTGAAATAAATTGGTCTAGCGGACCTAAAAAGTGAATAATAAAGGTGGTAAAATGTTCTATGTCAAGTCTTGATAACCTACAGATAGAGGGTAAATTAGGTCTAGGAGACTTTAAATTATGGTATTGTTATTGTAAAATATACAAGATAAACGGAAGAAACTGCATTACATTAATTCAAAGCTTGTAAATATTTCATTCATTTAACATGATATCCTTTAATTCCTTATTGCAATGCTCTTAGGCTTTTAATAATTTTTCACGTGAGGTTACACGAGACTCGATCAATCACTAGGCCCAACTACTTATTACACCTGACTCTCATAAACACTTTATATTAACAATAATTTAAAGTAAATAATATTTATTTATTAAACTATACTAACAACATAACAACTAAACACTTTGGATCACACACATCCTATAAAACCCTGCTTGGTCCAAAGGGGTATAGAAGAGGATGATTTGGAGCTCATGACTGTGATGTCAATCAACAGTCTTTGTTGCACCTAAAACCCAACACACTATACATCATGGTACTGATCAACTTGTTCTATTTATTTCAGAAGACCACTACTCTTGCCAATTGTGGCATGAAGATGAAAACCCTACATGAATGATACACTTCACATGAGCATGTGCACTACATGAGTATACCCATCACCTCTAACCATTCCATACCATACTGCAATATAAGCACGATCATCGTCCGCTCAACTACGTTGGTCCATATAATGTCTCACACAAAAACCCATCCAATAATTCTCTTGTACTCTGTATGGTACATCTTCTTAAAGCCCAACAATTCCTAACAACCCTTTGCTCAACACTTTCAATGCTAGAAACTCCTGTGTCAACTTTTACAATCATCAACATTTGATGGAATTCCTATTGACAGTGCCTTCCCCCTATTATGTGAGAGGTGAGAAGTCCTTATAGCTTCAAAACCAATCATATCAACCGTGTCTATCCTCATCTAATCTCAATGAAAGAAAACCAAAACTGCAACATCGCACCACCAAAATGGAAAAAAACATATACTATTCCTACCAAAACTGCTATTCAAGCATTTAACCCAAATTCTGAGCAAATATTGGAGAAGGGGAATTATCCTCTACTCACTAAGGTGTGCTCCAACCTTATTTGGCCTTGTCAATCAGTCAGCTCGTCAAGGGCATGTAACCTATAAAGTGAAAACTTATCTACTTCAGTAGTACAAGTGGGTTGAAACAATGTCATAATCATGGTTTTGAAGTACATCAACTTTCTCCCAAAAGCAAGGTGTTGGTTTCCATAAAAAAATGTATTTGTAATGCATTACAATGCCTAGTTTCCACATTTTTAATATAAATTCATATGTGGAGATACTAGAACCATGATCTGATCATAACAATCACTTTAGAAAGTGAATTCCATGAAAAATGAGTGGTCATACGAGAATTTTGGCCATTACATGTAAAATTTATGCAAATTTGAAGTTTTGTTTCTTGTTTAGGTTAGGCAGAACCCCCTTCAATGCAAATACAACAAATTTTACTAGTTTAAGGAGATTAAAATTTCACAATTAGATATCTAGTATTCCTCCTTGTTTGTACTTGAAATTGAGATGGAATCTAGTTTTTTGAAAAAAAAAAAAAATAACGCAAATGTTAAGATGGAAACTAGCACAACAAGCATCACTTTTCCTAGTTTTTCAAATTAATTCAATTGTCTCCTTTTACACATAAGATTTTTGTTGGGACATTGAAGGTTTGAATGCGTAACATCTTTTCTACAAATGACCCCTTCTTCTAAAATAGCCAACCTATCTATAAGATGCTATGATAATATAGGAACATATTGTGTTAGAAGAACCAACCGGTTTTTTTTGTAAGCAAATTTAAAAGTATTATACATGAATTGAAATTGTTGTAGTAGTAGATATTTTTTCAGGCAGATAAAATCAAATTTGGGCCCACATACAATATTTCAGAAGTGAAGCGATCAAATAGGTTTTTGATTTAAGCACAAGGTGTTCTAAAAATTTAATAATAGAAGATTCAAACCATAATAAATAGATTCAACGACATCCAAATCTTTTGCAAATTTAAATACTGAAAACAATGCCTTGCAAAAGAATTAAACTAGAAATTCAATCAATCGCAATGTTTGCAATGCTTCCTGGCATATTTCAATGCCCATGTCTCAAGTTTTAATAGTAAAAAAATCTTTCACACTAGTAGATGCCTCACTATGTATTTTAAAGCCTTCTTGAATAATTTCCAACACCTAGATAGAGTAGTGGATCATAACAAAGCATGCCCAACACAGAATAACGCTTCATGTCATACAATGGCACCAAAGGCATCTAAATGCAACACCAAACAATAATAGAATGTAATCTAAAAGTGAAATATGACACCCAATAAGAATGAGATGGGGCCGACAAGGAGAAATAAAACTAAAATATTGCTTCTTCTTCAAAATGAAATAATGTTAAGAAAGAAATTAAAAATCTTCTTAAATACATCACCAGAAACTCTTTTTCAAGTAACTCTCTTTAAGATTTCTTCCATCTATTCTCACGGATCAATGGCCACCATTAGCTATACTACCACTACAAGGGTAAAAATGTTCAAGATAAGTGGAAGAAACTACATTATATTAAATGAAAGCTTGCACAACCTTTCATTCACATAAATCAATCTCCAGTTCCTTAGTACAATGATCCCAACCTTTTTATAAGCTTTCATGGGAGGTTACATGAGACCCATCCACTGTGCCCAACAAGCTATTACACCTAGCTCCCGTAAACACTTTATATTAAGACTATTATAAAGTGAATAACAAATATTTATTAAATTATATTAAACATAACAACTAAACACTGTGGATCACACACATTGTCCTAACAAGTAAGGTGCATAGACAAGAAATAAACCACTCTTGTAGTCTTGAAAAATCACCAAAATGTAATGCTCATTCCCAATAATATCTAAGATGAATTTGAAAAAAGAGAAAAAGTAATGTTCTAAAGAGCACACTGAAAAACCAAATATGCAACTAATACTCGAGTAGGGATGGCTCAAACAGAACACATGGTTGATTTTCTAGGTGTTATCATCTTAAACTCTTGAACCCTAATGCCTATTGCAATTCTAGCATGTCTGAAATAGATGAAAAAATAATATATAAACAAGAGGGAAATGCTTGAATAATTTATTATATCATTGTTTAGATTAAAAATTTATTGTTAGTTGTCTTGGTATATTTTTACAAAACACAAATAAACTAGATATAGTTGTTGTGATGTTAAGATCACAATGTTCCCTTCTTGTTGTTTGTTTGAGGTAGATGTTTGAATCACATGGTCTCTATTGGAATCCATGTTTCATGATCGGTCCACTTATGTGACATAAAATGTTGGTCTTCAAAAATTTTGCACAGTATTCCCCAAATATATCTTTACAATGTCAAGTTGTGGAAATCTCATAAAATCAATCACATGGTCTTTATTGGGATCCATGTTGCATTAAATGATTTTCAATCTTGATGCATCGTGATTAATGACATTTCTTGATAATATACACACCTTTTGTTCTTCAACAGGTATGAAAAAACCCTGTGGTAGGATCATGCCCATCTGTTGAAGTTTTCAACCAAACTGTGCAACCATAACGAAGACCATTGTGCTAGTCCTTATCTTGGTCATGAGTGTAAATGTCCACTCATAGTTAATGCCTTATTTCTATGTTGCACTCCTTTCCTACAAGTCTTGTCTTATACTTTTCAATGTTTCCATCTTATTATACATGCTCTTAAAGATCCATTTAGAACCTATAGGATTCTTCCCTATTGGAAGATCAAAAAGTTGCCATATTTTTTTTATCATTAGTTCCTGCTACTCAACATCTATGAATTCTTTCCAGGGTTTTTAGTCTTGAGCTTTACGAACCATCAAGGGCTCTAAATATTTTGCAACCTTTCTCATAAAGGCTAATCTCACCTCCTCGTGAACCATGCTATGAGTCCTCGATCTTGAATTAGAATTGTTTGGAACTCCATCCAATTTTGCATGCCAAATGGTAGTGGTACCCAGTTGGATATTCATTATGTAGTACTTGTGGATGGTGGATATGTAGGACCTAGTTGGTTGTTACCATCATCCTCATCATTACAACCATCATCATCAAAAGTGTTTACACTATCGGATGTTGGATCATTGATGGTGTACATGGTGGATTGAAATCTCTTCTCGAAAAATACATGGTTGATGTATAGTTTTGTGGTTTTAATATCAATGAGTTGGTATGTTGTGCACTCCTCACTATATTTAAGAAGTATATATTCTAATGAATTTTAATCCAACTTTTTGCTCTTTTTATTTGGATCATGCATATGGGTTTTGTAGCCAAAAATATGATGATGTGAAATTTAATGTTTATACATTGACCATGCCTCTTATGGAGTGATATTTTCGAAAGCTTTGGTGGGTGCACGATTCAATATGTTAACCGTTGTACAAAGAAATTCTGCCCAATAAGATCAATTCATGCTCAAGTCTTGGATCATAATACACACCATTTCCACAATGGTATGATTATGTCTTTTTGTAACACCATGTTTCCATGACATTTAGGGTGCAATAAAATGTTGGTGAATGGTTTGTTTATGTTGAAATGCATAAATTAATGTTGTTAGATGTGTTTTTCAAGCTGCAAGGCATAACCAACATTTTTTTCAAGCTGTAAGGCATAACTAACAATTCACACAATGCTTCATGTGTCTCGAAAGTTGTCTACCAAATATCTTCAATAGGAATTAAAACCTAGTGGTAGTTTGAATTTAAAGTAGATCTTTGTGAGGCATTAAGTACCTCAAAGGTGGTCTAGAAGGTTGTTAATATGTGATGGTTGGTACTTATTCTTCCCTATTGTTATGTTGAGTGCATGCTAGTCTATATAAATGTGCCAAAGTACAATCTTTCTTGGGAGCAAGGATACTCAGACTCTTGCATGGTGAAGAGATAGGTCTGATCTTGTTGTAATCTAGGAATTCTTGTATTTGGCATCAAACTTCATCATTCTCCAAAAACTAATATACGATGAAAAGGGATATTTTTCAGAGGGAAGTTGAGAACCAAATCGATGTGGTGCTTCACTACATAATATGTTGGAAAATATTTTTGGTATGTGAAGACTTAAATTTGTTGCTTGAATAAGTTGTTAAAGTGCTGACATGATGTTAATTGTGCAATGCGCACTGCCAATGCTTTGTTGTTATACCATGAAGGTGTCTCACAATGAACCATGAGTAAGTAAACTATTGTCTACAAGATGATTTGGCATCAATATTTTTTGTGCATCAAAGTGAATTTGATCATTAGGGATAAGTAGGTTGTAAAGACCTTATATTTTTTGAATAGATTTTTCTAACCATCTTAAGATTTACCTATCATTTTTTGAGTTACATTATAACCTAAAATTCCATACATATCCATGGAAAGATTTCTAGGTAAATATTTCCTTTTATTTTATTTTTTTCATACCTATAATCATTTGAAGCACTAAAAGTATAACTGTAATTTTCCTTATCTTGACATATTAATCATTCTATTTGCTAACCGGTCACGATCATAAATAATACATGCACAAAAATTCCATAGAATTACACCTAAACCATTCCCCACTTTATTAATATATAGCAATTTATGTCCACTAAGGACTATTACAAGAATACTTTGCCAAGGTAAGTACATTTTTTCTAAAAGTGCATTTATAAATGGGATCCACAGATCCATATGTAGAAACATTCATTCAACTCATGAACTTCCACAAGCCGGAGTGAATGATCCAATCATCAATTTTTAACCTGTCACACTACATGTTTGGGAGGTGTCACTTCAAAAACTGAAAAGAGTTATTCTGTTTACTAAACTAAGTTTTGACTCAAAATTAAGATTAGTCTATGAAACTAAAATCATCCACTCTGTAGTAGTAATGTTTATGCGATAGTTAGGGAGATTGAATCCTCCAGCAATCCCATAGTTGGCGAAGGAAGAGACATGGGAAATATATGTGTAGTTCCCCCAAAGGTACACTCCACATATGTTTCTCCCACCTCTTCAATCATGAACTGTGTGATTGATGGAGGACATCAGTTTCTAAATGGTGTTGGATCCGTTGCTAATGCACAAAAAAAACAATAGTCTAGTGAAATAATTTAACCACTAAGAAACAAGGAAATTAAATTTGTTTTGCATCCAACACCATTGTTTCAGCTTAATTCTCATAACATAAAAGTCAACCATATATTTTTAATATGAAAATTGGCTAAGTATAGAATTATGGAAATTTTTTTCCATAGTTTCCCCTTGTATTTTTTAATTTTTAAAATTATCCAATTGTCCAATTAAACCAAATAAATTCAAGAATGAGATAAATAATTAAAAATAAAAGGTATGGATCAAGTGATCCAACCCTCCGAGCTAGAAAATCTCGAGATATGAAAAGAAAAATGAAATCTATATAATGAAAGGAAATTTATGTAACCAGCTGATCATATCAACATAATTTTACCTTTGTAGCATTCTTATTTCATTATTATTAATTCCTACAAGAGCATTACAAGCTTGACTAGATTAAACTTGGATTTCATTTTCTATCACTTCACATTCAACAACAAGTTGAGTTACATTTAAACATTTAGAACCAGAGTAAAAATATATAACCTAACTCCTTTCCAAAATTTCAAGCATCAGTAGTTCAAAAATCAAGGAAACAACATTCCGTTGAAGCACAATGTTTCAACTCCAAGTAAAAGAGAAACACTCCACAAAAATAACAATCACAAGGCAGCCAAGGACATTCCATTTATTTAGTCAAGCAATATTCACATTCGCAAGTTCACTTTCCATCTTTTTTGAAATAACTATAAGGAAAGACAAAGAGAATACATATTATTCACCTAAAATTTTTGGTAGCGGTTCTCTATATAAAAAGAATCATAGGTACGGCTATAAAATTTTGGGAACATATCCACAACAAAGAAACCCCTAAAATAATTTTAGGATACTTTCCATCCTACCAGCCATGTCAATTTAAACACAGATTTTTTTGTAAATGAAAAATACAGAAACTCAATCAAATAATTTTTTTAAAACCGTAGCTATAGTTTTTAACATACTTCTTAAAAAATAGAGCATAGCCATTCTCGTTCAGCTGGAAACCAAATTTCAAGAGAAGTTGTACATTTTTTCATAGAGGGTTACATTTCACTCAAAAATTTGAAGCCATATCACATACCCATATCAATTTTTCCTTGCATTTCATGCCAGAACACAACAAATCATAAAAATTGATTTGCTAAAGAAGCACACAACACATTCCAACAAACACTATTTTTTTTGCTAAAATTTCAAAGAGTAAAATCTCTCAAATTGATTTTCACTTCCAACAATAATACCCAACACATCCACAAAATTCTTTTCTTGCCAACAAGTAATGGAAGGTCAAGCAAATCGATTTGACATAGCCATATCAAAATACCCACTACTTACAACAATTATTGCAGCAAACTAAACTCAGACAAGGAACCAGATTCACAAAATTTTCTTCACATTGCAACCATAAATGAAAAATAGAACAAGAATGAGTGACTCATCTTAATTAAAAATTAGAACTTAGTGGAGCAAGGAGAAAAACCCTTTCTTGCAAATATTCCTTTGCTTCTGCTGCTCCAACCTAGCTAGAGTCGATTTCTCAAAGCCCTCTCCAAATTTTCCAAAAAAACCCTTCAAAATTTTTCATCCCCGCAATAAATAAATAAAATATTTCTAAGGTAAATCGACTTCATTACATGCCGAACATTTTGACAGAGTTCCTCCATGAGGAGTTAACCACAAGTGTAAAATGAATTCTAAACAACTAACTAAGACTCTTCTCCTCTTTACTCTCACAAATCCCAAAAAACCTTAGTGCCCATTCACCTCTCATTGCTAAGTGGATGGCTTTAGAAGCCTTCAACCAACATGGGAAGGGGTAAACCCCATAGTCAACAAAATAAATAATAAAGAATTTATTCTTTCCCTCCAATACACGTGAATGTCCATGTTTGGACTTAACAAGAACTTTACAAAGTTCCATCATTGCCATTTGATGGCATTTTATATATATGTATTTTTATAAATTAACTTTCAACTAAAAGAATCATGACCTTAACAATGTTTCCATCATGGTGTTTAATCACCATAATTATTTTTGAAAATACATCTGAGTCAATTCAACAATGATCTATACCATGTGGTTAAGACATTATGCCTCCGATTATTAACAGTAATTTTAAAAGTGGGTCCTCAAAATAATGTTTTGTAACCATTCAACCAGACTAACTGGCCTTCTAGATTTTCCAAATCATGACATCACTTTAACAATTTACGCAGTCGCAACGTAACCAAACCAACAACCCAATTCGGAAATCATTCAATAAGGTTCCCTGATAAGACATAATGCGTTAAATAATAACAATTGGCAGTATTTAGTTGTCCAAGTACTTAATTTATAATTAAGTACTTAGATAACTAAGTACCGTCGGTCGTGTTATCAATCGAGTAAACATCCCTTTTTTTAATTAATGAATTAAATAAATTACCGTGAAGAAAAGATTAAAATAGTGGGATGTTACATTCCTCCCAGCTAAAATGATTCATCGTCCCTGATGAATTAAGTACCAAAAAAGGTAAACAACTGAAACTTTTACCAAATAGACCATAAATTAGTATCCCAAATTTCATAATCAAGTTTTTTAAAAGTATTAGTATGGCTGAAACAACCTTATCAACTGAAAATCACAAATTTTTACCAGCCTCCACGCTGATAAATCAGATTTATTCAACACTCAAAACAATAAAAAACTAATATTTCTGCAATTAAATAGTTTCATCACAAATTTCTAAACAAATAAATGTGGAAAAGTAGTTTTAAATTCTTCCAGATTCTCCCAAGTTGCGTTGTCCTCAGAATATTGGTCCCATTGGACCTTGCATTGACCAATTTCTCTATTTCTTAGCAGCAACTTACATGTTTCCAACACTCTAATGGGCTCCACGGTGATGATTCCGGGTTCCAGAACCTGCAGTGAGTCCCAGTTAAGTACATGTGACAAATCTACTACATACTTTTTTAATAATGAAACATGGAAAACATCATGTAACTTTGACAGTGAAGGAGGAAATGCTAGTCATTATGCAACTGGACTGAAGACTTACAGAACTTTGAAGGGCCCGACATAATGTGGGGAAAGCTTAGTAGCCCTCCCAAACATTATTGAACTCTTTTTAGGCTTAACATGAAGAAAAAATTTGTCCCCTTTTTCAAATACTCTTTCTTTCCTATGCAGAACTGCATAACTCTTTTGATGATATGCTACTTCTTTCAAGTGTTCCCAGATTTTCCTAACTTGTTTTTCCATTTCCGTTAACATTTCTAGCCCAACCACTTCCCTATCCTCTATGTTGTCCCAACTTACAGGAGTATGACACTTTCTTCCGTATAAAGCTTCAAATGGTGCCATTTTCAACGAAGAGTGGTATGAGTTATTGTATGCAAACTCAACTAAAGGCAGGTATTCTTCCCACATGTACTGTTGATCCATGCAGTACATGCACAACATGTCTTTTAACACTTGGTTCACATGCTTAGTTTGACCATCCGTTTTTAGATGATAAGCTGGACTAAAATTTAATTTAGTACCCAAACCTGAATTTAATGTTTTCTAGAATTGAGATATCATCCTTGGATCTTGGTCAGAAATTATTATTTTTGGAACACCGTGCAATCGAAAGATCTCATGCACAAACCTTTTAGCAAGCACCGGGGAATCATCAGTAAGGTTCACAGGTATAAAGTGAGCTACCTTGGTTAACTTGTCCACTACAACCAAAATCATATCATGATGGTTTTTGGTCATGGGAAGCCCTTGGATGAAGTCCATACTAATGACTTTCCATTTGTGGTGTAGAATACTATGCAGATATAACAGACCAACAGGGTGTGCATGCTCCGCCTTAACCCTTTGACATTCTAAACAACTAGAAACATAATATGTGATGCTCTTTTTCATTCCTTTCCAGAAATATTGTTGTTTTACATCTACTGCCATTTTGGTTATTCCAGGATGACCAGAGTATGGTGCATCATGGAATTCCTGCAACACTTTGGTTCTAAGCTCATTCCTTTCCAGAACATAAATTTTGTTTTCAAAACACAGAATTTTATCACTATCAAAACTAAAACCAACATATATTTTATCCTTTGGGTCAGCTTTTAGAGTTGCTTGTACTTGCAAATAGTATAAATATGTAGTTGAATCTTTCATGACTTCTTTAAATTTTGTGCACACAATTATAATAGCTGAAATGTACTTCCTACGGCTCAAGGCATCTGCTACCCAATTTTCCTTTCCTTTGATATAACTAATATCAAAGTCATATTGTGATAGAAACTCCAACCATCTACACTATCGTGCATTCAAATTGGGCTGTGTGAAGATATACTTCAGCCCCAAGTGGTCGGTTTTTAGCTCAAATGGTTTACCCATCAAATAGTGCCTCCAAACCTGCAATGAATGAACTATTGCAGCCAATTCCATATCATGAGGGGCATAATTATACTCATGAAATTTCATTTTTCTCCCCTCATATGCCACAACATTATCATCCTACAGCAAAAACCCTCCTAATCCTTCCCTAGATGCGTTTGTAATAACTGTAAAATTTCCGTTTGGATCAAGAATGGTTAGGACTAGAGCAGTTGTCAAACACTCCTTCAATTGATTAAATGCTTACTCGCATTTATCTTTCCACACAAACTTTTTTCCTTCTTCTGAAGTGACATTATTGGACCAGCCAATCTTGAAAATTCCTTCACGAATTTGTGGTAGTATCCCACCAAACCCATGAAGCTTCTTACCTCATGCACATCCTTTGGTGCTGGCCACTCTACAATGGCTCTTATCTTTGTAGGGTCCACAAAGATTCCATTCTCATTGATTACATGACCCAAATATTGTATCTATTTCTGATAAAAAACACACTTATCCAAATTTCCATAAAGCTTGTTCCATCTCAAAATTTCCAACACTGTTTCCAGATGTGTGTTGTGATCTTGTTCATTCTTGGAGTAGATGAGTATATCATCTAAGAACATGAGTACAAACTTTTCAAGATACTAATGAAAATATATTGTTCATGAGGTTCATAAATGTTGTCAGAGCATTAGTGAGTCTGAATGGAAGAACCATGAACTCATAATGCCCATAGCATGTGTTATAAACACTGTTTTGTGAATTTCCTCTTTGATTTGCAATTGGTGATATCCTGACCATAGGTCTATTTTAGAGAATACCACAACACCTCTCATCTGATCGAAGAGGTCATCAATCCACGGGAAATAATATTTGTTCTTAATTATTTCCTTGTTCAACATTCTATAGTCTATGCACAGTCGAAGGGTTCCATCCTTCTTCTTCATGAAGATCACTGGTGCACCCCATGGTGACACACTGGGTCTTATCAAACCCTTTATGATGAGCTCATGCATTTGAGCCTTTAGCTCAATTAGCTCTGTTGTTGTCATGTGATAAGGTGCTTTTGACATAGGTTCAGTGCTCAGGTTTGATGTCAATGGTGAAGTCAAACTCCCTTTTTAGAGGTAATCTAGGTAACTCCTCTGGAAATACATCACTAAAGTGCTGCAAAAGTGGTGAATCAACCAAGGGTGATTTAGTAGTTTCCTCTAAATCATCAATTTTAACAGCGAAGAGTGTGCAACCCTTTCTCTTCACCCTTTTCAGTTGCATGGCTGAAATCTACCTTACTGAAAACCCCCTTTTAACCCCTTGAATGGTGGTTGGTTTCAACTCATCATCAAGGCATTTTACATGTTTTTTTACGCAGTCCACAACATCTTGATGTTCGGACAACCAATTGACTCCAATTATTACATCATAGGACCCTAATGGAGCTACATAAAGGTTCACTTTAGTTGTGAAATTGGGTAATTCTAATGTTTCCATAGGAAAGCATTATTCTACCTTGTGCCTAACATTGTTTCCAAACTATATTGTCCATGTGTTTTCCATAAAACTAGTTTTTCTATGTAATTTTTCTACTAAAACTTTAGAAATGAAGCATTCAGTTGCTCTGGTATCAATTAAAAATTTTACAGAATGACCATACAACTTACCTGACACTTCCACCAGTGTGGCTTGCTTTTCAGCCTCATGATTACCTACAGCTGCATGAATTTTCTGATCAACGTTATTTTGTTGCTAGAAACTAGCTCCTTGTTTCTTTTGTGGGCACCAATTTTCATAGTGCGGACCCCCACAATTGAATCGACCACCTACATGCCCTTTATTTTTAGTTTTATGTGTGTTATTTGTAGCCTTAAACTACCCTGAATTCTTGTTTACAACATGTTTATTTGTTGCATTTCTTTGGCCAAACCTGGGCTTGTTGCCCTCTCTTTTAACCCATGGTTTTTAACAAATCCAGCTGATGGAGTGTTGTTAAATTTCTTTTTGTTTTCCTCTCTATTAGCAGAGATAGATTTCAGTTTTTTTTCTTATCTGATAGCCTTCTCAAAGACTGCCTCCATAGTAGATGGACCGTGCACATCCACCTCTCCCCCTATGATTGGGTTGAGCCCCATAATGAACTTTCTAACCCTAAATTTTTTGTCTTTTTGATATTGGGGAACATACTTCAGCAACCTTGTAAACCACTCCCAATATTCAGTTACGTTGAGCTTCCCTTGAGTCAAGTTTTGGAACTCAATCATTTTCTGATCAAAGTATAGTTGGGGAAGCCAGCATTGACGGAAGTAAATTTTAAATTACTCCCAGGATATGGAAGTAGTGTCTAGTCCCAGCTCAACCTTCTTATTATCCCACCATGATGATGCTTCTCAGGAAAGATGAAAAGCTCCCCATACTATTTTAGTCTCCTTGGAGAAGTCTCTTATTTCAAAGTACTTCTCCATTTCACTCAGCCATGATTCAGCCCCATCTCCCAAGGTTGTTCCATCAAACTTTGGCAGAGTAATCCTCTTAATATCATGGGACAATTCTTCTACCATCCATGCCTTTTTTCACATTGTTCATCCACATCATGGTGTTCTTCTTGAGGTTCTTCCTCCATAACCAGATCCTCTTCAAGAGGTTCTTGTTCACCAACAACTTGTTGTTCTAAAACAACCATGTGGTCCTGGGTGTCTCAGAGGAGCTCAAGAATTTCTTGTAACTGCTCAACAGGTGGAGGGCCTTCAACATTTCTTGAGGCTTCCCCTGCAACATTTCCTTTTCCTTTACGGGCCATCTGTCCCTGATAAAGGTAAAATAAGTTTATGTTAGCGAAGCAGACCAATAAGGTCCAAGAGCTGAAACCTACAAACTCTGATACCAAATGTAACAACCTTGAAAATTAAACCCAATTTAGTACAATTGTTTTTACAACATATAGACATTCATCTGCATTACAAATCAGGTTACTAGCTTCAGCTAGTTAATGCAACAAGTCAGTTTCTATTAACAATGAGAAGACATTCCTTTGCATAATTTATTTTGGAAACTACTTAAACTAGTTTATGTAGCATGTCTTAACAATTTGATCCATCCTATAACATAGTGATAAACCTTGTGTAGCTGTAAGAGTTACATATCCCTGATCTCCACGATCACCCTTAACATTCAGTTGAATGTTCATATTTAGCTTCATTGGTTTTACTACACTGCAGTAGTGAGATCTTGTGACTGATCCTCTAGTGTCTACCTAGAGTTCACTTAGTAACTCCATCATGTATCCTACACTTCAGGATTGAGGAATCATGGTGATTAGACAATGTACCCAGCAAGTACATTACTTTGGCCAAATTTTTATAGTTGTACTATGTACACTTAGATTGAACGAGTGCACAACTCACCTAAACTTGTCTTCCCATCACCTCACTAACGTCTCATCACAGTTATCTAGATTTTATAAGCTTAAGTAGATGAACCTATTATGACTCAATTAATTCCTAACAAGTTCATTTACACAAGCCTGAGGAACCCCCAATGCCCACTATTGGATACCTATGGGTGGCCTATCCACTGCTTAATATGTTTCCATATTAGGTAGCCGATGGGCTACTCGTAGGAAGCCTACATCGTGCATTGGTACACAAGTTCCTGCTAGGTTCTTATTCATTCATGTGTAGTTCCTTATTATTCAGATACTAGTATAGGCATTAAGTTACCTTGGTTTAGAGGTTAGGGGCACGAAGTTTTCTTTTTACCCCACAGCCCCCTAAATGCATTTTAGACATTTTTGTTATGAAGGAGTTTTGAAACCCTTTAAATTTTCCCTTTAGGTCCAACAAAACTTAATTAATCGCAGAAATTTTAACTTGTTTTTACCCTCTAGTCAAGGGATTATTAACATATTTAGGACTGCACATTCATATTTATATATTCAAAGTTAGGTAGTGCCGCTTATGGTATACCTCTTGCATCATGAGGTAAATTAATCTCTTGATTATGATCTTTTTTCTTAGGAGTAGTAAATTACCTTAAAATATTAAGTTCACCATTCTTTACTTTAGAGCTCTTTCATTTAAAAATTGAACTAGACTTTCAACTATAATGTTCAAGATGTGTGCCCCTTAATCATTATTCCCAAAAATCAATCAAGGAATATTTACATCTTAGCATGGTTAACATTAGTAATGATCTTATCCTTTCTTAAGTATAGAAAAGATTAATATCACTTCTTGTATGAGGCTAATTCCCTATCTTGGTTAGACCTCCATACCCATAGCTTATATTATAGTCCTAATGAATTTGAAGATATGGAATGCTCTATTTTATTTTATTCCTTGATTACATTACTTTCAAGTTTACTTCTCATATTGAGATTAAGGAAAGACCAAGACATTTCTCATATTCAACATTCTTACTTAAGAGATAAGACTAATAATTTTGCAAGTTAGACCATTTAAAAACAACCTTTATACTCATTTATGGACCATACATTATGTCTATAATTATCTTGATAAGGAAGTGGTTTTGTACAATTTCTTATAACATATCTTAGTAACCTAGCCCAACAAAATTTATTCATGATGAAGTAGGTTGTAAATACCTTAGATTCTTTGAAGAGATTCGTCTAATCATCTCAAGATTTACCCATCAATTTTTGAGTTACATTATAACCTGAAATTCCATACATATCCATGGAAAGCTTTCTAGGTAAATAATTCTTTTTTTTTCATACCTATAATCATTTGAAGCACTAAAAGTATAACTGTAAGTTTCCTTATCTTGACATAGTAATCATTATGTTTGCTAACCGCTCACGATCATAAATAATACATCCACAAAACTGCCATAGAATTATACATAAACCATTCCCCACTTTATTAATATATAACAGTTTACATCCACTAAGGACTATTACAAGAATAATTTTCCAAGGAAATTACATTTATTCTGAAAGTACATTTACAAATGGGATCCAAGATCCGTGTTAAAAAACATTCATTCAACGCAAACTTCCACAAGTTGGAGTGAATGATCCAATCATCCATTTTTAACCTGCGACACTGTATGTTTGGGAGGTGTCAGTTCAAAGAACTGGAAAGAGTTATTCTACTTACTAAACTAAGTTTTGACTCATAATTAAGATTAGTCTACGAAACTAAACTCATCCACTCTATAGTAGCAATGCTTTCATGACAGTTAGGGAGCTGGAATCCTCCAGCAATCCCATAGCTGGCAAAGGAAGAGACGTGAGAAATATATGTGCAGTGCCCTTGAAGGTACACTCCACATATGTTTCTCCCACCTCTTCAATTGTGAACCATGTGATTAATGGAGGACACCAATTTCCAAACAATGTCGAATCTGTTGCTAATGCACAAACAAAAAAACAGTCCAGTCAAAGAATTTAACCACTAAGAAATAAGGAAATTAAATATTTTTTGCATCCAACATTGTTTCAGCTTAATTCTCATAACATAAAAGTCAACCATATTTTTTTATCCAAAATTTGGCTAAGTATAGAATTATGAATGTTTTTGCCAGAGTTTCCCCTTGTATTTTTCACTTTTTAAAATTATCCAGCTATCCAATTAAACCAAACAAATTCAAGAACGAGATAAACACTTAAAAATAAATGGTATGGATCAAGTGATCCAACCCTTCGAGCTAGAAAATCTTAGGATATGAAAATAAAAATGAAATCTATCTAATGAAAGGAAATTTACTTAACCAACTGATCCTATCAGCATAATTTTACCTTTGTAGCATTCTTATTTCATTATTATTTGTTCCTGCAAGAGCGTTATCAACTTGACTGACTTAAACATGAATTTCATTTTCTTTCACTTCACATTCAACAACAAGTTGAGTTACATTTAAACATTTAGAACTGGAGTAAAACAATCTAACCCAACTCCTTTCCAAATTTTCAAGCGTTAGTAGTTCAACAATCAAGGAAACAACATTCCGCTGAAGCACAATGTTTCAACTCCAAGTAAAAGAGAAACACTCAGCAAAAATAACAATCACAAGGCAGCCAAGGACATTCCATTTATTTAGTCAAGCAATATTCACATTCACAATTTTGTTTTCCATATTTTTGAAATAACTATAAGGAAAGACAAAGAGAATACATATTATTCATCCAAAATTTTTGGTAGCATTTCTCTATATAAAAAGAATCACAGGTACGGCTATAAAATTTTGGGAACAAATCCACAACAAGAAAACCCCTAAAAAAATTTCAGGATACTTTCCATCCTACCAGCCATGTCAATTTAAACATACAGATTTTTTTATGTAAATGAAAAATATGGCAACTCAATCACATAATTTTTTAAAACCCTAGTTGTAGTTTTTAACATACTTCTTAAAAAATAGAGTATGCCCCTTTTTGTTCAGCTGGAAACCAATTTTAAGAGTAGTTGTACATTTTTTTCATAGAGTGTTATGTTTCAATAAAAAATTTGAAGCCATATCACATACCCATAATGCCAGAACACAACAAATCACAAAAATCGTTTTGCTAAACAAGCACACAACACATTCCAGCAAACACTATATTTTTTTGGCTAAAATTTCAAAGAGAAAAATCCCCCAAATCGATTTGCACTTCCAACAATAATACCCAACACAACCACAAAATTATTTTCTTGCCAACAAGTAATGAAAGGTCAAGCAAATCAATTTGACATAGCCATATCAAAATACCCACTACTTAAAACAAATATTATAGCAAACTAAACTCAAACAAAACCATATTCACGAAATTTTTCTTCACATTGCAACCATAAACAAAAATAGAACAAGAATGAGTGACCCATCTTAATTAAAAATCATAACTTAGTGGAGAAAGGAGAAAAACCCTTGCCTACACATCTTCCTTTGCTTCTACTACTCCAACCTAGCTAGAGTCTATTTCTCAAAGCCCTCTCCAGATTTTCCAAAAAAACCCTCCAAAACTTTGCATTCCTGCGATAAATAAAATATTTCCAAGGCAAATCGACTTCATTACATGCCAAAAAATTTTGACAGAGTTCCTCCATGAGGAGTTAACTGCAAGTGTAAAATGAATGCTAAACAACCAACTAAGACTCTTCTCCTCTTTACTCTCACAAATCCCGAAAAACCCTAGTGCCCATTCACCTCCCATTGCTAAGTGGACTGCTCTAGAATCCTTCAGCCAACGTGGGAGGGGCTAAATCCCATAGCCACCAAAAGAAATAATAAAACAATTATTCTTACCCTCCAATACACGTGAATGTCCATGTTTGGACTTAACAAGAACTTTACAAAGTTCCATCATTTTCATCTAAATTGAATTTCTACTAAAAGAATCACGACCTTAACAATGTTTCCATCATGGCTTTTAATCACCATCATTATTTTTGAAAATACATCTGATTCAATTCAACAACGATCTATACCATGCGGTTAAGACATTATGCTTCTGATTATTAACAATAATTTTAAAAGTAGGTCCTCAAAATAATGTCTTCTAACCATTCAACCAGACTAACTGGCCTTCTAGATTTGTCAATTCATGACATCACTTTATCAATTTTATGCAGTCGCAACGTAACCAAACTAGCAACCCAATTCAAAACCAGCCACGAAGGTTCCATGATAAGACATAATGTGTTAAATAATAGAAACCAGTGGTATTTAACTATCCAAGTACTTAAATTATAATTATGTACGTAGATAACTAAGTGTCCTTGGTCATGTTATCAATCGAGTAAACATCTCTTTTTTAATGAATTAAATAAATTGCCACGAACAAAATATTAAAATAGCATGATGTTACACTTTGTAGACATGACTAGTCTCATTAACATCGTTAGATAAAAAAAAACCATTACAGTTGGTCAATCACAACACAAAAACACATTACATGTCTTTATAAATTACAATCCAAGACCCCATTCAGTTGACATAAGCCTTACAAACTCATATAAGCTAAATACTTCTCAGTTAGGCCTAAAACAAGACATCTCCTTCAACAATCACAAAATTGACTTTCAAGGCATAAGAAAGAACCACCAAGACTTCACAATATCTAAAAACATCTACTAAAACCTCTCAACATCATCTCCATTTATAAAAAACTCTACAACATCCATCTTCACCATGATGCACTCCATAAGACAAACAACTCCTATTAGGTTTTAAGCACATAATTTACACTCCTCAAAAGTGAACAAGCTATCACTTCAAAACATGTTGTGAAGACTTCTAAATCACATTAACAGATTCTACAAAGACCCAACTAATTCACCAACATCATACAACATCACCAAACAAGGCATAACACTCCCTTACACTTGCATCTTTGAAATTTCTCAAATTAGCATATAGGACTCAAGAACCAATCTTAAGCAAATCAGATTCAAATACCTCCAATGAAACTTCCATACACTTCCATCATGTGGAACACTTCAAGGGAAACTTGATACACCTCATCAAACACACATAACTAGATGTCATATCAATAAATTCACCATTTCATACTCGTTCAAAGTTAGCTTCTTGAAAACCCTAATAGATTTGATTAGGCCATTAGGGATTAACATGAAAAACACCTCACCTGATCAAACCAAGACCATATAACTCTATTATAACATACAAAACATCAAAACTCAACTTATACCTCCATGACTAGTTTTGTATCTTTAGTCCTTAAGCAGTAGACAATATTGGAGGAATGATTTCACCAAAACCTTACACCAAAGCTGTACCAAAATTTTCATTGACACTTAGCACATATCCCAAGCTATAGGAAACAATTGGTTCCACTCCATGAAACATGTAACTCATCTTTATACCTGCAAATATCCACAAAATAAGGGTTTTTCTATACCTTACAAACACATCCAAAACCTACAAGTATCACCAAAAGTAGCTATGAAGAGTGTTATACATCCCACAACCATCATATTATCTTTTCTAAGCCATTTTGTGACCATACACTTCATATTTTGTCTATCGCTCTAGAACTAGGGTTTAGCAAGGGTTTTGACCTACTTAACTTCTTAGCAATCATTCATAAATGATAGGGCATAATTTAACCTCATTCTAATTGCAACATACTCTCGACTCCATGTCTCAAAAATGATGAATGCCTTAGGTCCCCATGTAAATATTTCATGTGCAAGTGAACACTCAAAACTTGACCTTTGAGCTGGAAATGAGTATTTTGTGAGCTCAATAAAGCCAAAAACAACTTTTCATGCATTATCTTCATCCTCCTGACTTAAAACATGGAACACACCTATATACTAACCTCCTCCATGAATGAAAATTCTCATCCATTCTTTTTCACTTCTACAACTCTCCATACACCATGGTTTTCCCATGATTTCTTTCCTTGTCTCCATTGTTCTTACTTCAAAGTACCTTGAACCTACTTTATGAACCTGAAACATGGCCTTGTAGACCTTCCACACTTATTATACAATTCCACAACACATCTCACATGCTCATACAATTTTTCTCTACCTCGTACCTCAAGCTACCATACCAAATTTATTGAACTATGTCTATGAATAGACCTAGAATGGCTTGTATCATCACATGTTTAACATAAACTGATCAATTCTTCATGTTGTGGACACACACACACACACACAAATCTATTTACATATCTCTATGACCATGTTAGACACAACAACCTTTGATAAACCTTTTAAGCTCACACACAAGTCCATACTAGCTTGAACCATGCACCAAACCATGCATACATTCCTAGACACCATGAAACTTCACCAAATCAACACTCACCAATGTAATTCATCATAATACACACCTCGTTTGTCATCAATGAATCAATGAAAACATCATGTTGACTCTTCTATGCACCTTGACACACTTTGACATCAATTCCACTTGACATCAATGACAACAATAAAGACACATTGTCCAACAATCTCCCCCTTTTTCATTAATGATAACCATCTTCAGAAACATTGATGGAAACAAAACACACAAGTACCTTCAGGACACTCATTTCCTATTTTTGAGTACACTCCCCCCTTTGAAATCTATGACAATGGATACTATAACAACTTGACAACACCAAAAATGCATAAACTCATAATTACTTGCTAGCCCCCCCTTGGTTTTCACTTACTCTTCTTGACTTCATTTGCTATAGATGATCCATTGACCTGAATCCTTAAGAATCGTGCTCTTTTTTTTCTTCACCTTGGTTTTTCTTAGCATACATAACTGAAACCATCTCCCCTATGATGATTCATCCTCTTTTGTCTTTTCATCAATTGTGGACCTGAATCCCTCTTAGATCATGCTCTATGACTTTATTTGAGACCTTACGTTGGTTTTCATCAACCTCATACCACATTTTCCTATTCACTGACACACCTCTTGCTTCTTCACAAATTTACCAGTATTTAACACTCTTCATATAGTCCTTGAAATGACGAGTCATAAATCATACATACCTTCATGAAAACACAACCCTCTGACTTGGACATTCTCTTCTTTCTCTAACTCACTATACATACTACCAGCCTTCTCACTGCTATATTAAGACTGCGAAACGCATTCCATGACTTTTAATGCTGAAAAACATTACAATACATAGCTTTTTTCTTAAGGCTTTAGAACTCTTTGACACATTCTTGAGAACCTAATTCTCAATCTTTCAACCTTATGACTTCATATCCTACTCTTGAAACTTCACACAATGCACCTTGTTATATTCTCTTTAACTATGTCTTCATGCTTCTTCAACGTTATCACCTGATGCCCTTCCTCCTAAACTTTTGTATGCCTTCTTGAGCCTTAAATGATCTTCAAAGAGATATTTTAGGTCTCTAATCACACCTTACTATCTTGTTTCGTTGGTCATGCCTAGAATTCTGCTTTATTAGGACTAAAGATCAACATTTTTGACAGCTTCATGACCCAACTCAGCTTCACAAACCTTCAAATCATCATTTCTACCCTTGAACTAATGCACATCTTCATGAGCAACTTCAAAAACAATGACAAAGTAGATAAATCAATAAATGCATACCTTTACATAGATCTCCATAAGCTCAATACATCTTCTATGACATCTCATTGCTCCCTCTGAACAAATATAGACCACTTTTGGTCTTTATTCTTGCTTTACTTTGGTGGAAATTTAAATCTTGATCACAGTTAGTCCATCACATAGCATCCTTTTGATATCTCTGATTACCAATTTTGCACAAGGTCATATTGGTCTTATCAGACCAATCTTTTATCAATCTCAAACAACATAATATACATACCTTTGTATGAGCAACATTGAATTCCAACTCTTCTTATTCTCAACAGTTTAAGAGATATATATAGGTATAGGTCCTTCAATCCATCATTGACAAAACTTGTTCACAAGAATATTTTGATGTTCTATCTATTCACTTACTCAAAATGATACACCAACACAACTTTATGACATTAAATCATCTTCATACCCAGACTTTAAGAGCATTTATCCTAGTTTTGATTTTAACTTCACATGAAAGACCTTAATAAGGTCACCCAACATATTTATCATCTCAAACAACATAATATACATACCTTTGTATGATCAACATTGAATTCCAACTCTTGAAACTTAACTTCTCAACAGTCTAAATTCCTAAAATACCTCCAAACATCCTCTTGAAGCATGACAGAACCCTGAAAACACAATTATTATGCCATATTTTCTACTAACACTCCTCCATACATCTCCTTGTTTCAATACACATGTCTTCATGACAACAGAACATACACCAGATAACAAACCCATGGCTTCACAACTAGAACCTTGTCACACAACACTTCCCGACTCCTAATGAAATTTTTGATAACAAAACTTATTTACGGATATCAAATGACAACATTAAAAAAATAAACGTGTCATACTTGTTCAAGTAAACAAAATAGAATACATACCTTATCTCTACAATCACAATCTTATTATGCTTCAACAATTTTAAAGAATTTCCCTATAAAGCATAGAAGAGGCTCACCTTACAACATTATGTATTTAGCAATGCCAAACACCCATCTCCTTATGGGCTTCATTCATTCAACTCACAGCCAAAATCATAAAAATGTCTTTCAGGTGCAGTCAACATCTGGCAGATGAACGTTTTACGTGACCAAATCATCTTCCATGGCCCGAATATAATGTGCATACAATTCGTTGATGTCTTGTTTAGATAGACACTAGAAAAATCTATATTCTAAAATACTAATTCTCCTGTATAAAATTCCTCTCATTCACAGGGCATTAAATAGCATTCTGCCCTTTAAAATAAATTACACTTCCATCAGAAATAAAATTCGTTCCTGATACCAAATATTGATTTGGATAAGACTGCAAGCATTTTACAAAACAATTACAAATGATATTCAATACACACAAAAAAATATTCTTTTTCAGCATATCCAGCATTTTTACAAGAACCCATATAAATAGGAATATAGCTCTCCTATGATTTAGGAGGTAGCTATAACAAAAATCTAACCTACGTGAGTGGTTTAAAACTCATTCACCCCGTATTTGTTATACGTTGTTTTATATAACAACTATAAAACAAAATACTAACATATTTACAAAACACAATATTACTTGTTAATAATTACTAACGTAATTATTATTTACCAATGGAGCAACTAATAGATTGATTTCCTAACATCTCCATCATCCACTTGGTAGTCTTCTTGTGTTGATAGAAGGAGTTTTTAAGGTTCTTCAAAAACAAACATGATTTTATGACCAGTAGGCTCATCATGAATAAAAAAAGTTGCTTTAGGTTCTTCCTTTTCTTTCTCAACATGGTTAGATATTACATGTGTCTTCCTCTCATATGTATTCTTCCTGGACATCTACAATATCTTGTAATATGCCCTACATTGTTACAATTGAAGCTAACAACAAGATTCTTATCTCTAGGGGCTTCATTTCTCTAATTTTGTCTAGATGCCTTCTGATAACAATATCTAGCAATACGACCCTTCTTGTAATAGTTATAATATATATAGTCTCTTGACTAATGTGAATGGTCATTTTTACCATTTCTCCATGGATAATCATTATTTATTGTCCTTCTACATTCCCTATCTCTATGACCAAAAAATTTGTATGAGTAATAATAACCATAAAAATTACTTGAGAACCTCATTACATTGGGTTGTCTTATGACACTCTTGTGAACCTTAATATCCTTCTTAAAGTCATCAGGTCCTTCACTTATGCCATCATGTTTTACCTCTTTCTTTGGATCTTCCTTGAATGCCAAACTAGATGTGTCAATAGAGGGTTTTTGACTATTCAAAAAATAATCAATATCATCAGTGCACTTCTCAAATATTTGGTACATCTTCAACTTACTTGAGGTTAGTTCTAGCTCTACTTTTAAGTTCTTCAACTCTATACTCATCTTGGCACAATCCTCCTCTCTATCTTTTCGACTTATTGCAGTTATCTCAAGATGATCTTTAAGTTCCTTTTTTATTTATTTATGCTCATATTCCTCCTTGCTTAGTCTTTTTTCTAGAAATTTGATCTGCAATTCATGCTCCTTAAGTGTTTCTTTCACTCTTTTATTCTTCTTATTTTAAAGCTTTATCTCTTCTAGGGAAGTTTCATATTCTATCTTGAAGTCAATTTCTTCTTCTTCATCTAAGTCATCCTCACCATCCTAGGTTTTTCCTTTTGAACTACTGCCATCTTCCATTGCCATGAGTAATGTTTCAAAATTGAGACCACCATCTTCACTCTGTGAGTCACTACCTATACTGCAATCATTTTTTTTATCTTCATAGCTTATCTTTGTGATTAGGGCTTTATGACACTCTTTCTTTATCTTTATAGGTTCAACCATATTTGGGATACTTTCAAAATATACTCCTACGTAATCTTCAACATTTTCATCTTCTCATTTAGAACAATATGCTTAAGGATCTATACTAAGGTCTTATTTTTCATCTTCATGAGTCCTTTTATCAGCTATACCAGTTGAAAACATAGTGATGGGATTGCAAACATCAAAGGCATACTACCATATATCAAGCCCCAAGGGTTTTAATCATGCTCTCATTCTAAGAAGAGGTGTAAATTCATCTTGAACTAGATTGCCTTCCATACACATGCTTCAATGATATCCTTCAAGTTTTTAGACTTGCTTCACAGGAACTTACTCTAATACTAGTTTTTAGAAGTACAATGACTACAAGGGGGGTGAATCAGTACTTTACAAACTTTTAATTTAGTTGACTTAAATTTCATACATTATTCAAATCATCCATACAACATTCATTAACTAATGTGAGCTAATTAATTATCTGTGAAAACTATCAAGTAACATATTAACCATCCACATGAGCATGAAATAAGAGAGAACACAAAAACACCATGTTTAATTTAGAAACCCTTAAGGGGAAGAAATCCCACTGAACCTATGTATATATTACTCAATACAAAGGAATCTCATGAATATTACATATCACAAGTGATTTTTTTACTGAGGCACCAACCCCACAAGGAGCACCAAACCCTAGCTTAGTAAGGCACCAATCCTATGAGGAACACCAACCCCTGATTTAGTAGAGAATTGTATGCACCCAAATTCACATGTGCTACATTGTCGAAAACAATTCAAAGGTCCCCAATGATGATTCATGTCTTTTCAAAAGGTGTTTGAGTCCCTTTATCTCTTTGAAATTCATATATGTATCTTACATTAACTTACTTAGCCTTTTCCTACATTTCCATGGCTTTGTGCATTGTTTTCCCTTAAGTTTTTGCATTGAGCTACACAACTGCCACCCTGCCTGAGCGGTGGTTCCGCGATCACTACCCTGTTTGGGAAGTGGTTGCGCAACTAGCGCCGTACTTGGGAGGTGGTTACGTAATTTCCACCCTATATAGACCAGCAGTTCCCTATGAATTGGCCGAGACTTCCTAGGCATGATTTAGACACATGTTAACTCACTCTAGTTCACCTGTAGCGCATGATTCTCATTCAATTTGGCTGATTTTAAGCTTGATTGATTTGTATAAACCTCCTCTTCCACTTCTAATTATTGATTGAGAGTTAAACTACCCCTCCATTTTGTGATGTGGTATCCCATTGCTACCAAATTGCTTAGACCATTTCCCAACCTATGTTCTATAAAACCAATGCTTCTTCTCAAGGAAATGGCTAGAGTGTACTTGTATTTTGAACTGCATTGTCAAAAAGTTTTTGAAATATTTCCTAGTAGACCTACATAACCGAGCTACTATTCTCTTTCGTTGTTCTTCATCTACCTGCATTAGAGCTACAAGACCACTTACAAGCCACCATTGCTCCAGCGCCTTATTTTCTTGCTAATTAGAACATTCCCAAATATTCTTAGACTCACATGTTAATCCATTGAATATTATCAAAATTTAATGCTAAGGGGACACAAGAGTAAACCTACAATTGGCTTTGCCTCAGCAGTGCAAATTCCAGGTTGGGGTTACATGTTGGATTTCCTTAGGTTCTTCAATTCTTTATTCTTGTCAATCTGTATGGCTACAATACCATTTGACATAGAGTATAAATATAATTTCCAAACTTCAATTTTTTTCAATAGATAGAAATCAAAGTATTGTAGCCTCTCCATTTAAGAATGCTCCAAGATGAATAGATGGCTATAGTGTATTTTACTATATGCTTCCCTTCTGTATCTCATGGAATGGGTGTAGGTGTAAAGGTAGGTATGTCTGGAGGAATGCTTCTACATAGCCCAATGGATAGAATCAATCTGCAGTATCATTTCATTGTATGTGGGACCTCCATTGAAATCCTTGAGTTATTTTTGGATCAAGGGGGGTTTTACAAAGGGTTAAGAAAAGCTTCAGGAGAATTTTTAGCTTGTCCTTCCTAGTGCCTCATGAGGAAAAATAGAGGATTCACATCCACAATTACATTTTGGAAAATCTTTTTTTAATTAGGATAGACGTAGCATATGATTTTGCACAAAGAAATAGTTACATCCGAATATTAGCATTTATTTAGGATTTTTTAAGTTACATTAGAAGCAATTAAATAATCATTTCTTATGTTTAATTCCAGAAAGTTAAAGCTAATTAATTACATAATAAGACTAATTAGTTTAGATAGATTAGGATTGATTGTTTATTGCTGGTCATTTCTCTAGGGTATCTGTTGAATACAAAAAAATTATAGGTAGATTTCATTTATTGTATATTATCTTATTATTTTCAATCATAGATCAGAAGATGAGCACAAATGTACACATGTCACCAATTTGCGAGAAAGGGGACCATTAGCACAATCCAAGAACATACAGTTGTGATCCTAGGGTCCCCCAACTGATATGTGCCCAAACTACTCAGCAGACATTGACATAGATTGCATTGTGTATACTAGCTAAATATTTTCGAGACGTCACCTACTACCACCTAAGCATTATCTCACATGAACGCCCTAAATCTCAGGGTTCATTGCTAAGAGACCTCATGGAAGCCATCGGAGGTGCTCCAATACCTTCTTCTTTACTATCCCCTGAATTCCGAGCTTCACGGGACTTAGGTGAATTTTTTGGGGGTTGTATATCAAAAATTTTGCCTGATTATCAAGCACTGCGACAGAAGGCTGCAGAGGCGCGACGGGAGATTTTGCTGTCGCGCATCAACACTACCAATTCCAGGTTGGGGTTGTAATTGGATTTCCTTATTTCTTCAATGCTTTATTTTGAATATGTATGCACAATATTTACTAGAGTAGCTAATTGTTTCCATTTTAATTGTTGCAATAGATAAGGTCTAATACTGCGAGCTTCCATTTCTTTGACGCGCGAAAAGCTTCTTCCGTGATAGATGCAGCTTCCGCCTCTCTTTGTCGGTTTGCAAAAAATCTCCATGTCGCGCAGGAACAAACTCTTATATTTAGAATCAACTATAATATCATTTCATTTGTAAAACCTCCATTGAATCCTTCTTTACTAAGGCCTATTGAGGGAAGTTGCACGCGCGATGAATAGGCCTTAGTGAAAAGTTTGAATAGGCTTCCTGCATGTCTCTGAGGCCTATTGAACAGAGGATTCACATCCAGGCAATTACATCTTGCGTCAAAGCTTTAGTTTATTAGGATAGCTTAAATGTTTTATTGACAACGACAATAAATAGTTACATCTGACTATTTATTTTGTTAGGATCTTTTAATTAAATTGCTATCGAAAAAATTTCTTCATTTCTTTTGTTTATTCCAGAAAGCTCAGAAAATGCAAAAATATTGTTTTAAATTAGATTAGTTTGTTTTTTACTGCTTCATTTCTCTTATATCTGAAAATACAAAAACATAGTTATCTTTCATTTATTTACATTAGCCTATTATTTTCTTTCGTAGATTAAATTGCACAAATGCACACATGACCATTCCTGAATCACAACAGGAGAGAGTTTACGGTTTTGATCCTAGGGTCCCCAAACCAAACGGGATTTAAAGTAACTCACATTTTTAGGCGACTAGGTCATGTTCCCTAGTCTTTAGATCATCCACCAGATAATGTCAGACAATTGAACATCCTGAACAAATATGCTTATAGAGCTTCTGCATTTTGGAATGAACTAGCTCACCATGTATAGATCTAGTGGACTACCCCACTCAAGTTTATTTCATGACTCTTAGCCTGCTACATTTACTTACAAGGCACCTTAGTCTAAAATTTCCAGACATCACCACAACTTGTTGAGAGGAATTTCACACATATCGACATTGATATAATCTTCGTGTGTGTATACTTCTCGACTGGTCCATTACACCCACATAAGTTAGAGAGGATTTTATTGCCCTTGACAAGTAGATACCAATAGTGCCCATAGAAGATATTAGATTTACCTTGATAACTTGTTTTCCCATTTCACACATTTCATCTACATTCACATATACCATCCATTTATTCATACATTGTGGCTATCCTCGGAATGACCTCAGGAGGTCGAGTGCACTCCTGAAGGTCACTTATTGATTTAGTCGTACAAATTGGTGAACCCAATGTGAAGGTCTAGGTCCTTTTCATTTCTATTGTCTTAAATTATTTTTTCCATCGTTCTCCTCTCCCATTATTTTGTGGGTATTTATATACCCCCCGAATATGTTGGGTCAGGAATACGGTCGACCCATTTTGGGTCTCGAGGTGCATTACTATCAAATGGGTATGCAATAGTCACCTTCACTATCTAGGTGGGCTGACAATTACTCGTCTAATCTACATTCTCCTCACACTCTCCTTAAGGGACCAAAAATGGTTCATCAGTCAGGATCAAGGAGATTGATCAACCTACACATGGGCCACAGCTTGAGTTCTCCAACTCCAACAACATGATGTTCACTCAAGAACAAGGCTTCTAATCCTCATATTTTGTTCAGGCCCCAAATTAGCATGCATTCTGATTTCACTCCCTATTCTTCTCAGATGAGGAGTACCTAACATTTTATGCCTGAAGTGAAGACGATTCAATAACATAGACCAGTCCCTGGACCGAAGGATGCAATACTATGCAGATGTTCTTCTCCAGAATGACAATATTGCTACCCTCCCCTATAGGAAACACATCCAATAAGGGGTGGCTTCCCAAATATCAAGCTATAACAGGACATCACATACCTTTGCTTCCCAACCAGGATCAAAATGCACCCAAGTTGAATGCAACACTGTTTGCGGGCAATGTACTTTCAACATTGGTTAAAAGGGTTAGAGAACTAGAACTTTCCTAGCCATCTCATGCTAAATTTTTCACAGGGCAAGGAAAGGTCCCTTACCATGCTCAAAATCCTAGTTATGTACCCTCAACACCATCACCTGCTCTGGTTTACATGGGCATTCCTAGCCTCTAAAATCTCCTCACTGGATCAGGCATGTTAGGCATGCCCCCTCACACCTCATACGGATACCCTCAACAGGCACCAGCCGGAACTGCATTCTCAAATGTTTTCCCAACTGGTAATGTGGCGTTCCCTGGTTTTGTGCCTCCCATTTTGTACCAAAGTAATGTTCCTTGTATTTCCACATGTATTCTAAATCATCATGGGGGGACATGTATTCTTTTCCTAGCACATATGCTCAGCCACAGGGGATGCCTTATACCTCTACAAATGTTTACGTTGTGTCATATCAGCCTCCTATGCCTACTCCACCTCCCCATCAAGGGTCGTCTATAGTAGAGTCCTACACATTGGGCACATATGCTGAATATCTTAAGGAGCCCTTGGACTTTACCATATGAATTATAATGCTTCCACAACCGCTTCTCGACTTTCCAAATTTTAAAGGGGAGGGGGATGCAAATGTGCATATTAAGGCATATGCAATTTTCGTCAGATAGCTACTCCCATGGGATGTAGTTGTATGCTAAGATATTTCCCAAGAACCTTGAGGGGATTACTCTCGATTGGTATTACAAGATACCTGAAGCCTCTATACACTCCTTTAAGCAACTCATATCCTAGTTTATAAAGGCATTTGACATTAACAAATTGTTAAAAATAGGAATCATGGAATTACTTCACATAAAACAAGAGCATGACGAATATGTTTCCCATTTCATTTAGAGGTGGTAGAAGGTCCTCTACTCTTCGGTGAGTGCTCCCAATATGGATCAGACGGATATTTTTGATCTATTCCTTCATTCCCTTAACTAAGAAAACAAAGGAATAAGTCCAAAATTTCCCCCTTAGGAGCTACAAAGAGGTACTAGAGGGTGCTCTCCGCATTGATCAAGCGGCAATAGATAGTGGTCGAAAGACCTATGGTTCAAATGGAGACTGATCACTCCCTCCCAAGGTAATTCAAATTACCCTAAAATTCCAACAACAATCAAGGACCTAATGTCCTCAATAAGAATTGTGGTGCTACAACGGAATGTGTAACTAATCAAGCCAAGAAGCTGAATGTTGTTAACACTCCAAGCACAAATAATGACAATAATAATGGGAAGCAGAAATAATCAAAGGAGTAAAAATTTCACTCCTTCCATCAACATGGTGGATTTTAATCATCCTCCACCTCCACAACAAGTTCAGGCCCAAGGCCCCAATCAATACCCAAACAGGTATCAAAATCAATATCAAAACCAAGGGCAAAGGCCTCTGAACTTTAATTACAACAACCAATAGTTAAACAACAACCAAAACTTTGGACCACAATAGAATGCAAATCAAAGAACTTTGGGATTATGATCCTGACCTTTATTATGGATTTCATAGGGTCTGAGGGCATGATTCCATAATATTTCATGACTATAACAAGTTCATACAACGCCTACCATAGGACCAAAGGTAACTCTTTGTAGAGATGTTTTTGGAAAATCCTACGGTGCCAACACAGAATGCTAGCATGGGGCCTGTTTCCCCTCAAAAACACTCCTCTTAGGATATTTAGTGACCCTCTTCCTACGCATCCTGAATAATGGAAAATTAAACCCCCACGGAAAAAACAAGGGTAACCCAGTGGGAAACAATGACCACAAAGCTTCCACTTCTTCAAACCCATTGGTAACACCTATGTTGGATGGTCAATAACAAACTAAGATCATGGGTCTCATCGAATTAGATACTAAACCTCAAATTAATGCAACTACAAGAACCTGTGATTACTCAACACAACCTATTCCCATCTACCCATCTATGTTAGATGACACTCCAATACTTCTGAGGTTGGTAGGGGCATATGATTTGATTACAGATTTAACCAAGACCTTTTCTCACATCTCCTTTTTGGATTTGTTGAAGAACTATCAAGTTCATCGAGTCACTTTGTTAGAAGCATTGGGTCTTGGTCACTTGATTAATGTTACCCCTCCACCAAAGGCACAAGTCAACCACATAGACTTTGGTGTCTATCCTCCTGGGTAACCTGAAAGAGATGTTGGATTTGTCTTCGACATCAGTAAGATGCCCACTAATGCTGAAGTTGGCACATAGAGGTGACCCAACATTGTATTTACAGGTCTGGATCTATAATAATTATGTTAAACGTGCAATGATTGACGATGGGGCAGTTGTTAATATTGTCCCCTTTTCATTCCTCCAAAAGTTAGGCTACTGTGAAACCAACTGTTCCTCAACTAGAAATACGTTGAGAGGCTATGACAGTCTCAAAGCAACATCCATAGGGACCATAGTGCTCCCGATTACCCTCATGCCCAAGATGGTTCTAACCGAGTTTTATATTATAGATAGGGAAACCAACTATAATATTATTCTTGGCCGGCCTTGGATCCATTGAATGAAGGCAATCCCTTCCACGTTGTTCCAAGAAGTCAGATTCCTACATTTAGGGAAAGTATTCATCACTCAGAGTGACCCAAAGCCTTTCGATAGACATCTATCCAACTTAAAGAAGAAAATGGAGGTCCATACCGAATTCAAACTCCTCACCAATCAAGTGAAAAAACCTAAAGATACAAGGCCAGAGTCTAAACTAACTCCCATTACAGAATTGGAAACCTCCATTTTAATTGAGGGGGTTATTATAACTAAAGATGAAACTGCTTTTGTTGATATAGTATCAATGGAAACCACATCTAATATTGTCAAGTCATTAGAGAATGAGTTTCCTATTCTCATCCCTTTTGACTCCTTGGGCATATGACATGCTCTAGGACTCAACTCTCTTATATCCAAATGAAGAGATTTGCATGGTTGAGGTCTCAAAAGTGGAGGAAGAAGATACTAGAAATGATCAAACATCAATCTTCCCTAGCAACTGTTGGACATTCAACTATGATGGAGCGAAGTGTCATTTTGGTGTTGGGGCAGGCGTGATCCTCACTTCCCCGGAAGGGAAGGTTATGTATTTTTCCTTTAAGCTCAATTTTGAATGCATGAAAAATGGTGCCGAGTACAAGGCCCTTCTTCTTGGTCTCATTGTAGCCAAGAGAATGGGTGCTTACAATATTAGAGTTTTGGGTGATTCCCAACTAGTCGCCAACCAAGTTTCAGAAGTTTACAGGACTAGAGCAGAACACTTGCAGCTCTATAAGACTTTTCATACTTAACCTAAGCAAAGGTTTTGACTTCATATCCATTGAAGCTATCCCACATGAATAAAGCCTTTAAGCTGATTCCATGAGTACTTCCACTTCTCGCTTTTGTCCAAATGGAGATTTGGAAGATACCAATTTCATTGTTTTAGTCCAAGCCGAACCCCTAGTTTGAAAAAATGCCTACCAATCCAATTCTAGCATATGTTGAGACTGAAAAATGAGCCTACTTTAGATTATGCAGAGAATGATGAGGCTATACTAGGTTACCTTAATGCATACACTGACCTTCATCCCACACATCACAAGAGGGGCTTCGCTCTCATACCTCACTCTTCCTCCTATTTTGGAGATCGTATGATGGGTCCTTCCTCATTGGAAGGCCTTGAGATATATGAAGTAGAGGAGGAAGGAGAACTAGAACTACCTCCAGCCCCCCCCAATTTGAAGAAGGAAATGCCTCTTTAATCGAAGGAACCATCAATATAAATATCGAGATGAAGGAAGACCCTACAATATTGAAACTTGGTTCTTCTTTGACTCCTGAAGAAGTGGAAATCCATACAAAGGTTCTCAAGGAGCATTCAAAATCCTTCACATTCAGCTAAAAAGAGATGATGGGAATTTCTCCCCATGTTGCAGTCCACAATCTCTGTAACCAAACCTGACACCAAGCTCATAAAACAAAATTCAATACCTATGAAGCCAAAAGTGGATCTGATGGTCAAAGAAGAGGTTGTGAAAATCCTACATTTGGGGTTCATCAAAACTATAGATTATTTGATGTGGGTATCAAACATAGTCCCTGTTCTCAAGAAGAATGGGAAAATTTGAATATGCATTGATTTTCAGGACATAAACAAAGCATGTCCCAAGGATGATTTCTCATTACCATCCATCGATGTCATCGTAGACGTAATAGCTGGATATGAGTTGTTGTCACTCATGGATGGTTTCTTGGGTTACAATCAGATTAGGATCTCTAAGGAGGATTAGAATAAGACCACTTTCACTACTCCTTGGGGTACCTATTGCTACATGGTCATGTCATTCGGTCTTAAGAATGTTGGTGCCACCTATCAATAGGAAATGACCTATATATTCCATGATCTTATTCACAAGATTGTGGAATCATACGTTGAGGATCTTCTTGCTAAGGCCAAAAAGTGTTGCGATCACCCCGAGGTGTTTCGCATCATCCTCTCTCATCTCATTGAATATTGTGTCACATTAAATCCAGAGAAGTGCATGTATTTGGAGTGACAAGAGGGAAGTTGTTGGGTTACATCATCTCTTCACGAGGGATTGATGTAGATCCGGCAAAAATTTGGGCAGTCTTAGAGATAACTCCGCCTCCAAATGAGTCAGGCATCATGTCCTTTCTTGGAAATCTCGAAGCAATCCGCAGGTTCATACCTGATTTAACTTGCGCTATTCATCCAATCAACAATTTGTTAAAGAAGGATTGTTGTAACATCTAGATGACTGAGTGTCACAAGGCATTTGAATCACTCAAGCATTTCCTATTATCGCCACCCACACTCATGCCACCTAAGGTGGATCATCCTCTCATCCTGTATTCTTGAGCTACAGATGTCTCTCTAGCTTGCATGTTAGCACAAGAAGACGATGATAAACATGAACGTGTAGTTTACTTCATTATTCACACCTTGCTAGACTATGAGACACGTTATATGCAAGCAGAAAAGGAATGCCTTGTTATAGTGTTTTGCAATGAAATGGTTAAGGAATTATATGCTTAACCAAGAAATGTGGGTAATTGTCAAGACAGATCATCTTCGAATGTTTCTAACGTAGGGTTCCTTGTCCAATAAAGTTGGACGCTTGATGACCCTAATGGGTGAATTTGAGTTAACCTTTTTCAATCAAAAGTATGTCAAAGGAAAAATCATTATAGATTGGTTGGCAGACAACCCATTAGATGGTGGAGATCTAGTAGACTTGGAATTCCTCGATGAGTGTGTATACTACACTGAAAGCAAGCCTCCCATTGTTGTGTGTCCATGGTATTCAGACATTTTCAATTTCATTATGGACCACATGCATACCCTGAGGGGGGAACCTCATAGCAGAGAAGATGGTTACATGTCATAGCCACCAAATATGTGATTATAGAACAAGTGCTTTATCGTAGAGCCTTTGATGGAATGTTGTTAAGGTGTGTCGATGAGGAAGAGTCAGAAAATATTCTCTTCGGAGCCCACAGTGGAGTCTGTGGGGGTCACTTCGGAGGGCATGCTACTGCTCGCAAGATACATCAAATGGGTTATTTTTGGCCCACCTTAGAGCATGATGTTGTGGAGTATGTGCGCAGGTGCCACAAATGTCAGGAATTCTCTCATGAGATTCATATACCTTCCCAGGATCTACAACCTATTGCAACACCCTGGCCCTTTTCCACATGGGGTTTAGATTTGATAGGGAATTTTTCTCCCTCATCAACAGATGGCCACAATTTCATAATTACAGCCATGGAATATTTCACAAAGTGGGTTGAGGCCATGCCTCTTACCATCGTTCCTGGGTCTGTGATTACAAAGTTCATCTTCAATCAAATCATTTGTAGGTACGGGGTCCCATAGTCATTATCTCAGATAATGGCACATCTTTTAAGAATGAAGAGGTGCATGAGTTATGCACAAAGTTCAATATAAACCACCACACATCCTCTTTATACTATCCTCGGGCTAATGGATAGGGTGAGGCTACAAACAAGACGTTAAATTCCATTCTCCTAAAAACAAAAAAGGAGAATAAATGTGATTGGCATTTGAAGTTATTTCTGGCCTTGTGGGCCTACAAAACTTTGGTAAGAACGCCTACGGGGGAAACCCCATATTCCTTAGTGTTCAGTTCTGAAGTGGTTTTACCACTTGAAGTTGAGATACCTAGCCTCTGAATATCATTGCAAGGCATCTTAGGTGAAGAAGGATATCGCGAGGCATGACTCATTGAGCTAGAAACCCTCGACAAAGCTCGAGCTCAAAGTTGAGCAAACAACATAGTGTCTACACTGACCAGATGAGCCTGACAGTACAACAAAAAGGTGTATACGAGCGTGAAATATTAGTAGGAGATCTGGTATTGAGACTTGACAACTAGATAGATAAGAAAACCGAGTGAAGGAAGGAAATTCAGGCCCAAGTGGTTGGGCCCATATCGAGTCATGGAGGACTATAAGAATGGGGCATATCACCTATGTACATTAGAGGGTGAAGAATTTGGTGAATCCGTCAACTCACTTCACTTGAAACGTTACTACACATGATCCATCTGCATTTCCACTTGTACATTATTGCATCCATTGCATTTTCATCTGCCAGTTCATTTTGTAAAATTGTAATCAAGAAACTTATCTTTCAAACAAACTTTCAAAAAATTCTAAAAACGTTGGCAAAACATTCAATCACATTTCTTCAAATATCCACAATATTATCATCAACATTTCTAATCATTTCATCAGTTCAACAAGTTAAGACAAAATTTTGACACTAATCCTACCAAGGCCTGCATACTTGGTTCTACTCGTAGTTTTCTTCCAGCTTAGGTGTCTTTTCCCATAGTCTTTTCTAGAAGCTTCTTGGTGTCATATCTCTCCCAGAAAAACCTCTTTGGTAGAAAAAGCATTCTAAACATTTTTACCTGGATCACTTGTTCACCTATCTCAGCCTTCAGGTGTTGAGCCCTCACATCTTACTGGTTGTGTGGGGTTGAGGCTAGGGGAAAGTTCTCCCTCCCAAAAGCACAACTCAAAGTTTAAAATAAAAAAATGATATAATTCAAATCAAATAAATGCAAAAATATTTCATTTACAAATAAAACCACACTTCCTTGCCCCACCAGTCTTCAGTGATGAGCCCATGTTTCTTACTGGTGATGTGAGATTGGGAAAGGAGGGAAGTTCCCTTACTCACCTATGCCTTGTCTTTGGTGATGAGCCCATGCTTCTTACTAGTAGCATGGGGCAAGGTATAGGGGGTCTCTTCAAATAAGTTAGTAAGTTGTAAGCAATTCATTCAATAAAAAGTGCTTTGAAATCTTAAATCCCAAAAAAGTGAATTAGATGTGTATGTTCCAAAAGAGTTAAATCCTTAAAAACCAGATTTTTTCAATCAAGAGGCCATCTACGGGTCTAAGTCTAGATAAACTTGCAAGCAAATTACATTCTAGACTATGTAGTAAATTGTGTGTAGAGTTAGGTTGTAGGTTTCTAATTGGATTTCTGTCAAAATCTTTTCTTTCTCTCATCACTTCCATTCATCAAAATCATATAACTCACATCCCTTCTGGCTCTTGGTGTTGAGCCCTTCACATCTTACTAGTTGTGTGGAGTTAGAAGTGGAGTGGGTTCATTCCCTTATCATATTACATTCATCACATTTTTCCAACAAAACAAGAAGTATTAAATATTGTTTGAAAAACCAAAGTTTTGACATTACATTGTGTTTGCATAAACATCATATAAAACAAAACAACAAAAATAAATCATTTTGTTAGCATATCATCATCCATATGCATCCAAAAAGGCATATAAAAACATTAGGAAATTCTGAGCATCTAAGAGTACACAAGCGATTTAAACCATCAATGAGTCAACTCTTACACAAGAATGAATGAAACAAAAAGAAGTATATGTATATATATCAATAACAATTGAAGTCTATATACATAAATTTCACACTCTAGGTGTGGTCAAAATGATCACAATCAGCGCTAAGTCAAAAAAATCATATATATGTCTCAAAAAATGACATCAAAGCAATATTGGCCTATCCCTCCCTAAGGATCCCTAAGAAAGGTATGCGGTGTGATATGTCTCACAAAATGACATCGAAGCTATAAAAGCTTGTGGCCTATCCCTCCCTACAAGATCCCTAAGAAGGTGTGAGACCCTGTTGCATGGGACTCTTATGGTGTGAATGTGAGCCTCTATGAACATAGCGATGAGAATGGTCGTGAGATGGGGCAGGTGGTCTGCCAGTAGTTACAGCCTCACTACAAGAGTGGCTCCACCTCTCCATCCTCTGGGATATCTCTGGAATGCAGCAAGCTTGTCATTCATCTCTGAAAGTGATCTTATGGCTCGCTAAACCGGTGCAAAAACATCAGTGTGATTCAGCCTACAATGGTTGCCCCATGTCTGTGAGCAGCTCCTCTTGGGTCTTCCCCATGGGGATGAGCAGTGTATCGACCAAGATCTAGTGAATAAGATCTCACCATCCATCAGCAGTGGTTACAAAACACAAGTGAAAGAAACAATGGCGAGTTAGAAAACATTCAAAATTAAAAAAAGAAACACGTGTAATTCACTAACAATTCTAGCTAAAAAGGTCGAGAGAAGAGTATCTACATACTTGGATCTCCTAGCATCTAGGAAGGGTCAGCTGGTGATCCAGTGGTGGTGGAGCCACTGCAGGCACCTGTTGAGACTCACCCTCTCATGAGGCAACGTGATGGACCATCAAAGACTACTCATTTCTTCCTCCCTCATGAGAAAGTGGCTCCTCAGAAACAAGAGTCTCCTTCTCCACCTCCTCCTCTTCTCTCTCTGTAATAGAGATCTCCTTTGTAACCCACCACTCTAAATCACTATCCTCCTCCTCATCATGCTCCTCCACTCCAATATCCTTTCCCATTGTCTCCTCATTCGGTCTCTCCCTTAGCGCTCTATCTCTAAAGCCATGGGCCTCCTCCTCCCCTCTATGAGTGGGTGGGCCCTCAATCTGGAGGAGAGCTACTGGTACTCTAGGAATTGGGATAACCTTCACAGTGATAGGTACCCTAGGTGTAACGATTGTCCAACCATGCAGGCCCTTAGGGCCTCCACGAGCCTCTCTGATGCCATGGTAAACAATAGGGATGGTAGGAAGTGCATCATCATATGGTAATCCAAACTACTGAGGGACTCTGCCTACAGGGTGGACCTCAACCCTAGTTGTCATGTCCACTAACTAGGTCACAGTGTTGCAATTAATCAATATGGTCATGTCATCACCCCATATACCAATCATATCCTGGTATGGCCTCGCACTGAATTCATTCGTATTTAATGTAGTAACATGCTGGTGTGCCCCTTTGAGAACTATCAAAATTGTCTAGCTCATGGCTCTGATAGTCCTTGGGTTTGATATGCCAACTCCCCTCTGGTAGTGGATGATCCTCTCGTAGACCCAACTCATAACCAGTATAGGGTGGCTCAGAGACTTCTCCTTTATCCTGACAACGTGGTATAAATCATTATATGTGGCTCCAAGAATTTCCACACCCCAAGCATAGATCCTCCAATACAACTCAATAGCCTGAATAACGGGAGCCCAATAGTACAAGATCTTGTCCCCACCCTTGTCTCCCACCAAACACAAAGCCAAAATACCTATGATCATCTTGTGTAAGTTATGGTTAGGTGTAGAGGAATAGAAAGTAACTGCATGCCCTGTTTAGCGCCTGTATTGGGCACCCCATCATCTCCTATGTATGTTACCCAACTCCTAGATAAGGTGGTCGATCCCGCACTGTCTAAAGTCAAACACCTACTGGTCACAAGAACACCCAAAATCCTGTGAACATCCTCGAGATTGATTTTCCAATACCCCCTAACACTAGGAAATCGAAAAGTGTTCTATTTGGTATCCCAGTAGCTCAGTAAGTCACACAGTAAAAGATTGGCTAGCACTATTAACCTCGTTGGTGAAATCCTCCATATACCAACTCTATGTAACAAGTCCCTCTCTACCTAGGACAATTTATCAATAATCCTCAAAAGCCACTCACACTCTCTAGCCTGGCCCACCAAATGTAGGAATCCTTCTGCGTTCACCAAAATAAGAAAAAGAGAAAGTTAATAACATAATTCAACAAATAAGCTCATAAGAAAAATATAAAAAATTTAAAAATAAAAAAATTAGTCTAAGTTGGGGCAAAACAAGCTTCTTCCCCTTCTACAATTATGTAACCACCACCCTATGTAGAGGGCTGGTTACGTAATTTCTCCGTGCAGTTACACAACATTCTACCCTATGAGAGCAGCGGTTGCATAACCACCGCCCTGTTCACAAGTTGTGTCCAGAATCGGAAAAGATCGTCCCCCATGACCCAAGTTTTAACTCAAGAAAAATACAAAAATTGATCATTTTAGATCCAAAAATGAAAGACAAACCCACCTAGACGACCCCCTAGGGAACATTTTAACCAAAAGATTTGCGAAAATGACGCCCTAGGTGTAGATTTTTTACATTTTAGGTTTCAAATAAACAAATGCAAAATACTAACATTTCTCTTAGCCGCTAAATCCCTCACTTCATGGATTCATGATGTCCAAATGATTCTCTTCAATTTGACTTATATCCTTGCTCAAAACGGTGATAAGTAGTTACAAGAGCTCCAAATTCACTATGAGGGTGAGTACAAATGAATTTGAAAATGATGGTTTTAGATATATGTGTGTGTGTGTGTGGAAAATGTTTTAACTCTATTTTGAGTGTGTGTGCTTTGCAAGGCTAGAGCACAGGCATAGGTATGTTCCTATCCTTCTATGAATGGTAAGTTCTCTTGTAGTTTTTATTTTTGTATGTCTTTCCAATTTCATATCTATCTGCACTTGAGTCTTGTTTGCATTTTACAGGTAGCAGGAGATTGGATGGCGTCACTTCGGCACACGGGCTTGTCAGCGTATAACTTATAACTCCCCATTTTGGGAACGTTATACTCAGGCTCTACATTTTATGCCTCTTCATGGCTAAAACAATTCTGAATACGAGGGGGAAATATGTACACACCCAAAGGATTTCATGTGCTACATTTTCGGAAATGGTTCAAAACTTCCCCAATGATGATTCATGTATTTTTCAAAGGTGTTCGAGCCCCTTTACCTTTTTTTAGTTCATATTTTTAGCTTAGATTACCTTACTTAGCCTTTTCCTGCATTTCCATGGCTTTGTACATTGTTTTTCCTTTTTTTTCCCTTGAGTTACACAACCAAGTGCCCTGGGCAGCGGTTGATGCAGACCGAACCTCTATTTGGGTAAGTGCAACTAATCCAATTCTGGAATGCAGACTGAGGAAAAATGAGCCAAGTTACTTCTAGGTATGATTTGAAAAATGTGTTAACTCACTCCAGTTCACTTATAGTGCACATTTCTTAGTCAATTTTGCTTATTTTAAACTTGATTGATTTTATCAACCTCTTCCACTTCTAATTTTTGATTGAGAGTTAAATTGCCCCTCCATTGGGTGATTGAGCATCCCATTGTGAAATAGAGGAGCAACTATACTTACCTCTAGCCCCATAATTCTATGAAGAGGGTAATACCTCTTCTAAATCGAATGGCCAGAGATTTTTATTGTGAGATGGGGGACATTGTTATGATGTTGAAATCTTTCTAGAGATGTACACAACCAATTTATTGTTCTCTTGCGTTGCTTCTTCACTCTACCTGAGATTGCTACCCAAACCACTTGCAAAGCCACATTGTCCAACGCCTTATTCTTTGCTTCTTCTTGTACATTCCCATGATGGTTCACGTGGAATGCATTTAGATTGGAAAAGATAAACTGAGGGGACACAATGCATAAACCACAATCTGATCTTTGCCTCAAGTATGTAATTTCCAGGTTGAACTTGCAATTGACTTCATTTCTTCAAGATTCTATTTCTAAATTTGTACGCACCATATTTATGTATGTATCAAATCATTTATCCATTTCAATTGAACCATTGTAATAAATAGATGTAAAACACTATAGCTTTTTTCTTTTGAAAATATTCTGGTGATAGATAACATCCCTGCCTATCCCTGTGGGTTTGACAACCCTAAGGACTGTGTCTGGAGGAATGCTTCTGCATTAATTTAGAATCAACTGCAATATATTTCATTTGTACAAACCTCCATTGAATCCTTCTTTACTTTTTTTAGGGAAGTTGCCCTGGGAAGGAAAAGCTTCTGAAAATAGGTCACATTTCTTAGCCATGCACCTTTAGGCAAAATAGGGATTCACATCCACAATTACATTTTAAGAATAGACTTCCTTTAGTTAGGATAGTTAGAAATCCTATTATTAGCATAGATAACTAGTTACATCTGACTCATTTATTTGTTTAGGATCCAAAAATTACCATTGTGTGAATCACAAATTCTTCATGTCTTTGTGTTATTCCAGAAATCTCCAAGAAAATATTTATCCAAAAATTAGTTTAGTCATTAATTAGGTTGTTCTGGCATTGCTTCATTTCTATTATATCTTCCAAACCCAAAAACATAGTTAGCTTGCATTTATTTACATGCATCCTATTATGTGCATTTCATACCTTAGATTGAAATATGTTATCTACATAAACATTACCCCACAACTAAAGTAAATTGCTGCCCTATAAATGGTTGTAATTCCTTATTGTGTCTCAAACAATAAAGAATAAGGAATGAAAGAATGAATGATAGAATTGTATAAAAGAATGACGTAGTACTGTGTAGAACATACCCTCTTCCACTAGGTATTGGACTAAACTCTGGATACTAAGATGCTTACAGAGCTTAGTCTCCAAGGTGTAGCCAGTCACTTAGCATGCTCCTTAGATCTGTAAGGGCCTCACGCTTTATGTCCATGACCAGGGTCTAGCCTCTTTATGAGGCACCCAAGTGTTTCGTCCTTCATTTCCTTCAGCACTTCATTATACTTTGCTATAGTTATGATTCTTATTATGGCGTCCAGTGCTGCACACATGTTTAAAGCTTGATCCACTTTCTTCAAGTCATCTTTCAATGTTTGGAGCAAGGCCTCAAAACATGAAATTTTCCTAACAATGGTAGCCCTTGCTTTTGTTGTTTCTTCTGCAGTATCTTTTGGTGTGGCCATAATAATGGGTTCTTTTATTCAAAACTAGATCCACTAGAGTGCACAAATAATGCATTACAGAGGGAAACTTATGAGGAACTTTAGACTCCAAATGAGGCCTTACCTTAAGGATATGATCACCAAGTTCCTCAACCATGCTAACTGTTGGTGCTCAAATTAGTCTCACCCCATTTGTCATTGAAATTTAATAGTTTGCGGCCTCTTTCATGTTTTCTATCTCCTTGTATTGATGCATAAAAAATCTATCATCCATTCGGTTGCCATGATCAGTCCGTTCTTTGATCGAGGATCACTTAAAAGTCCATAATTTATTTTTTCGTTCCTCTATCCATATGAAAGAGTCTATAACTTGGGCGTAAAACTTGGGATTTTCCTTTCCTTCCATTTTCCATAGTCACGTTTTGTTGTCCCTATCATTTGCATGTCCCAAATATATGTGGAAACATGATTGGATGTAGCCCAATGGATTGTATTTGGGCCTTATATAATTTCCAAATTCTCTGTCCTTGTGAAGAAAGATTCATTTTTGGGCTCAATGGTGTTTTTCTTGCATCTTACAATTTGACGGGTGTATTTGTCCCCGTCAAATTTACTACTCAACATCAATGGAAAAATGGCCCTTTCTGGTTAGATGTGGCTCGATGGGGAACTTTAAAAACTCTAAGGCTCACTTCAACTCAAAAACTTGTCCACGTGGAGGAATGATGCTCATTTGAAAATTCACCTTTTGGTTTGGCCTTGGAGTTGTGCCAGGGAGACATGTGGAGGTTTCCACTACGTTGCCCAGACTTAGACAATTTTTTCATGTGGCCAGTACAATTTTGGCAGACCATGGACACGTGGAGGGTTAGGCGCTCATTTGAGGATCCACCTCAGGGTCCCACCTTAAACAATTGCGACAGGGAGACATGTGGAGGCTTCCGCCGACTTCACTCTATACTTAAACTTTTCAAAGCAATTTTGAAAGGCCTGGGACACATGGTGAGCCCACGATTATTTAGGGTCTCTGCTCTTAGGTACCATCTTTAAGTTATGCCATGAAGATACGTGGAGGCTTCCACTGGGTCTTCCCATACTTGGAATTTTCAAGCAAATTTCTAAGGGCCTTGGAAACATGGAGGGACCACACCTGTTTGGGGACTAGCCCCTAATTTTTATTTTGAATAAGCACCAAGAGGATACTTTGAAGCTTTCCACTCACTCTGCCCTTTGCTTGGAATTTTCAATGGCCAAGGAAAACTGTCTTGGACCCTAGACACATGGGCACCTTCCACTGATCCTTCAACTTTTTAAAAAACTCTGCCAGACTGAGACACATGTGTGAGCCCACTTGTTTGGGGTCTCTAATTTTGGGGACCATCTCAAAATGTGCCATTAAGACACGTGGAGGATTTCCGCTGGCTCCTTTTTACACTGAGACTTTTCAAAGGCCAAAAGGTGCATTTTCTTGGGCCCAGGGCACATGGAAGGCCCGTGCTTGTTTGGAAACTTGCCTCTGTGCTTCTCCTTTGCAGTTTCACCAAGGAAACATGTGGATGACTATGATATAAAGTAGAAAAGGGGAAGAATCAACGATTGATGTGTATTGTGTCTATTTTTCTGCCATTTTTACTCCAAGACTCTTGGAAACGTGAATACACACTATGTTTTTCATCATTCTTTGATGAAATTCCTTATCGTCTCTATCTATAAAGTGCCATTGAATGGGTTTGGAACTTAATTTATGAGTCCAAGGATTATTAAGGTCATATTTTGAAGTTGGAATTGCTCGGGCACTCGTGTAAAAATGGGAATTATCAGAGGAAATGGATGCAAGGAAGAATTGCAGAGGAAAGAATGGGGAAAGGGGATGAAATGATGAAGGGTGCAGGTGAAAAATATGAAAAAGGTGTTGCCTCGAGAGTGAAAAGGATTACCTGTCAGATCCAGCTGTGCAGAGCCTCTAAAAAATGATTAAAAAGGGGATTTCTTACATGACAGAATCAAAATGATTAGAAGGACTCCCAAAAAGTTATGGCATGGCATCCTAGTCATTAGTCGAGGGCCCAAGAAATGTGATCAGTTCACAATTGGTCCACCTAGTAGCTTTCAGATCTAAATTTGTTAAACGTCACTTTCTGAAACAAATTGGTAACAAGCAAAGGTCCCTCGAATATTCTTCTCTTTTGGGGGGAAATTGAGTGAGAAAAATGTATAAATGCAATGAGAATACTCTTGCAAATGGTCGGGGGTTGAATTCTTAAGAGAAAATTTGAGAAAGTCATCTTCCTGAGAGACCAAGCTGAGATAACCTGTTATTTTCTTTTGTGTTAGATTTTCTATCATGTCAAGTTGGTTGCAGATGTATAGCCATTGACGAGCACTGAGATTTCTCTGGAAGCTTTCCCCTGCTGATGAATCTAAGCAATTTTGAAATTAATTTGTGTCCAATCTCTAGAAATTTGTGTCTGCTTTATTTCAGAATGTCTGCAAATAGTTTCTTTCATTCCTATTGCAATATTACATTGAAATCTTTGTGAAATCACATAGGATCTCGTCCCTGTGATAGTTTAATGGTATTTGTAATTTCATTTCAAGAAGAGCCTTCATCTTGGATGAGATAAACAAATTTAAAATCAATTCACTGTCATTTGTTGATAAAGATTGTCTGTAAGTCTTTGGGTGTACCTTAGGCATGATTAATCAGAGACTTTGGTGTTTAATTGAGTCTTTCAATTCGAGCCTTCATGTTAGAGTCTCAAAGATTATGTGAAAATGTGTTGATCTGGCCTCCATTGAAGCACACCTTCTGGTTGAAGGAACATCTTAACTATTCTGAAGCTTTCTGTTGTTGAGTTGTTCATTGTTGTGAAGTCCCTTCAAAGATCTGGTATAATCAAATTTATCTTGCTTCATCCCCCTCCAAAATTATTCAAAAACCATGAATCCACCCTGAACTACCCCTGTTTTCCCTGTGTATCAACAAAGGAACAAAATCTACTTACTAAAATATGCAGAACAATCAGGATTTCTTAATGTCTTCAGTAACCTTAGCCTTGTGTTGAAAGTATCTCCATCATTTAGAAGTGACAACTCTTAAGAGTTAAATTATGGAGTATTGACCGTATTTTCCCAAGGTTTTCTTCATAAAATTTGTGCAAAAGAAGGATATATCCATCTCCTTCATCAAACAGAGGTTACACTAAGGGTCCTCTCACCCTGGTCGAAGAGGCACGACCTAAAGTAGTGAGGACAGGTCAAATCCTCTTGAAGGTGTTATCCATCTCTCCACAAATATGAGTGACAAAGGGCCAGTTAGATCTCATCCCCGGCTACAAAATGACACACACTATGATCTATCTGTCTCTAAGCTCCATGTCCAATCTGTGTTGCTGCTCGGCTTGAAAGGGAGAACAAATTTGGATACTAACACTCGTGGCACCATTTCTGAGGACTGTTTAGCATTGCTGGGGAATATTTGTTGATTTGGTGCCAGTTCATATCCATTTGGCTCATCAACAACACTCGTGGCACCGTTTCCGGGGGCTATTTAGCATTTCCGGGGAATATTTTTTGATTTGTTTCCAATTCATATCCATTTGGCCCATCAACAACACTCGTGGCGCCACTTCCGGGACTCTTTGAAGTATTTGAACAAAGGTGTACATGTACAAACCTTGGTAATGCTTTTTACAGATTTTAAAGTACTAATACATTGCTGAAACATCATTATCTATTTAGATCTGTAAGAATTGTTCAAAGTTGTGAGTTCTGAGTGTAATATTTCCAGCTTATACAGTTATTGCACTAAATTTTGTATCATCATTGATAAATTTGGGTAAAAGAAGAGTAGATCTTGTAAGCTTTGCATGAATCTAGTATTGACAGACATTTGATAGGTCTTTCATAGTGCATTTTCACAAACTAAGGTGAAAATCCTTAGTGGTGACTCCGTGCTGTTTAAATTCTTTATAAATACCAGTGTCTTAACATATATCAAGTAAGATTTTTCACTAATATCTACAAAGCTGGAAGGAAGAAGATATTTCTTCACCAAGGACCCTAGTAGAAGGTTGTTTCAAGAGTAGGGAAATTCTAATTCAGAAGGAAGAAGAATTTGGAAGGTTGTTGAAGATCAAGCATCAAGAAAAGAGATCTCCATTGGTGAAACTGATCAGCCTGTGATTGAAGATTGCAGTACTTCCTCAAGTGCTTTTGAATCAGGTAGTCTCTTTGTTGAATTGAATTCTCCATCTAGAGAGGGTCCTTCATCTTGTATTTGAAACATTTTCATCTCAATCTACCCCGGTATTTTCCAAATCTAATAGAGTTTTCCAAGAAATAGAGCCTTTAGAGGGTAGTCATTCTGAAAATTGTATCCCTGTACCACACAAACCCCTCACTCCTCATCATTTTGTTTCTCCTGTAAGATCACCTCCTCAGAATAATATGGCTCAGCCTCCACCCAGACCTCCATTTGTTGTTAATACTTTTGGTCCCATCAGTTTTAGAGGTATGGCTAGCTATCCAAATGTTGTGCCACAAGATGTAAGAAATAGATTTCCTAAGTTTCAAGGAAATAATGCAATCACTGGTGATCAGCACTTGAAACTCTTTGTCAATATGATGGAGGACTTTGAAATAGAATTTGAGGATGTATACATTAAGTTGTTTATCCATACTCTAGAAGAAGATGCAAGGGACTTATATAAATATCTACCAGATAATTCCATTGACTCCTGGACAGAGATGAAGAATGCTTTTAGAATGCAGTATGGTGATAAAACAGACCCTAGGTTTCTTTTATCAGAGTTTGAAAATATAAAAAAGAATCCTAATGAATCAGTGCATGATTTCAATACAAGATTTAACAAAACATTGAGAAGACTGCCTATTAATTTGAGGCCATGTGATGAATCATGTCTGATAAAGTATTCAGATGCATTTGATAAGAAAGTTGCTTACTATTTGAGGGATAAGAACCCAATAACTTTGAGGTAGGCCTTTACCATGGCTCTACAAATTGAGAACAACATTAAAGTAGTTGGAAAACCTCCTAAGAGGGAGGGTGTTAAACTAATCAACCCTGAGAAGCCTCAATCAAGTAAGGTTGTCGATCTTGAGGAAGTTGTAAAGACTTTGGCCAGAGCTGTCAAAGAAATCTCTTACAAGCTAGCCAGGGTAGAGAAAGGAATTAGACAAGGTTCTCAAGGTCAACATAGGAAACAAGGACAAGACAAATTTAAAAATCATCCTAGAAATGATCAGAGATCTGATGACAGAGGTAAAGGACCCATGGGAGCTAGAAAACCCCAAGCTAGGGAAAATAGAGTAGTGCTTGATCCTCTAAATGCCAGAGTTGTTATTGTTGAAGAGACAAATGAAATGAATTAGTGTGACAAATGTTTCTTACCCCACCTCCATGTGAAGTAGATCAAAAAGTTGAAGAAGCTAATGATGATGATAACACTGATGATGATGCATGCATGGTGGATTCCTCTACAAGCTCACAGCAGGGAGAAACCTCAACTGAGATAATGAGTGTAAGAACTGCTGCAAGATTTTTGGGACTGCATTCACCAGTTATTACCTCTTCCTCCCACTCATGCTTTTGAAATAGATATGGTACAAGCATTTGAACTTCCTAATAATGATTTTGAGTACCTAAGAGCTCTAATGATTAAGAAGTACGATGGAGGAATCCCATCAGAAGAGGATAGACAGTTGTTAATGAATGTTGTTGTTGCCCAAGAAAAATAATATAATACAAGAAGTAAGGTGTCAAAGGGGCAGGGCCTCAAGCCAAACCAAAAATTCCAATTCTTACCAGTATCCCAAAAGAACTCCTAAGAAAGATACATCTAGAAAAGGCTTGTTGTCTCAAGTAGAACTTGTGTCCCTCCCCATGCTCAGACTATAAAATATCCTGTGCCATCAGATGAATTTGTAAACATTGCATTACCCAAATATGTTCCTTGTGACATAGCCCAAATCTTGAGTCAAATCAAAATATTTGTTCCTATTGTTGAATTGCTTAGAATCCCTGAGCATAGGAACAAAGCATTCAAATATTTGGGGTTTAGAGAAGAAAAGGTCACCCAAGGAAGAAATTTTGAGATTCCTCCTACCATTGCAGAGTTGAAAAAACCCCAAGTACTGGAAGGAATAGGTGAACCACCTGAAGTTTACTTGGGAACATCTTTGGTTGAGTCTCAATTAAATGTTGATCCATTTTTTACAACACTGATTATTAAGGACAGACTGTTGCACAATTGTATGTTTGATTCTGGAGCATCATGCAATGTTATGCCTCTAGAGGTCATGAATGAATTGAACATTAAAGTGACAGTAGCTTATGGCAAGTGTACTGCAATGGATTTCTAGAGAGGTGCCAGTTGTAGGATGTGTAAAAGGTTTTGTGGTACAACTTGCAGCTTATCCGGGTAAGAACTTGAAACTTGATGTTGTTGTTTTTGATTTCCCTGCCAAATGGGGCATGCTGTTATCAAGAAAGTGGGCTGCAAGTGTTGGTGGAAATGTTCAGATGGACATATCTTATGCCACCATACCAATTGAGGGTAGCCTCATGAAGTTACCTGGTGAAAATAAAATGTTATATCTTATTGAGGACCCCAATAATGCTTCTTATGAAGTATTGCATGCAGATATTGATATTGATAACTCTGTGAGCTATGTTGCTTTCAAGGAATATGAAATTGATCAATGCAGGTATCATGAGTAGGATGATTTTCCTGAGACTTTGATGTTTGATGCAGCCTTGAAGGATGTTGAAAAACTTGACACAGGCACAAAGGATAATCCTGAGAAAATATGGTCAGATAACAACTTGGATGGAAAAGAAAAACAATCATATGACCAACTGTTAAAGACATATCAGAACTGCTTAGCATGGTCATATCCAGAATGGTGGGCACTAGAATATTTTCCTTGATTGTTTTCTTTGAATTAGGATGCTCTCCATTGTATAATGTATAGTCTTTTGGTTTCTTTCTGCTTTCATGTTTTTCTATTTTGTTTGTCCTGGTCCTTGGTGGCCATTTTGTTGGTTTCTCGGTTCATCCTTGGGGGAGTTGGTTATTATTGTTCTACTATGCAAGCTTATTCTTTGACTCCATTGCCCAATGGTATGTTTTTGGCACTTGGTCTGCTATTTGTTCTTGTGGCACTCACAGGGAGTGCCCATCCCCGAGTCAGAGCCAATGTTGGTGCTCAAATTAGTCTCACCCCGTTTGTCCTTGAAATTCTCCAGTTTACGGGATTTGTCGTTTTCTCTATCTCTGGTATTGATTCATAAAAACTCCATCCTCCATTTGGTTGCCATGATTAGTCCCTTCCTTGGTTGAAGATCATTTAAAAGTCTAGAATTTTTTTCTCGTTCCTCTGTCCATGTAAAAGAGTCTGTAACTTGGGCGTAAAACTCAGGTTTTTCCTTTCCTTTTGTTTTCCACAGCCACGATTTGTTGTCCCTATCATTTGTGTCCCAAATATCTATGGAAACATGATTGGATGTGGCTTGGAGGATCAAATTTGGGCCTTATATAATTTCCAAACTCTCTGTCTGTGAAGAAAGATTCATTTCTGGGCTCAAATGGTGATTTTCCTGCATTTTACGGTTTGACGGGTGTGTTTTTCCCCTCAAATTTACATCTCAACATCAGTAGAAACATGGCCCTTTTTGGTTGGATGCAGCTCAGTGGGGAACTTTGAAACTCTAAGGCCCGCTTTATACTCAAAGCTTGTCCACGTGGAGGGTCGGCACTCATTTGAAAATTCACCTTTTGGTTTGACCTTGGAGTTACATCGGGGAGACACGTGGAGGTCTTCGCTGCCTTGCCCATACTTTGACAAATTTTTCATGCAGCCAGTATAGTTTTGGCGAACCATGGACATGTGGAGGGATGGCGTTCATTTGAGGCTCCGCCTCAGGGTCCCTCCTTAACAATTGCAATAGGAAGACATGTGGAGACTTTCGCCAACTTCGCTTTGTACTTAAACCTTTTCAAGTAATTTTGAAAGGTCTGGGACACGTTGAGGGACCATGCCTGTTTGGAGACTGGCCCCTAATTTTTATTTTGAAATTGCACCATGAAGACAGGTAGAGGCTTCCGACGGGTCTTCCCATACTTAGAATTTTCAAGCAACTTTCTAAAGGCCTATGACACGTGGAGGGACCATGCTTGTTTAGGGACTGGCCCCTAAGTTTTATTTTAAAGAAGCGCCAGGAGGACACTTAGAGGTTTCAGCTCACTCTGCCCTTTTCTTGGACTTTTCAATGGCTAAAGAAAATGTCTTGGACCCTAGACACATGGTGCCTTCTAATGAACCTTCAAATTTTTTAACAAACTCTGTCGGACTGAGACACGTGTTGAGCCCACGCTTGTTTGGGGTCTCTTCTTTTGGGGACCATCTCAAAATGCACCATTGAGACACGTGCAGGCTCCCACTAGCTTCTTTTTGCTGAGACTTTTTAAAGGTCAAAAAATAATTTTCTTGGGCCCAGAGCACGTGGAAAGGCCCACACTTTTTTGGAGACTTGCCTTTGTGCCTCACCTTTGTGTTTGCGCCATAGAAACACGTGGACAACTCTGACCTAAAATTGAAAAGGGGTAGAATCAACGGTTTTTGTGCATTGCATCTATTTTTCCACCATTTTTACTCCAAGACTCTTGGAGATGCGAATACGCATTGTTTTTCATCATTTTTTGATGAAATTCCTTGTCGTCTCTATCTCCAAGGTGCAATTGAATAGTTTTGGAGGCTCAATTTGTAAAGTCCAAGGATTGTGAATTTAAGCATTTGAGGTGGATTTTTGCTCGGGCTCGTGCAAAAATGCAAAATTCCATATCCAAAAGTTGTTGAGGAAAGAATGGGGAAAGGGGATGAAATGATGAAGGGTGTAGGCGTAAAAAATGAAAAAAGATGTTGTCTCGAGAGAAAAAAGGATTACCTGTCAGATCCAGCTGTGCAGAGCCTCCAAAAAATGATTAAAAAGGGGATTTCTCGCATGACAGAATCAGAATGATTAGAAGGACTCCCAAAAAGGTTGTGGCATGGCATCCTAGTCATTAGTCAAGGGCCCAAGAAATGTGATCAGTTCACAATTGGTCCACCTGGCAGCTTTCGGATCTGAATTTGTTAAACGTCATTTTCTGAAACAAATTGGTAACAAGAAAAGGTCCCTCGAATATTCTTCTCTTTTGGGGGGGAAATTGAGTGAGAAAAATGTATAAATACAAGGAGAATACTCTTACAAATGGTCGGGGGTTGAATTCTTAAGAGAAATTTTGAGAAATTCGTCTTCCTGAGAGACCAAGCCGAGATAACCTGTTATTTTCTTCTGTGTTAGATTTTATATCGTGTCGATTTGGTTGTAGATGTACAGCCATTTATGAGCACTAAGATTTCTCTGGAAGCTTTCCCCTGCTGATGAATCTAAGTAATTTTGAAATTAATTTGTGTCCAATCTCTAGCAATTTGTGTCTGCTTTGTTTCGGAATGTCTATAAATAGTTTCTTTCATTCCTATTGCAATCTTACAATGAAATCTTTGTGAAATCACACAGGATCTTGTCCTTATGACAGTTTAATGGTATTTGTAATTTCATTCCAAGAAGATTTTTCATCTTGGATGAGACAAACAAATTTAAAATCAATTCACTGTCATTTGTTGATAAAGATTGTCTGTAAGTATTCGGGTGTACCTTAGGCGTGATTGATCAGAGACTTTCGTGTTTAATTGAGTCTTTCAATTCAAGCCTTCGTGTTAGACTCTCAAAGATTATATGAAAAAGTGTTGATCTGGGCCTCCATTGAAGCACACCTTCTGGTTGAAGGAACGTCTTAATTGTTCTTAAGCTTTATGTTGTTGATTTGTTCATTGTTGTGAAGTCCCTTCGAAGATCTAGTATACTCAACTTTATCTTGCTTCATCTCCCACCAAAATTATTCAAAAACCATGAATCCACCTTAAACTACCCCTGTTTTCCCTATGTATCAACAAAGGAACAAAATCTACTTACTAAAATATGCATAACAATCAAGATTTCTTAATGTCTTCAGTAACCTTAGCCTTGTGTTGAAAGTATCTCCATCGTTTAGAAGTGACAACTCTTAAGAGTTAAATCATGGAGTATTTACCATATTTTCCCAAGGTTTTCTTCATAGAATTTTTGCAAAAGAGGGATATCTCCATATCCTTCATTAAACAGAGGTTACACTAACGGTCCTCTCACCCTAGTCGAAGAGGCATGGCCTAAAGTAGTGAGAACAGGTCAAATCCTATTAAAGGTGTTATCCATCTCTCCACAAATCTGAGTGACAAAGGACTAGTTAGATCCCATCCCCAGCTACAAAATTACACACACTATGATCTATCTATCTCTAAGCTCCATGTCCAATATGTGTTGTTGCTCAGCTTGAAAGGGAGAATAAATTTGGATACCAAAAGATGACATGTCAGTTTTTGGGTGTACAAGCACCAAATCTTCAAGGAGTTTACAATCCCCCAAGATAACCAAGCACTAACTCAGCCACCTGAATATGAAGATCTCTTAATGTCCTTGTTTCTTCAACAACTAATTTTGATCACTTTTCCACCTCTTCTTCACTCAAAACTCTCTCAAACCATGACTTCTCCTACTTCGCTCAAAATTTTACCAATATGTATTCATTAGGTATAATTACCTTGAATCCCTTATTATATGCATTTCTCAAACCCTCATGTCTCTATCTCTACCCTAGATCTTTCACACCTCTCTCACACTCTCTTTTATCTCTCTCAAATCTTTCTCATCTCAACTTCACACACTATTTCAAATGAGCAAACATAACACACTTTATATACATAACTCAAACACCCTTAGGTTGGAAAATGTGATTAAGGTAGGTCATTCAAAACATTAAAACATGTTACATGTCTTTATAAATTACATTCCATGACCCCATTAGATCGGAATAAGCCTTACAAACTCATACAAGTTCAACACTTCACAATTAGGCCTAAAAACAAGACATCTCCTTCAACGATCACAAACTTGAATTTCAAGGTATAAAGCAGCACCACCAAGACTTCACAAGCTTTGAAAATATCTACCACAACCTCTCAACATCATCTCAATGCATAAGAAACTTTGCAACATCCATCTTCACCATGACTCACTCCATAAGACAAGCAACTCCTATTAGGTCTAAAGAACCTAATTAACGCTCCTCAAAAGCGAACAACTTCTCACTTTAAAACATGCTATCAAGATTTTTAAATCACATGAACATATGCTAAAAGGTCCCAATTTAGTCACCAACACCATACAACATCACCAACTAGGGCATAACACTCCATAACACTTGCATCTATGAAATTTCTCAAATCAGCAAACAGGACTCAAGAACCACTCTCGAGAAAAGCAAAATCAAACACCTCCAAGACATCTTCCAGAAGCTTTCATCACCTAGAACACTTCAATGGAAACCTGATACACCTCCTCAAGAACTCATAACTATATGTCATATAAAATAATTCACTATTGCATACATTTTGCAAGTCACCTTCTTGACAACCCTTATAGGGCTGACTAAGCCATTAAGGATTAACATGAAAAACACCTCACTTGATCAAACCAATACCTAAAACACATCATATGGAACCACTTCAAGATATAAAATCCCTTATAACCTTGTCATAACATGCAAAACATCAAAACTTGGCTTAGACCTCCATGATTGGTTTTGCATCTTTAGGCCTTAAGTGATAGATAATATTGGAGGACTGATTTCATCAAAACCTTGTACCGAACTTATCCCAAAATTTTCATGGACACTTAGCACACATCCCAAGATCTAGTAAACAATTTGTTCCACTTCATGAAACTCGCTACTCATCTATATATTTGTAAATCTCTATAAAACAAGGTTTTTTTGTACCTTACCAACACATCTAAAACCTACAAATGCCACCAACATGAGCTATGAAGAGTCCTCTACATCCCTGAACCATCATATTAGATTTCCCAAGCCATTTAGTGACCATACACTTCATATTTTGTCTATTGCTTTATAATTAGGTTTTAACAAGGGTTTTGACCTACTTAACTTCTTAGAAATTGTTCATAAATGATAGGGTCTCATTTAACCTCATTCTAACTGTAAAATACTCTTAACTTCATGTATCAACAAAAATAAATGAATCAGATCCCCATGTAAATATTTCATGTGCATGTGAGCACTCCAAACTTGACCTTCGAGTTAGAAATGAGTGTTTTGTGAGCTTGATAGATCCATAAACAACTTTACATACATTATCTTCATCCTCCTAACATATAACTTGGCACACACCTTTGTATAGGCCTCCTTCATGACTGAAAATGCTCATCCATGCTTTTTCACTTCTGCACCTCTCCATACACCATGGTTCACCAATGCTTTCTTGCCTTATCTTCAATGTTCTTGCTTCAAAGTACCTTGAAGCTGTATTATGAACTTGAATCATAGCTTTATAGACCTTTGACACTTGTTATACAATGCCACAATACACCTCACATGCTCAGACAAGTATTCTCTACCTCATGCCTCAAGTTACCATACCAACTTGCTTGAAATAGGTATAGGAATAGACCTAGAATGGCTTGTATCATCACATATTTCACATAAAATGACATGTAATTCATGTTGTGGACACACACACACACACACACACACACACACACACACACACACACACACACACACACACACACACACACACACACACACACACACACACACATACACCTTTACATGTCTCTTTGACCATGTTAGACACATAACAATATTTGACTAACCTTTGAATCTCACACACAATTCCATATTATCTTGAAACATGCACGCACTCCTAGACACCATGACACCACCAAAGAAATAGTCACCAATGCAACACATCATGATACACACCTCATTTTTCATCAATGAATCAATGAAAACATCATGTTAACTCTCTTATACATCTTAACACCCTTTGACATCAATGCCACTTGACATCAATGACAATAAAAAGACACATTGTCTTACAAAAGAATCAGAAACACCTTAATCAAATAATAATGATACATAATACCCATCATAATACATGTAGTCTCTATAAATGTGGCATGATGCTTGACCTATTTATTATCCATTACAACATATACATGATGAGTGTTTCTTATGTCACCTACAGTCTTCTCTGACATTGGTGCCTTTTAGTTATCTGTAAAAGAGAGTCTTTAAGGCATAGGAGAGCATAATGATCCAAATATCCAAAAATAAAGAACCCTACTGACTACCTCTATGTATATATCCCATTTGTGATCTATTGCATTGAACTTAAAGACCTTCTTCCTGAATGATGTGTGAGGTGGATGATTCTATTATCCACCTTGCTTGTGATCCCTACCAAAACCTTCGCCTCCTCAGCCCTTCCTTCTCTATATATCCTGAACTTCCCGTGATCATTTTTTTCGATGTTGAGAGTGTTGTTATGGGTGTAGTGCAAGCATTGGGGATACCTACGTAGGCCTAAAGTCTCCTCTCTAGGGTAGTGTAATGCTTTGTTATCTCATATCTTCTAATGTGTGAATATGTTCCTACAACATGTTCTTGTTTGTATCCTAAAACTCTTGGGATTTTCCCCTGTTATCCTCGGCTAAGTAGGCCTTCTCCAAATCCTTCTCCAAGGTCAAAGGAGATAACATCCTAACTGTTCCCATTAATTTTGTATTCAAGCCCCAAATATACTTGTTGACTTGTAATTTCTCATCCTGTAAATAGTCAACATACTATGATCAATCCATTAACAATCTCTTGTACTTTGATACCATGCTCAAACCATGTTGGAGGTCATGAAACTCATCTATCCATCATTGATTAAAGTTCTCTAACACGTAGTTAGTCTGGAATAACTCCTACGTAACTGTGTCTCGTGTCAAATGGAGATTTCATTCATCATTCCTCCGCTGGAAACATGTTACATCACGAAGGAGGTGAATGGTTAGTTTGGGATTAGCGTTGCTCTTATATGGATGTAACCCAAATATAATATCAAGACTAAGGAACCATGACTCGACTTCAAATCCATTTATCATACCTCCATAAGTAATTGGTTATAACAAAAGTAGATACCTAATCAGATTGCTTACATCCTGATCATGTGGACATGGCTCCAAAGTCCCCTCTCCATGAGGTGATGGCACTCTCTCTGATGGTGGTGGGCCTGCAACACTTAAAGAATGGCTACATCAATGAAAAGTGACCCTCTCTACCTACACTAATGCATTGTGATATATCTCACACCGATGTGGACCATGTTGTTGTGGTTCAAAATGAGATCCCTCCTATGTTATAACATCCTCCTCATGTTGTGTGACTTCCTAAACTAGATTTTTCTTCTCTAGAAGTGGTCTTGTATCACACCCATAACCTGTTAGAATGCCTCCAAAATTAGTGGCCCAAAGTTCACATCATGTGGCTCATAAGTAGGTCAACCCTTCCTACACGTCCTCACCGCTCGATGACTAGTTACATGTCTTGGCATGCGATGTGCGTGAAAATGAACCAAAAATAGTCTTAACAGAAATGTTGTGGTGTTGGTTTATCTTTTCAATTTTATGTTTAACTTCCATGTTTTCCAAGAGTTCCCAATGTTAAACTCAAGCTATGATATCAACTGTAATGCCCCCTAATTTTTTGACCCAACGTCATCCATTTATTTAAGCCATCGTCCTGAAAAAATTAAGGAAAATTATTTAAATAAAATAATTATATTTTGCAACCTTTAACCATTCCAAATTCTTTATTCATTATCATTCCAATTTCCATAAGCTTTAATAATAAAAATGGGAACATTATCCATGTGCATAAGGCACCAAATTCCTATGCATGAAATTCATAATCATTGAAATAATTTTCTCCTTATATATCTAAGTTAATATGTTTACCTAGATTTATCTACATGTATTCATGTTTGTGTCTTATGGAACCAAAACAACAATAAAGTTTACATGAATGAAGAGTATTACATTCAATAGGAGTTATTTAATTTTTCATATTACTATTATTATTATTGTATTATTTAAAAAAATCTGACTTGCACATGTGAGATAACCTTATCTCTAAGTGTATGATAAAAATTTGAAATGAGGACATTGGAGAGTTCTTTGGTTTTTCCCTCCCATCCTCCAGTCTAGGACGTTCTTTCGGATCCCACTTTGTTATCCTCTACGTGTGAAGTTGATCTTGGTTCGGAGGCCACCCTAGTTGATAACGTCGAAGACTATTTACTCAAATTGGACATTACTAAATTCATCAAGCGCTGGTTATCAACTTCTAACATTTGTTTCTAGTGCAAACATCAATAGGGGATTGGTCTGCGTATTCGTTTCCTAGCTAAAGGTTTCTTCCTTTTCCTCTTCAGAAGTGAAGCTCAATTAGTGGAATCCCTCCAACATCGTGATGACTATCTTCTCAACTCTAGTCTGATTTTTTACCATTGGACGCCTAACTTTTATCCCTCCAACTCTAGCATCAAAGAAAACCTAGTTTGGATTCCTTTATATTCCCTCCCAATGGAATATTAGAGTCCTCATATGCTTACAAAAATATGCAGTCGTTTGGGGTGAGTCTCATGCATCGATCCCAAAACCCTTGATGGAAATATCACCGCCTTTATTAGAGTTTGTATTTATTTTGATGCTAACACCTCTATTCCCAATGTTATCAATATTTCATCTCCCTCCGGTGTATGGTCTCATCTTTTCAAGGTGGAGAAACTCATATTCAGGTGTTTCCTTTGTAAACATATGGGGCATAAAAAAAATGAATGTCTCATTGAAAATTCCACTCCTAAATCACAAACCCTTAACCTCTGTGTTTTATCTTCTTCTCATGTGATCTCATATTTGTCTTCTCCTCCTCCTTCTCAAATGCCCCCTCCTAACCTTTTGGGCCTTTCCCTTATTTCACACACCCTCCCCACAGATTCCAAGCAGATAGCGGTGGAATCTAATCTCTTTCTCAACCTTCTTTAATAAGGTATGGATGCAGGCTACATAGGCTATATTGAGGACCTCAAAAAATGGGTTATGGAGAAAGAAGCACTTCATCTAGATCACATCCTCTATGATGAATTACTCTCTCAAGGGGATAAAGAAAATCCCCCTCTTCCTCACCCTGATGCCTTGGTCTTGGCCTCTACATCCTTCCTAGGAAAATCTCCGGCTTGTGGTTCTACGAGAAAACTTCACAAAAGAACATTCAAATATCATTCTCGCATCGAGGCTGTAACAAGTAAACAAAATCTTATCAATTCCTTTTTCAAAAATAAAGGTCGAGAGGTTTCCAACCTCCCCACCTCCTCATGAAGATCATTTCCTGGAATGTTAGGGGTTCTAATGTCCCTGACAAACAACACTTGTTCAAGAGTTGTATTTTGGAGTAAGAAGGAGATATTTTCTTGATTTAAGAAACAAAAATGCTCACTTTAGAAGTGGAAAATCAATGGTTCAAAAAATGGAAAGGATGCAAGGGGGTTTTTTTCTAATTCTTGTGGGGCATCTTGAGAATTGGGTATCTTGTGGAAATCCTCCAAAGTTGATTTAACTCTACTCTACAAATATGTTAGTATGATTTGATGTAATTTCTAATCCCACGCCCTAGATTTTGCTTCTTTCTAATTTCTACAGTCATCACTGCATTCTTGATAAAAACACCTATGGGTGAACATTGAGAAAGAAATGCCCTATGTCCCTGACTCTCTTATTTTAATACTAAGGTATTTTAGCATTATTCTATCAAATAAGAAAAAGTCAGGAGGCATTATCAGAAATCCCCAATCCAAGCAATATTTTCTAAATTTTGTGAATTGAGCTAAGGGAGAGGAGCCAATAGTGGAGCATGGACCAGTAATGATGAGGGTATTTGTGAAGTGAGTGACTAGTACATGTACATTTGTCATTCAACATTTGAAAAAAAAGTAGCTAATAAAATGTGTCACATCAAATCACATCAAAAAATCACCCAATCACATGATGCCACATAAGTGGAAAAAAATGCATGAGATAATGCCCTACTAATGGTCCACCCTTTTTTCATTTGTATGAAAAACTACTTGATTTAAATCCATTTAAAAACCACTTTCCATAAAATAAAAATGCTCAAAAAAAATATTTAGATTAAGAAAAAAAATCTTTTAAAGGGTATTTTTTTTCAAAATTTGATGTATTTAAATGTGTGTTGTACACCCCTCAACTTGGGTGCACAACTATTGGCTCCTCTCCCTTACCTTATTATAGAACTAAAAATCAGGTGGTTCACTTAGACCAATAGGCGTTTTGGTTTCAGTAATATAGTTGAGCGCCTGGATCAGTTCCTCCACAATGAAGAATGGTTTCAATAGAACATCATTCTGAATTGTTTTGTTCTTCTTATTTTAGGTTCTGATCACTTTCCCATTGCATTGGAATTTTCATTGGATATGGCTCCTAAGAACTCTCCCTTTAAGTTTGGACTTAAGTGGGTCTGGGATCTTAGTCTTCGTAATCTCATTCTCAAATGGTGGCCCTCCTTTGAAATTCTAGGGACTAAGATGTTTTTTCTCTCTCAGAAGCTATCGTTTCTCAAATGAAAGCTCAAGCCCTAGAATATTTCTCAATTCAAAAATAACTTTGCGGAAAAATCTCACGTGGAAGCAAAGATCAGATCCCTTAATTTTTTCATTTTCTCCCAACGCATGGGCCAAAAATAATACCTCCTTGAAAAATATCTTCTTGCAGACCTCAGACAAATTCTTCTCCGGGAAGATATTTTTTGGAAACAAAAGTCTCGTGAAGCATGGCTCATAGATGGCGATAAAAATATGAAATTTTTCCATGCCTTGATCAAATCTAAGAGAAACACCAACTACATTTCTAGTATAATCATTTTTTATGGACATGACTGTTTTGATCAGCTCCATTTTTTACTTCTCTCATCTCCTTGATGGTGAGTCTCATTCAGACTAGGTAAGTCGTAATTCTCTTCTACAAGATTGCAATCGTCTTCTCAATGCTTCAGATAATCTTGCTATTTTTGACCCCTTTTCTCTTGAGGATATTCGCTCAATGGTTTTCTCCATGGAGTGTGAGAAGGCCCTAGGTCCTATGGATTACAAGCTTCTTTTTTCCAAGATTTTTGGGATATTGTGGGTCATGATGTTTGGGCTATTTTCTAGGATTCTAGGATTTCCAAGAAAATTCTCGGAGGAATAAACCATACCTTCATCTACTTGTTTTGTAAAAAAGAAAACTTTTCTACCTTTGATGATTTCAAGCCCATCTCTCTATGCAATACTTCCTATAAAATTATATCCAAATTTATAGCGGGTAGGATCAAACCTATTCTCGACAGGATCATCTCTAAAGAGCAATATAGTTTCATACTTGGTCACAATATATCTGATGGTATTATCCTTGCTCAGGATCTAATGCACTCTCTTACTTGTAATAAACAGTCTGGTATGCTTATTAAACTTGAATACAGTAAATCTTACGATCGAATCAATTGGAGGTTTGTTATCTTATCCATTCTCATGATGGGTTTTTGCGAAGAGTTTTATAGTTGAATTTTTAGTTGTATTTCCATTCCTCAGTTCTCTATTCTGGTTAACAGATCCACTAAAGGTTTTTTTGAAAATAATCATGGTATCCGTTAAGGGGACCCCCTTTCTTCCTTATAGTTCATGTTGGTTGTTAAAGCTCTGTGTAGATCCATAAAAAGTGGTAAATTACAAGGAAGTATTCGAGGGTTATAGGTTACGGATGCCTCTCCCACACTTTCTCATCACCAATTTGCGGATGACACCTTTTTCTTTGGTGACTCTACTATGAATGAAGCCATCTCTTTCCATCTTGTGTTAGATATCTATGCAAAAGTCGTGGGTCAAGTCATCAAATTTAATAAGTATGTGATCTTAGTTTTAAATACTTCTCCTCGCATGCAGAGTCGTATTTGTAAGGTGCTTGGTTTTGAAATTAGCTCCCTTTCCCACTCCTATCTGGGGATACCTCTATTTGTGGGGCAATATCAGTCTTCTCTTTGGGAAAATTTGGTTTCTTCTATTGAAAATTGTCTTCGCTCTTGGAAGGGGATATGGCTCACCCTTGTTGGACATTTTCTTCTCATTAGATCAGTCATCATTTATATTCCTATCTACATGTTCTCTGTGTTGCGGGTTTTGAGAATCATTCTGTTGAATTTAAAAAAAAATCTCTACTCTTTCCTTTGGCAGGGTACATCCGAAGATTAAAAACTCACTTGGTTAAATAGAATGTTGTTAGAACTCCTAAAACTTCAAGAGGTACTAGCGTCCTAGACCTCGGTCTTCCAAATATTGCATTGGGGCCAAACATGTATGGAACCTGTTATCCAATCCAAACAACATTCTAAATCTTATCCTAAGGAAAAAATATCTTGACAATGGTCCTATCTTATTTTAACTCAAACTGAGCTTCCTAAAGGGTCACACATTTGGAATTTCCTCTCCTCCTGCAGATCATTTTTTTCCAATCAAGTCTTGTAGCTTATTGGAAATGGTGCTACGGCCAAATTTTTGGAAGATTCCTGGAATGGTCTCCCCCTTTTTAGCGACAATCCCGAGCTTGTAGATGTTCTCCTTTCTTCTCAAGAAGCTTGGGGCTCCCTTATCAAGTATTATGGTTTCCCTGCTTCTAATGGATCTCCATCTTTGTTTTGGAAATATCTCTCCAACCTAAACCTTTCCAAAGCCTCCAAATCCATATTTAGAGATGAATTAAAGAAGTAGGAAGTGGTATGTTATCCACAAGAGAGTATAATTCTATGGATGGGTTCCAAATCAGGTCATTATTCCATGAAATATGGTTATTTAGAGCCGTTTCGTCATGTAGATGTGGTTACCTCTTCTTATTTAGGGTTTTGGGAAATTAATTGTCTTCCTAAAGTTGGAGCCTTTTGTTGGCTTGTCTTTAAAGGAAAAATTCTCACTTAATATTAAAGGAAAAAATGGGGCTATGTTGTACCCATTCGATGCATTCTTTGTTGCAATGCGGAAGAAGATTATAATCATCTTCTTCTTCATTGCCCTTTTTCCTCTCAATGTCGGTATTGATTATGTAATTGTAGTAATCTTCTTGGGTCCCAAGCGTAACCATATCTGCCACCATATATTCTTGGCCACAATCTTTTCTCTGCTCTGCCTTGAGTTCAATATGGATTTGTGGACCCATTTTACTTTTATGGCACCTGTGGCAGAAGCGGAACTTAAGGATCTTCAAAGATGAATCCTTTGATATCCATAGCTTTCTCAACAAATTGGAAGTTTCCATTTCTAAACAATATTAGTTCAAACAAAAAAATCATTTTCATTTCTCTAGTAGGGATTTTGAAATTTGAAAAGTTTGGCCTCTAATTCACATTGCTTCTCTTGGATCTATCTATAAACGAGGTCCTTACAAAATGGAAAAAATATCTCTAAGGAAAAAATATAAAAGGATTCCTCCCCCCTAGTTTCTACAAACTTAATTTTGACGGGGCCTCTAAAGGAAATATCGGTGATTAAACTAAAGTAAAATAAGGGGGGCCTAATTTAGTTTAATCTATGATATACAAAGAATTTAATAACAGAAGTAAAATGTTGTAAATAACAACAAAGTAAATATTGAAAATGACCCAAAAAATTAAGATAATGAAAATGTAAACCCTAATGTGCAAGAAGGAAGACAAAAGAACTCAATTGATTTGCAGAATGTTTGGGACTATGTCGTAGAGTAAACCATATCAAAAAAACATAGGAATGAAGATCTCGAGGCATGGAAAAGTAAAAATCCAAGTCGTCTTGTTGGATTGAGGCACCTGGGGTGCCCTGATTTACAGTTTTGGGCACCTTGGTCTGTGCAGGAGGTCTGAGAACAAAATTTATAGGGTCGCTAAAATATTTAAAACCATCATTGTCTATTACGTGTGTGCCGCTGCACTACACTGGATGTCACTGCTAATCATAGGATAATAAAAGACCTATAAAACACCAATACAAACATCAAAAACATAAAAAAATAAATATGCAAATGAAGGGGTCGGAATGACCTCAATTGTCACAATGGTGGGCTTACTAACTAAGCACTACACTACATTTCAGACCCAAATATAGTTTGGAGTGTGTGTGTGGAAGTTATGCCCTAGGTTCTCTTTTGTCAGTCGCACTTTGTGAATAAGTGAGTAATAGCTAGCTGTAGAACTGTAAATAAATGGTGGATGGAATAGGATAAACTCCCCTCCTATGAAGTGTGATGTAGATGAATAGCCTTGTCCCTTGTGATGGAGCTAGATGGATGCAATGGAGCTCTTAGATGCCTATAAAGTGGATGCAACCTTCGGTGGAGTAGTATTGATTATTGTTTTGTCCTTCATTATGGTCTCATAACTTTATATTTATAGGGCTCTCTTGATCTAATTTTTTTATTAACCCTGAAAAGGTTGACCACTAAAAATATGAAATCTTCAAACAGCTAGAAATTTCCCAAAAGATGGTGGGAAAGTATAAAAAGGACTGGCACACCCCAAATGTGTTGGAGGTGACAAGGACCAAGAGGGGTGTTGAATCACTCCCCAATAAAAATTTTTCACACTTGTGCTTCAAACCCTAATCACATATGCTCATATACAATACATCAAAGAAAATTTTCTTCACAAAGAAATTAACACAATTCAAGGATCAAAACATACACTTGAAAAAATTTATATTCATGCTCAAAATCAGATAAACAAACTTCAATTTGATATTCAAATCAAATTACAACATATAGTGTCTTCAACAATGATCAACAAGATACAACCAATAGCTCTTAAGACAATCAGTTGTCTCATGAATGCAAATGAATATATGAATCTATGAGAATGTCTTCAACTCAATATCAGGTCTGAAATCACCTCTAAAACATGAAAATAACATCAGCATGCTATGAAGATAGCATCCAAACTCATGCACCAAAATCTGCCCTCCTCCTCCAACTCGCTCTCAAAGAAAAAACCTTCAACTTTCACTTGCTCAAATTCTCCTCATGAAAAATAAACCAGTAGCTGTCCTAGAATGATATTCCATGTGTTTTGGGCTAGGCCCAAATGTTTTTTCTTTGCAGAAAAATGTTTCTTCAAAAGAAGATAAAAGGGGTTATCAAAAGCTAGAACTATTATGCCCAAAAACTCCATTTTATACCCTTCTCTTGATTAGAACACAAAGGAGGTCGGTCCCTCATGATAAATGTGACCCATACACCTTCATTACATTCACAAATTTGAACTACAATAGTCACATATGACCCATATAGGTCGTCCTAGCAAAAACCCTTTATTTCATGGTCCAAAAATCACAAAAACCCCATGGGCACAATCTTAAAAATGCCCTAACATGAGTCCCATACTTTTTCATGACCCATGAACCTTTAAATATTAGTAAAACATCATTAAACATTCATACATGGTCACAGATTTAATCAACCAATCAAAATATTTAATTTACTGGGCCCATTAATCTTTGCAATTCTCAAACAAGTTGTTTCCTACACCCTTGAACACCCTGGAAACTTCATACTATCCCAAAATTTCTTATACTACATAAAAAATATTTCATGTAACCATTCAAAAGAAATTTCTAGACTTGTAGAACACTCATGAGCTTTCTTTAGGCATTGAAACATCTTCCTCTTCAAACAATAATAAAATTTTCCTCAACCAAAACAACCTGCCAAAAACGCTACTTTCAAAGGCTAGATCATAAAAACATTTATACATATCATAAATCCTTATAAATAGTCTTATTTGATGAAAAATTCATTTATATTAATTTTTCAGGTGATATGAGGCATCATCCAATCCACATGCCTCAAACAACCTCAAACTTTCACAATTACATAACTTGTCATGAATTGCCAAAATTGTTCATGCTGAAAGAAAGCCCTAGAAACCCTATCATTTTATATCATCATGAGGCAATCCATATATCAATGGAAATGTGTCTGAATCTAGTTTCTAACACAATATGAATCAGCACAAAACCCAACCTATATCTCAAGTTATTACTGACATACTGAGACCTACTTCTTATGGGCTCAAAACTGCCCTTTGACCAATCAACATGTTTCCAAAACATCATGCACCCGCATAGATATGATTAGAAACCTTCATATTCATCAATTAAAACTTACATTCATCACACATGATCAATATTTCATATCACCCCTTTGGACCAACTTTCCCAAATACATTCTTCTTCAGAAACTGTTATTTTTCAGGTGCGGCCCACATATGGTCATGACCTCAAACATACATTTATGGAAGGCTCTCTAAGTCAACTAAAACAATGCAATAACTACACATAGAATCACTTCAAATTATCCAAACATACCTCATACAACATGACAAACCTGAATGCATGCTTCCATGAGACCAAATGGGTCCAAAACACTTGGCCAAACTTCCTAGCTACCATACTTGCTCCCAATAAACACCTATAAAGAAGTGAAACACATGCACATGTACCATTCACCTACTATGAGTGCTCAAGCACCCTTGAATCATGTTGGTCATCATCCCAACATTCTTACCAAGCATCCATGAATCTTATTATGTCATGCAACACCACCTAGGCACCTGTATAGGCTTACTAAAGAAAGTTTGCACAACTGAATCTTACTGTACCAACTAAACCACATCTAAAACAACATGTTAGCATTGTATTCATCATCATGAAACCATGCTACAACATCCACTTTTTCATTAATGTTATTTTACATCAATGATAACACCTATTAGGCCTATTTAGGTCTATATGCTAACAAGATGAGACCAGGGTGCCTGGGGTGCCCCAGTTTGAGCTAGGAACCCCTGTCAGAGGAAAACAAGATGAAAGTGTCAAAAACAGACTGGGAAAGGAAGATCAAAATTGAAGACAACAAGAAAAGTTAAATGGCCAAAGGACAGAGGTTAATTAGTACTTTCTTCACTCAAAAACTGTGTAAATAGTAGTATGAGACCAAGACTAAATAATACCCAAAGTGTGTGATTTAGTGTCTACACCAGGAATATTGGGGGCGGGGTGTGTTATAAGGGATTCATATGGTTATTTTTCCAAATATTGATCCTTCAATATTAATATGGGAACATGCAACTTTACTGATGCAAAAGCTCCTCTTCGGCATCAAAATGGTTGTCCAACTTGGTTGTTCTAAAACCATTCTAGAAGGTGACTCCCAAGTCATTGTTCAAGCCATCAAGAAAGGAAATGTGGTTTGATAGAGGCTCAACATTCTAACTATGCAAATAATCCATTGGTTTTCCAAACTTGAGATTTGGGAAATACATCATGCATTTAGGGAAATTAGTATGGTGGCAGATGCTCTAGAAAATTATGGTACCTATTAAATCAACGATTGTATTTTATCTGTCAACGTTTCTCAATGAGAATTTATGGAGGCCTTAATATCTCATGATCAATATAGAGGCTCTCTACACATGTGAACTATTTCTTTCTCTATGGAAGGCCCTTTATTTATGGATGGTGATATTGTTTTTTCTATTCTTCCCTTATACCTTTTGCGTCCATATGCTTCATGGCTCTTCCAAATTTCCTAATTCTTCACTACGTGGAGAAAAAAAAGAAGTCTTCTTATTTAGCTCTGTTTCACCATGTCACCTTTATAAGGTTTTTAGGGTGGGTTCCCCCTCAGTGCTCAAGGAATTTGAGAAGATCATAGGCCTTGCTTACCTGAAAAACTTTGGTCATGTTAGGGTTAATTCTGAAGTAGCTAACATCTTTGTTTCCCACTTGCACCTTCTGAAACCTGATAAGGATGTCGTATTTCCTATTGCCCTACATTTTATCCATCCCCTTCATTGCATTGGCCTTGAGGAGGCTTTGGACCAAGCGTGTCTTGATTCTTTTTTTCCTCTGTCACAGGTCCAAATTCCTCCATTCGGGTGGATAATGGTTTCCTGATGGAATTGGAGCGCCGCAATAATCTTCTTCTTCAGTTTGTTATTTTGGTTCATACCATTTGTCAATCCAAAGGATTCGGTTTGTCTTGAGTGTCACCCCTCAATATCAATGCCTTGGAAAATTTGATTGGTCCTCCTCCTAATTGGCTTCAGCAACTCCAGTGTCATGCTAGTTCATCTTTCTCTTTCTTGTCAAAAGTTGCAAAACTTGGCTCCTCTAGAAAAATTAGTGATAAAAAGAAGGTGGTTGCTTCTATCATCCCTACTGATGTCATGGAGATCTCTGATGACTAAGATCCTTCTGGTTTTTTCTTTTTTGGTCGTATTTCTTTTTTGGTTGTATCTCTGATGACTAAGAAGGTGGTTGCTTCTATCATCACCATAGCTAATAACCAAAAATTTACAATAGAAATAACATACATCCATCACATATTAAGTAAAAACTAATTTCATCACATTCTATTAGTATTCATGACCACATAACTCCAAGAAAACCAATAGTATAAATGACAATAGTAGATTGGCATTGCGTGCCTCAATCGCCACTTGCATCACAAAATAATCCATAAAAATCACATAATGTCTAAATAATATTGTATCAATTTCTATAATCTTGTAAATGAGATGAGTTAGCAATAAAATGGTGCATGAAGCTGGTGGGTGCTACAATATGGTATAAGAGAAAAAAGGTTACCTTGCAATATATCTCACCTAGTAAGGAACAAAGTAATGCCAAGATGGAGCATAAGCATGATTTTGAAGATGGTGAAGAAGGGAATAAAAATGATTTAGAAAGAGAACGTGATGACAAAGAATACAATAATTATTCATCTACTCAAGAGAAAAGAGAAATAACAAACAACAAGGTGGAAGAGAAAAAGGTTGAGGATACTAAGGTTGCACCATATAGACACCCACATCATCATGATAGGAAAAAATCATGGAGGCATGTTAGAGAACTTGAGGAAAACACAATATATGGATATAGAGGGAATTGGAGGAATAATCATTATGACTATACATGGAATCGGTGGAGGAACAAATATGTGATAAGGAATCACATAAATAATTTCTATGGTTATGCATGGATGGTGAAGAGGAAAAAATATGCACGTGGATGGAATTTGAACAGAGCAGCGGATTATGAAACTAAATCTAGAGATGTATCACCCACTAAGATCTCATATGGGTGATTAGATTTCCCACTAAGTTCTTATCACATGTGGTATCATAATAACCACCTAGGTTCAAGTCTTGGCACAAGTGGCTATGTCGGCATTCTCCCAAAAATCATATAGGGATAGACATGGTCCCACTATATGGGCAAAAATCTATCCTTGGGTCCAATTTATGGAAGTTTGGTTGGATGTTATGATCCTGGTGTGTGTTTTCATTAACACCTCGAGGTTTGGGTGTAATGGTTAGTTACAACATATCATGGGATTATGCCCAATATTGGTCCTTTTTTTCCATCATAAACAATGATTTAACCATTTCTTAATATCATTTCCATTGCATGACAATAATTTGTGTATCTAGAAGAAAAATGTGGACGATGAAGATTATTCCATAGTTTCAATATCCATGTAAACTTGATCCCACATGTCCCATTCTTTGATTGATGTCCAAATGAACCACCCCAAATCCAATTAGATGATACCTTCGGTGTAATGATTCTTTTACTTGTAGTATTGTTTATAATAACTTGAAGGTTATTATTGAAAAATTATACTCACTATTAAAAGAAATAAAGAATTATAAAGTAAAATCATGGTCATCGTTGTCATATTATTTTTTCTATTAAAAGAAAATAAATTAAACCCTGCAAAGAAATCTCGATGAAAGAGTAGGGTTTAAACAAATGACAGTAAAATGTCGTAAATTTATAGAGAAAATGCAAGTGCGTTGTAGGAATTTTCCACATTGAGAACTAAACCCCATAGCGCTTGCTAAAACCATATCCAAATTGTCCAAATCCCTCCCACATTACATTTAAATCTAGATAACCCTTCAAACCCCATCATTCTACTAGACCAAATGAATTTACTATATGAGAAAATGTTTATTAATTTTAAAAAAAAGGGAAACTCGTGCCCCTAAGCTATCGTAATCGATCATCAAAGAGATTCCCTTTTCTTATTGGGTATTGGATTTTGTGGGGGTGATCAACCCAAATTCTTCCAAAGGCCATAATTTTTTGAAATTATTACATGAGAAGATCACAATAGGCATAAACAATATATTAAGGCCTCCTCGTTTATTCTAGCATATGGCCAGTAGCCTTTTTTCCCCAGCACACTCAAGATCCCCATCTACCAATTTATGTAGAATGTAAAGGAATAAATGATTGGATCTAGTCCTAGCCGTATATTCTACAAATGGAAGATGTTTGGAGGAATTCCTCTCAAATTTTAGTAGACATTAGGATGTCATCAAGTGGTGGTCTTACAAGTGAGTTAAGATGAAATATTTTAATATCTCAAACTTGGTGTTGTTATGGGATAAGACCCAAGAGAATAAGGGATATTATTCTAAGTCATCCCCTTTACGGATTGGACCTGATAAAATTTAGGTAGGAGAAACACATTCAAGATCAAAGACTTACATGGTAACTATTGTCCCAAACAACACCTATGCTATTTTCACAACTTCACTGAAGTTAAATACTTAGGCTTTTTTTTGGAAATATGTGAAACAAAATCCCTTATTGTTCCATGGAGATCATAAAGTTTAGTGTTCTATTGTTTACCTAACCTACATAACAAAGGAACATCATCACAGGGAAATATTTCGCATAACAAAATATTAGTAATTTTTGACATTGAAGAGAAAATAATGTTGATTATGGTGGAAAGTAATAAATATCGCCTAAGGTTGAAATACCATGGATCAAAGTGGAGTGAAGTGAAGTGATAGAAAAATATGAACAAAAAGTAAATTTTTGCATCAAAGGAACCCACAGAATGAATGAATGGTCATTTGTAGAATAAAGAAACATACAAAGCTGCGAAACAAAAATTCCATGATACAAGTAAAAATGACACAAAAAAAGAAGAATCCATAGAATGAAATATACTTTATGGGATGATGAAATAATGGGTCACGGATAGTAAAAGGAATTATGGAGTCAACAGTTGTTTGCAGATTGAGGAAGAAGTTAGAAATGGAGCCACAAGTCTTCTAAGGTTCACAATGCAAAACAAAAGGCCATAGAATATAGGATCAAGGTGGCAGAACATCATAAGTCTGCAAAGCACAAAAAAGTTGCGCCTAATTCAAGCTAGGTGGTCAACCACTCTAACAGCCAAAATTTAATTTGAATAGTTTCATCTTCATGCATTGGTGTTCTTATGGCATGTGATTAGAATGATGACATGCGCCCATACATATCCTGCAAAATCAATGGTGATTGGTCCTTGGTAGATGATGACTAGTTTTCTCTCTTCATTTCTGGCGTGATCTGGTCTTCTACCTCTATCTTCTCTTCCTTCTCTATCAAAAGCAACTCAATATCATTTATAAATTATCCTCTCTCGACTGCAAAGTCACCATGTCAAAACGGTGGTGGGCTTTCACGAGTTGCAGACCTCTGATTTGGTCATATGTAATACACTCAATTCCCTTCCCAAGTGATGTAATAGACCGTGTATGTATTTTATCAATGAAATCTTGTTATTGTGTCTCATATTTTATCTTTACTTGCTTTTATTATGTCTCTTACTTGTTTATTAATTTATAGCATATCATGTGTGGGTTATTCTTGCATGTTTTCATTTCCCTATGTCTAAAATATGTAGAATGGAATGGTTCATACAGTTTTTCTCATCTCTATTTTCTTTTTTTATTACCCTCATGGAGATATATCCCCTTTCTGTTCTAGTTCCATCTTCATTCCCTTATCCTATTTTCATTTCATGCATTCCTCTTTCCCCTTTTCCCATGTGGATTGGTAGTCTAGCTTAGGAGTTGTGTTAGTGTTAAGATAGATATATAGAAGAAGCTAGCTTTCTCTATAGGTCTTTCCCAGGGAGCAATTTCCAACACCTCAGCGACATTTCCATGTTTCACAGAGGCGTTGAATCTAGTTGATTCAACAAGGGTGAAACTTCAAGTGACAATAATTTTTTTACACGCTCGGTGGGAGTATCTTGAGTAAATTTTATCTCATCTTCATTAAGATTGGTGTGTGTCTTAGAGATATCCATCCTTATGAGTCATTATCCCAACACATCTAGCGACTCCATTGATCTAAAAAACATAGTTCTCTCATTCACAAACAATTTCTAGTTTTGTATTACTTTCATGAAGTTGTGCAATCATGACTTCATTTCCTCGTTGGGATCCTCATTTTCAAGAGCATTATTATTCCTCTCCAAATCAGTTTCATGATAGTTATCATGATGAATATGCCTATTATCCAAACCCCACTTACCCATATGGTTATCATATTAACCATGATGATTTTCAAGAGCATGGATATGTAGATAATTGAGGAAATTTCATATTTGATGATGATTTTCAGTTTCTTGTTCAAAACATGGAGGCAACAATGCAAAAGATAAAGGATAATTTTGAAATAATGATATCTAAATCACTTGGTTTTAGGGATCCCTGTCTATGGTGTGGTCCTCTACCAGGCTAGTATAGCCCTCAACATAAGCTTTAGGTAGTGGTTAAATACTTAAATCAAATGTCAGAGTTATTTGAAATAATAGAAGCTAACAAATCTAATTATAAGGAACCCTGTCAATGGGATAACCCTTCAATTTGCACTATCTCAACCAAAATTTTAAATCCCTATCTTTCTCAAAGCTTTTCTTGCCACTCATTTTCTTTGAAAGATAATATTATACCTCCTCCATCAGTCAAACCTCTATAGAATCAGTCAGAAGTTCAATCCTTCCCCCCTTGCATATATCCAAACCCATTTTGGGATGAGCTTTATGAGAAAACACACTTATGAGGGAAACCAACTGAAGATCCAAACAATGAAGATCAACTACAGATTTTCAAGGTTTGGATCCAAGAGTTTGATGTCAAACAAGTTCTTCACCAAGAACCCATCAGTCAATCGCCTTATAGTGCATCAAAAATAGTTGAGATGATCTCCATTATTGTTAATCATGAAAATTATATTGAAGAATGGAATCACTCTAAAAACATGGATGAAGAAATGGCCCAAAATTTTCAACAGCTTCATGTTTTTTTTTCTTAAACCTTCTACAGTGGAGGAAACTTTGGATTAGCAAAATAAAATGGAGGAGAAAAATAACTCTTAGGCCTTGGATGAAATGAGATCATCGAGAGCTTCTTGCTCTCTATTGAAGGTGAATATACTAATCAATCCTTTCCCTCATTCAGAGAATCAAACTTGGAAGAAATCCTCCAGGAGAAGCAAATAGAGGAAGAAATCAGAAATGATGATCAAATTGAGATTCATGTTGAGGAGGATATCTTTAACCTGCCAAACTTCATGTTTGAAGCTAGGGAAAAGAATGAAGAGCCCAATGTTGACTCATAATTAGTCATCAAGGAGGAAACAACTAAAGACAAGTTTAAACAACTTGCAAGGCCTCTCAAGGATGAATAAACATTGAATAATTTCTCTATTTTTGGAATGGAATGCAAAAGAGATGGACAAATTAGAAGAATCGGTCCTTTGGCTCCCAGAGTTGGATGTTCATTCAAACATCTAGCTATATCAGAGTCAAGAACAGAGTTACCACCAGCCATGTTAACTTCAGAACATGAGGAATATTTTCAAAGTTCCAAAGGTCGTTAGGAACACATATCTAAACCAAATGCAGAGAAACTAGAGGAGGTGTTTGTTTTTTAGGTTGATACTGTGAGCAAAAAAGGTGTGGACCATGTTTTCACTTCCACCACTTGATCTAGTTATAGAAATGGTCTCATGGTTGCGCTTTGTAAGGAAGGGAAGTTATTTTTCCCACCCAGTATTTGGTTTTGGTTATCTTTCTTTGTTTTTTATTAAAGTGGGAGTATTTTAGGTTTTATTTTTGTAAAACAAGTTCTTATGAATACTTTGCACATTTCAATTTGGATCATGTATGATTTTTATTTTGTGCATATTTTTAGTGAGCCTCCTTACATCTATGCACAATCCTAATGTTTCACCTTCATGGGCAGAGAATCAGAGATTTGGGGGTTGTTTCCAGCATAGTAAGTGTTTACTCAAAGCTCCAAAGATCATTTCCAAACCAATGCCAAGTTCAGTGCTTCATGTAGATTCACGGTGAGTTAAATTTTTAGGATTATTTTTAAGATGCATGTTTAACTCCATGTGCAATGGATATGTTAAGCTACTGTCTAGTTTATCTTGCAGGAAGATGTCCACTGAAATTCACTAAATTGTTGTTCAAAATAGCACCCATGTTATTTTGTCAACTTCATTTAAGTTAAACTCGGGAACTTTTATTTGAAAAGTTGTGGAACAAAGGAACTTATCATTCAGTGGAGATAATAAATTCTAATGTTCCAAGGGTTTTCCAAACCCGCATAACAAAGGATCATCACCATAGCAAAATATGCAGTTGAACAAAAGCTTTGGTACTTCACGAAATTGTGTAGAAAATAATGTTGAGTGCGGAGGAAAGTAAAAAAAAGTTGTGCAAGTTTGAAATACCATTGAAAAAAGTAGAGTGAAGTGATGTGATAGAAAAATCCACGAAACAAAGAAATTTCATGCATAAAAGGAACCAGTAGAACAAATGAACAATCATTTGTTAAACAAAGTAAAAAATACAAAATTGTGAAACAAAGAGTCTACATGTAGACACTAAAACACGTACTTTCGGTATATTTCTTGTCTTGATCATATACCACTACTCATATGATTCCTAAGTGAGAAAAGTACTAATTGACCACTGTCTTTGGCCTATTTTCTTGCTTTTTGTTTTCTCTCTTGGTCTTACACTCCTTTCCTAGTATGTTTTTTCATACTTCGGCGTTTTTGACTCTAGACACCAACGCCCAACCAGGATGCCAATGCCTAGGCATCCATGTCCCCTCTAGGCATGTTTAACCTCTTTGAACTTTTCTCGCATCTTTTGGGTATTTTCTAGCCATTTGGGTAACGTATTTTCTTACTAGTAAGCCTTTTAGTGCTTAATTACCAAATTCAACTAAGGAAATCATATAAATACAAAGCTATGTGATCATAATAAAGGACTAAGCACTAAGCATCTACTATCACCACCTAAGGTTGCATCTAAAGACATTTAAAAGAGCATTCAAACATCCATGTAAGGGCAAGGGACTACATTTTTCTGCATACACTTCATAGGAGGGGAAATTCATTTTTACATGCACATATCTATCTACATTTTCTACATCTAGCTATTGTTCGCTACCAAGTGCAGCCCACAAGAACCACCTAGGACATGATTCTACACGCGCGCGCACGCAAAAGTATATAGAGTCTGAAATGTAGTGCAACACGTGGATCGTAAGTTCACTCAGCTGGGTGACCACCGGGGTTAGTCTGACTCCCCATTTTCATCTTTTTTATTTTTAGGATTTTATATGTTGTGGGATTTTGTAAGTGCTCATTTCTTATTGTAAGTTTTAGGCAAAGAACAAAAAATTGTAGTGGCATACAGGCAATCAAAGGAGAAAACCAATGAACATCTTGTGACCTTGCAAAATTGGGTTTCACACCTACTGAGCAGTCATAGGTGCCTAGAATAGGTATCTGGCACCCTAGGCACCCGTGACCGTGCATAGGCACCTTGGTCCTTGCATTTCCAACACTCTTGTATTTTATTGGGTTCATTTGTTAAGCTTTGAGTCCCTGTTCCCATTTTTCTATCTCAGCACAACTTCGGCATCACTGTGAATCAGCTAAGTATTTTATTTCCTTCATTTGTAACTAGGCTATCAAATTTAAATTTCTTATTTTCTTGGGTCAAATCTGTACTTAATTGTTTATATCATTACGCTAGTACATATTTTAGATTTAGAATTTATTTATTTAAATATTTGCATAATCATTTAGTGAACCCAACTCATTCGAACACTCTTGGATCCTCATTTCATCAATTCTTGTATGTTTAGGATCCCATAATCATGGATATTTCTATTAATGATTTATTTCTATCCAATATTGAGTGTCATGCCAAAATCATTACCCTTTTGGATACTACTCACATTCCTTCCACTACTCATTTAGATGTTTTTTATCAGATGTTCGTCAATTCATTTTCTCAAAAGATTACTTTCCCATCTGCTATAGCTAACAATCTTGTTGTTTATGAAATGGTCCTCCTTTATATATAGGATTCTACGTCAATAACTTAGGTTTCAAGCGCATTTTAGTTGATACTGGATCTGATCTCAATATTTGTCCTTTATCATTCATTCAAGTTATAGGCCTTCCAATATCTATTATTAACCCAACATCTATTTTTTCAAGCATAGAATTCTACCATGTGACCATGCTTAGGCACTATCACCTTGTCGCTCACAGTTGGGCCAAAGACTATTCCAGTTCTATTTTTTGTCATAATATCCCAGTTCCATATGATTTCTTACATGGTAGGCCATGTCTTTACTGAATGCAAGCATTGTCTTCTACAGTTCATCAATGTGTTTAATTCTTGCACAAGGGATTTGATTATGAGGTTCCCATTGATAGTACACCATTCCAACATTGCAATCTAGATCCAACCATTGCATTACCTATTCTGATTTATGCTAATATACATCCTGTTGTCGATCCATGACCCATACACTATCTAAACAACTTACCTCCACTCATAGGAATTTTTTACACATTAGACGTGATTCCATTTTATTCATAATTTCCCCTCCTACTATTGTTATGGCACTTTATTGGGGGTTTATTCATGCATCAGACGTCATACCACCTTCATTTCCTCTTTCTGAGAAACCTACATTTGTGGTACCTCCTTTCACACACACTCTTTTCATAAACAATGCTTTCTAGTCGCACATTCCATTCGATCTCACATGCTCTGACACTATTTGTAGGCTCAATGGTTTGACTTGGCTTGGTTAACACTTTCTAACATCTTACCTCCACCTCATTCACCACTTCTATATCATGGACATGATTGAATTATTGTTTTTTATGGCCTCCAAATATTTCATCTCTCAGTATTTGTTGCACGCACTCCATATAATTCACCACTTACTCATGGCCAATCTTTGCGTGACTATATTGGCAGCACTTTGGATCCTAATCATATTGACTTTCATTCCCCATACCTTTTGGTTATGTTTTTATTTGTAATGACTCATTTCTTGGCTATTCACAAAACCTTACTCGTTGGTATGCACATGGATGTCCATTACCACCTTTCAATGATGAGGAGTACACAATGGACATGTACACTCTATGCCATAATGGATCCCTACGGGATCAACCACACATTATAGCTTACCAAGTCTTAGATGTGCATCACCACTCAGTTTTGACCATGACAATGATGATCTCTTAGACGATGTTACTTGATCACTCTCATCTTCATACACTTGGGGAGCATCATGCTTCTTCCCCATCCTAACATTATTAGGTGTCTTACATACTACACACTTCTCATCTATTCTTTCATATGTGTCATACACATCTTGATACATTAGTATCGTCATTACCCGATGATGCACTCTTATGCTATGGTTCACACTTGACTGTTGAGGTCTCACTACACACATGAACCTTACATCATCATGCTACACATATTTCTTGCATACACTCAACACAACACACTACCCTATGACGCACTCTAGTTCCATGGTTCATACTCAATTGCTGAGGGTCTAAATATGAAATGGACCTCACCACACTCACTCACTCACTCACTACGCTCTATGCTTTGATGATTATATCTTTCTAGCACACTATTCAAACCATTTGTCGAAGGCACACTCTTGTCCTATGGTTCATTCTTGATTATTAAGGGGTTATTTATAAATGAATCTCATCTCATGCATAATTATTCACATTCACTTGAGGGCGAGTGGCTCATATCACTTCCATTTTGCATTCCATTCCATCTCACTCATCCATAACATGTTACATATCTTGATTGCACATTTTTCTTGTTTGCTTATACTTGCATGATACATCTTTACTTACTATATTAGTCAGATATATCGTATGTCGTTATATTTTCTATATGCACATGCATGTTCACTTGTCTTCTAGTTGTGATCACAAACTTTACACAAATTGATACATGTAACATGGATACTAGGCACAGTACATAGTACCAACCCCATAGAGGCTCCTGGGAGCATCCACTTTCGTACATACTACAGGTGTAATTGTTTCGATTTATACTACTTCCTATTCATAGTAGCACACTAAACTATATATTATTATACACATTTTGACATAATTTCTATCTTTGTAACATGCTAATAGGTGCTTCATGTGCAACATTTGTCTTGCAAGAACTCTATGCTACCATGGTTTTTTGTTACATTGCTTACTATTATCTGTTATTGTTTGTCATTATTTTCCATTGTTTGCGGGCTTTTCCCTTTTTCTTGTGTGCACGTTATATGCTTTTGGCCACATCAGCATCTATTGTCTTGCAACATCGTGAGTGATGTCTCATGTTTGAAACCCACTTTTCGCAATCTACTTTGTTCACATTATTTTTTGTCTACATTGTCTTCTTGTTTGCTAACTTACATCTTGTATTCTATATGCTTGTTTATCTTGTTTTCACTAACACTTTCTTCCAACCAATTTGTTTATATGTGCCTTGGTTTCTACCAAGCACACTCCCTCCCCCTGTAGAGCATCAATTTCAGCACAATGTTTGTTCCTCTTTTGGGCTGCATACTCCTTGCAATGTCATGTGCACCCCAAACGATGGGGGAGTCCATTGGGTGAATCAATTAGTCCATACATTGGTTTGCAGTCATAGTAAAATATAGTTCAACACACATTCAACATATCATTTAGTCTCATAAATGACCCAGAACCTAACTTGGGTCTTCAGCACAACACAAACACCAGTACCCAGACACAAACAATAGCGTCTGGGTGCCCCTGACCCTTCCTGGGTGCCTGTGACCATGGGCCAATTACACAAATTTTCTCAATTTAGTATAGTTCACAACAATTTACACAACTTATTTTATAAGACAGAGATTCCTTTAGCACTCGGCATGCATACATTACACTTTATTTTCTACTTTCGTGTTGGATCAGATTGGATCAAAATAGATCAGATTTTTACGCACCATTTGCAGTGGTGTTTACACTTTGGGAAGAATTGAAAGGTTGGAGAATGATGCTATACTTTTCTCCTTACACTTCTTCTGTTCTTGGCGTGAGATCGCCCAAAAAAATCGTACTCAGTGCAACTGGTGTGAGACCACCCAAAAAACTTGTTCTTCTACAACATCTTCAAGATCCTTTCTACACTCTTTACTCGTCATGGATCAGGGGCACATATTCCTTTTTTTGCATTCTTACATACTTTTTACACATTTATTACTCATTTGGATCAAAATTTTCATATAAACGACTTTGACTACTTGTTCGTTCTTCTCTTTTGCAGGTTCATGAAGTGGATGCATTTTTCTGAAAAAAAAACTTCAACTTGTACGAGTTTTTCAAAATAGTTACACTCAAAATTGGAAGATGTTGTAGAAATATGAATCGTAGAATTTTGAGTCTAGTTTCTAAGCTACTAAATTTTATTGAAAATGGATAAGTTTAAGTGGGTCAAACAACTAAAATACCAACAGATGCTCCTATTTTTGTTAAAAAACATAATAGAGTGACTTTCGTGCCCCCCACCATTTTTTGAGCACCATTTAGTATTTTTGAAAACCCTTTGGTAGAAAGATAGCTAGGAGCATCTAGTTTGGGCTCCATTTTTTTTAGATTTTTATAGCGAATATTTTTTTATTTATGATTTTTCTAGTACAAAAATTTTATGTTTTGAAAAATAACGGAGCTCCGACCGTGCCCCCCTAACTACCTCAAAAAATATCAAAAATTAGATTTTTTTTTTTTAATATGTATAGAATTATGCCTAGTTTGGGCTAGTATATTTTTTTTTAAAAATTTTGATCACCCAAAAAAAAGATACACCATGAAAGATAGACATATTTACACTTCAAAAAATAGCTATAAAAAGGCATAGTTAGAAAATAAATAATATGGAAACCTTATATTAGTCAGAAAATTTGAAAAATTATATTTTTAGAAAGAAGAAACTCTGCTCTACGTCGTGGTATAATTTTTTTAAAATGGATCGATTGTTTTATTTTGATTTATCATAGAGGAAGTGGCATTTTTACATTTTCTTGCAAAAACACGTGTGTTTGTTGTGTTTGTACAGGTCCATGCCTCAGGCTTGGGGATCCAAACCGGATCCCAAGCCTTGAGGCATGGCTTGGAAAAAGAGAAAATACAAAACCCGTATAATGCACGCATTTTTCTTTGTTTATATATTGTGGCCCCCCAACGTCCCTTTCATCTCTTTCATGGGAATTCTGCAAACATTCTGTTTTGTCTGCAATTTTCTCTACATTCTTGCACGATTTTTTAGTAGTTCATTTTGTCCCCTACCCCACTAGTTGATTTTTTCTAATCATGGGTGATAAACGTCAAGCTAAGGACAAGAGGAAAGTCAAGAACAAGACACCGGAGCAATTGGAAGAGAAGAGAATAAAGAAATTGAAGAGAATGCAAAAACTTCGAGCAGGGCAAGGTACATCCGCTATATCAAATGTAGCTAATGTATTAGAAAATGGGGATGAAATACATAATGAAAATGTAGAGAATAATGATTTTGAATAATGAATAATAATATTTGAATTGAATGATAATGTTGGTATGGATGAAGAAATTGATATGAATCCAATTGTTGAACCCTTACCTGAGAATCCAAATGTTAACCCCGAAATTTGTATGAAAACACTGAATGAAGAAAGTAACCTTGTAAACGAATCTTCACCTCTAAGAACACCTCCTTCCATTTTGTGAAGAAAACCAATTCACTTAATTGAAATTGATGAAAACATTATAAAACCAATGCCTAACAAAATGTCTGAAAGAAATGCGAGAAGAAAAGCTAGTGGAATTTGGGATAATTACTTTGAGAATTTAAATGACACACAAAGATGTCAATTATTTGTTACATTGATGAAATTAATTAAGATGAGACCTATAATGAAGACCCTGGGGTTAAGAACATCTAATGTTGTTGATCAAAATGTGTCAATTGTTGAAAACATACATAAAGCATACCAAACTGTAGGTGGAAAAAGATGCACCAAAGATAGTAATGCTACACGGCATGCACTTACTAATTGTATAGTAAGTGATAAAATAGTTAATAAACACTTGATTAGAAAAACAAGCAGTGCTTTGAAGCTAAATAGAAAAACACTAATGAAAGCAATAGAGAGACGTAAACGTCTTGAGTCAGTCAATAACACTGACTATTGGGATTTCTCTAGCAGACTTCCATGAAAAGACAAGAATACATCTGATATTCTAAAAGAATTAATTGTAAAATTTTGGAATGAGAACACAAGGGTGTCACCGAATAGAAGAGATACAGTAAAAAGAAGAATAGGTTCTCGTAATCGTGAATCATGTGCAAAACATTTCTTAGATATGACTCAAACAGAATTGTTCTCTAAGTTTAAGAATGAAAATCCACAAATTAACATTAGCCAAAGATTCTTTGAAATGAGCAAACCCTTTTATGTGAAAATCAATCACTCACGTACCACTTGTTGTTGCAGGCATCATGTTGAATTTTCAATGCATTATGATGTTTTTTGTCAAATACGTCATGTTTTGCATACTGACATCATGTTGCAGGAGTGTGGATTAAATGTCCCACAAAAATCTTCAAGGGAATTTATTCCGACAATATTTTGTGAAAAATCAACAAGACAATTTTTTTATAACAAAGCATGTTTGGATGGAATGTGCAATGTATGCGGTGGCTTGCCAAATCTGAAAAGTTGTATCCATGAGGAGAGTACATATTCAATAGGAAAATAATTGGTTGATTTCACCAAATATAAATCGGTGGCATATCAATTAAAAGATGGAAAAGAATCTAAGAGGTGTGAGCTTGTTAGAAAACAATTACCTGTATCAGAATATATGGTCAAATTCAGAGAGGAAATTTTTTATGAGTATGCAAGGCACACACATAGAGCTCGATGGTTGGATGAAAAATTCAAGTTAAGAAAGGACACATTCCCACTTGGTACTATTGTTTCAGTAGTTGACTTCGTAGAGAATTACACATTACAGCCACAAATGGAGGTTCAGTCTCAATATTATAACTCAGTGCAAGTTTCTATTTTCGTGCATATAACATTCATGCACTCTCCTGAAAGCACTGAGCAAGATCAAAAAATATTAAGAGAGTATCATTTCTACATCAGTGATGATCAGACACATTCTACAGAATATGTACAAGGGTGTTTCCAGGTGTTTTATGTGAACTTGAATGAGAGGAACATTAGTTTCGATCAACATTACATTTGGTCAGACAACTGCACATCACAATTCAAGAATGCACGATGTTTTATTGGCTAAGAAGGATGCACAAAGAAACAAATGTACAACATATCTGGAGTTTTACTGAGGCAGGGCATGGAAAAGGAGAGCATGATGGTGCAGGAGCATGTGTGAAAAGAGCACTTGCAAGAGAAGAGTTAAAGTTCAAGGATGGTGCTAAATTTACAGATGCAAAAAACATTGTTGATTGGTGTGTCAAGAATATGGGCCATGAATCTCAAGAGAGATCAATGGTTCATAGATATTTTTGGTTGATAGAGGAACAACATCTGGAAAACTTTGAAGATTGTATGACAGTTGCAGGATCAAGTGATATGCACTTAGTCCGTAGTTCAGATGCAAATGCTTGGACTATTTATACTAGGTGCATGACATGTTTTTGTATATCATGCATTGATTTTGCATGGAATGAATGTGAGTCACAGCAGTGGGTGGATGAATGGACTTGTAGACCTCTAATTCCACTCGACACACATCAAGTTCCACGAGCATTACAACTTGCAGGGTCTTCAAATCAAATGACAACATCACCTGACTTTGACCAAGTCTCTGATTTAGTGCAACAAGGTACATACATATATGTACATGCCATGTTTTAGATTTATAAATTATTAAATGGTCAACTCTTAATGTATTTTTAAATTGACTGAACAATTTTACTTTGTGATACATAGGGCACATTTTTGTAGTTATTGCGACGGAATTTAACGAAGAGGGAACAAACTACTTCTTGTCTCATTGTGTAGAGGGGAAAAAAATTGACTTCCACAGTCATTGATGGTGAAGACCTTGAGTATCCCACTGGGTCAGTGGTAGTCACTGGAACTTGGCTTCGACGATATCCTATCAAAAAATCAAACATTTGGTTGTTTGAAGACTATGAAGTACATCGGAAGATACTTCACTATTCACATTTGGTCCTTGCAACAAATATTAAATTGATCAAATATCGAGGTCGGCCATCAAACAAGAATCTGTGGAAGGTTCGTGAATCAGATCATGAAGCAATTCTTGCTACTGTCAAGAATAGAGTTGATCCTTGTGGTTCATTGGATTGAATTTGCAAAGGTATGTTCTTCATGAATTTAATTTGAATATTTACTTAAATGATTTTGTTTAAATTTTGTATGATTTAAAATTCTATTTAATTGCTTACTAACATGTTTATGTAGGTTAGTGGTGCCAAAAAAGCTTCCACCTTCACGTGGTTGGCACTGTCAGTAGAGAATTTATTATTCTCGAAGCCAAGTGAAGCTAAGAGAAATTAAATATTAGAAAGGAACAACAAACAAAAATTCTCATTTCACCACCTATATTGTAAAAATATCTTATTAAAATTCTCATTTCACCACCTATATTGTATGAACCACCTATATTATTCAGGTGATTGGCAATGGACAACCTTACACTGACTCAGACTGCAGTATTTCATGCGTTTGCAAATAGTAGGACAACGAGAGAACCGAATGGAGATGGAGAAAACCACGAGAGGATTTCATAGAGGGCCTTGACATGGAGGTATTGGATCTGACGATACATCTCTAGGTGCCACGGAGTCTGAGAAATCACCCGTCGAAGATATAGCATGTTTTGGCCTCAGGGCTCTTAAGGGACTACGCCCAGACGAGGTAGCCTGAAAGCACGGGTAGTGTAGGGAACCAAAAAAAATCCTCCACTAGCATTCACCTGGCCACCCCAATGTGTTGGCGTAGTTGGTTCGGTCCCATGAGCTTCTGTTTGCAAACTATAGCGTCTGGCAGCCGTACACTGACTCAGACTGCAGTATTTCACGTGTTTACAAATAATAGGACAGTGAGAGAACCGAATGGAGATGGAGAAAACCATGAGAGGATTTCATAGAGGGCCCCAACGTGGAGGTCTTGGATCTGACGAGACATCTCTAGGTGCCACGGAGTCCAAGAAATCACCCGTCGAAGATATAACATGTTTTGGCCTCAGGGCTCTTAAGGGACTACGCCCGGATGAGGTAGCCCGAAAGCACGGGTAGCGTAGGGAACCAAAAAAATCCTCCACTAGCATTCACCTGGCCACCCCGATGTGTTGGCGTAGTTGGTTTGGTCCCACGAGCTTCCGTTTGCAAACTATAGCATCTGGCAGCTGTACACTGACTCAGACTGCAATATTTCACACATTTGCAAATAGTAGGACAAAGAGAGAACCAAATGGATATGGAGAAAACCGTGAGAGGATTTCATAGAGGGCCCCGAACATGGAGGTCTCGGATCTGACAAGACATCTCTAGGTGCCACGGAGTCCGAGAAATCACCTGTCAAAGATATAATGTGTTTTGGCCTCAGGGCTCTTAAGGGACTACACCCAGACGAGGTAGCCCGAAAGCACGGGGAGCATAGGGAACCAAAAAAAAATCCTCCACTAGCATTCACCTGGCCACCCCAACATGTTGGTGTAGTTGGTTTGGTCCCACGAGCTTCTCGTTTGCAAACTATAGCGTCTGACAGCCCTACACTGACTCAGACTGGTATTTCAGGCATTTGTAAACAATAGGACAAAGAGAGAACCAAATGGAGATGGATAAAACCATGATATAATTTCATAGAGGGCCCCAATATGGAGGTCTCAGATCTAACGAGACATCTCTAGGTGCCACATAGTCTGAGAAATCACCCGTCAAAGATATAACGTGTTTTGGCCTCAGGGCTCTTAAGAGACTACGCCCGAACGAGGTAGCCCGAAAGCACGGGGAGCGTAGGGAACCAAAAAAATCCTCCACTAGCATTCACCTAGCCACCCTAACATGTTGGCATAGTTGGTTTGGTCCCACAAGCTACCATTTGCAAAATACAACATCTAGCAGCCTTACACTGACTCAGACTACACTATTTCGCGCGTTTGCAAACAATAGGACAGCGAGAGAACCGAATGGAGATGGATAAAACCACTAGGATTTCATAGAGGGCCCCAACATGGAGGTCTTGGATCTTTGTGCCACGGAGTCTGAGAAATCACCCGTCGAAGATATAGCATGTTTTGGCCTCAGGGCTCTTAAGGGACTACCCCGACGAGGTAGCCTGAAAGCACGGGGAGCATAGGGAACCAAAACAAATCTCCACTAGATTCACCAGGCCATCCTGATGTTGGCTAGTTGGTTTGGTCCCACAAGCTTCCATTTGCAAAATACAGCATCTAAAGCCTCCACTGACTCAGACTACACTATTTCACTGAGAGAGAACCAATCCATCCATGTGTAGAGGGATTCTGACATGGAGGTCTTTGGATAGAGACATCTCTAGGTTTCACCCGTCGAAGATATAGCGTGTTTTGGCCTCAGGGCTCTTAAGGGACTACGCCCGGACGAGGTAGCCCGAAAGCACGGGCAGCATAGGGAACCAAAAAAAATCCTCCACTAGTGTTCACTAGGCCATTTAGATGTGTTGGCCTAGATGGTTTGGTCCCACAAGCTACCGTTTGCAAAATACAACATCTAACAGCCTTACACTGACTCAGACTACACTATTTCGCACATTTGCAAACAATAGGACAACGAGAGAACCGAATGGAGATGGAGAAAACTGCAAGAGGATTTCATAGAGGGATTCAACATGGAGGTTTCAAATCTAACAAGACATCTCTAGGTGCCACGGAGTCCGAGAAATCACATGTCGAAGATATAAGGTGTTTTGGTCTCAGGGCTCTTAAGAGACTACGCCCAGATGAGGTAGCCCGAAAGCACGGGGAGCGTAGGGAACCAAAAAAAAGCCTCCACTAGTGTTCACTAGGCCATTTGATGTGTTGGCCTAGATGGTTTGGTCCCACAAGCTACCATTTGTCAACATCTAACAGCCTTACACTGACTCAGACTACACTATTTCACGTGTTTGCAAAAATAGGACAGCAGAGAACCAAATGGAGATGGAGAAAACTAGAGGATTTCATAGAGGGCCCCGACATGGAGGTCTCAGATCTGATGAGACTAGGTGCCACTCTGAGAAAACACTCGTCGAAGATATAGCGTGTTTTGGCCTCAGGGCTCTTAAGGGACTACGCCCGGACGAGGTAGCCCGAAAGCACGGGTGGAGGAAACCACCAATGTTCAATGATTTTTCCACAGGATGCAACTATGTAGACTATGAAATTTGTTTTTTTGGAAAGACCACCAATGTTCTAACTGTTCATTTTGAAAGAATGAATATCTTCAATCAAACAGAGAATGAAGAGCCTGAATTTTTTTGGACATTACAAAAGGTTGTTTGTGCCCAAAAAGAAGCCGAAGGCCATATAAATTTTCAGTCTTCAACTTTAGATGACAATGAACATCGTGAAGAAAAACAATTAGGTGAAGATGTCACTATGATTCAAGAAGAAATGCCTCCTGGTCATAAAGAGTCAATTTGATTACCCAAAAACATCTGGAAGAACTTAAAGAGAAGATACAGCAGAAGAAAAGGAAAAATGGGAAGTGTGGAAGGATCACAACTTAACTGGAATGGAAGATCTATGTGATGTTGTTGATAGAATCATGGATAATCTTAAGGACAACATGCCAAGTTGATTATTTTTATTAATCCCAGCTGCTTCAACTTCACAAATCAAACCAGGTAGTTCCAAAAGCAGCATACTGGTAAAAAAACTGCAATGAAGTATTGATAATTGAGCCTGAAACTCGTTTAGAATTGTAATTTATTTTTTGATTGAGCATTCACCCATAGTTTCTTTTTTGAAGGAAGAAATTCATTTTATATGTGAGAAATAGAATGCTGATTTAGTCTATTACTCTGACTATTTAGGTTAGATTTATGTAGTCGTTCAATGAAAGTTTGAAGCTCTTCAGTACTAACATGGAAAAATTGTCAGGGCCCTATGTCATGGTTTTATCCATATCCATCTGGTTCTCTCATTGTCCTATTGTTTGCAAACGCAAAAATATTGCAGTGTGAGTCAGTGTAAGGCTGACAGACACTATATTTTACAAATGGTAGCTCATGGGACCAAACCAACTACACCAACACATCTAGGTTGCTTGGTGAATGCTAGTGGAGGATCTTCGTTTTGGTTCCCTACACTCCTCGTGCTTTCGGGCTACCTCGTCTGGGTGTAGTCCCTTAAGAGCCTTGAGGCCAAAACACGCTATATCTTCGACGGGTGATTTCTCGGACTCCGTGGCACCTAGAGATGTCTCGTCAGATCTAAGACCTCCACGTTGGGACCCTCTACAAAATCCTCTCATGGTTTTATCCATATCCATTCGGTTCTCTCGGTCCTATTGTTTGCAAAGGTGCACGAAATACTGCAGTCTGAGTCAGTGTAGGGCTGTCAGATGCGCTATAGTTTGCAAACGGAAGCTCGTGGGACCGAACCAACTATGCCAACACATTGGGGTGGCCAGGTGAATGCTAGTGGAGGATTTTTTTTGGTTCCCTATGCTACTCGTGCTTTCGGGCTACCTCGTCTCAGGCAGTCCCTTAAGAGCCCTGAGGCCAAAACATGCTATATCTTCGACGGGTGATTTCTCAGACTCTGTGGCACCTAGAGACATCTCGTCAGATCTAACCTCCATGTCCCCTCTATGAAATTCTATCGTTTTCTCCATCTCCATTTGGTTCTCTCATTGTCCTATTGTTTGCAAACGCACGAAATAGTGTAGTCTGAGTCAGTGTAAGGCTGCTAGATGTTGTATTTTGCAAATGGAAGCTTGTGGGACCAAACCAACTACGCCAACACATCAAGGTGGCTAGGTGAATGCTAGTGGAGGATTTTTTTTGGTTCCCTATGCTCCCCGTGCTTTCGGGCTACCTCGTTCAGGCATAGTCTCCTTAAGAGCCCTGAGACCAAAACATGTTATATCTTCGACATGTGATTTCTCAGACTCCATGGCACCTAGAGATGTCTCGTTAGATCCAAAACCTCCATGTTGAATCCCTCTACGAAATCCTCTCCTGGTTTTCTCCATCTCCATTTGGTTCTCTCGTTGTCCTATTGTTTGCAAACGCGTGAAATACTGCAGTCTGAGTCAGTGTAGGGCTCCCAGACACTGTAGTTTGCAAATGGAAGCTCGTGGGACCGAACCAACTACGCCAACACATCAGGGTGGCTAGGTGAACACTAGTGGAGGCTTTGTTTTGGTTCCCTATGCTACCCGTGCTTTTGGGCTACCTCATTCCAGGCGTAGTCCCTTAAGAGCCATGAATGACTAGATTGGCTTAAGAATGAATTTGATAGGGGTATGTCTAAGAACACATGGGAGTTATCAATCACCTAGTAAATATTTCTTGTTTAGTTCTAGATGGGAGTCAGCTGGCCTACGGCTTAGTGACCTTCCATTCATTGATAATTTATGTTATGATAAACCCATGGATGCTTTCAAAAGCACCTTCAAAAGGATAGGGGTAGTCATCAAGCCTAGTGAAGGGTGTGATGTGATTTCCAAATAACTTGAAATGCCTACAGATTTAAAGGTAATAACACGAATTGGACAGGATTAGACAATCAAGAATCATTGAGTGTCTGAATCAGAATGTCATTACATCTGGAGACATTCTCAAGCATTAGAGTAATGTATATGGAGAGACATTCTCAAAATATCAACAGATGAAAGGCATCAAATTGTGACGACTCTCAAGTGTTTTAATAGGGGAGAAGACTAAGAAGCATAGAAGAATGTAGTAAGTGCATGATAAGATAGGAACCAATACAAAGAGACCATGAGAAAGAAGAAGCGCAAGTAAGGTAAATACACATATACACATTGATAAATTGAATGAATAATTACTCAGATTAGGTAACTCTTTATATACATACATTATATAAATATTGATTTCCAAAGTTTGATGCATATTATACATTGAAAATGCTAGTACATGTACATCACCAATAAATGAAAAAATAATCCATAATGTCTTAAATATTGTCAAGTGCACATCATATTAGTTTCATGCAAAAATAATCTCAGAAATGTAAGGTCTCATACAAAATTATCAAGTTCCAAATAGTATTTTAATGTGCATAATAAATACAAAAATTCCCAAATAGGTCATATACCATCAAGTTCAAATGCCATATAGGCGTATATACAATGCCATGCACATAGGCATACAAAAACAATGTCATGTAAGACATATATATTTCCTACTCATCAAAATCTATCCCTCTCTTGGCCTTGCTCGAAGAAGGCCCTCCCTTAGATGAAGATGGAGATCTATGAGATGAATTTGGATCATCCGAGCCCATGCTTCGAGTCCTCTTCCATTGAATACTCACCTGTAGATGAGCCTGTAAATGCAAACAATGTTTTTTTGTCAAAACTTAATTTATATATGTTTTCAACATGTATTTAAGACCATGCTAGAATGAAAGTATTTACATAAATACACAAACTTACCGCAATTTATCGATCATGCTGAATTTGCATCTCACACTCAGATGAGTCATCGGGAGCTCCTGCAGTACGAACGGGGGTACGAAGACGACAAGATGGAGGAGTCCATGCCCTCAAAGTCAAAATGGAGGGGGTTGAAGTTCCCTACATACACATAAGATCAGAAAATCTAACATCAGAATTAGTGAAAATAGAACTAAGTACATGTATGTACATAATGACAATATTTTAACTAATTTTATCAATATAGAACTATTGTTTTTACCCCACCACACCTGTGAATCAAATGAACAGGGCTGCTACCTGTCACAGGTAACTCCTGCATATACACAATGAAGGACATTATTAACATAATTTAATAATTCTACAATGAAATACATTACTAACATGTAATTTAACATAATATGAATTACACGAGAAATTTAACAAAATTTACGTGTTGTTTGAATACCTCAGTGAGTTGTTGCGCAGATGAAATCGCAGTGGCAACACCTTTATCTACTTGTTGCAGAGATGGTGGGGTGTCTAGTGAAGTCAACATCTTTATCAAACATGTATATCACGTGAGTTAGATGGACATACAAGAACATACATATATTTGACTTCAAAACCATATACACACACACACACAGTGAAACATTTTACACACACACATTCTAACACCTCACAATGTATGTGTACATGGTGCTCGCCGCACATGAAGATGCACCTCACTATGCACTGTATATATCAATGCATATACATGTGACAAATACAATTATGTCAAAATTTTAACATATTATAAGTAAATCAAGTACTCCAAATGAAGATGCACCTCCCACGCGCTGTAATATCAATGCATATACATGTAACAATTATTTTAAAAATTTAACATATATAAGTAAATCATACTCCAAACTTTTTGTAAACACATAACAAATTTACCTACGAAGGTGACACTGATGAATGTAATCCAAATGTCTCACTCAAAAGGACATCTGACATAGTGACATTATCATGTGCACCCCTAGCACCAGGTGCACCAAAATCAGTACGCATGAAAGTATCATCCTCCTTGGGCCCCAAACATATGCTACCACATGACGAGAAAAGATGTGGCCTCATGCTAGTACTCCCTGAGGGAATACTCTGTGTACCTCCATGAGCATCTGGCTCAGAAATCTCCCTCGTATGTCGAACAAGGGTCACAGATAGCCCCTGAAGCACGTGGAGTGTATCAATCTCTACTGTCTCCTTCACTGCTTGAGGGACAATCTCAGGGTGAGGGGGCTTCTATGTGGGGAATCTACCCTACTGAATAGGTGCATGTTGTGCACCTGGTTGATCCTGTGCAGATCCTTTTCCTCGGCCCTGGAAATCTCGGAAATCAAAATAATTTGGGATCTCGTTGAGGATAAACTCACAATAGAGTTTCCTCAGAAAGTATAGTGGCACCTCGTTGTTATTACAAGGTGGAAAATCAAACACCATCCACCATCAGTCCCAAAAATTATTTTTAATCAAATTATTATTGCACCAATGGATGGGAAACCATTTACATGACAACGGAACAAGAAAATTAGTGCGGGGGTCCATGAATAAGGCACATATGAGGTCTTTTGAAATTTCTTTTTTCTTTACATCCACATATGACAATTTGTTGGAATAATAAACCCTACAACCCTCTCTGTAAGTTGTCCAATGATCAATTTTCCCCGTTGTCATGTCAACTTGAACAAGTAATGCCTCCAATGTGTTTGCAAGAGAGGCGCGGTGGGGGTTTGTAGATTGTGAATCCCTCATTGTTTTGATTAAATCCTCAATTTCAATTTTGTTTTCAACTATGTGGGCTGCTAAATCTTCTTGACTACCTGGGGGATGTTGAGCAATTGTGGGAGTGTCGGGAGGGATGACAGGAATAACAGGGTTTGGTTGTGGTTGATTCCCTCAACCTCTAACTGTAACAATAAAAAATATGTATTCAATTCAAATTTTAATCTATAATTATCATATTTCAATGCAATTTTGAGAAAATAATTGTGCTTACCTCTTCTCCATGGCACCATCATCGATTCAGATCTTCCCGGTGATCCAGAAACTATCCTTTGAGCTTGAGATCTAGCTGAATGAAAAAATGCGTGAGGGCACGGTTAAGCTCTGAAACTCACGTTTGAGGGAGATAAAATGATAGAGGCTTAGGCCTTTTTTTTTCTTTATAGTAAATTTGGAGCTGTAATCTCGAACACGTACACAGTTTATAACGTGTACATGTTAAATTCTTTGGTAATTCCCAAACCAAACAAATTAAAAAAGATGTATGTCAAACTTTTTTAAAAACTATTTCTTATCTATAAACCTGTATTTTCATAAAATAATTTTACTATTTGTAATATAAAAATTGTGAGATAACTAAATATTGACCTATCAAAATTTATAGCCAACATAGATTATTAGCTTAGTTGTCCTGACCATGTATTTTCATTATACATTAATAAAATAATTACTTTTATATTTCTCATCACTAGCTATGAGCAACTAATTCACACTTTATTTTGGCTATTGAAGTTGATTAAAGGCAATATTATTTTCATATTAATGTAGGTGTACATATCTCGTTAGACATCTTGACCAATCTCTAACATGATTTTTATTTCTAAGTATTGTCACTTCACTATTAAGACAAAGGACCGTTCTAATGCTGACCTATTTCATAATGCAATGACTTAGTTTTCAAAATCTCCACTAATTAAAATTTGTCAGGAAGTTCGGTATTCATAGTCCTTCACCAAATGTCATGGTTGTTAGGGAAATCTTGGCGCAACAAATCACCTTATAAGCACATGTTACTTAACCCATTCGTAGAAATTCATAACATCAACATATATTTGGGTAATTATTATTGATAGTTCTAGAATCATATCAAGTACCCATATTTTTAAATTAGTTTGACAGTCACATATATCCACGACACAACATTTTAAACTTCAATTGAAAGCCACCCTAAGCCATTCAAAACTCCTGCATGCCATTTCATTGTTAATTTTGGGATTTTTGGATTAAATTAAAAGCCCTTTGATATTCCAATCTATATATGTTTCTCTATTTTGCAGGTAAATTTGTGACACCTCATAATTCTATAATTTCTAGTTAATTACGATGTTTGTTTTCTTCATTTGATAATGTTCAAATTGACTAGTATTTTATAAGGCATGGTGATCATGTGCACATATAATCTGAAAATCTACATATCTTTACTTGTTATGTCATGGGTAATAATTTCCCTCCTCAATGTACTGTTAATGTCGCTCATAGAAATGAAAACTTCAATTAACTAAGGAAGTGCAGGTCCACCATCCTAATTGTCAACATAAGAACTCAGACATTATTGCACAAACACAAATGGATCAATATATGATGCTCGTCCAATATTTTTGTCAACTCACAAATGGATGAATTTGTCCAAGGAAACCCAATAGATTCACCTTAAATTTTTCAAGGATACATGTGACTATCATCATTCTTGCAAATAGGCCTACACTTTTCCCATATCTTGTAGGAATCAATATTATGCACAATCTCCTCAATACAGAAATTATGCACTATGAATCAGCTTTCATCACGTATATAAGCAAGTCCAAATGCACTTGTGTCACTCATCATAATGCTAGTTCTCGAATTCCTCAAGAAAATAGTTCATTCAAACTCCCATAGTGCAACTTATCTCTCATGATTTAAAATGAATATAAAGCAACATTAAATATTAGTACGTAGGCCCCACACATAACTCGAAGTCATTACTAATGTTGAAGAGCATTTCCCAACTCCAAGATACCCTCCAATAAGTGTAAAAAAATCAAGCCATAATGGTGTGAACATTATCGAGTGATAAATTTGGGGACATATCCATATATGCCTTTTATAAATACAAGGGCTTGAATAAATGTACTCAAGATTGAGGTAAGTCATAGGTAAGATCTAGAGCTATACATAGGTATGTCACAAATAATAACCGCATGGGTACCCAAGACCTTGAGTATACATTAAAATAAAAGTGTGAAACATATAGATGAGTAATTTTTATGTAAGGCATTTCAAAGAAGCATGGCTACCGTAAAATGAACCATATACTCTGAGGGCGAGAAGAAGAATTATGGTCATGCATATTTAATTTTGAAATATAACATAAGTGCTCGATCACGTGTGTGATGACTAAAATCAAATGAGAATGGTGATTTTCAAAACAAAATAGCTCCATGCAAGGACACATACTTAGTAGGAATATATTTGGGATATACGTTATATATTGCAATCATAATCAATGGACCCTGCAGAAGGAGACAACATCACTCAAAATCTAACCAATGTAGTGGTGATTCGAATACAAAGATGAGTCGAAATGCCAATAGTGATCCAAATATGTGGATTCAATCTTAGTCTTGTCAAAGAAGGATGTTTGAACTTTGGTGAACAATAAAGAAAGGACTTTGATGATACTATATCAAAGATGCAAAATCTATGGGACACACTGTCATGTAGTGATCCATAGGAATAGAGTAACCCTTAGGCATAATCCACTATAGACACTAAATAACGCACTTAAAGTACATTTATAGGTGTCAAGTCCCCATACTACATGTTCATATGATTCCTAAGCAATAAAAATAGTAATTGACCATTGTATCTTTGGGCATCTTTTCTTTGTTTTTGTTTTCTCTTTTCGGTATAGTATGCATTGCACATCTAATAATGGAACCTGAATTTCACCTTTTTGACACTTTACTAGTACCCGGTTAGGATTCTAGCATATGGGTGCCTTGAATAAATGGCACTAATGGCAGGTGCCCCCGACCTCTTTCTTATTGCTTATGTCACATCTTTTTGGTATCTCTAGCCATTTGGGCATCTTATTCACTTATTGGTTGGAATTTAATCATGTTTAATTACAAAATTTAAACAAGTGTGAATCATATAATACCAAATCTATTTGGTGACCATAAAATAGGACCAAACACAAAGCATTATCTATCATCACCTAATGTTTTATTTCAAAGGCACTAAAACATCAAAGGCATCCATATAACATCCATTTTTACAATGGACAAGTGACTCACTATTTCTACATACATACAGAGGAGGGATTAATTTCTAAATTTCCATGCACACATCTATCTACATATTGTCTTCATCTAGCTAAATTGTATTTGCTATCATAGTGCAACTCATTGATCATGGACCACCTCACGGCATGATATTCTTCGCTACACACATGTTTTACACACACACACACAAAACTGCATTGGATATGGTTATGTGGTGCATTGCCATTTGGTTGGTAATTTCACTCTAATGTTTGAGAACCGAGGATAGTCTAATCCCTCATTTGTCAAAATTTTAATGTTTTAGGGTTTGATGCTTTTTTGACTCCTTTACATATAATGGATGAGTCTGTCTTAGATTTTAGGTTATAGTTGACATGATGTAGAAATTGGTATTTGAGTTCATATGAGCGACAGATAATGGTGATAGGACAAAATACATCTCGTGACCCTCTGATAGAATAGTTTTATGAGGTTCTAAGTATTGTCATAGGTGACCTAGAAGAAAGTCTACTATGCCCCAGGTGTCCTCGACCCAATCCATATTATCCTAGTCATGAACTTATTTTGATTACATTAGCAATTTTTTCAAGAGTTTTGGTGCGAAACTTCCCTACTTTTTTCCATCAATTCATTAGCCTGACACCATGGATAAGACATTACACCCTAGTGAACACCAGCTACGAGTACTTTAAGACCCATCTCACATGCAACTATGGTAATTACTACTAATACCAATATTGAATGTTATCCAACATAACAATATTGAATGCAAGTCACTAGACTAGAGTACACATGTTGCACATTATTAAATAAAAGACAATGCAATAAAATGCAATACAAGAAAAAATTCCACGAAACACATAAGACTCGAAGGAATGAAATATACTATGTGGGATGATGAAAAAATGAACCGTGTATAGTAAGAGGAATTACAGAGTCAGTGGTTGTTCACAAATTGATGCAAAAGTCAGAAATGGAGCTGTAGATCATCTAAGGTTCATAAAGTAAAACATAAAGCTGTGGAAGATAGGATCAAGGTGGTGGAACATCAGAAGTCCATGAAGCACCAAAAAGTCACACCTAATTCAAACCAGGTGCCTGATCATTCTAACAACCATAATTTAATTTTGAATGTTGTCATCCTCCTTCTCTAGTGCTCTAATGGCATTCGATTGGATCAATGACAAACACCCATACCTAGTCTAAGAAATCAATGGAGATTGGTCCTTTGTGGGTGGTGGGTGGTTAGCTCTCTTCATTTCTGACACAATCTGAGTTTATCCCTCTTTCTTATCTTACTTCTCTATTGAAAGTAACTCAATATCATTTGTAAAAGATCCCCTCCCAAATGCAAAGTCATCATGTAAAAACGGTGGCATATCTTTCACGAGCTACAGACCTATGATTTTGTCACATGTAATGCGCTCAATGCCCTTCCCCAGTGATGTAATAGATTGTGTATATCTTTTATCAATGAAATCTTGTTATTTTGGTTCATATCTTCCCTTGTGTTTATTGTGTCTCTTACATGTTTATTAATTTTTGGCATGTATTGTATGTGGGTTATACTTGTGTATGTTTTCATTTTCGTCTAAAATGTGTGGAATGGAATGGTTCACACAATGTTGATCTATGGCATGTATCTACCCTCTCATCCTAAGTTTTTTTTCCTATTTTTCTCTTGTGGAGAGAGATCCCCTTTCTGTAATGGCGTCATCGTCATTCCCTTAGCTTAATTTCATTTCATGCATTCTTCCTTCCCCTTTTACCATGTATTTGGGTAGTTTAGCTTAGGAGTAGTGTGTTAGTGTTATGATAGATAGTTAGAGGAAGTCAGACTTCTCTAGAGATTTGTCCCAAGGAGCAAGGTCCCACAACTTGGGGACATCCCCATGTTTCATTGAGGTGTTGAATCTTGTAGATTTTACAAGGGTGTAACTTCAGGTGGCAACACTAACTCTATATCAATCTCATTAAATGAGTGGTACCTAAAGCACCACTTCATGATTTCCCTTTCATTTCCCCTCTCTTGATTGACTTAATTATGTGTAGGATTCTTTTAGAATATTTCATGTTTATATTTTTTGTTATTTTGGTTTCGGTGTCTTTTTTTGTTGTTATCCTTTTATAGGGTTGGGTTGTTATATTTTTGGTACTTAGGGTGATGTTTTGTATGTCATTTTTTGAAAAGATGAGGAGATCCATTGGGGCCCTCCCATGTAAACAAAAAACATACATAGCAAAACACCATGGATTAACGTAACTAGTATAGTAAAAATTTAACTTACAAAGAAAAAGATACATTAACATAGTTGAGTAGTATAAGAGACGAGGAGTCAACCCCCTTTTTACATGCATCTAAAGGGAGAGTAAAAAAGCATAATAGAGACATAAGGATATGGAAGAGTAAAGCTTGTACCACTCCTGATCTTTCACTTGATTCTCATTCTTTTTATGCTCCTTCTCGTATTGAAGCTCTCATGTTTTCAACTATGAACCCTCATCCATCAAGGTAAACTTGGGATTTTCTAGAGACTTCACCAATTTATCCCTCATGTGGTCAAACTCCTCGTCATCATTATCAATGAAATTTTGGGCTATATCATAACACCAAAAAATTCATACATGTCCAACCTAAGAAGCAAGCCTATGCTGGCATGAGGACCATATGCAATGGCATATAGGGTTTTCCCCTTGTTTCCAATCTTTAGCTATTCTTTAGCATCCAGCCCTCCACAATGGATCGACACCTTGCCCTTTCTACCTTTTTTCCATCTGGAGAACTTGCAAATCCATATTCCATTCAAGAAGTGTACCCCACTAGGTATATCTAATATAATTGTACTGTCTCTATTAAGAAGTTCAGTGTGCCACATTGTGGATGATATAAGGATTTTATAACATTTGCAACACCTAAAATAGGGATTTTGGTGATTGGTCACACGTTCAAGATGAGATAAAATCGTCAAATGAATTTCTCATAACGCAGGGTTTTCCAATCATGTCATCTCAACATCTTTCCTTAATTGGGCGTTAAAGCATATTGATTGCCTTTCTTATTTTAGTTTGTTGTTATTAATACTTGTTGTATGATTTTTCCTATGTATTTTGGTATATAGTTCATTTCATGACTTGAGTTGTGATTTGTTATATCCTTAACATTATATATTCATATGATTACTAAGGTTATGTAGTGGAGTGCATAACCTTAACCTTTCATTTATTAGTCTTAACAAATAAGTTAGGTCTACCTAATTAGGATGAAAGGGTGTGACCCTTCATATTAACATATATAAATATGGATGTGTGTGATTCTCTTGAAGGCATCACATATCATATCATTAACTCTATTTAATTATTTATTATGATTTATGGAGGTCTACCCCTCAAAGTGGACCATATTTTAAAGTGATTTTATACAGAAATGTCATAATACAGTTAAACTTGATCCCTGGCTTATGCAAATTTTCATGTGGTGGACATGTTTTTGCCCACCAAATTATGCTAAGGTCATGATGGTCTTCTTCTATGGTCAAGCATCGTCATATCGAAAAAGATATGAGTTTCCTTTGGTAAAGGTGGAGGTTCACATCAATATTTTGTTCTGGGTGTTTGTAATGACTATATTTTATTTGACTATTTGTGGTATAATCATCATGTTGATTTAAAAACAATGTAATATTTAAAACACTTAAAATGACATAGGCAAGTTATTTCCATGAAGGAATCTTCAAAAAGGGTCTCTATGATGAATTCCCTTAACCTAGGTATATTGTTTCCCAACCTAAAAAGGAAAGAAGGTTAAAAGCAAAAAGAGCCTAAAAGATTTAAATTAAATCAAAAGAAAAGGTTTTTCTTTCCAAAACAGCGATTCTAGTAATTGGACGTCTCTCTACCAATGGAGCAAGGCTCTAGCTTTCCCAGAGCCTCTCTACTAATCAATAATCAAGCATAATGCCCATCAGAAATCTTCCTAAGTTTCTGATTTAAACTGGGATAACGAAGCTCCTCGTCTAAGTTCATATAGGCACTTCACACGAGAGTTTTTCTTCCTTTCTTAGACTTGGTATGTTACAATATCTTTAAGAGAATGTTGGAATAATTCCAATGTTAGAATAAATCCAAGCTAAAGCAAAAAATTCTATGTTCTAAAACACATTGTTAGTGTTTTCCCTTCATTGGTTCGCAACATGCCCTATTTCTTTTAGAAATGAGAATCCACCATAGTGTTTTCTTTGGAATAAGAATGGTGTTGTTTTACATGGTGATGATTTGTCCCTGAAAAAGTTGGTGATTGTTTTTAATGGGCAGATCAACGTCTGGTGCATGCTAGTGCATGTTTTTTCGTCCCTTTTGAGTCGGTTCTTTATTCGTCCTGGAGACATTATGGTGCCAACTCATAATGAGGCCAACTGATCAGTAATGGCGTTGGAAAATAGGCCAACAGATTCGGATTGTACCTTGAGACAATTGCCAAAGAATGAGTGGTGGAATTCAATTCTTGTAGCTGCAATCATTTAATGATTTAAGTTGGGATTCCCACCATTGAGAAGGGGACAACTACAAGCGCGAATTAGTTTTGGCTAAGTTAATTTCTGAACTTTCATACACGCAGTTTAATGACGTTCATCCACGTACTCTGTGGAATTCTCTCCCTAGCTCTTCTTCTTCTATCATCTATGTTTCATTAAGTGGAATTGTATTTGTATTCTAGTCCTCGTTGTTTATAATCATTCTGGATTAGATTTTTTGGTGTTGACTTGTGAGTGGCGTGTGGGGGTAATTGAGCTTCTGGTGTTATCAACATCCATGTTTGCTATTTCACCATTTGGCTATAATAGGACTGCATACCTGCAACTTGTATATCCAAAAATCACTCTAGTGATTCTAAAATAAGAGGAGTTTCTCTATTATTTATCGTATGCATAAAACCCACATCAACACATATATTACAAAAACTTCAACAAATTAAGTTTATTTTCTATTTTTATAATTATTACGTTCGAGGTATTTTTTATTGTGGGAATCCTTGTCAGAAAATGTTGAACTTTTCTGTTAAATTTTTTGATAACACATGTTTGAGGCAGTTGGTTTTTTGTTTAATTCATTGGCTCTTTTACTAACTCAAAAATTGAAAGAAAGTGGATTCAATTTGCTTGGAAACACGACCAATCTGGACTCATGGGAAGACATGGACACCTACTTTTCAAATTTAACGTCTTCAAGTTTAAATGTGAATACCCTATGAATTTTGCTTAATGTAAATATGTAACAATCACCACTATTGCACCTATGCAAAAATATGCAACAATCACCACTATTGCTGCATTTTATCCAATGAATCCGATGAATCTATTTACCATATATGTGCTTCTACTTTGTTTTATGTTTTTTGTCATTATCAACACTAAATATTTTACTTTGGTCACTTTGAAAAAAAAAAAAAATTGTGGTTTGTTATTTGTACCTTTGTGAAATATCATACTTGTAGCTTACAAAAGTCATGTGCATCCTCATGAAGTGGTGAATCTATTTCAAAAAACCTAACCAATAGGTGTCCAACAAGATAAGTTAACCTCAAGTGCTAGCGTATTGCCATCCTATGCCAAAATAAGAGCTTTGAAACAAGCTATAGGCAGCCACTAAAGAATAATAGGTAAGGGACTTTTCTCAAATTTTGTAGTTGTAAATGACTTGGTAGATATGAATGCAAAATGTGGAAGCATGCACAGGGCATGTGAATTGTTTGACAAAATCTTGAAAGAAATGTGGTCTCATGGATTGCAATAATTGCAGGGTATGCACAAAATAAGTTTGTTGAAAAAGCTTTGGAAACTTTTGAGTCAATGCAATTAGCAATTGTAAAGCCATAATCTGAAACCTTTGCTAGCATACTCCCAACCTTTGCCAAAATGGGTGTTTTATGAGTCCCTTATTTATTCTTCTTGGCTTCATTTTCCAAAGAAGGTTGATCCTCAAGCAAGAAAGGTATAATATGTAAGTTTTCTCTATTCAATAATACTCTAAATAGATGGCAAGGATTTTTCAATAGAATTAGACAGTGAATGAGTGACATTGTGTGTAGATGAAGTGATAGATCTTGTGGAGTTGAATAATTTGAGAGAACTAGTCAAGCTACCTGGAGTGGATGGTCTTTTAACAAAACAAACGAGAGACTAACAAAAGCAGTTGAAAATTCGTAACAAAACCTTCCATAATTTTCATGGATGAGCCAACACAAAGTTCGAACACAAGGATTGTTGCTATTGTTATGTGAACTATTTGAAACACTATAGACATAGGAAGAATCGTTGTCTCTACTATTCATCAACCTTACATTGATATTTTTAAAGCTTTTGATGAGGTAATTTTTGTTACTGATGTATAATTCAAATTCTCAGTGCTTGTGTTGAATAATTAATGTGAATCGTTGTACACAACTTGTGTTGATGAAGTGTGGAGGGTAAATGATATATGTGGGATCCATTGGTCGCCTTTCTCAATCTCTAATCGAGTACTTATAATTAAGTAAAGGAGTTTTCATTACCACATCAAGATTCAAAATTGCCACATTGATGATTGAAGCAATCTTTTGGAAGTGCATAAATGTATTTGAGAATAGATTTTCTAAAACTTCATAAAAGTTCATCCCTGCACTAGTAAGGATAATCTCAAATATGAATAACAATCTTAATGTATTCCATTGAACTAAGCAAAACATGGTGTTACTAACGAAACAAAATGATATTACATGTGAATCTGCATTATTTGAGAAGGAAAGATCAAGTCTTTATAAATGAAATTAGCACACCAACGTTGGGATCCAACATTTACATTTCGAATTGCAATTTTCACAACGTTTTTCTATCAAAACAATAGCTTTTCTATAGAAAACACTAGTCAGTGTAGATATCCTCAATATGACGTTAGATACTTATTCACTTTCGTATGTGCTTTGCTTTTCAATTCATTCATATATTTTTCCAATGTCAATCATTCAACAAAATGCCTCAAAGTGTTGTGGTCTTATGGAATGTCGTGGTCTTATGGATAAACTTTATCGAGATGTCAATTAAGCCTATGGTGGGTGTGCCTAAAAACACCTAAGAGTATATAGTACAAGTATTTACAACTTTATTTTTAGTTAGATCCTCGAAATATAGCAACTTAAAGTTCTTCTAAACCATACATGCAAAAGTGTGCAGGTGGGGTTGAGATTGAAATGATAAGGCGACTAATGAAGGATGGAGGAATTAAAAATGCACCACGATGTTGTTGGATTTAAAGCCATAAAATCATTCATGATTTGTGTTTGAGACAAATCACACACATAGACACGAGATCTATGTTAAGTTGGAGAAATTGCCTTGGGATATAAAAGCCACATGATATTTTATAAATTGAATACATGAAAAGAATGACGTGAACAAGAGGAAAGGATTTATTCCTCTATCACCATAGTGAGAAGTTAGAAATTACATTTTGCTTGTAACGCACACCCCTCGAGACAACTATTAGAATTGTCAAAATCCTTCTGAGTTTTTGTCGACTGTCACATTGCAACCAAGTTTATTTCCGAGATTGTTGCAATATTAATTATTTTGAGAGATGTTAATCGGTTCCATCATTTCAAAAGAAGGTAACATTCTTCTCTAGCCTATTAGTAATGCTATGTGAAACAATTTGTAAACATACCTTGACACTATAATAAGGTACACCATGTCACCACTACAATGATAAAAAAGGACCAAGTTTTATTTCTAATTTCTTTTAAAAACTCGTGTTTAGAGATCTAGACCATGTTTTTTTACTTAATAAAATCATATATATAATCTACAAAGTGTGTCATTACATGTGTTTGTCCAAGCCGAGTTTAATAATATTGTGGAGGTGTCATGACATTGAACTAATTAAGGGAAACTTGTGCATGTTTGTTTACAATGATATGTTAAGGGAGGCGAAGAAAAAGATAAAGAAAAAATCATCATTCTAATGGTCATTTTATTCACAAAAATTGTATTATATTGTGTGTATGTTAGAGATTAAATTAGATACTCAATATTACATATATAAATTTAGATATATTATGTATTTTATCTCATTCATAAATAGTTTTTTTTTGTTTTGCTTCACATTCCCGTTCCAAAAACTATCACGTAAAAATAAATTTTCAATCTAACTTATATTTGACTTCCCTTCCAACATGTCTTACAAGTCATGTCCAACAGCCAATTTTATTTCACTACAATTTGAAAGTCAATATTTATTAAAAAAAAAAAAAAAAACACACATGAGAAATTAAGATTAAAAAAAATAAAAAAGTAAAATCTCAGCCAAAATCAAATTCAAAACCACCGTTGACCCTAATTACCATAGCAGCTTGTTTTATTATTAGAAAACAAATTGAACCCTGTAAAGGAAAAGGATAGGGTGTAAACAATTGACCAAAAAAAATGCCCAAATCCCTTCCCCATTACATTCAAAACCAGATAATCCTTCAAACCCCATCCTACCGCTAGACCAAATGAATTTACCCTACGAGAAAATATATACGAATATACAAAAAATGAATTTTGCGAAGCCAAAGTAAAACCAGAGATTTGTTTTGATTTTACCCGGGCCAGACAAATCGTTTACAAGAATCTGAGCATGCGACGGGGATCTTCATCTTCCAAAAGAAAAAAAACAAAACCCTAACCCTGACTCGAGGAATAATTTATTCACGGCAGGGAAATCAGATGCGGATTCGAAAGAAGCCTAATCTGAGAAGGATTCTCCTGCCTGCACTGCGAATCTGCGGATAAGACCTTCTCACAGTCGCTGATACCTCGTGGAGCGTGCACAGTATTTTGTCCAGAAAATCGCTGAGATTCCTGCAGGGAGGAATGTAGAGCATGAGCGGTGCTGCCGAAAAGCAGACGGCAAATGCTATTTGCAACATCACACATCCTTTTTTTGCGTCTCTGCTCTGACTTGCTTTGTTTTCGCTAGGTATATACACGCCAATCGCCGCCTCTCTCTCTCTTGCTTAGAATGTTCTCTCTCTCTTGCTTTGAATGTTCGCCAGAGCTTAGGTTTTGGGGAATGGTAGTTGATTTTCAAGATTACGATGAGGAAACGATAAGGCCATTGGAGCGTCCGGATCATTCCAAAGTCTTCTCCCTCCCGCTAGGGATTCGGACTCGATTTGAAATCAAAATATATATTTTTCCAAAGGGGTCTTTTTCTTTTGAGCATCTCCTTTTCTTTTCTCTTTTTATTTTTTTGTTTGGGTGTGTGACTCCTAGACTAGTTAATTGTTATGGTGTTCCATGATTGGTGGTGTGAGTTAAGTTTTTATTTTCGCGTATTCTCTTGTATTGTCGCTTTTCAATTTGTTTTTTTTGTATTATTGATTCTTATTTCTATTTCTTGTCGTTTTTTCTTCTTTCCATTTCGTTTCACTTTATATTTGTTGTTTATGTTTTTGATAATCCTAGTTACTCTCATGTTCCTTGTTTTATCGTTTCTCCCTTGTTTTGGCATGTTTTGAGGCTCTAATCGATTATGCGCCTATGAATTTGATCATCTCTCTACAAAAGTGGTCCCATACTTTTTTGGGTTTTTTGATCCCGAACTTGGTTTCATTTTTGCCCCTTTTAGTCAATTTTTCACATTGTGTTGGTTTATATGTCAATAGGGTTACACAAGTGAATTAGTACATTTTGACAAGAAAAAAAAATGACAACATAGTAAATTTGTAAGGAGAAATTAATTCCAAGAGTGATATTGAAGTTGTACGAGCAAAATCTATTTTATTATAAAGCATCCTCGAGCCAAAAGTTCGATTCAAGAATTTTGAGATCCATTCTAGCCTATATTAATCGCTACACACATTTGAAAGGATAAGGGTTTTGGCCTTGTTGTCATGTACCTATAAAAATTTCAAGTCAAAGCCAAAAATTCAAATTGTATGTGTTGCATTTCTCCTTGGTGAATCTTTCATTCTCTAGGACTTAGTCATTTTTCTAGTTCAAAAATTTCTTTTTCAGGTAAATTAGCTTTTGGAGGAACATAAGGAACTCTTCTTGAGTTCCAATAGTTCCTCAATTTGTCGACTTATCTGATTGACTAGTAAGGTTGGGTAGCGTTGACTTTATCGATCCTTGATGGAACAAGAGCAATTCTTTTGTTGTTCATTGTGTTCCCTATATTCATGTAAATACCAATTGCATTGAAAAATTGGGCAAGGTTGACTAAATCGGAATAACTTAGCAATCATGGAACAGTTCTGTAGTTCCATGAATTCATTGAATCCCTACGATGTCTAATTGGGGCATAAGAGTTTGACAAAATAAACAATGTCGGTCACGCACAACACCAATGGAATGGTTCCCACGTTCCTCCAAAACCCTGATTCTTCGCCTTAAAATGTTATGCAAAACATTACTTTGTTGTTCTTTCCCAGCTCTATAAATAAGAAGTGCGGATTTTGCTTAGGTCATTTTTCATTTGACGGATTAAAAATTGTGCTTTGCCCTCGTCATTTTCAACAATGCTATAGTTGTTTTTCCACCTCTAGCTCTAATGTTTTCAAACCAAAATCAAATCTTTTTAGTGTTAACAAAATCATGTGGAAAAGGGCTTTAATTTCATCCAATTAGTAATCATTCTTGTTCTTGTTTTTCCTTGTTTTGATTTTCCCCCTTGTTTTGGTGCCTATTTTCCCAATCTCCTATGTGTGGTTGATTATCTCTTGTCATTTTCCCCCAAAGCCTTAATTTGTCAAAATGAAGCTCTAATACACAAGTTATGAGCCCATTTCTTCCCTATAAACTTTTGTACCTGAAATTAACGATAGTGATGTTAAACACATGGATTTGGCAGAATTTTAGAACATTTAATAAAGATGACTATCAAACTCCTATATCCTAAAGAATTATTGATAGTGAATTGGCTTATGCAAGTGGTTTTCTCACTTCATTTCAGTGCTTTGACACTATTTTGGCTTGGGTTTCCTACTTTGATCATTAAACCAAATAATTGAGAGATCCCCAATGTCAAATAATTGCTCAACTTGATGAACACCATATAAATTTGGCTCTCAGAATCCCTTCCCTCGCAAATGCCAAAATTTTAACTCTCAACGAAGCCCAGAGGGAGTATGACCTAACCCCAAATACATATCAAACCATGATTGCTAAATCTTGGTTAAAGATGAAAAAGAAGGGACCTTTAAAATTACCCAAAACCCTCTATAGGAGTGACTGTTATGTCAAAAAAGTAGCACCCTAGGATTATCTGATGACAGATCCCTACTTTTTGCTAACATGGGACCATCTCTCAAGTTGTGGGACTTGCTACTTGAGATGGACCTCTGGAGAAGGTCGGATTCCTCTTCCTAAACCTAACACTAAACTACTCCTAATGAAGGAAATGCAGTTATCTAATCCTAATCTACCAATTCCAAGGGACCAGGGAGAGAGAGATTGCATGAAAATGAGAAATCCTACATGAACAAAGGTGATAGCACCAAGAAAAGGGGGTGTGGCCACTTCAAAATGCATGGAAATGGGAGAAAATGGAGATGGAGATGGTGGACAAAGCACCGCGACCACACAACATTCAATACACCATTTACATAAGCACAACATCATTGAAGTTTGCAATGAGGACAAGAAAATGCATAAAATTCCTGTAAACATGAAGAAAGGGAAGATAAAGCAATGAAAACCTGAGCTGTGGCAGTGAAACAACCACAAAACTTGATTTTATTGCTTCATAATTTTACACAATACATCATACTGGAGGTAGAAGGCATGATTCATCATTACAATGCTCAAAATTTAGGCTTGGAGCTCCAATACCTACCTAGAAGATGAGAAGAAGAGAGATCAACATTTCAAAGTGCCCAACAACTCCACAAAAAATGGGCTCTCTTTTACAATATATGGAAGAAAGAAGAGAAAAAGAGAGAGGGAACTCAAATTTTGGGCTTCACCAACCAACAAAAGGTAGTAAATGCTTGCAAAACATCATCAAGACCCCTGCAAAGCCCATCCCTTCATGTCCTTTAGCTTGTGGAAGAAGAAATTGTCTCCATGTCTTGATTAATACCTTTCCAATTGCCCGGGATGTTGCATTTTGAACCAGGAGATTTTTCTTCATTTTTCTCCCAGTAACTCCACCTACTTTCCATTTTTAATGATTTCAGAGTGTAGAGGAGAGAAATACAAATCCAACGAGTATAATTTTGTCCAATTTGGTGTCGTGGAAAAAATTTATGGGGATGTGGGTTTAGGGGTTTCGGGATTAATTGGAACTCGTGGAACTGGGGTCATTTATGCTTCGGATCACCGCATTCCTCGCATCTTTATGTTTCCCGCATTCCACTGCTTTGGCCGCCTCCTTTAGATTGCGAGTTCTAACTACCTGCGGGGAACAATAATCCATGGGGAACATTGTTTCTCGCATCCCCTTGTTCTCCTCAGCCGTCATCTTGTCGCACTACACTACAACACCCCCGCCCTTTGTATTTCGGCCCTTCAACCTTTGTAGAGAACTTGTTCCTGCAGGGAATGAATTCCCTATGGGCCATTTGTACCCATAGTCCTGCTCCAACCCACACTTCAAACAATCCCCCGCCTCCTTAGCAAATCATCCTGTAAGGCCATACGGGGAACCCTGACCCCAACGAAACTTGTTCTGTTGCGCCCCCGTCCATCCACATCTCCTCATTATAAAGGTGTCACTCACTCCCCTTAGCAAATCAGACCTTAGTGCAATATGGGGAAACTTAGATTCTCGGGTACCTGTTCCATCCAACCTCCCTGGACCCGCAATACACTAAAATAGGCTAATTTTCCATTTTTTCAATTTTCTCCAAATTTTCACTAACTCCTTGGATTTTTCTTGGATTGAGAAGTTAAAGAAAATAAATTGAAGTGCCCAAAGCCAATATTTCTCAATTTTACTCATTTTTAGCTCAAAATTGGCTAAGTATGGATCCTGAAGCCTCCAAAAGAAGGGAAATTGTATAAAAATGATTCCAAATGCCTCCAAACATGAAAATACCTGAAAATCTTCAAATTCATCACTAAAGCTCCATCAACTGTCGAAGTCTAATTTTTTTTCAAGTTTTTCATTTTTTCCAGGGGGTAAAAATGGATAACAATGACTTCATTGAAGAATTGTTAGACATTATCACCCTCCTAGCTAGAGTAATGAGCCTCCCTTCCACTAAAGAAATTCAAGACTAAATGTAAATTTTCATTAATCCAATATATGAGGGTAAACAAGCTCTAAATTAGGGAGAAATAATTTGCGAGAATATGACCCAACTGATCACCCAGGTCCATCAAACTAAATCTTTCTATATGACCTCTTATTTGATGTTCACTATTGTTAGGTATATGATTTGGATTGGCTTATCAAGTCAAGGTATTAAAAAAAATCTTCCACTTTATGAGTATTACACCCAATTAACTCTTGACAATAACAATATTCATTGCATAATATTTAATGATGCATTCACTATGTTCATAGTCAAATTACTAGAGTATTGTACCACTAATAGAGTCTCCTAGGAAGCCAAACAATTGATAGACCATTTTGGAAGCATCTTCATTCAATTCTTAAAGTTTTCATTTATCAAATTGTAGGTTTTGAAGGAATCCCTTACAAGATCCCAATCTACTGCAATGATAAAATCATCTTCATTGAGTTTTGCAGATAGTTGGATATCCTTCACAAGACTTGTAGAGACAAGAAAGTTTCTGGCATCCAATTTCTTATATCTCTTGGACATTCTGTTTTCAAGTCAGCGATTGATGCTCAAAATATTGAGAGAACAATTGCTACATTTAACATGCATCATTTTCAAAAAGGATATCCTTTGAAAATAAGAATTTCATCAGTCACAATATTCATCTGTTATACTCTCATGTCCCAATAATAGAATAGTATTGGGAAGATTGTGATGATGAATTTGAATTCACAAAAATATTTTTTAGTAGAATGACCCTTCAACAAATCAAGGATTTTAAACTATATCAAGTACATGATGGTATGGTTGATGATGGGTCAATTTTTTTAGAACTTGAGTTTGTAAATTCCATTCAATATTTTCCCCTTCCTATCATTGATTGGTCTCTCAAGGAGAAGGATAATATTGATGATCTCACAACTCTTATTTTATTGATAACCAAGAAATGGTTTACGAAAAATTTATCATAGTTCAAATCCTCTCAATATATTGTTGCTTCCCAAGACATTCCTTCTTCTAAAAATCAACAAGAATCAAGCACAAAGGTGTATGAATGAATTTTGAAGGATGAATCTGGTAAAGAAGATATCAAAAAATAAGAAAAATAAGAAAGTAAATAATAGGAAAATAAACAAGAGGAAAATGCGGAAGAGGAAAGTGAAGAAGAAGAAGAAGATGAAGTTATTGATATCCTAGCTCAATATTTAGGGAAAACAAGTACTTCAAGGGAAAAACTTGTTTTGCGGAGACTTTTTGCCTCTCCTCAGGGATCTACAGAAAAATCTTCCTCAATTGAAGTTATTCCCACACATGTATCTTCTCATCCTCCTTTAATAATCAATATGTCAACTACAAATCCATCTTTTGAATAATTTCTAGTGATTCTTTCTCATGGGTTCAACTAATGGTTAAAAGCAAGAAAGGAAAAGATCAGTCAAAAATTGAAATTCTTAATTATGGTGTTGTAGTTGCACTTCTTGGAACCCTTTCTCCCACAAAAAATATAGAACAACTTCATGTCTTTGTAACCAACACCTTGAGACAAAAATTTGTTGAAATTGTAATACCAACAGGGGAAAAAGTAAAAAAGAGATCAGTGCAATTGACTACGAGTTAATAAATATAGCACTAGTAGAATCCATTCCTGAAGGAGAAGTGCATAACCTAACAGAAACAATTTCAAAATTCATTGAAAGGGTTGAAAAAGGAAAATAAGAAAAAGAGCACTTAGAAGGGAAGGTACAAAATCTCTCAACATATATTAAATCTTTCCTTTCTCTGGACCCTACTCCTTTGGCATCTCTCCCATTTCCCACTCTAGTGACTGACATTAACATGAAGACAATTTCAGAAGTTCATAAGTATACCATTCAAGGAAAAGTCACCGAAGCTTGGGTAGATAAAATACTCATGAGTGGACTTAAATTCATTGATGAAGTATGCAAATAATGAGAATTTTATAGTTTCTCAGAAGCAAATAAACTCTAGAGTTGAGAACATCAAAAAATAATCTAAGGTGTGGGTTGATGTAATTCAAGATCTCATGATCATGACAGTAACAGATGAAAAGCTCCTCCATCCCAAGAAAATTTTTATGACAGCAACAAATGAAATATGCTCCTCCATCTCAAATTGTTGGAAGAGGCTTCCACAAATCTACAAAATTCTATACATAAGGGTGAATCTTTGAAGTCTAATTTTTTTTCTAACCTCAAAGCTCTCTGATGTGATCTTTTCTCGGATAAGTCTTCTCAAAGAAGTACATTACATGAGATCAAAGAGAAATTCAAAAAATTGATTAAAGAAGAGATTTTTTAACACTAAAATTATTAATCAAGATAGAATGGAAGATATTTGCGAGTTAAATAATGCAATAATTGAAGCTTCCAAGAATTTTTTTTATTATTATTGGCAAATAGTTTTTTGAAAGGGACTATACCCTTGTACAGGAAGGCTCAAAAGCCAAAATTGAATCATTGAAGCCCAACAGTAGAAAACAATCTGCTCAGCAAAAGTACCAACACCCAACATCATTTCAGCAAAAAAACAGCTGAAAAACAATACCCAGTCTGCAACAGCACCGCAACACCTTAGCAGATCCAAAAACCATTGTTCGGCAAGACAATGGACAATGAAGAACAGCCAAACAACAAAAGAGAGACAAATCATCGAGGCAGAGAAGTGGCATTCTTTAAAATAAACTTTTTCTTTTTTCGAACAGTTACCCAACCTGATGATGCCTCCACGAATGCAGGGTTAGAAGAAGGAGTATTTTCCATAGTTACAATAGTACCAACTGAAACAACATCATTCTTTTCATGAGATGATTTTTCCTTGTTGTCAACAACTAAATGAGATAAATTTGTTGCATCTTCCTTGCTGTCGGCAATAGGATTTTCCGATAAAGGGGTTTCAGGGACTAAATCAGATTCAGCCTCAGCATTTGAATTTGATTTTAGGTCCTCTTTTGTATCGAAAACCAAGTGTTCCAGGAGGGCATCTTTCCACCAGCTGCGTTTCTCATGTTGGTGTTTTGCCATCCCACAATTAGTAGAGGTGTGACCTAAACAGAAACATCTTCTGCATCAGAATGGAAGACCTTCGTAGTCTAAAGGTTGTGACCAAGTTCTGTTTTGCACCCTGAGATCAATGGTTGCAGGAAGGTTTTTAGCCATGTCTAGTTCCACCAAGATCCGAGCGTAGGTAGTATGGGTATAATCAGATGTTTGAGAATCTATAGAAAGTGTAGTTCCCAAAGTGTTTCCAATAGATTTCAAACATTCACCACTCCAGAATTGGAGGGGTAAATGGGGTAATCGGATCCAGACAGGTTTGCATGAAAAAGACTCAGTGAGCGGGTTAAAAGAGGGGTACCAGGATTTAATAACAAGGTGCTTAGATTGGCAAACCCAAAGCTTGGAAGCAATGGAGTCTTTGTCAGCTATTGAAGAAAAAGTTACTATGAAAATACCTTTAGCACACGGGTATAAGTCTAACCTCCCAGCGATCAATGGAGTCCAGTGCTTGGAGATCCATGCGTGAAGATCAGAAAGGCTCAGCCAAAGTCCTCCAAATCTGTAGATGAGAGCATGTTCCTTATAATAATTTTCAGTTGAAATGACCTCCTCCCCATATGTAATGCATGGGGTACAATCTGCAGGCTTCATAGAAGAATCCTTGCCCCTTAATGCATCTTTGAACGAGGTTACAGTGGGGCCATGAATAGGTGCGCCATGGCCCGTCCCGTCAAGAACAGAGGGAGCCTGACCGGTGAGTATGCCGCCATCCACAGAGGGAGTATTAATGGATCCTTCGCGGGTATTGAAAGCAAGATTGATCCAGGATAGGGCCGAGTCCTCATCCCCCAAAGTCGTGCCGCCTCCAACTGCAGATTGTCTACTGAATCGTGCCTGGAGGTCATCGCCGCCGCCACCACCGTCACCATGTAAATGGATAGAGTCAATGCCCCGCTTAGTGTTTGTGCAGGGACAATTCGCTGGTTTCTATGTAGAATGGGCATGCGTGGCGACCATTTTCTAGGGTTCCAAGAATTTAGCTTAGCTTGGAGGAACAAGTTCTAAAATGGAAAATATTTTGGAAGTTGGATGAACAAATTGGTGAATATTGTGGTTCCTAAAGAGTTAGAGATAGTTGTTGTGACTCTTCAAGTGCTAGTGCTAATTGAAAAAGTAATTGTTATATTGTGATTTTGTCTTTTGTTTCAAAAGATAAATTAAATGTAAAATTCACTTAAGTGATTTAATTAGGAAAAATCACTGTTATTTATCAACAATAGTTATCCCAAGGTAAATATTTCCCCATGTGCCTATAAAAGGTACCTTTTTCATTTGTAAAAGGGGGTTTTGGATGTTGGTGAATTGTTGTAAAGGAAGAAAAAGAGTTTAATACAGAATACATTTTCTCTTGTTCACCTCCAACTTCTTGTTTGTATTTTTTGTTATATTTTTTGGCAATTATATGTTGATGGGGTCTGAAAATTTGTGTTCATTTTTTTCCTTCATGAATTATTGAACTTTGTGTCAGTATTTATTTGAGAACAAAAATTTACCACATGTTATTGCATACATCTTGAGTTATTGGCATGCAATACTAGAATACGATCTGTGTTTGATTATTTGGAAATGTTGTCACCTCCTTCTCTTTGCTCTAGTTTCTAAATATAACCTCTTACTTCAATCTCTTCTCTATGTTTTATCTAATTTACTTACACAAGACAACCACATCCTCAAAAATTAAAATATAATTAATGTATATTTTTAAAATATCCTTAGGATCATTTTTGGTTTTGAATAAATGAACCTCCTCATTAGAGATAAGGTAATGTTATCCCCTAAAACTATTGATGTTTTACCTATGTGCATTTTTTTCACCAAATTTTTTTTGGTGTCCACCGTGGGGCACGTTTATACGTCTCAAAATATTTCCTACTATATATTCATAAGCATGTTGCAGTTGAATAGGAAAAGGTTTGAAGAATTTTTCTAAATTTGCTAAAAGAAGATACACTCGAGCTAGTATAGCACAAAGAATAGAAGATCCCTCTTCCGAGTCCCAACAATGGAATTATTTCAAGCTATCTCTGAAAAGGAAAGGAAGAATCATAAGGTCTGCAAGTACTCCACCTAATAAGATGAAGTCTAAGTGAAGCTTAAAATTCATCAAGAACTCATCTTCCTTTGTAAATTATATTCCCAAGGATGGGAACACAAGTCCCATGGGGATAGAAAATTGGGAGCTTATCTTTGGCCCAACCTCTGCATGATTTCCCAAGGTGAGTCATAAGAAATTACCAAAAATTAGAGGTGATGGTAAAGCTCATCTAGATGAACATCTAATAGAATTTTACATTGCTTGGAGATCCTCATGAAGATGTTTTTGTTAGAATTTTTGTTGAGAGGCTACATGATAATGCAACAAAATGGTTTTATCATCTTCTTGTTAATAGTATCACTAACTCGGACACAATGAAGTCAAAGTTCGAGGCTAGATTTAAACCCACAGAAGATGTTCATGCTCTTTTAGCTCAACTTTCATATCTAAAAAAGGAGCCATATGAACCCATGAGAGAGTTCATAGAAGAATTCAACAAACTAATGCATAATATTCTGACTTTTGCTCAACAAACTACTGAAAACCTTAAATGTTTCTTCATTAGCACTCAACTCCCTAAAGTAAATTTTACATTGCAAAGAGCTAGGTTACCAAATCTACATGATGATTAGGAATTTTCCATCAATATGGAATATGACCTCATTATTTATGGCAAGTTGAAGAAAGAGCCAACTAAAAGAAAAGCCTAAAATTGAAGACAAACCAATTCAAACTAGTTCGTCCAAAAATTATCCAATGATCTAATTGCTCCCAAAAAGCAACTCTCTTATAATGTTCCATATACATATATTCCTAGAAAGAAATTTTGTTTATAAAAATAATTTACCAGTAACCAAATCCAAACATTCCATTGAATCTCACCTTGTAAAATCTCTGGTCATTGCGGCATGTGAAATTCAAGAGGTAAATGATGTGGCAATTGAAGAGGAAGTTGAAGAGGATGAAGAAGAATCATAAGACGCTAATGAAATAATGAAGTCACAAATTGGTTTTGTTACATATGAATAAGAAGAATATGATTATGAAGAAATAGTGGATGACATGAACAATGGATCTTATGCAGTCATGAAGAGAGCTTAGTTAAGTAAAATTAAAAACATTTTACAACCTGAGAAGAAATAAAAGGCTAAAAATTCTTTACAAATCATAATAGTGGTTGCAAAAATATGATCTCCCATACCAACTATTAAATAAGTAAGTATGTATACCCCTAATTCCTCTATTTCAAAGGATTTTATTCTTAAGTCTAACAAGACCAAAACTCATGTTGCATCTAATTTTGAGACTTCCTCTTTAGGATCTTTTGATATCATTGATCATATTAAGAAAAATAAGGTCCAAATTTCTGAAGCAGATTACTATCAAACCCATCACGAGGCTTTTACCCAAGTGGCCAAGTTTGTTGCAAGTAACAGTTCTAAGTCCTTTTAAAATGTATCATCCTCTAAAGGTATCCTCCTTACTCCTAAAGTTCCTTCCCCACAAAATTTGTTAGCATCCTCTCCTTTAACATCAAAATTTTATAAGGCCTTCTATATAACATTATTAATAGTAGGTCATTAATTGAGTAATTATATTATTGACTTTGGAACCCTCAAAAATTTCATACCCGCTCAGGTAGCTCATGCACTCGATATTATTCTTACTCGATATTTTAACTCATGTTATTCCATGGAAACCATAGAAGTGCCTCTGGTTGGCTGAATTAAGGATATTGAGGTTGATCTTGTAGCTTTTCCATAAAAACAAGTCAAATCCACTATGATGGTAGCTAATATTATGGTTTCTTATGGGAAGCTTATAAGAAGAATTTTTACAAAGATGTAGGTGGAGAGATTCAAATGGATTGGTCTCATGCCCCGATTTTGGTCAAAGGAGAAATGAAGAAATTACTACCATAAAGACCAGCTAAATATTTTGTTTAAAAACTATATGATCCCAAGGCATAAGATTTGTATCAAGACCTTTCCCATGGTAATTATATTATTATGTTTGATGATGTAAATGTTATTTGGATCCTTGAGTTTGATAAAATTTTCTCTTTTGTTGGTTCTGGAGCAAGCGTAGTAATGGTCTCGACTTCTAGAAAAATATATCCTTTTTCTTACAATTTATAATTTTACAACACCAATAATACAATAGAGTATGAGGGTCATTTTCTTGGTCTGATATTAGCTTAAGAGATGGGAGTAAAAAAAATTCAGGAAAAAGGTGATACAGAGATGGTAGTAAAACAAGTTTGAAACATATTGAAAGTTAAGAATGAAAGACTAAAACACTATAGAAAGAGTGTGGTATTTAATTGAGTGCTTTAATACCTTTTCAATTAAAGTTGTACAGAGAGAGAACAATTAAAGAGCGGATGATTTTGCAATATTTGTGTCATTGTTGATACCCCACCCATATTTTCACCATAATAAATATACCATTGAAATGATTTTTAGACCTAGTGTACCTAACAATTCTAACGATTGGAAAATTTTCAATGATGACCAACACCTTGTTTTTTTCCATGAATTGAAGGATAATTTCGATCAATTTTATTATGAAGGAAGTAAAGAAGGATATATAGAATCTCTCTTGTCCCATATTGAAGAGGGAATTAAATGTGAGAATGGTCAAGAAGGTTGTATTCAATTATAAAAAACACCTAAGGGATTGGTAAGTTTGGAAGACCTTTTTGATATGTACGTTTGTTTCACTAAGTAAAGAACATCAAAAGGTACTAGTCAATCAGATGAATGCGAAAAGTTGAATATAGGAACTGATGAAGACCCTAAATTTATCAATATTGACAAGTGTTGTTCTTATGAAGAAAAAAGGAAAATCGTAAAACTCCGGAAAAGTTATATAGATGTTTTAGCTTAATCTTATGAATATTTGCAAACATTCAAGCCTATGTAGATGCAAAACTATATTACTTTGAAGTCAATTATACAACCTTTTAGACAAAATCAAAGACAATATTATCCTAGTATTGTTGTAACAATCTACCAAGAGATTCAAAAGATAATAAATGCTAGGATTATATTCCTTATTCATCGCCCAATATGGATTGCTAACATTGTTTATGTCAGAGAAAAAGTGGGGAAATAAGTATTTGTATTGATTTCCATAATCTAAATTAGGCCTCATTGAAAGATGAATACCCTATTCCTATTATGGATCAGATCATGGAGATTAATACTGGGTCAGAGATGTTGTTCTTGCTTGATGATTTTTCGGGTCACAACCAAATCGAAGTTTCAATCCAAGATGAACACAAGACCACTTTCAATACTCACTGGGGGAATTTTTCCTACAGTAGGATTCCTTTTGACCTAACAAACATAGGGGAAGTCTTCTGGAGAGCAATGGATTTGGCCTTTGGATATTTGAAGAATAAATGTATTTTTGTTTACCTTGATGATCTCGTGGTTTTTTCAAAGATAAGAGAGGATCACTTCCAACACCTGAAGCTTGTGTTGCATAGGTGTAGAGATCATGGTATATCCCTCAACCCAAATAAGTATACATTTTGGGTAACATAAGGGAAAATTCTTTGACATATAGTCTTGAAATATGGAATTAATATTGACCCTGATAGAGTCCAAGTAATTTAGAATCTTTCTCTCCCAACTAGCACAAAAGGATTTCATTCCTTCTTCACCAAAATACATTTTTTAAAAAATATTTATCCTAAACTTTTCCGAATTGACCCGACACATTGTTGAGATGATGAAAGGAAAGTAAGCTTTCCATTAGATCTCAGAGGGAAAAAATGATTTTGACATGACCAAAGAGGCTATTGACAAAACTCCTTTTTTAATTTTTCCAAATTTTGATAAAGAATCCATCATTTATTTGTATGCATTTGAACATACTCTATACATTATTCTTGTATAGAAGAATATAGAAGGGATTGAGGCCATAATTAATTTTATGAGTTATTGGTTAAAGGAATATGAGTTGAATTAATCCTAGATTTAAAAGAAATTTTTTGTGATAGTAAAAGCAATCAAGCGCTTCAAGTTCTATATTTTAAACTTACACTAAGTCATTTTTGTTACTAACCTTGTTGTTAAGTCCGTTTTGACTTTGCAAGTGCTTGGGTCAAAAGAGGTAACCGGATTGCTAAAGCACATGAGTATGACATAAATATTAAACCAACCCAAATTTTACAAGTTCAAGGTCTATGCCAATTAATAGTAGAACATATAATTGAAAGTAATCAAGATGATGTTAATGTTGAAATTGAAGAGATGTCTATTGTTTTATTTTTTAACACTATAGATGAATGGTATTTCAATATTACACACTTCTTGACATATAGAGAATGTCCATCACACCTTAGTGTGAAGGAAATTTGAGAAATAAAGAACATATTAGCTATGTATGTGTTATGGGGCAATTATCTCTTCAAGAAAGGAATCGATGGTCACTTCTTGAGGTGTTTTGAAAAAGAAAAAATAATATAGGTTATTTAATGATTATCATAACCGGGCCCATGGAGGACATTTTTCTTTTGTAGTGACTACCTATAAAATTATGAGAGGAGGGTATTGGCCTACTTTTTAAAATGATGCAACTAAATGGGCTTCGAAACGTGAGGCTTGTCAAAAATTTATTGGCAGGACAACATTTCCTTTCTAGCCAATAGTTATTAAAGAACCTTTCTAATAGTGGGGACTTGATTTTATAAGTACTTTAAATCTACCTTCCATTTCTGGTCATACCCATGTTTTTCTCCAACACAGACTATTTCACAAAATGGGTGGAAGAAATCCTTGTGAAGAAAATAACTTCTGAGGTCATCTATAATTTCATCAAGGAGAACATATTAGTTTATTTTGGAGTACCTAATAAAATTGTCATGGAAAATGCTCCTAATTTCTCCTCATATGAATTAATTAATTTTTTCTATGAGTAAGGTATTTCACTGTCACTTCTTTTGACTACTACTCTAAAAGAAATGGGTAGGCATAATCTTCAAATGAGAATCTGGTTACCATAGTGTGAAAGTGGGTAGATGTTAGTGTAGGTTATTATTTATCTTTTTATTTATTAGGATAATTCTTGTACTTGAGTTATCCATACACTTGTTGAGTTAGCTTGATTAGGTGTACTAGTTGTGTGGAGTTAACTTGCAAGTTATGTGGAGTTAGCCTGATAGTCTTATGGAGTCATCTTAATTACCAATATAAGTTAGTGGGACTTCTCACCACTATTATAGATGGTGGTTACAATTCCCTCAGGTCCTATATGCACATCTTGATTATCAAGCTAATTCATGGCATTACATAGAGTTCCATATATGATATTGTTTCTCTTTATTTGCAAATGATTTTTGTAAGTTTATTATATGGAATTTATTTCAAGCTATTGAATGTGATGTTTTATTAACATCATAGATATTTATAGCTTGGAACAATCTAGTTATCATTCATTTTAGTATATGACACTCAAATAAATTGGTGAAAAAAATTGTATGAGCTTTATGGGCTGATCCTATAACTCTGAAGATGACATTTGGTATGTCCTATTTCTATTTTTTGTATGGAATAGTTGTTGAATTGTCCATAACACTGAAATGGCCTACTCTACAATTGGCCAAAATAATTTACAATGAATAGTCTAGAGATTCCTTGAAAAGGATCATATACCTGTAGAAACTAGAAGAAGAACATGTTCATGTGGTAGATCAAGTCTCAGCTCACCAAAAAAGAGTTAAAAAGCTCTTTGATAAGAAGTATATGTCATGTGATTTCCAAATTGGGGATTTGGTTCTATAATGGGATAAAAGAGATTATTAAGGAAGTCATGGTAAATTTGATTCTCATCGACTTGGTCTTATCAAGATCTGACACCTTTGTCGAGAAAATACATATACCTTGCTTATTTAGATGGGACTTCTCTCTCATTACCATATAACAGACAACATCTAGAGTTTCATAAGCATCAATAAGGTGTCCCCACTTTTTACATAGTTTTTTTTGTATTTTATGTTTTCCCTCGTTATTTTATTTGTCCATTGTGTCTATAATCTACCCATTTCGTGGTCTCTTATGTCATCCTAGAAATATCACTAGTTTTATTTATTTTCCCAATGGATAAAGCATTTGTCTTTTATTGACTAGAGATTATGGAATTCTCCATGAATTTTTTACTTTTAAATTTTTCAATCAATCCAATTCATGTTCCCTTTTAGAGTCCGCTGTTTTCATGTACTGATACCAATTTCAAAATTTCAAGTCAAATCCAAAAATTTAAGTTGTATGAGTTACATTTCTCCTTGGTTCAAAATTCATTTTTCAGGAAAATTAGCGTCACGTGTCAGCTCCAGGACCACCGTGGAAATTGATGTCCCTCACGTCCCTAAGGTCAGGGACATCAAACATGAAAAAATTCACCCAGCCCCTATGGGGAGTCTTTTGGTCACCCACGTGACCAACTTTCATCCCCCAAGTGCATTTTTGGAGCATCCATTCCCTACCGTCGGATCAAGCCCCACGTGTCAGCTCCAGAACCACCGTGGAAATTGATGTCCCTCATGTCCCTGAGGTTAGAGAAAAAAAATGGAAAAATGTGCCCAACCCTATGGGGAGTCTTTTGGTCACCCACGTGACTGACTTTCAGCCCCTAGTGCTTTAAAGCAACTTTTCTCACCTTCATTCCATGTCGTCGAATCGCCGCCACGTGTTGTCCTCTTGACCACCATGGAATTTTATGCCCATCATGTCCCTGAGGTCAAGGACATCAATTCATGAAATTTTTTCCCAAGCTTCTCTTTCCATTATTTCAAAAATTGAAAAAATCTAACTGTCGCTTCAGTGCTTCTAGCTGCTTCCACTCCCGTGCACATATTTTCTCCATTCTTTCTCTACAAATTCTCACCACCATTCCTCCATTATTGAACCTCAAACCAGACCTACCACAAAAGGTACTTCCTGTCACTCCATGAAAGCATGCAGGTCCTAGAAGGAAAATTGGAGCAAACATAGAAGGAGAAACACAATAAGAAGAAGGAGAAAACAAAGAAAACTCCATGGCTATGAAATGAGAAGTTGAAGAAATCTCCCAAACGGACGCATGAAACAAAAAGTTATATTTTTATGTTCATTCCTCTACCCAAGGCCATCAAGAAGATTCCTTCAAACTCCCCTCTCATGCAACAAAGCATCCACATCAAAGAAATCCCACTTTTGGCTCAACAAAGAAAAAAATCCAATTTCTCATCAAACCGTTGGGCGAAACAAAGTAGAATTTCACGTGAAGCACCATAAGAAAAAACATATTGCAATGAAATTTATTTTTTCACAAACAGAGGAAAAAACAAGACCTGTAATTTTGAGTTCCATTAATGGCTGGTGCATCTAGAAGCACTGCTAGGTCTGAAATTTGAAAGTTTAAAATATCATGGACTATTAAGCATGCGGGTCTAAAATTTCAGAGGGGCAATATTGGGAAAAAATCCATATAAAAAAATTTCGTTCCACACCAATTGGACCTCTAGAATCCCACTTTATAAAAATATCAGGTCTTCTACATAAGGACTGTTATTTCGGAAAAGTCAACAACAAAAGAACCTATGAAGGAGACAGAGACATTGGAGGTGCACAACAGCTGATAATTCATCAAAACAGACATTTTTGACACTTACTAAAAATAATAAGTGGTCCCACGAACACCTGATAAAAATAGAAAGTCACACTGAAAGAGTATTTTTGGCACAATGGGACATTCTTAACTTCGTCATATCAGAGCTTTCCATGAACGAGGACCATCGAACTTCCTCACGGGTAACATCTTCTCCTCCTCTCTCTCTTCCCTCTCCCCCAAATTTCTCTCTCTTCAAATGTTCTAATTCTTCATTGGGGTTTGCACTTTTTGATATTCCTTTAAGTCACTTAAAAGTGACTTTAGAAACATAATGTAAATTAAGTCGCCTTGATTTTATAAAAGGGACTTAAATATTTTGTAGGATTATGAATAGTCTAAAGTTAGAAATAAGGCATATGGAGGGTCATGAGGAAGACGATAAGTCACCTCTCATTCTATAAATTGTAACGTCATTCCCATTTCAAGGGGTTGGTGATTGATCTTGTAAACTCAAGAGTATATTGTACTTTAAGATAACAAAGGAGATATCCATTTTCTTCCATTTCCCCCTTCTGAGTTTCCTCCATTTCTCCACTATGTACAAATTTGTTTGAGAAATTAATATAAGAAGGAGTTTCTAGATTTCTTTGACTAAGAGATTTCTTGATACTCTGTGTTCATCAAATTTCATTTGGTCTTAATGATGCTTACAAAGTTGTTTCTTCTCATAAATGCATGTGATGATACTTCTAACTAGTGCATGCAGGAATCTAATTTCCTACATGTAACATTAGCTCTCCTACGTCTTTTCTCACTCCCCTTTCCCGCTCTTCAAACAAAGTCTTCCCTAGAAAGAGATTTCTAGCTTTGCCGCAGGGTCAGTGGAGTGCCCCTATTGGATCCTCGGTCGAAAGGCCACCATAGAAATACAAATTTTCTTGCGCTTGCATACACGGAAGCTGCACCGGTTAAGTAGAGGGACTTATATTCCTAGAGCGTTGGCAAGAAATCCACAAGTTTTTCCACCCGAAAAATTTTCTCACCAACACCTGGCAAATGGGATGTTGTTTAAGTAAATCAGATAAATGGACTTGAAGACCTAGGATGGAGGAAAATGTAGATCCTAAATGTGAAGAGAGAGAGTCGGGTTTACCAAAATGATTAACTAAAATTGAACTATACTACTTGGAAAGTATAATAATATTTAATCTAATATAGGAGGACTAAAATGTTGTAAACCATGCTTAAGATGATATGGAATAATTTTAAATAGTTATACTAAATGAAATACAACCCTAAATATGCAAAGATGTAAAAGGAAAGGACTTAGCTAATTGTTGGAGACTATCGCAATGTATCGTAGGTCTTACTATAGATTCCAAGAGTAGGAATAATCACTCAAAGGTCTCGTAAAGGTCAAATATGGAAGATATGAGGAGTCCAGGAAGGTATTGGGACACCATGTGGCACCCCGATCTACAAAATAGATGCCATGGTCTTTATAAAAGCTCAAAATTTGATTTCGACACTGTCGCAAGATGTCTTGAAATGCTCTCTTTGTCACACTAGTTTTGTCGAACTGCACCGAGTGTGTGAAATAATGGAAGATGAATGAATGACCTGTAAAAGACAAATATATATCAAAACCCTAAAAACAAAAGATTCAAAATGAATGGTTCAGACTGACCTCAGCTACCACAACATTGAGCTTACTAAACTGAGTGCTTCAATACATTTAGGACCCAAATGTAGTTCTTGTGTGTGCATGTCATGCCCTAGGTGCTCTTATGTCAGTCACACTTTGTGAAGTAGCAAGCAATAATAACTATAGAAAATATAACAACATATGTGCATGGAATAGAATAGAATCCCTCCCCTTATGATGTGTGTGTTGATGCAAATCTCCTAACCTTGATGCATAACACTATGTGGATGAAAGTGATGCAATGGATGCAAATCTAGATGGAGTGATAGTAGTATGAAATGCTAGGACCCTCATTATGGCCTTATAACTTTATATTTATAAGGTTCTCTTGCTCTATTTTCATTACACCACTACGAGAGACAATGATGGAGGTGGGTGACGATTTAGCCTAAAGCGTATGTCACTAAACTAGAAATGTGGTATGATGAAATGTCACATGACGAGTGTATAGTCCATTTGATTTGTAAACCCTCAACAGTCGAGTATGGACTGAGGAATTAAAGTGTGTCATATGGTGGTGAGTGCAGTGCATATAAGACAACGTAGTATAAATGACCAAGTGTTGAATAAGGAATGTAAATGTGTAGTGTGGGAAATGTAACATGTGATGTGCAGTGTGTGTAGGATGTGTAATATGTAAAGGGCAATAATAAGTGTAGATAGAAATGAAATATATATTGATAAAATGTAAAACTAGACCCATATAAAATGTAACCTAGCGTAATATGCAACATGTATGTGGAAAATGCGTAGTATGATTGTGTATAGGTTATGCATCGATAGCCTAATAATGTATGTGGTGTGTAGGGCAAGGACTAGTAACATGTAGAATGTAGGGATGAAATGTAGAACTAGACTCACAGGTAATGATGACTAGTATAATATAGAAAATGTATGATATGAAAACGTGTAGTGTATAATGTGACGAAGTGCGTGGATATTTAAATGAATGTAATGCATAGGTGAAGACTAGTATAATGGATATTAAATGTAGAATGAATGGTGTATGATGCGTAATGTATGGTGGAATGCAATTTATAATGCCTAAGGTGTAGTGTGTGGGGCTTAATGTAATGGTAATCCCTCAATAGTCGAGTGTGAACCGAAGCACAAGAGTGTGTCATTGGGTAATGATAGTGCTAAAATGTGGGATGAGTATGCGTATGCTATGAGATTAATGTATAAGAATGCAAAAGTAAAATATGCGTGGATGCTAAAATTAGTGGGGAATGTGGGATGTTATGCACCTAGATGTATGATAATGCATGTACTATGTAATAAATGATGTATAGGGGTGATGAGACATGATGGATTTTGTTTAATTGATGATGCGTAAGGAGTATTATAGATGTATGTATGTATAGGTAATAGAGAAATGCAAGATGAAACGAGGTTCTTTATGGTAAAAGACCTCTCAACAGTCATATAAGAACCCCAATAATATGAGTGTGTCATTAGTAGGGTAGACTTACAAGAGTCACCTACTAAAGGCCAAGTTTATGCACGGTGGGACCTTGTTGGAAAAAGTTTGTAGTAGAACTAGGTGGTGGTGGTGAAATTGAAAATGTATCATAAACACTAGGAGGAGGATTAGTTTCTTTGACAAAATTAATTGGTTGGAGTGTAGATTTGGGAATAGGCCATGTTGCACTAAGTCTCAAGGGAGACTGCTTAGGTTTATCTGGTAATGTAGTAGACAACCAAGTAGAAGTGGTTTGTGAACTAATTTTGACAGGTGGTTGACTTTGTTAACCTGGGGATACCATATGTGATTACTTAGGTGACACTTTAATAACCAAAGAAGGTGTATGAGAAGTAGTACAATGATGTTCAGTAAGTGGAGAAGAAACAACAAAAGAAATATGAGATCCATGGGATGGAACAATGGTATTTGTTTGACTAGGAGAAGAAGCAGTATACTCATGTGAGTGATTATCAACATAAAACATGTAATGAATGAGAGGAGTATCTAAAACCTCCTTAGAAAGAGTAGAGGGAGGCTCGCTAGTAGCCATAGGTGTTTACTTAGATGAATCTTGACTAATCGAGGAAGAAATAGACTTAGGAGTCCATGTGGGTGTGACCTTTGGAAGGGGATGTTGTCTACTGAATGAAATAAGACCTTAACATGTAAGAATTTGGATTAGGTGACGTAGAGTGTGGCAATCATTTGCATTATGTCTATTGATTCAATGATAATTGCAATATGGACGACTTGGATATTTTACTAATCAACAAGGCAAATAATAATGAGTAGGTGGTAGAGTGATCAACCGATGACTAAGGAGTTGAGTAAGGATTACATGTGGCATGGTATTATGCTCAAATATGAGAGGCTCAGGAAATGACATGTCTTGGGGTTCAAATAGATAACATGTAGTGGACATAGATTGCATATAAGATGTAAAAGGAGGATAAACATACGATTGAGAAACATCCTTAAGTTGTTTGATTTCAGATCTAAGATATGTGATCGTTGATTCCATAGATTGCATAGTGGATGTATGCGATTGAGAATCATCCTTAAGTTGTTGGATTTCGTATCTAAGAGATGTGATCGTTGATTCCATGGATTGCAAAAGGATGTATGTGATTGAGAAACATCCTTAGACTGGTGACCTTCATATCTAAGAGACGGGATTGTGGATTCCATGACAGTAAATTTATCATGTAAGGCCTAGATCGAGTCTAAGATGGGTTGGTTAGATGGAGGGTCGTCAAGGTCAGGTTCGAGAAAGAAAAAAATGAAGCATAACACTTAATTTGTGTGGTGGTGTATCATCATCAAAATACTTGGTGTTTAAGGCTCTTTGGAAAATAGTCTGGCAAACGAGATGTTGCTTAAGTAAATCAGATAAAGGGACTTGATGACCCATGACGGAGAAAAATGCGGATCCTAAATGTGGAGAGAGAGAGAGAGAGAGAGAGAGAGAGAGAGTTGGATTCACCAAAATGATTAACTAAAATTGAACTATACTACTTGGAAAGTATAATAATAGTTAATCTAATATATGAGGACTAAAACACTGTAAACTATGCTTAAGACAATATGGAATAATTTTAAATAGTTATACTAAATGAAATAAAACCCTAAATATGCAAAGATGTAAAAGGAAAGAACTTAGATGATTGTTGGAGACTGCCACAATGTGTTGCAGGTCTGACTGTAGATTCCAAGAGCAGGAACAATCACTCAGAGGTCTTGTCAAGGTCAAATTTGGAAGATCTGAGAAGATTGTAGCACCCGGGAAGGTTTTGGGGTGCCCCGAAGCACCCTGATCTACAAAACAGGTGCCATGGTCTTTATAAAAGCTCAGAATCTGATTTCGGCAGTTTCGCAAGATGTCCTGAAATGCTCTCTATCTTTCACACTGGATTTTCCAAACTGCACCGAGTGTGTGAAATAATGCAAGATGAATGAATTATCTACAAAAGATAAAGAAATATCAAAACCCTAAAAATAAAAATATCCAAAATGAATGGGTCGGACTGACCTCAGCTACCACAATAGTGGCCTTACTAAACTGAGCGATGCAATACATTTCAGACCCAAATGTAGTTTTGGTGTATGTGTGTGTGCACACGCGCGCGCGTGTGCACGCATGTCATGCCCTAGGTGCTCTTGTGCCAGTCACACTTTGTGAAATAGTGAACAATAATAACTATAGAAAATGTAATAATATGTATGCATTGAATATAATAGAATCCCTCCCCCTACGTTGTGTATGTTGATGCAAATCTCTTGACCTTGATGCATAACACTATGTGGATGCAAGTGATGCAACTCTAGATGAAGTGATAGTAGTATGTAATGTTAGGACCCTCATTATGGCCTCTTAACTTTATATTTATGAGGTTCTCTTGCTTTGATTTCGTAATTAACCCCGATATGCCCGACTAGGAAAATGATTAGGATGAAAAACAATTAGAAGAGGCCCAAAAAGAGGTGGGAAATTAGAACATAGTTTGGGGTGCCTCAGGTGGGACCAAGGCACCCCAGGGTGCCCCAATACAAGCCTGTGTGCCTTGGTTCAAGCTAAAATGATGGGACAATTACAAAATAGGTGGGCATGCATAGGAAAATATGTGGGAATGAAGAAATAAAAAGGTAAAAACAAGATGGCCAAAAGGTGGGATTAATTAGTACTTTCTTCACTTTCAAACCTTATAAATTGTAGTATGAGATCGGTCTAAATAATGCCTAAAGTTCATGATTTTGTGTCTACACATCTCTACACAAAATCATGCACTTTGAGTACTTATTTAGTCTCGATTGCATACTACTATTTATATGGTTCCTAAGTAAGAAAGATACTAACTAACCCATGTCTTTGGCCACCTTTCTTTGCTTTATGCTTTTGCTTTTAGGCTTGCACTCTTACTTACTCAGTTTGTCTTTACACATTTCAACACTTGTCATTCTGGACACCAGTGCCCAGCCAGGACGCCACCATCCCCTCTGGGTGCCCTTGTCCTCTTTGTACTTTGGTCACACTTTTTGGTCCCTTCTAGCCGTTTGAGCATCTTATCTTTTTGGTAGTTGGCCTTTTCGGGGTTAATTACGAAATTCAAACAAGGGAATCATATAAATATAAAGTTATGTGATCATAATAAAGGACCAAGCACTAAGCATTTATTATCTCTACCTAAGGTTACATCCATCAAAGGCATCTATAGCTCCATTTACATCCATCTAGCTCCATCACATAATGTCATCAATGTCACATACAAACAAACCAATTTAATTACTAGTTAATTTTAGTAAGAGTGAATCATTTAGAGAGTCTTTCAAATCTTATTTGCTATCTTTCCACATTAAAAAAAAAACCCAATGTACAACAAAGGTTCTATTTTAAAAAAGAAAAGGGGAGAAAAATAAGGGGCGTAATACTTTGGTCGTCAAAAATATATATAAAAATAAGTTATAAATAACTAGGAGGGCGTCTTAATATAATACTAGCAATCACACGTGAGGTGTACGATGTTAACGCCGAAATCAAAATATTCTTAAGGCGGAAAAGTAATTGAAAAACACAACAAAGCATTATGATATTTCTAGTTAGTAAATGAAGTAGTGAAAAGTGGAGAAGTAGAAAAGATTCAGAGTCCATAAGAAGTGGAGTAGTTGTAAAGGGATGGTACACTGCTAAATAAGAGGGGATTGTTAAGGATAGAGAATGAAGACGGGATTCCTCTTATAAGCGTGATTTCTTTAGTTAAATGTGGACGAAAAAAGAAGTTGACGTAAATGTCGACGATATAGTTGTGACACAAACATGCTTTATTCATGTGACATGTGATAGCCACTCTCCAACCACTGTGAGCCATGTGTACGGTAGATGAATGTCTAAGCTTTGTCGACCAAATACATTGTAAGCATCGATGTCTATATCAGTAGCCAAAAATGGAGGAGGCTTGTAGCCATAATTACTTTTCTTGGGATTGCAAGGTAACTCAAGGTAAAGTACATGTCAATTTCATAATAAACGATGATAAAATGAGATCCTAAAAAAATTTAAAAATCCCTAAAATGTTTTAGAACAATCATTATTTCTTAGCTAACACCAATTATAATATCAATCATCGTATTCCATAATTAGTAATTACCATGGCTTTGCATCCATTATGTTGGCCCAACAAGACTGGGAATCGAGCCTTATCTAGTACACGGAGAAGGATTTGGTGGCTCTTATGGCCTTAGACGACCAAGGTGCAAGTTCTGTCCAACACAATTTCCTCGCCATGGATGAAGAAACATGGATCGAATCTTGCATGTCCTTCTTGGATTTCACCTCAGAATCTATCGATATGCCCATGGCAAACCCTCACGATGACAAGATTCAAAAGTGCAACATAGAAGACGGCAAAAACCTTTATTCTAATTCAAAGATGGATTCAATTTTTCACGTGCAGGATCTCAACACAAGGAATCTAGAGCTGGAGGATGATTCCCTGGTGAATATACTAACATCGATCTTGGCATAGACAGAAAATTGATTGTTATATGACGGTCTGGAGCTGCTTCACAACCATTCTTCTCGTCCATTAGTTGACGCATTCAATTTTAAAGATATAAAGTCGGCGTTGGAAGAGCAGAATGTTGAAGGCCTCACAAGATTTTTGGTCATCTGACATGTGACAAGTTGTCTCTAACCATTGCACGCCACGTGTACGACTGATACATGTCAATGCTCCGGTAACGAAATAAATTGTAATCGTTTATGTGTCTTTCAGTTGTCAGAGGGGGAAGAGACTTCCGCTTGTGGAAATGCCTTTCAGGATAATAACTCGAGCTTAATAAAAACATGAAAAACATATCATCAACAAAAATATTCAAAATACAATATACAAAACATTATTTATGTTATTATATAAATATCTACAAATATAATTTATTATATATATATTGAATAACTAAAGAATTTAAAAAAATGTAGAACATCATTAATAAAAACACTATATATAATATATATATTAAATAAATAAATATTTATTAAAAAACTGTAAAACAAACCAGTAGTAATAACAATATGCATATAGAATAAATAAATAAATATATTACAAAACATGATATATTAAATAAAAAATGGTCTACGACCTGTTTGGCAACGACCATATATATTTGGCTTTGAGAGTAACGATTTCATCGCAAAAAAAATCCAAATCCATAAAAACCCATTCGGAGCATTCTTTTGTTAAATCTCTCGACACGTTTTTGGTTCAACCACGCAGCTCTGGAGGATCTTCCGAGAAATTATCGTTTCCTTACGGAAATGTGACAATGACAGCAACAAAGAGACCAAACGATGCAATGTGGAGAAGACGACATACATTTAATCTGGCTTCGTTAGATGACGTATCGGGAGACAAAATTTAACGACAAATGCTAGCCCCAGCCATTACCTCATCGAGAAGGTATGAAAATGCGGGCTAAAACAGTTAAAAGTATCCAACCGCTGCGTGCCACATGTACGGAAGATGACAATTCATACATCGTCAGACCAAAAAATCACAGACAGTGATGTCTTATCGGTTGTCAGAGGGGGAGGAGGATTCCCCCAGTGAATAGGCCTTGTGGCGTAATAATATTCAATTTTATAAAAATATTAATATATCTACATCACCAGCTATATAATTTGATGAACGTATTGACAAATACAAATTCTCAGATAATTTTTTTTATCATTTTATTTTCTCTATATTTAAAAATACAAATACTCATACAACTATATATTTTGCATATATTTAATGATATTTTACAATATGATCTAATAAATATTAATATGATATATGATATACTAATACTAATACTATATAATATATTTATGATATATTACGGCCAAAATCTTCAAAAGTATCATATGGTTGTTTGTTTCTCCACGTATTGAACAACAAAATAAAAGTTTAGTGGAAAGATTAGATCCATGGCCAAACAAACTCACCCACAAACCTAATGCAGAACACGAGGAGCGACATGTCTTATATGGCCTTTCAGACCTATCGTTTCCTTGCACTTTAGTTGAGATCTAGAGACGTTAAAGACGCTGACCCAAGCTACATGTAAATTTTGCCAAATTTAACCCTTGGTCGCAGCACTCACCTTTCCCACTCTGCACTGCTGGCAGTACACCCCTTGGCCGACACCTGTGAGGTTGTGATATGACCGTTCTTTGTCAACCGATTGATCTCAGTCATCTTTGTCGCCGTCAAAGTCAGAGGGGGTTGGGTTTTCTCCCAACAAACATGCCTTTTGGCGTAATTAGAATTTATAAAATATAAAAATAGAAATTTGAAAAATGTATTTCTATTTGGCTAGTTAAATTAAGAAGATATTCAAGTTTCATTGATTTAGTTTTAATTTTGTCCATTACCAATGACCATCAAATTTAATATTTAAAACTTGTTTTTAAATCTGTAAAACGACGTTGAAACGCCTTGCAAAATCTAGCACTGCCAGGGGCATATGTCTGGTAAGAAGGGACATGTAATTACCTGGTTAACATCATTACTCATTGATTATTTTGAAAAATAGAATATAAACATCAACATGACTCTCGGTTTCATATTTAACTTCCTCCCAACAAAGGAAAAGACGCGCAATAATTCAACATGTAAGCAAGTAAACCTCTTTATTTTAAATGGCGAACAAGGAGGCGTCAGACTTTAGTACAGTCGTCTACAATCATACACAGCTTGCATTTTGCTTGAATAATGGAATCATTCTATTTCACTTTAGGGCCACAACGGTTCCCATAGTATCATGGGATCAGAATCCTCTGAAAAAAAAGTCATTAGTATGGTCTGCACTATTATCATTATCGTTATCTTGCGGGTCACTTTCAGATGAAGAGAAGGGCTCGGATTCTTCCCTCGACATGTACAATTGCGAGACAAGGGACACGAGATTAGCCTGGTCCAAAAGAAGTTTCATAATGTCTTCTTCTGCAGTTGCCAATTGAGTTTGCAGTTTTGAGATTTGGTGTTGCGGATGACAAACTGTTCCTGCACACCCATATACAGGGTCTCGCAGTCTCGCCTCTGCTTCATACACCATGCTACTTACCACGTCAGCTCTTCCATCATTTGGAAGATCTTGATACATTCAACCACATTTCATGAATAACTATTATCAACATTATTATACTTGTAGACACAACTATGTAGCAAAGATTACTTTTTTAACCTTACCTCAAGCATTTTGATAATGTTGCTTGCTCCAAGCACCTGATGTGCGGTCGCAAACTTGTGAGGATTGTCTGGAGGAAAGTAAGGCGTGTGTAACATCTTGATTTCTATAAGTTATTATGATAACCTCTTCTCATGATGTTGTAACTGTAGAAATGAGGATAATTATGTTAAGATGTATCTTTTAATCTTAAAAGGAATGTGTTACTAAATTAGACCCTTGTTTACTGTAATTTATTACTTGGGACATAAGTTGTTATAACTTGTGTTTTGCAGGACTGAGATGGCAGACTTATTTGTATGTTTGATGAACTCTTATCGTTAATTGACAGCACACCTTGAATAAATTCCATTGATCCAAGGTATGTTGTGGCCTTCTTGTGATCGCTTTGTCGATTTACTTTTAAACGGAAGGAAGTCTGAAACCAGACTTAAGGTTGTTATAAATGTTACAGCACCAGATTATAGGTATGAATATCCGGTACCTTGATGCCAAAGGAAAAGGTTCGATTCCCAAACCACAAACACATTGTAACGCTAGACATCTTAAGACAATAAGAGCTTGGATGCAAGCGACACAGGTATGTGTCAAACCTAAGATGAAACGTCCTGCATTGTGTTGAATGTGAACAACAGTTGGTAAGACTTGTTGGAAACTATTAAGTAAATACTATGAGGATTAAATTCTAACCTATAACTATGTTATAACCTATAACCTAACTACTACCCTACGTGGATTTTAAATTACATGGGATGCAAATTGTTGCAAGTCCTAATGACTTGCGACCTAGGTGAAAAAGCTAAACTATTACTAACCTATGGAAGGGACCTATGGACACATGCTGGTGAACGGATAAGAAGGGAAGGTTAGAAATTGATTAGGACAATAAATGAAGTCCTTGCAGTTTTCAATGCCAAGTTTGGCGGGAACATGGAAAAGTTGGAGGGCATCCAACTAGCTAAGTAGCTAAGAGGGAATTACATGCAAAATTTGAAAAAGAAACTCGCCAAACCTGAGTCGGCGGTGGCGTGAGAATTGAGGAAAAAGTAATGCATTCAATGCATTCAATGATCTTGATCTTAGCGACCAGCTCGCCTTGGAAAGAGGGTAGAGGAAAATTTGTTGGTCATTGTATTCATTCGGGTTTTGAAATTACTCTGCGTTTCTTGTATGGTTCTTTCGAACTTGCTACTATTTTGGTAATTGTTGCTATTATTTGGAGAAGCCACGGCTATTTTTGAGCCTGTGGGAGTTAGTGGACTATTGGGTAAGCTTTGTTGTGGACGCCGTGGAGAAAAACAACTCCTGTGGACGCGGTTTTCTTCGAACCACAAGAAAAATTAACAGGCATGTTGAGCCCTTCTCCTTAAACCGTTTGCTTTTGTTTAAACGTCTCATTAAAACAACCCTGCTCTTAAGATGGGTGTTTTAGTTAAATGATGTTGTTGATATGTTGAGGTAATTTCTGGGTTGAGTCATTTTTCTTTTGCTGCATGCGACTTGAGCATTTCTTTGCAAAATGATTAATTCAAATAAATCTGTCCATGCTGTGTGGGTTTGTTTTGACAGTGTTGGGTATTCATTTTTATTACCCAATATGAGTTTGTGTTGATGAATGCATTAGCTATGCATGTATTAATTATGAGTTCTGTGCATTCTTGTTAAAAAAATGGAAGAATAGAATGATTCGGTATGACCTCTGGTTTGAACTGTCCTTATAAAACGAACATGACTTGGGTATTCTTGTTGTGTTTGAAGAAAATGAGTGTTTCCTTACTGAAATAATTAATGAAACGAGTTATCTCTTCTGTTGTTTTGAATTCTGAAAGTAAGGATAATAGAGTTTCATTGTGCATTATGGGTCGAACGTGCTGAAAGTAACAACAATGTGCAAATTGTTGTCTTGATTGTGTGCGCTAATGGATATGGAAAGCCGTAAAAATGCTTGACAAGACTTATGTATAATTGTTCCTCTTGTCATATTATAGTGTATGGGGTATGAATCCTTCCTGGGACAGTAAGATCATAGTAGCATCTTTACATTGTTTGTTCTAGTTGGATATGATGTTCTACCTGCTTGTTCTGGGTATTTGTATATGACTGTTTGGAAAGAGGTTCTGGTCTGAATGGGAACATGATTGTCAGTCTGTACAATAGAACTGGGTAGAGCATATAAATCATACTCTGAGCCTTGTTGAACTCAATGATATATATATACATATATAATTTACGGATTGAAAATTCTTCACTTTTTTTATTGAAACGGGATATTAATGGATTACTTACTTTGCTGTTGGAAAGTGGATTCTCTTATTATTATAGTGAAAGCATGATTTTTTGTTGTTGTACACTCTTACATGTTTATATCTGGACAAGAATGTCCGTTGAGTGAAATATTTAAAAGGAAATGATTGTATTTAAAGGTACTTTTGATACTAATGCTTGCGGACCAGATGCAAATGAATTCTGGCCAACTGTCTGGAAAGGTAGTTAGTAGTTTTTGAATATTGAAATATATTTATTAAGAAGGAAACAAACTAATGGATCAGGCCTATTCTAAATAGTGGATATTCGGTTAGGCAGTGAGAAGAGGTAATATGATCCTTCTCCCTTTTATTCGATTATTGATTTTATTTACTTCTCTTTGGGCTGTTATCATTGATTGATATCACGTCTGGATTAAATTATATAGTACAGTTATGATGAAAGGAAAGAAAGTGTTGGATGGATAATTTGAAGTAATGAGCATTTCTTCTTTTATATAGTTGAAATTCTATACTTGTTATGGAATGAATTTGTACTGCCTTAGGCGTAATCATCTACACTTAATTGTTGTTTACTCTCTTCTAATTTGAAAGAAGTATTATGTTGTTGTTGAATTGTGAGAATTGACACCAATGAGTTCATGGTGAATGACTACTTTTCTCTTCAACATTTGATTGTTTGAAATTAGATGAGCAGCATGAAAGGAAAGGAAAGTAGTTTTGTTGGAATCCTTATTTATAATATATCTCTTGAAATTTCAATTGTTAAAAAAAAAAATGGAACTAACAACATATACATTGGAAATAGCATTATATACATATGTGTATTAGTTCATATGGATGTGTTAATTTGGAACTACTTAGAGGAAATTACTTCTGTAGTAATTATTTGGGAGAGAGTTAGTAATCCTTTTTGTTTGATTGGGATGGTAATTAGATGATTGGGTTGTTAAGCTGTTCATCCTTATTGGCACTTAATTCTGGGATGATGTTCTTTTTTTTTTTAACGTTTCATAAAAGCAGGGTTCTTTTATTGAGACAGTTAATTAAGAGCACCTCATTTTAATGATAAGTGCTTAACATGCTCAGTTCAATGAACTGACCCGTGCAAGTAAATTTTGCAGATTGTTCCTTAAGTAAAAATGAAGACATGGTTGTTTTCTGATGCTTCTTCTGAGTAGCTAAGGATGGATCGTATTCGATAGTTTATTATTCCTCTACGAGGAAATGGGAAAAGAAGAAGTTGCATTCTTCTTCCCTTATGTGTTGTAATGTTGTTTGATGTATATGAAGTCCAGTTGTTTGGATTGGTAATTGTATAGATTATAAATCTTATGGATTGAATACAAGGAAATGTGTGATATTTTAATGACGGTAATACATTGAAACTGTTTGAATAAGATTGAGAATATCATATTATTCATTGATGTGGAATTATTCAAATGTTAGTGGATAGATTTTAAAAGGACATAATATCTAATCTTTACTTGAATACAACTTTTAGGTTGGAATGTGCAATTAGTTCATACTTGGGTTAATTTGAATTTTAAACTGACATTGAAAAGGGTTTTAAATGAATATGAACTCTTAATTGAATGATATTCGGGATTAGTTTATAAGCTAAGGAATATCAAATAACAAAGGGGTAGTTGAACCTTGTATTCAGACTTCGTTAATCTCCTCGAAATGTTTAAATTTAGAAAAATATTAGATATGGGGAAACATATCTATTGGTAACAAACCTTAACTGAAGTAAGGTTATGGAGAATAAATGAATACATTCATTTATAATTAGACCTCGTTTAAATGATGTCTAATAAGTTGGAACTCTAAATTTGATTACAGTTGTGGGTAAAACTTGGTTAAGTTTAATAGGTTGAACTTACTATGTTAAGTTGTAGTGGACTATTAGTCTGAAGCTTAAAGAAAAGAACCAAGATGGAATTATGCAAATCCTTCGGTATGGAGGAGTAAACGTATATTAAGCTATAAGACAAATTGAGTCTCTCTTAGCTATATACAACTGTAACGAACAATGAGGTTAAAGGATCAGCACGGTTGCTGAAAATTGATTTTAAATATTTAAGATTAAATCCAACTACACTCAAGTTGGATGTGTATTCTTTGAGGAGAGGATTCCGTAGGACCTTGACACATGTCAACTGCAATATGGTGTCTTCATGAAGGTGAGGCCTTCATGACGACACAATGTTGTAGCTGACATGTTACAACGCCCTTCCGAATCGAATCATCAAGTTTACATAAGTTGGGACTAAGTTACTTAGACGAGGATAGGAATGTGATAGCGTATATGGAGTGACTCTGGAGGGCTAAAGGTAACTAGACACATAGAGTCACCTAGGGACGACACAGTATGTCTACGTACCTTTAGTTACCATGAGTGCCTTCCTATACTTGTTCATATTGCTAGTTGGGGTTAGAGCTTGACCTTGGACGGAAGGACTGACAGAGATCAGGAAAGACCATTCTAGATAACAGACAAAGTGAGGTGAAGGACGTATTCCATTGATGTGTATAACATCTGAGAATATGATCATGCAAAGCATGTGAAAATATTTGGCCAAAGTATCGCAAATTGTTGGTTGCGGTGTCCTAATCACCTAGTTTAAGAAGCAGGATATCAGATATATATCAGTAACAGATATTCAGATAGGCCTCTTAAATGGATTACTTCGATAACCGGAAACGGTAAGAGAACCCTGTATACTTAGTATACAATGCGTGGATTAACATGAAGGATCGGTAAGTCGCCGAGTCATGAAATGAGAGATCGCTGAAACTCCAAGCCATAAAGTGGGAGATCGGTAGTTCTTCGAGTCATTTACAACAACATATGGTATTTGTTATATGATTGAATGGCATTGAATGTGTGTTCCATATTGTAAATATGCAAACAAAGAACATTGGTTTTAAAAAGAAATTGTGTGATCCGAATTACATTAATTGGATAGAGAATAATTATTAAAACTTGAACGTGTGTTTGAATTACATAATTCAGAACAGAGAACGTTGTATAAAAAAAAAAAATTCCCTTGTTCTAGTATCTTAAAATGGGGATGTTATAGCGCGAGCACGGATTTCTCTCCACATCTTCTTCTAAGGATTTGCACGCCGCACATGGAAATGCAACTGCCTTATTGCTTCCAAAGCTATTCATCTGAACATTTCACACGAAATTATTAACCAAAACGGTGAGTATATATATATAAAATATTGGTCCCAACTCAGCTTACCTTACAAGTTTCCATTCCTTCTCCACTAGGAATAGTTCGTTGGGTACAACGAAAAAACTAGCCACTGCTTGTGCATCGTGGTGGATTACCTCTTTCATCGTGTTACAAGTCATCGCCGCGAACCCTGGAAAACAGAAGGAAAAATGCTACCTCCTTAGCCCAAAACACAGAGCTGATGGAAATTTGGAAACCAAGAAGCAAAAGCTTAAACTTGCCAGGAAACTCGGGCATCGTAGTATATTCACACAAAGCTAGAGAAGTTCTTGATTTCTTAACCTGCATGATTATGAAGGCGTAACCTGCATAATTTCACATATCTATTCCTCTCCTTCATGATGACGAAGGCAGGAATGGCCGCATGCACCCAGGGCCCCAGACATGTCATTCTTTGTCCAGAGCCATATTTTTCCCTGCTTTGTATTTCCCCATGTCAGTGCATATAGTTCCCACCACGTGTATGGCAGATATCAGTCTGTGCTTTGTCGACCACGACAGAGCCTATCTATAATGCACATTTGTAGAGAGATAGGCGGATTCAAACTCGCGACCTGCAAAATACAAGGTGGGAGGGCCACCACTCTACCACAGCATTGGTTTGTTCAATATTTGACCTTTTTTAATTAAATATTCCCCCCGCGAACGTGCATGAGGGATAGGTAGATCGGTTGACCACCATTTCTCCTGCATTTGATTCTTTGTCCGTTGTCAGAGCGGAAGGACGTTGAACTTATTTTCCACCATTTAGATGGTCGACAATGCAGAAGATTTGGATCGTTGGATGCTGTCAGAGCCTTCCAGGGTTTCTAACATAGAACAAGCCTTTCAGCGTAATAAGACTCCACACTCACACATTTCAAGAAGTCCCTCTCAACGGGAAGGAGAGGGGAAGGTTCGTTTTGTACAACCTGTTGAGCAGTCTCTCTCCGTGTAAGTAATACATTAAGCTTTGATTACTTTTCTTCTGAAAGGTACGTGAGATGACAAAACTTAATCTTTATTTCTATTTTTGTACATTATTTCTTGTATGGCCGTGGATGTTTGATTCAATATTTGTGTTTTTTAGCCAAGAATTGTCTCCATGGGTTAAAGAAAAGGAGAACAAAGCATTAATGGCGTACTGGGATATTTTGAAGAATATATGGACAGTTCTAGTAGCCTGCATTTGGATAGAATGTTGTGCAGGGGCATCTTACAGCTTCACAATTTACTCTGCTATCATAAAAAACCACTTCTCATACGACCAGTAGCAGCTCGACACCATTTCCATTTTCAAAGACATTGGCGAATCTGTGGGCATAATCTCTGGCCTGCTCTATGATTGTTTCCCTCCATGGCTCGTCCTGCTGCTCAGAGCCGCTCAGAATTTCTTAGGGTATGCGGTCATATGGTTGTTTCTCACTCGCCGATTAACCACTCCTGCACTGTGGGAGATGTGTGTGTTCATTTACGTTGCCATCAACGGTCAAACGTATTATAACACGACATCCATCGTGACATGCGTGAATAATTTTCCGGTGAACAAAGGAATTGTGGTTGGATTGATGAAGTGCTGCCTGGGCCTCAGCAACGCCATTCTGTCAAGAGTATGGCATCTCTTTTTCTCGAGCTCGGATGGATCTTCGTTCTTGCTCGTGGCCGCCATTTTTCCTTCTGCAGTGGCATGTCTGCTCATGCCCATCGTGCACAAATACAACCCAGTGCATGACTGTAGAAATGATAATTCCAGTACCACCCTGAATGTGGCTATGGCGTTCGATTCTCTGTCCGTTGTCAGAGCAGGTGGACGTTGAACTTATTTTCCACCGTTTAGATGGTCAACGATGCATAATATTTGGATCGTTGGATGTTGTCAGAGCCCCCCGAGCTTTCTAACATAGAACACGCCTTTCGGTGTAAAAAATATCAACATCGACAAAACAAATAAATAAAATTGTTATAAATAACAAGGGCGTCTTTATATACAAAGATATGGTCATAGAAAAGGGATACCAAAACGGAAACTCAAGCTGATGGCTCTGTTTCCCAATGTTTTGGACGAAATAGGCGAGCAGTGTCTGACCAGGGTGGGCTACGATTCCCATAACACGTTGCGAGCTGTGTGCAGAAGTTGGGAGGCCTTGTTGAATAGCCCCTGCTTTTATCAAGATAGAAAATTATTTAAGCGGGCGGAGCAGCGTATATGTATGATTCAGGCTTTGTATGTACCCAAGACTCCCCATGACATTGTTGAGTACAGAGTAACAGTTTACAATCCTCAGTCTGAGGGCTGTGGCGACTTGGGCAATTGGGAAATACTTCCTCCCATCCCTAAAAGCGTTGGAAATGGAAATACAATGAGTCCTCATTCGTTTTGCGTGAATCAGAAATTAGTCTTGATAGGGGGCTTCGATCACTGCACCTTCCGGCGAACCAAAATTGTTTTCCTCTACAATTTTATCTCTTGCAAATGGTGGCGAGGTGCTGACATGGGGGATTTCATATCTGACTATGCTTGCTCGGCATCGTCTGAAGGGGACTTAATTTATGTGGCCGGAGGACACAAGGACCTCTGTTATTTTAGCGATGAGATTCGAGAAATGGGATTGCGCACCGCCGCAGTGTATATTGTGGAGGAAGACATGTGGGAGGGTTTGCCCCCCATGAATAAACCCATGATCAATTGTGTAGGTGCTTTCCTTCATGGCAACTTTTATGTGTTTGACGAATTTAAGTCCAGCGCACAGGTCTTCAATCCAAACTCCCGTACATGGACATCTTTGGAAAATATAGGAACAGGCTTAATTCCTGGTGGGCTCGCATCGCGGATTGTGATACCTGCGTTTGGAAGCTTGTTTTGTATTGCGGATCAGGGAGTGATGGAATACGTCTCTACTGAAAATGCGTGGAAACTACGAGCTTTTCTTCCAAACTCCGGCATCTGTTGTAAATGGGCTACCGTATGGCATGACTGGATTTTCTTGGATGGAACTGATTTTATTGGGCGGGAAGTGACTTATATGTTTCAACCTCCAACAAAAGTAAAAGGACGAAGAATGTATTCAGCTCCCGAATGGATTATCGTTAACCCACCGCCACGCTTTCAAGGCGCTGTTACCTCCGCTGCCACTCTCCATATTTGAGTATTTTTAATATTTTGTTTTCAATTTTGATTTTCCACAGTCAAAGTTCTGAGGAAGTCTTCTGCATAAGCGCCTCAAATTTGAATGGGAAGGGCTTCCAAGTAAATCAAAAGGTGCATCTGAAATGAAAATTATATACTCAAGCATATATTAACAGTTTCATGGCATTCCGTGTTTGGTTAATATTTTATTTTAGAGTTCATAACAAGTTTTCAACTTGCTAATTTTCAAGCCTTTTTGACTTGGCTTCCATGGCTTTTTGATGGTTTTGTTTAAACGGGATTCTTTTTATGTACAGTGTTTTTTTGGTCCCCTCAAAACCAAACTCTTTTTATCTTATCCAAAAAATTAAAAAAAACAAGTTTTAAACTTTCCGTAAAATTCAGGTTTTGGTTTGAACCACAAGAGACATGAAATTCCTAAGAACCTTAAAATATCAACAGTTAACTTCCTTATTCATTTTAAAGCATAGATGAGATGGATGTTTTGGAAACTAAAAGATCTTTTCAAACCTTGAAAATTAGCGGAGTCAATTTTAAGGGACCATATCTAAAGAAAATTTTCAAAGCACGAGCTCTATTCTATGGGACCACAAATGTTTTGAGAAACAACTCATCTCCCGTGCCGCATGTCAATGAAAAGCTCTCTAAAGTTCTTGAAATTAGTTTTCTTATGATATTCTTGCCGAGTTCGTTGCTTAATGAAGATAACACTTGTGAGTTTAAGTTAGCTTAAAACAGAATTGAGTGAGTAGTGTGCACCAATGTCACTGGCTTTTTGTCTACTGTACTAAACCGAATGTGTCTTAAGTAGTTTAAGCAATTAAAACTCTGCTTTGGAATCCCAAGTGAACAAGTGCATTGTCTAAATCCCCTATTGATATAGAACCTTGAAAACTGGTATCGATGGCCACCAAAAACGTTAGATGGAACCATTCTTAGCACCATGTTTGTGTATCGCTGTTCAACTTCAAGCAATATTAACGGGGGGCAATACACACCAGTAGAACTTTTAGCAGCAAGCAACAAACCGAACGACAGTGACATGTGTTTTGCAATTCTTCACCCCATGTTAGCACTAAGTGGGGAATGTTAGGGATTAGTCTAACATGGGTGCTTTTATGAGTTATGAGTCTAGGTTAGCACTATTAGATTGTGTTATATTATAATGTTATGTAAGTTAATATTAAGTTGTTAAACAAATTAATATTATCATAATATGTAAAGCATATAATAATATTGTGATAACAACTTGTAGGATTTAGGAGAGTGTTTTTAGAAAGGTTGAGGGAAAATAAGTTGGAATAAAAGTGGTTGTACCAACCACCTAGATTTAGTGTGTGAAGTTAGTGGAGTTGTTATAGGAATGTTGTTATATTTATGTAACCAATGCTGTTGATTTATGTTGAATTGGATTATATTTAAACTTATGCTCTTGCTGAATATGGGGTAGCCCCCAGAGAGAATGGCCAAGTTGGAGAGCTGACAAATTTTTTGTTTATTAATCTCCAAAGATTGTGTGGATTTTCAAGTTACCTTTGTGTAGTTCTTGGATAAGTGAAGCAAGTTTATTTGAGTACTTTTATTGTTGGTTTTTAGTTACGACTACATTTAAATAGATATGTATTTGTTTCTTTGTTGCTCTTCTCCATATCTACTTCAGTTAGTTTGCTCTCTATGTGGAGTAGAATTTAGTTTCCACGTGGAGGTTTGCTCCAGCTTTTGGAGTATGCTTTGAGGTTCTCCAGGGCTTTGTTTCATCTAGGAAATCCAAATATTGAAGGTAGTTTTCTGTTCAACGTGAGAATAGTTTGTGATCAGTCAATGGAAGTGAAAGCAGAGCCTATGAGGAAGTACCAGGGAGAAAGAGTAGGGTTTTGCATTAGTATATGGTTTTAGAGCACCATGGCCAAGAGACGGATCCAATGAAATTGGATAGGAAGAGGCATAAGAAATGTTGAGCAGAGAAGAAATGTTAGTGATGAAGTACTTAGAAGCTTAAAGGCCCCTGAAATACTAAGAAGATTAGATGAAATCAGCAGTAGATAGAAATCAGCTGGCAGAAAAAAAAAATACAAAGGTTTGGGAAGTGTTTGTAATGGGTTATAACATGCCATGTCAAAAATATTGGCATTTAAGCTACTGTGAGAGCTTCAAAAAAGTGTACTTGTAATTAATGCTAGAATTTTAGAAGGTAAACAATAGTCAGGGGATTATGGGTGAAAATAGGATAACTTTTGTTTTTTATTTTTTTTGGGGGCGGGGGTGGCTGGGAAAAGAAAATAAGAGAATGGTCAAGTTGGAGAGCTGCTAACTCTGGGTTTTATCAGAATTTTCTAAGGTCGTGGGAACTTTCAAGTTACCTTTATGTTGTTCTTGGATCAGTGGAGCAAATTTATTCGAGTACTTTTATTGTTGGAGTTTACTCAGGAGTCCATTTAAATAGATATGAATTTGTTTCTGTTGCTCATTTACATTTCTTCTTGAGTTAGTTTGCTCTCTATCTGTTGTACAATCTAGTTTCCACTTGCAGGTTTGCCCCAACTTTTGGAGTGTGCATTAAGGAGGTTCTCGAACACTTTGTTTCATCTAGGAAATTCAAATATTGGAGGTAGTTTTATGTTCAAAGTGAGAGCAGTTTGTGATCAGTCAATGAAAGTGGAAGTAAAGGGAGGCTCTGCTTTACTCACGAGGAAGTGCTAGGGTGAAAGAGTAGGGTTTTGCATTAGTATGGTATTAGAGCACCATGGCCAAGAGAGGGATCCAATTAAACTGGGTAGGAAGAGGCATAAGAAATGTTGAGCGGAGAAGAAATGTTAGAGATGAAGTACTCAGAAGCTTAGAGGCCCTTGAAATTCTCAGAAGACTAGATGAAGTACTAAAAAAATTGGGACACGAGGACTCCAAGGAGGCCCTTGAAATACTCAGAAGATTAGATGAAGTACTCAAAAAATTAGTGCACGAGGACTCTGAAGAGGGCCCTGAACTCGAGAGAGCCCCAGTTGGAGCCATAGATCTGATGTAGAGACCTATTGAAGTTATGTCCAAACAAAGAATGAGGGCGAAAGTTAAGTTTCTGATTTAAAAGGTGAATTGAACACATAACTCTATATGTATTGGGTACAAGAGATGGAATCTATATTGATATGGATGGTATTGATGGTGGTGACTTTAGGAGAATGAAGTATGCAGTGTCAAAGATGAAAACACGTGCTGCCTTGTGGTGGGATAATTTACAACAATTTAGAAGAAGGCAAGGAAAGGGGAAAATTAAGCTGTGGCCTAAGATGTTGAAGCATATGGGGAATTTTTCTTCCATTGGATTACAAGCATAAATTGTTTAAACAATTCCATAATTTGAGACGAAAAGGGATGACAGTACAGGAGAAAATAATTTTTGAAATCACAAATCAGGACAGACCTACAAGAAAATGAGGAGAAAGCAACTGCTATGTTTTTAAATGGACTATAGTTTCAACATCAAGATGAGCTAACTCTGAAAACATATGCACTATAGATGACGCATATCACAATGTCTTGAATGCTGAGAAGATAAATCGAGGAAAGAGCAAGTTGCTAAACAAGACGGCCGACGTATTTCATTTAGAGGAAAGGTACACACCTCTAAATCTACAAAGAGAGAATAATTTAAGGAAGGTAAAGAGTGGAACCTAAATTGATAGATAGAGGCTGGTTTAGAGGTAGAGGAAGGGTAAGAGGGAAATCAACATTTGGTCATTGGAGGCCACTAAAGTGCTACGATTGTGGGTATCTCACAAAGCCCATATTTTCTCTTAAAGTTCCAGAACCAAAAATACAACAGTGATGGTATAAGAGGAGCCAAAAACTGAAGAATTCAAAGTCGAAACGGGAGTAAATTTGATAACTTGATGGTACAAAGAACCTTGGTAATGGGGAGTAAGGAAGCAACCAATTGGGACTGGAGAAGGAAGACTGGATGCGAATTCCAAGGTTAGGTATGCAAATTCATAATTGATAGTGGCTCTTCAGATAATCTAGTGAGTACATAAATGTTACAAAAATTGCAATTAACTTGCACTCCCAAATCCAACCCTCGCAAAATATCACAGAGGACCAAAGTGTGATTGTCAACAGATCATGTGTAGTTACATTTAACATTAGACATATGAGGAAAAAGTAATGTGCAATGCAGTCCCTGTGGACGCTTGCCATTTGTTGCTTGGCAGGCCTTGGCTATATGATAGGGATGTCACCCATAGTGGTAAGTAAAATACATATGTAATGCAACATTGTGAAAATAAACCTACCTTTGTAGGAAGAGGGGCAATATGATATAACTTCATTATCTCTTCTCACAATGGGCTTTAAAATGTTTTAAAAAGAAGTTAAAGGCAAGGTTTGTTTTCTGTTGCATGCATTAAAGGAAAAGGTGCTAGAAAACCAAGAAATTCCTCCAAGAATTCAAGAGATGTTGAGGGAGTCTTCGGATGTGATACGAACAAAATTACTAGCAGGATTACCTTTTTGAAGAGACATTCCTCATCAAATTGACTTGGTTGCAGGTGCTAAAGTACCTGAACAAGCTGCTTATAGATTGGCTCCATTTAAAATTTAAAAATAAGGAAATGAGAAAACAAGTTACAAAATTGTTAGAGAGGATTCGTAACAAAAAGTATGTACGTGGATTCCAGAGCTATTAACAAAATCACAATGAAGTATAGGTACGCACTGCCTAGGGTGGATGACATATTAGACCGTTTGGCAGGTTCTAAGATTATCTCCAAGATTGATCTTTAGAGTGGATACCATCAAATTAGGATTTGTGAAGGAGCTGAGTGGAAGGCAACCGTTAAGACCGAAGATGACTTGTGTGGAGTGGTTGGTGATGTCACTTGAGCTATCAAATGCTTTACTGCCTTCATGTGGACTATGAATTAGGTTTTCAAGCAATAATTTGGAAGATTTGTAATTATCTATTTTGATATTTAGTAAGACTATGGAAGAGAATCTAGAGCATATGAAATTGATATTTGACAAAGGGAGGAAAGATTGTTTCTCGATCTTGAAAATTTTGATTGTCACTGAAGTAAGTTCATGTTTCTTGGAAACTTAATTTCAGCTAAATTTCTGAGCATGGATCTAGTAAAGATCAAAGCCATACTTGCTTGGGTTACTCCACAAAACATAATGGAAGTGAGGAGTTTCCATGGATTAGTGAACTTCTATAATAGGTTCATTGGAAATTTTAGCAATGCAAGTGCATCCATTACAGATTGTACAAGGGAAAAGGTCTGTACTTGGACAGGAATTGCAAGGAGATTTGAACTGATCAAGAAGAAGGTAACTGAAGCCCCAATCCTCACATTGCTATATTTTGCAAGGATATTTACAGTAGAGTGTAACGCATCAGCAGTACCCATTGGTGGAATGCTAAGTCAAGAAGGTAAGCTAGTTGTGTATTTGAATGATGCAAAGAGGAAGTATAGTGTCTATGATACGGAGCTACACACTATAATACAAACATTGAGCTATTGAAAGCACTATCTCAACATAGAGAATTTATTTTGATGACTGACAATCAAATATTGAAGTACATGAACTCAATCATTTTTTCCATAAACATGCAAAGTGGGTATGACATTTCCGAAGTCATATATTTGTAGTTCTGCATAGGAGTGGCAAATCAAATGTAGTCGCAGATGCATCGAGTAGGAGGAGGCATCATTTATTTGTCACCGTGAGCAATGAGACTGGTGAATTTGAAGAAATGAAAGATGAATATGTTGATCCCTATTTTAGAAGGATTTATGATGGCCTCGACAATCTGATTTGTACAGGTAAAGGGTCTTTTGATGACTATCTTCTAGCTGTTGGATTTTTATTTAAGGGACGACAACTAGGTGTTCCCGCAGAATCTAGGAGAAGTTAATCAGGGAAATACATGGAAGTGGACTGGGGACAAAGTCTTCAGCTTGGTAAGTGAAAAATGCTTTTGGTCACATTTGAGGCACAATGTAAATAAATGTGTCTATTTGTGTAGAATCTGTCAAGTAGTTAAGGACGGACAACACAATAATCACTTATAAAAGATTCTGCCAGTGCCAAATGGGCCTTTTATTGACATTGCAATGGACTTTGTTTTAGAGATTCCATATACCTAAAGAGGCAATGCCTTTCTTTTTGTTGTTGTAGACCGATTTTCCAAGATTGCATACTTATTTCATGTAAGGAGAGTGACAATGAAAATAGAATTGCCAATATTTCTTTAAGGAGGTGATATGTTTACATGGAATACCCAAGACAATCACAAGTGACTGAGATATAAAATTTCTTACCCACATTTGGTGTACATTGTGGAAGAAGCTTGATAGCAGGTTGCAGTATAGTTTAGCCTATCACCCACAACCAGATGGGAAAAATGAAGTAATAAATAGAAGCTTGGGCAATTTTCTAAGATGCCTAGTTGGAGACAATTCAAAACCATGGGATTGAGTTGCAGACAACCAAGAGACTCCTACCACAAAACAAAACCCAGAAGGTTCAGCCCGTGCAAAATCATAAAGAGAATAAATGAAAATGCTTCTGCGATTGACATGCCTGAGGATTTGGACATCGGCCGAGTTTTTAATGTGGTTGACTTTTATCCACAATGCACATGAATCACTCTTATTGTCATCCAGTGTCTTTGGAGACCAAAGAATGGACCAAACATCTGCCTAAGAAAAAGAGAGAGATGATTGAGAGAAGTCTAGACACCAAAAATTTCTGTCACAAAATCCTATACATGCAAATTGTTCTTGGTTAAATGGGCGGGTCTACCAGATTGTCACAATTCATGGATCACTAAAACTGAACTGTTACAATTCAGCAAACTAATCTTCTTCAAGTAGCTCTGGGCTAGGAGGTTCAGAACTCTTTGAGCCAGGGGGAAGATGATGTGGTAGATTGACAACAGCTGATAGGAAACAAAAATTAGTAAATTCACTGCTTTGGGAAGTGTTTATCATTGCTTATCAGATGCCAGAATTTTAGGAGGGATGCAATAGTCAGGGGATTACAGATGAAAATAGGATATCATTTATTTTTAGTTTTTTTTTTCCAGTGGGTTGGAGAGAGAAGGAGGTAGAGGGGAAATAATAAAAGAAAATAGCTCAGTTGGAGAGCCGCCTTGTTTCGGTTTTATCATAACTTCTGAAGGTTGCAAGTGTGGCCGTTGAGTTAACTTTATGCAGTTCTTGGATAAGCCATGTAAGTTCGAATAATTTCATTGTTGGAGTTTACTCGGTCCATTTAAATAGATAAGAATTTGTTTCTCTGCTGTGGTTTACATACCTGTTTCTGTTAGTTTGCTCTATATGTGAAGTAGAGTTTATCTTCCAGTTGCAGGTTTGTCCCAGTTGTTCGTGTATACTTTAAGGAGCTTCTTCAGGAATGTTTCTTGGAGGTTGTTTTCTGTTCAATGAGAACAGTTTATGATCAGAGTCACAGAAGTGGAAGTAGAGTAAGACTCTTCTTTACACTTAAGGGAATGCCAGGGTTGGTAAACAGAGCAAAGGTTCTGCATCATTGCTTTATCTCAAAAAGACTTGATATTATAGGGGTGATGACACTATTGACTGACATGCAGGTACCTGCCTTCACTAGACCACTTGAATGTGCATGGCTAAGGGTGAGTTGTCATCAGCATTTTCAACCTGTTGATGTAATCTATTTAGTTCGGGGTCTTCTGATTTTTGTTTTCCACAATGAAGTTGCCACTGGTTGACCACGTACTCAACAAAAAATAGAAACACAATGGAAACTACACTTAAGTGTTACAATTTATCAGGAAAATAGCCTTGCTATATACAACAATAACATTGTTGAACAACTTGATTTGAGATCAGGAATCACATCAAATAAGCCCTTTCTGTAGTCGTATATTTGCTACAGCTTGAGTGAATCTAGAATTTGATAATGAAAACGTATTCACATGCTATATAATTTGTATGCTTGCTAATACTTCACCATATACTGGGTGAAAAAAAAGAAGATATAACTGAAGCCACACACTTAAGTGTTACAATGTATCAGGAAAATAGCCTTGGTATAGACGACAATAACATTGTTGAACAACTTGATTTGAGATCAGGAATCACATCATATAAGCCACTTTCTGTAGTTGTATATTTGCTACAGCTTGAGTGAATCTAGAATTTGATAATGAAAATGTAAAAGACAAATCACATGCTATATAATTTGGATGCTTGCTAATACTTCACCATATACAGGGTGAAAAAAAAGAGATATAACTGAAGCCACACACAGTGTAGTTGGAAATGGATCATAAACAGTAAATACCGTAGTTTATTAAGAAAAACAAACTTTAGATTTCCTTTAAAATTATGATTGTTACTTGAAAGAGTGTGTTTGTCTTTCATGGATTTTTTGGGGAGTGCAGAGGGAAGAGGAGAGTGGATTCGCTAGTTGGGCTATACATAAGGCAATGGAATGCTTAAATTTGGGTATTGTTTTCCTCCGTGACATGTTATTATGAATATGTTACAATACACTTGACGTGTTTTGTCTGCTCTGGCAGTGCTAGAAATGGATTTGAGTTTGAGATAAACTGATATTTTTGGGGCTTTACCTCAAATCAGACTCAGATTCTTGTGGTAAATTTAGATGTTTCCAGTTTTTGGGTATTCATCTTGGGCCTTATGCAGATGTTTTCATTGAACCTTTGTCCCCAACTTCTGTTCAATGATCAATAAGGATGTAAGTCATATCCCATTTCACAAATTCAATTGTTCATATCTTTATCTAGAGAGTAATGAGAATATTTATTGCAATGTTGGCAATAACTGATTCATCATATCATTATTCTCTCATCTATTCATGAATTTTGAAATAAGGTATAAGGCATGCATGTGCTATAGTCCGTTTGCAACTTCCTCTTTGTTGACACATTCAAGGTTTTTCTATTTGGGAAACAATTCATGTTAAGCATTCATCTTCGAAACAACTAATTTGTTCATTGTGTAGTCCACTCTCGTGCAATGAATTCATGTATAGATTTTTATTTTCATTGCATACTGGACAATTTGTTTTCAATATAGTCTCATTTAACTTTGCTATTGCTCTACCCTGCTTTAATTTTCTTTTTGTTGGTATGGTAAAATTGGGTTGGCACTCAGCATTCTAAAATCCAGCAAATAAATCTCAGTCAATCAACATATAAAATAAATTTCACCTATCATTTCTTACCACTTTGGATCCCATGAAACTTGTTAAATAAATATTTTTTTTTCTCAAACTTGATTGGTATTCTCCACCCCACAGAAGTTCAACATGAAGGTTATCTAACCATGTTAGTAAGGTGATTTTTTATTTTTGGCTAGGTTAATGGGGCAAGATCGGTTCCCTTCCCTTTCATCAATAAAGTCAAAATAGCTACACATGTATCAACGGTTTAAAAGATTCGTAATAGAATGGGGGCATGCTCCAATTTGGGACTATAATATCTATCCAAAAATCTCAACTCATGATCTAGAAGTTCACACATTTTTAGCTGTAAGGAGAGGCTATTTGAGCTCTGAAAAATACTTCAATTGCCTCCAAAATTTATGATGTGCTGATTTTTTTTTTTGGAAAATCAAACTTTTTGAAAATAAACCATTACTCTTATTTAGTGGCCCAGAGTCATTGTTGGGATCAAAATAACAAGTAGAGCTCCTTTAACCATTTCAGGTCTTTGCACTCAAAAAATGGCTGCACATACTGCTTTTTACTACACTATTAGTTTCTCTTTGGGTTGATGCAAAATTGTAAGTGAACCAAAATGCCCCTGCATCTTGTAACCGGAGTAGTGAAATGAACCACGAGCTTCTGCTCCTGAATTCATGAGCTCAGACGCGGATAATTGAGGATTGTGTGACTGACATAAGGGCCAAAGGAAGGTTCAAGAAGATGGAATATGCGTGACAACTAAGCAACAACTAGGCAAGGAGAAGGATCTAGAAGAAGAATCCAATGAATATTCCCAAAGATTTTGCAAAAGAATATGAATAGCCTCATTCTTTTAAATAGTACATTATTATTATTCATATGGTTCATATAATTGTTAACAAGTATTATACTTGTGGCTTCTTAAAAGGTTATGGAAAATAATCTATGCGTTGTAATGGTTTCAAGCATTCTTTAGAGGAAATTGCACTTGTATGTTGTCTAATTGACATTATTCATGTTTGTATATTATTGAACACATATTGGTGTAATTTGTAATAATTTTTTGCTATAATTAATAGAGGCGATTTTGTGTGGATTAGGTTTTTCTCTATATGATTTATACACGAATTATGTTAGATTTGATGTTTTTGAAGTTAATTGTGCTTTAGTTGCATGTTAATTAGGTACTTAGGTTTAAGTTGAAATTGTGATCGAAAATGCCACACTTGTCTAATTCTTGTGTCACTCTCCTATAATGAGGAATCCTTGGCTGCTTTATTCTGCTTCGAGGGTGATGCTTATGTGCAAGTGTGAGTGAAGTGCCCTCTGAGATAAACTTCTATGCTATAATGTGCATTAGGGTTTGTTCATCATTCAAATATAAGTGACGACATTTTCAATGACAGAGATGAATATTCTACATTTCATATAAACTTCTATGCTATAATGTGCATTTGGGTTTGTTCATCATTCAAATAAAGTGACATCATTTTCAATGACAAAGATGAATATTCTACATTTATTCATGCACCTCACTCAGATTTTGTCATTTTGATACTACGGTGGTTGTCTAGGCCCTTCAAATTTTACACTTTCATCTTCCTCTTCAATGAAATCAAGGTGTTTCTCCAAGATATCCTCATCTTGAATCTCATGCATCTTAGTTACCCTGTGCATGTTGCACTTATGATGAGATGCACACAATACAACACTTTGCTTATTTTTTTAATCTCTTCAAATACATAGTTTATCTTAGTATCCGAACCAAGAATTAGAATCAATTTTTCTTTTTCGTTGCTGCTTTAAATTCCTTGGGCAATTGTTTTTCCTCACATGAGGAACTATCCCTCTTTTATTGGTTGGCCAATCTAAGGATTCTTCTAATGTAGAGGCAACTATATCCACTTCCATTTGGGATTAGTATTTACTATCTCAAGTTGCATTTGGTTTTTTTCATTTATTAGCTTATGGATTCTTCAAGCATGATCAATAAATGCATGCATGTCTTCTTGTTAGTATTTACTTAATCAAGAGATTTTCCTCTTCCTGCAAGAATTCATTCAGTTGTGGGCCCTCTTCATTCTGATAAAATTCTATTGCATCACTTTCCTGTGTCATGGGTAAGATAATTTGTTGATTGTTGAAAAGGCAACTTTTTTCTTCCAGTTTTAACCCAACATGTTGCTCTAACATTCAAATACAACATCACTATCATACATCTCGTTAGGATTGAGTTCTAGTATTTACATCTCACATGTTTCCTCTATATGCATATCCTTTTAATTAAGGTCATCTCTTGTCTTATTACATTTATTTTTCAGGAATTTCTCTAGCAAGGTTTTGGTGTATATAATATCATCCTCATTCATTGAGTTTATATAAGAGTCTTCTTTCATTTCAAATTGATTAAACGTCCCAAACATATTTATCCTACCTCTTTGTCTTAACATCACACCCTCAAGATCATGATTGAATATGTTTTTTTCTATATGTAGTGTGTTCAAGAATGTGAATCAATAACTTCTCAAAATAATATGACTTGTCCTCAAATACAACGCCGATAACGATATTGTTTATGAGGTAGGCGAGCGAAGTTGTAGACCAAACAGAATGTTGATGAACCAATCGTTCTATTCTCTCTAAGATGACAAAAACTAGAACACTGCGCTGAAATATGTTAAGAAAGGGAAGATCGTGTTGAGTTGGAGTTCTCTAGCGGGCTTTTCCTGAAGAGGTGTTAGGAGAGAGAGGTCCTTTCCAAGAATGAAGAACTATTCCAAATCATATCTGAGAAGGAATCTTGGGAGGATGGGGTTTGTTGCGGCTCTACAAGACTATTCTCCAGATGTCCTCTGGCTCAGTGATGGCTCTATGGAGTTTAGATAGAGGGTTCAATCTAGAGGCCTATAGAACTATTTGGGGCAAATTGCCTATATATAGATTCTCTATAAGGGCAGTTGGGGTTCACTAGAGATAAAGAGGTGTCAAACAGGTGGGCAATCCCCTGGGGGCTGCTCTCTTCCGAAGGCCTACTATACTATGCCCATATATGTAGAGGGGTTGGGAGAGGAGGCCAAGGGCAGCCCCTCTATCTATAAATGGGCTATATATAGTCGGGTCGACACCCCTTACCTATCTATAGACGGGGGCCCTGCGAAAGGTGAGGAAGGCTATCCAATCACAATCATATTACATATGGTTTCCGTTTTTGGTTCAGGGCCGAGGGAGATCACCCTCACCCTTATCTTTCTAATAATAGTTCAGTTTGTTTGTCATTTTTGGTTTAAGGCCGAGGGAGAGCAGAGGAACAAACATTAGGTGCTGAGGGAGAGTCTAGAGTTTTCCCTTATAGTCGTTTGCCAAGGCATTCTTATTATTGAATTTGAATTTCTCAATAATTGTTGGGCTCTTGATGAGTGCCCTTTTAGGTTTCTTGGGAAATAATCGTTAGCAAATATCATGTTTGATGAACTCCAAAGTAAATAAAATCATGGTGACAACCCTAGGGAATTTAGTTGGTTTACATTAACATTGTAATTTTAAAATAGATGTGGTTCCAAAACATGAAATTGTTGCCCCCTATTGTGGTTGCCTCTTACATACTAGTTAGGCCTTAAGAATTGTTTGGGCCTTGAAATCCTATGTATGTGTTTCTTAAAGAATATATTATATGTTTGGTTCAAAAATTTATCTCAAAGCTCACATATTTCATTGGGCAATGTACAACTAACCTTGATATATAAAATTGTAATGGAAATTTAAGTGACATGTGGTTTTGTTATCTATGCCATGTACAAGTTGACATGTAACCAAACATTCAGAAAAACGTTTGGCATAATCAACACTTGTAATTACATGTACAACATTGCTTCATTTGTGTAGGCATTGAGATTTAAGGTACATTGAAATGCCTCCGAGAAAATATTTTGGAGCCAACCTTTAGGGACTCCTTTGTCTCAAAATTGTCTTTGAAGCCCTAAATACCTCTCTTGTTTTTACTAGAAAATTCATTTATTTTAATGGCATGGACGAAGACAGTAGAACCAATTGTAGTACAAATAATTAAGATATCAAGATTTCTCTCTCTACTTCTTAATATCATTCAACCACCATGAAAATGATAAATTAGTTGTGAATGTATGCTTTGGCTATAGAAGATTGTCAAGCAATATTGTACGACATTCCATTTAATCTTTAATTATACGCCATGTTCAAGACCAACTTGATGTTTTCATAGCTCAATCATTTACATCGTAGAATATCTTTGACGTTTTTGGAAGTGTCAACATCTACTTCTTTCATGCCAATGGCTATTCTCCCCATTGAATGCGCCTGCCTAAAACCAGGCCACATATATTATACCACACCACCATAGGGGAGAGACACCAATAATTGAGCGGGGTCCAATTGTGGATATAGTGTCTTGAATACAAAACACCCAATAGTTGTCATAAAGGTACCTGGTGATTAGTCATTTTTGACATGACAACACTCAATCATATCATGACATGTAAGATTTGCCTTTTTGAAAATTTAAATGTTCAACCATTTTCACCCATGATCAAGTATGGGTCCCAACCAAAATGTAGTGTAACTAAAATTTACAATTTTAAATAAATTCAAAATATATTTTTCCCTCCAATTCAACGTTCAAAAAAATATATGTAATTTAAAAAAATCTTAAACTACGTGTTGGTGAAAAAATCACGCTCCCACATTTTATAGAATTTATTTTGTGGGCCCCCTAACATAGGGTGCACCACTATTGGTGTCTCTCCCCTACCACATAGCATTTGCCGACATGGTGACATGGCAAAGACGAAAAATAGTGTTGGTAGGATGACGTGGGGACGAAAATTAGTTCATTTGTAGCTTTTTGCTTCAAATCCAATGCTGAGGGGAATAAAATGTATATGCCACGCATAGAGTTGTTTGCCAATATGAAACTGCAAACGTTGATTACTGATCTACATGAGAAGCTTAATTCCTCAACTTTATTCGACCAAATCTCTCCGATTTTCTTATGTGAAGTGACTGCAAATAGAAATATGCATTAGAGTTTAGAGCTAAATTTAAAGACTTCTAAAACACAAATGCATTAATCGTCTTTCAATGGATTAGATTACTGGGCAGAGTGGCCTCTCAATGCAAAGGGCCCTTAATCATATATGTCAAATAGTCCCCAATTTTGAGTATATTAAGAGCTTCCCTTTTCTAAGGGAGAGTAATGATTTATATTTTCTTGTAAAATAGCATTTTTTTCTCAAATGATTGTTACTATATGTTTCCAATATGGTTCCTTGAAAAATTTCTTGTATTGTGATGACTGCTTGAAGCTTCCTGGGTTTGATATAAGTTGATTAATGTGGTGAATTAGATATGATTTTCCTTGATAAATTTGGTTAATGAGATGTTTAATTTACATTAAGTATTGCTGTGAAAGCAAGGGAAGCATGGAAGAAGCATATCATGGACTATATCTTAGTTTAGTATACCAAGTGGCAGGGTAATGCTAACATTGTCAATAAAGTATATTAGCAATAAAATATATTAGTGCTTCAGGTGAGGAAATTATGGATGAATAATTATTAAGTTTGGTTTTGAGTCACTCAAGTTTGGTTTTGTGGTGGAACAAATATTTATCAACATTGCATTTTAGTTTTCTCTAGTATTTGTTGATGGTTTTGTAGACCCTCTCATTTATCATCAATAAGATGAACTAGTTTTAACTTTTGATAGCCTCTAGGTAGATAAAGGGCCTGGTGGTTGTGAGCAGCCCTCCTGCCACTTCCATTGCCTAGTTAAAACAATTACTGGTTTAACAAAGGGGTCACACCTACTGGGATTGGAAATTGTTATTTACCAAATTGCAAAGAATCTATTTCTGAGCAGGAGTATGATCAGATCTCTGAAACATTTTGAATAACCTAAGACTAACACAAGAATATAATATATACAACTTACATTTTTCATTCCTAGAACATTCAAGTCAATTCTATCTTGAATAGATCATTGTGAATGTTGTTATTAACAAAGTTAAAGCACACAATCCACAAATATTACAAAATATAACGTAAGTACAAGGAAAACTAAGCTTTTATAGGATTGCTCAAATGCACGCCACAATGATTTGTACAATGGGGTTTTCCTTGAACTCACTAACACAAAAGGCAACTTATCAAACATGTATGGTCTACTAGTTGTGTCTTACCCAACATCCCTGGTGAATATAGTGTCCTTTGGATGGGCTATTAGAACATGGTAGTATTAGTAACTCATTTGTTGTTGTAATGTCTAAACAACACCTATTTGGGTAGTAAAAACCCTTTTGCTAGGTATGCAAAGGTTAATGCATGGGCGTTTATTGTTTGTAGACGGGACAAGAATTTGAGTGATGGACCTACTTCATTTACAATTTGGAGAATTCCTCGCTCTAGTGGGATTGCATGAAGTTGGATGTGATCATTACATGAGCACACATTAAGGGTGGAAAACTTTGGTGTGAGCTCAAGGAGCCTCCCTAGTGGACTGTTGTAACCCGAATGCAACTAAATGTAAGAAACATGATGCATGCATTGGTGTTGAATTTCAACCCCCCTAGCCTCCCCAAAATAAAAATAAAAATAAAAATAAGAACTTTTATTTGATTGCATTTGATTTTGAGCTGGTGAGCTCAAATGCCAACTCATGTTGACGCCCAAGTTTGAGTTAAGATCCAAAGAAAATCTCGAATCTCCAACATGAATATACAAGTAAAAAGAGGTTAGAGTTTAAGTTTCAATGTCATGTGGTTCCATATTGCGAATGTCCTAGCAACATTAGTAGTATTGACTTCTTAATGGGTTGATAGACATTATTTGTTTGTAAATAGTGTCTTCATGATGGACTTTGCGAATTGTTTTTACAAAAAGTGTATAAAAATACAGTTTATTTTTCAAAAATGTTGAAAAACACATTGTTTTTCAACAACAAAATTTACTAAAAAAACACTAATTGTTTTCTCAACCAGTTAGTTTTGCATAAATTTGGCTTGAATGCAATGTGCAATTGGAATGGAATTTTTTTTCTCACCCAATTGGTTTTATATGATACTTGTTACTGCATTCCACCCACATTTTGTGTATAATTACACTTGCATCATTTGCATTATTAATATAAAGAGCACTTTTCAATCAAAAAATAAAAATCTTATCTAGTTCATATTTCATGTAAGAGAATCTCATATAGGAAAATCAATTTAGTATATGTATAGGGACTTTCCAGTTCTTATCATTTATATAGGTCTTGCAGTTAAAACTCTTCTTAGGCCTTACATTTCTTTTAAGGTCAATAATGGCTTATTGGCATACTAAAAATTTGGATTGATATGCCTAGAGCACAAGAACCCTCATTTGGACTAGAGATATACAAATAAAGCTTGGAAGTTCATTTGTCTTAAATAGGAGTGGTAATTTTGTCTCTGATAGTATACATGTGACAAATATGGGAATACATGAAAACTACATTTATAAGTTATAGAACACAACATGAGTTCATACATTCTTATCAACGAATTTCAAGACTTCAAACCATTGAATATGGATTTCTAGAATGCATATTGAGAAAGGACATTAAATTTTCAAATGCAATCCATGAACATACAACAATCTCAATCCAAGGAAAACATAAATATTTATGTATGAATGTTTTTAATAGTTACTTAAGATGCTCACATTCATCATTTTTATCATACACTTAACATATCTTTAAAACATGAATTGTAATTGTTTCGTTATATCATTCAAATGACAAAAACTAAGGAAGAGGTCCAAGAATGTTTTTGGAGATGAAGAACTCTGTTTGCAAACAATGGTAAGAGAATTCAAATATGTGCATATTATGGTAGAATTGGAAAGAACACACATATAGTGATTTTAAGGTTATTGATGATGGGTAAGAATGTATCTTTAATATTTTGATCTCTGTGTGGAGTGTTCAAAAATCTTAAATTGTTTTTGGCATGAATAGTTCAAGAAATTCTGTGATAGTCTACTACATGACACAGTATCTTAAACCTTAACATCAAGTGAAGAAAGTCTTGAATAGAAAAGACAATCATGGACACATTTAAGTGGATATGTATGTAAGACTTAAAATAATCCTTCAACAATCTCTACAAACAAAGAGGAAGGATTTTGATAAACTAAGAAATTTTAAGGTTAGGAATCCCTGTTTTGGATGAACTGGGAATTAGGTTTAGAGTTCACTCCGTGACTTCTAGAAGGTAAAGTGACTTACCATCGACATCCTGAGTTGTAGATAGATGACACAAAGTTAATAATCATGTATCTCATTTTGAAATTTTCTTAATAATCATGGAATCTTATTCTTTATGTTTAACTTGTGTACATAAGCCTAATTCATAATATAAAATTATGCTTCTCTATCCATTTTAAATTTTACTTCTCACTATCAATAATGGTTTAAAGATCTAGCCTTAAAACATTATGTTGATGATAAGAAAATTGAGTTTGCTTACCAACTCTTATGTGAATTCTTGTACTTTTTTATTTGTCAATCTCAAACAAATCCATGCATGAATACTTATTATACTTTACAGAGTGGACAACCATTTTGGCGGGTAAAAAGTGGGCGCGGGGATGGAGTGACACAAAATGAGGTCTTTAGCAACCTTATTGGCCCATTTTTCAACTTCTTGTAGCCCAAGACCTCTTTTGCAAAGAAAGGTCTTAGCGTGAAAGACCTCGTTTTGCTTTCAAGTGGGTAACAAATTCCTACACCACTTTTTGCATTACAAGCAAATTTGATAATATATAATAATTATGAACATGCAGGTGGACATATGATTGGAATAGGTCGCTGTAATACATTCAGTGATAAGCTCTATAACTTCAAAGGAAAATGATGCATAAACCCTTCCCTCAATCCCTCCCACACAAATCACTTGAAGATTAAATGCACCTGTCTTACAGACAAAACCACAACAGTGGAGAAGGATCCAAACACCTCCCCTCGCTTTAGATAATGCTTACTTTGCAAAACTCGAGGGAAAACAAGGGCTTTTTGAGTCTGACGTTGCCCTTCTCACAAATTCCATTGCTAAAGAATATGTCGAAAAATAGTAAGAAAATAGCTTCTTCAACAACTTCAAGAATTCCATAAGTGTTGACAAGAAGCGCAGACCAAATTATATGTCATTGTGCTCTCGTCAACTAAATTTTGGCGAGGCTAGGCCTGTAAGAACTTGAAGCCAAATTAGATGTCAATGCACTCTCATCAAATTAATTTTAGTGAAGTTTTCAAATGGGGCTTGCAGAAAAGCACCAAATAATGGAAAATGGTAACTGAATGTAAGGCTCGACAGTTATGTGCGACGACTACGTTGATTAGTTGAGCAAGAGCTACTAGATTTGGTTGATAAGATAAATAAAGAGCTCCATTGTTTGTATTATGTGACAAAATTGTTAAATAATTAAATATTTGATGTTTTATATGTATATGCTATATAGCATAAATATATTTTGAATATGAATTTTACAAGCTGAGGAAATTGGTTTATTTGGAAATTGGGAGATAGGTGTTTGCTTTTGAACTTGCATGTTTAATTTTTTAGGGGGAAAGAGAGAGTTTAAAAAAGTCCTAAGAGATGTAACATTTTTATCTAAAAGGTGGTGTTTTAAATATGTAAGCTTGTGAAAAAAACTTTTTCAAGTTTAATTTTTATTTATTGAATAGATTTGTTAGTTCGTATCATCTATAAATCTGGCATTTTAAAACTTCTCTCTAATTATTAGGAACTTAATCTTCTTCTTTTTAACCCTAAGCAAGGTGTCAACATCTAAACCTACCAAAATATGGGGTTTTTATTTGGGATGCATATTCCACTTAGCTCAATTCTTATCAAATGCCATCCTTTTATACAATATCAAAGACATCACTCCAAATTTATATTTATGTTTTCTAGCCATGCAAATGTAAGTGTTGTGCAATGTGTCTATACCATATATGTTAGTACTTCAATGAATACTATTAAAAATTGCTCAATTTATTTTCAATACTTGTAATGATCACTACAACACTATGGTACTTATGTATGTGTAGAAAATTCAATTTCACACACTACAACAAAAGGGGTATTTAGAGACATTAATTAGAGGTAAAACTATATATCTTCTTCCAAGATCAAGGCGACTTATACTATGATGTTAATAACGCTATTACTTATTGTAGGATATTTCAATTGAAATTGATCTTGAACACCTTACATGGATACTTGAATCTTGAATGGCTAGCAAATATTTACTATTTTACTTCTTTCAATTACTCCTCCTATATGCCTATTGGCCTCTCACAAGCACCTACATATGATTTTTCTAGTTATCATACACTTAACATATCTTTAAAACATGAATTGTAATTGTTTCATGATATCATTCGAATGACAAAAACTAAGGAAGAGGTCCAAGAACGTTTTTGGAGGTGAAGAACTATATTTGCAAAGAGTGGTATGAGAATTCAAATGTGCATAGTATGGTAGAATTGACAAGAACATGTATAAAGTGATTTTAAGGTTAGTGATGATGGGTAAGAATGTATCTTTAATATTTTGATCTCTGTGTGGAGTGTTCAATAATTTTAAATTGTTTTTGGCATGAATAGTTCAAGAAATTTTGTGATAGTATGCTACATGACACAATAACTTAAACCTTAACATCAAGTGAAGAAAGTCTTGAATAGAAAAGGCAATCATGGACACATTTAAGTGGATATGTATGTAATACTTTAAATAATCCTTCAACAATTTGTACAAACAAAGAGGAAGGATTTTGATAAACTGAGAAATTTTAACATGTTAGGAATCCCCTGTTTTGGAAGAACTGGGAATTAGGTTTAGAGTTCACTTCATGACTTCTAGAAGGTAAAGTGACTTATTGTTGACATCCCAAGTTGTAGAAAGATGACACAAAGTTAAGACAAGAGGAATTAAGAATTTAGAAGTGAGATAGCTTAGTTTTGTGATCAAATTTTCTCAACGGGTTCCTTTGTGCAAAACCATTAGGGTTTATAGCAACCAAGGCATTTGGAGGGCTTAGATTCAAAATTTCAACTCGAACATTTTAAGATAGTAAGTATGTTAACACCTTAGAACTATAGATTTACTGCATTCATTGTTTTAATGCCCTCTAAAGAAGTCACAATTTGTACTATTTTTGATACATTCATGTAGATGGTCAAGAAGACCTAATGGAGAAGTTAGGAAAATGGGAGATGAATGAAATTTTGTGAAGGAAGCCCACATGAAAATTTGAACATTGAATATTTACCCAAAAGGGTACTTGAAAATATGATTCATTTGTGGAAAGATTCACCCACTCAAAAGTTACACTAATAATCGACCTTAGGCAGGTATGGTAGGAAAGGCTAAGCCTGGAAGGAAGATTGTGAAGGAAGAGGTATTTTCCTAGAGAGTGGAGCCAAAAAATTTAGCATACACCTAGAAATTGGAAAAGGGTATTCAAAAATAGTTCTAGTTTACTTAGGTGGCTTGTAGATTTCTCTAACCTCTAAGTCACCAAACACCTTGCCTTTGAGAAGCTTAAGGGACGATTTTGTAAAAAAGAGATCAAATTAACTAATTTTTGTGTTTTCAATAAGCTAGATCATGGATTTTGCATGATTAGAGGCTATAGAACACGTGACAAACTTAACACCATCCATTTTGAGCATTTGAGGTTTAGGGTGTGTGGTTATGTTTATACTCTGTATCACATCCCCATCCTTCTTCCTTATAAACCTTGACAACAAATTATCATGTGGTTGTTGTTGTATTATTCAATCCTTATTGTTGTATTCTTCAATCCTTTTATCTTCCCAACTCTCTATTCAAACAAGGAGGCCTTTTCTACACTCCCTAAAAAACCAAGAAGAAAAATATTACTTGAAGCCTCTTCAAAGCATTGCTAGGTGTTGCTTACATACCAATGTTTCTTAGATTCCATGCATGATATATAATTTATCTACTACTAGATCTTTACAATATATGTAATAACTGTTTGGAGCTTTTATTTCCTTTAACTAAAACATCAACGAAAGTGCCTTAAATTTCTTCAGCCAAATCTCCTTGATTTTCTTATGTGAAGTGACTACAAATAGAATTATGCATTAGAGTTTAGAGCTAAAATTAAAGACTTCTAAAACACAAAATGCCAATCATGATGGCACAACCACCTTCGTAGTAAGTTTAAGGCAATCTAGACCGTAGATTAGACATGATTAAACTTACAAAGACGAGACCCCTAGCATTTTACAACCATGACCCACATCTATATAGTTTCAAAGCATTCATGATCATGATTGAATTCATGATAGTTTAATACGGGGGAAATGTTTGTTTATGGTGACTAACTATTAGGTCTTTGTGTTTGTCGAAGTGTTAACATTTTAATTTAATTGCAAAATCACAATTCCATTGTGTGATATTGTTATTATGTTAACAATCCATAATTACGATGATAGTAAAGTATCCACATGTTGCCTAATATCCCATTCACCGTCTATAGTTTAATATCCATAAATGTAAAGAGTATTAAAGATACAACTTATAGTTTACTTACCACATTTAGAATGGGACATTTTACATATTGCTTAATAGTTATGAGGGCTCACCCTACTAATAATATAGTCAATTTTTTTAATATCTCTAAATCAATATATATTATCACTTAAAAAATAATATCATAAAATATTACAATAACAAATATGATATTTTGTAGATAAATTAATATGTATTATTGTCTCTAAATGTAATATGGTTATTATGTTTATTTATTGTGTAATGATGATGGATTATCTCTAGATATAGTAGATACATCTCAAATATTGATATTAAATATTTAAAAGTAAAAAATTTATTGGTATTAAATTTTTAATAAATATATTATTTGTTTGTAAATAGTGTGTCTTCCTAATAGTGTTTCTTCATGTTGGATTGTGTGGATTGTTTTTACAAAAAAATTGAAAAACACGGTGTATTTTTTAACAACAAAATTTGCGGAAAAAAAAACTAACTGTTGGGTGTGCCAGCCACGTGGCAACAAATGGACATAAATGGATGCATGGAATTTTTTATATAAACGAAAGTTCATTTTTATCTTTAAATTCTACGATAATTTTTTAAGACCGAATTTTGATCAAGGTTTAATGATATTTCTCTTACATTGAATTTTGATTGAATACATATGATGATAATTTATAATTTTAAATGTATTTTACTACATTGACATGGTATAATTTATAATGATATTTAGGGATGGTATAATTCATACACTAGTTTTTTAATTACAATATTTCAATAGAAAATATATAATATCTTAAGTATGGGTCAAAACATAATACTATGTCCCACTTCGTGTCCCAAAAACATGAGTAGGTGGTTGGGCGGGGTGGGAAATTAGGGGTGTTTGTGCGAACACCCCCTTTGCGTGAACACCCTTCGCCCAAAGTGACACGTAGCCCACAAAAGTGCCACGTATGCCATGAAAAGGGGTTCACGCGAAGGGGGTGTTTACGCGAATACTCCTTTGGGTGAACACCCTTTGATCGAACCCCAAGCTTATTTATTTGTGGCAGCGCGAAGGTTCTCACTTTTCCTCCACCCACACTCCCTTTGCACAAATATATCTCGCCTGAACCAAACATAGCCAACCCCATCCCGCATTCACTAGCGCACCAGAGCCTAGGTAGATCGCTCGCCTATACCAGAGGTATGTACAACACGTTTTGTTTGTAAAAAATTATTTTTGTAAATATTAGGCACCCATTTAATTTTCAGATTGGTTTTTTAGGTAAAATTTTTTCTTCCCACAAAGAATTGAAATCCTAGGTATTTCTCATGCTGTTTGAAATGACTAGGGACTGTGAGGATATCAGGAGGATCCTGTAGATGTAAATCACTTAGACTGATCGTGTACATGACCATGCCTTGAATGCGTGTTTCGAATCCCAACAATCCAAAATTATGTTTTTCATTAAATGTTGGCAACATAATTGTGCACGCAATATTTACCCCTTTACTTAAATCTCTTGTATCATGACAAGGCTTCACAAATTTTGGTGTTCATTGCACATCACGAGTATGTTGTGGTCTTCTTTCATTACACTTATTAAGATGTCAATTACTATTTTTAGGAACCTAGCAGAGTAGTCCTACCTATTATAGTTGAATCGAGTGATCATTTTGCATTGAAAGAAATATAATTAAGCAACCAACTGCCGACTATTATCTGGAACAACACTAACAAATTTAAAAAACTGGTTAAAAATTTCACTTCAATCCCCAACTACTTTCATTCTCAAATTCACAGAATAAATGCAATAATCAACTACTATACATTTGTTTGTTATATCAGTTCAATCCTCAAACCAGGTGGAAGTTCATCACAAGATTAATATTGGACCTACATTTATGCTTAAATTCCATGTCAACATGACTTGGGATCATGCAAGCAAAACATTTAAAGAGAACACAAACCTAATAAGCATATTATTCAAGTGTCATTTATCTATAATAATATCTACAATTAAGTTTATCTTGGTCTGAACTACACACGATGCTCTTCGTCTAATGTAGCAAAAAAAATATAAACACGAGCTTACTTGATGTCATTTGATCCAACTATTTTTCTTGTGGAACCTTATATAATTAGAGTAGACAGCAACATAAGAGTGTAACATCTATTTACTTACCATTTCCATATACAATTAGAGCAAACAACAATATAAGAGTGTACATATAAATTTATGTTTCATTATAAATTTAGGTAGCAACAAGAAAAATATATATGTTTCATTTTTTTTCAAAAAGAAATTTAAATTTATGTGAAATTTTATCAATTTACCTAGGTTTATGGTTTCAAAAAAATTATTCTAAATTGAATTTTACTTTCATTTTCTAGAGTCATGGCTTCTTCCTCTACTAATTTTTTTGAGAGGACCGACTTAGAGATAGTAAAATTGCAATTTATTCTTGAGGATCCGACTATGGTTGGGAAATATAAAACAAATTGTGAAAACATATTGATAGATCTTCAAAAAATACAAAGAAACTTGGAAACATACAACCCTTTCGAGCTTGAGTCACTAAAAAAAATTATGGATGAATTAAAATTAAGTGTGACATGCGATGTGGGACATAATGAGGTTGTAGCATGACTTCTTGATAAGGAATTCATTAAGATGTATTGTTAGTCAAGTTATGTAGGACAAAGGAGAATGAGGGCATATTATGTAAGTAAATGTGCATGTCGCCTTTGTGCACCCTTGATTTATCCTATATTTGTAGCCTCCCAAGGTCAATTTCCTAATAATGACCAATTACCAATATATTTCATATTGATGCTACATGTCAAGGTTCACCTAAACCTAAAGGTGAACTATTTAGACATGGCAGGGCGTGGCCACATTAGCCATATACCTACATATCAACGAGAGGGAGCTCCTCCAGTTGTTGACGCGTGACAACTTGTAGAAAGGCCATGAACTTTCTTTTATGGCTTTTAGGATGTCGTTACACTTATCATTATGAGTGCCCACGAGGGTGTTATAGAGGGTCTTAGGAGCATTCCTCATGAGACCAAATTTATCTCTTATGACTGTGTGGGTCAGTAACTTGAGAGACGTGGTACTGGCAATGGAGGAGCTAGTAGCAACAGTGATACAAGGAGTGAGTTATACACTCGTGCACATTTGAGATCCCCTGATGAATTTGAGGAAGTTACATATCTTACTCAGACACGTCGGCTAGGACACATCATGATTGTAGAATTTTTGTGTGCATATGAGATGATTGGACGACACTACGACATTCCACTATTGGAGTTTTTGGATTTTATAGAGTAGAGTAGTACTGTTCGCAGTAGTGTTTCTTATATTCAGGGTACTGTTGCAGCTGCTACAGTCGGAACTCCTGTTCTTGGGATCATGATACCTGGGGTTTAGCACTTTTCTGTTCCGGTGTGTGAAAATTAAAACTTAATTTAATTAAAATTTATTTTATTTCATTATTACTTTACAATTTATTAATATTTAAATAGATATATAAGATCTAGTGTTGGCATATAATATTGAATGTTTACTTGTGTGTTTATGATTTTCTCTAGCACATGTTGGTGAATATTGTGGTGATTCACAACCCACACCATTTCCCCATATGGAATAAATACAACTCTTGAATGAGCCCAACATGGATCTTGATGTTCAGGGCCTGAGTCACCTTGGCTCACGTGGCTCGTTATTTGCTGATGTTGAGGTCATGGGTCATCATCAAACAATTTTCAGTGGGGGTCCCATATATTTGGAGACGAATTTCACAGAGGTATATGCATGTAGAGATATATCTATTTTTATTGTGTTTTAGATTTAATATTTAATCTAAATTGAAAATTTTGAATTAGTGAACTTTATTCAAAAAACTTGTTTATCAACTTCTTACATTTAATTTTTTTTTTCACAGGGATCTACAGGACAAATATCTACACATAGTGTAGATACTCCCAACATCCACCCACAAATAGATACTGAGATAATAAATTACATCTCTGTTATGTGAGTTATTCAATTAATAAAGAAATGTTTGTAAAATTTCACTTATAAATTTTAATATGGTATATTAGATATAGTTTCTGATGTGTATATTTCTTTTTATAAATGCAGGGTGTAGTAGATCCCAGTGAGGGATCTAGTACTCACCCTACTAGATGGCAGAGCCTATCTAATTGATACATTGTACTCGTTTTCATCATGTACATGTATATAATGTTTACACGAGATTTTGATATATGACTTAGACATGTATATATATAAATTAGACATGATTTTGATATTTTGATATAAGACTTAGAGTTTTTGATATATGACTTAGACATGTACATATATATGACTTAGACATGATTTTGATATTTTGATATATGACTTAGACATGATTTTGAGATTTTGATATATGACTTAGACACGATTTTGATATTTTGATATATGACTTAGACATGATTTTGAGATTTTGATATATGAATTAGACATGATTATGATATATGACTTAGATATTTTGATATATTTCACTTTTAATAATATTATGTGTTATAAACTTACATTGATATAGAAATATAACCATGTCTTGATGAAATGAGGATTCAAAATCATGTATAATAACATATGTTGTATACTAAACATGGTTGTAAAAGTATTCTGCATTAGGTATGATCAATAGAGAGAAAGTTTTTTATTTTTCACATAATAGGCAAACATATTATAAACATTCCCATTAATCCATGTAAAGATTAGTAACTAAGAGCATAACAACACTTGAGTGGAATTACAACATGTTAGTAAATACACAACTCAAATTTGAAGGGTCGGATGGGACTCATGACATTACATGAAAACATATGAAATAAAAGGCCACCATAAGATTAGATGACAAAAAAATACATATCGTGCTATGATGATGAATCAACCTAAGTTAGTGGTAATCATTTGCATTTTTTTAAAAATTATGTTTCAAATAAAAATATTTGAAACAATTTCCCAAGCAATTTGTCTCTAGTAATACATTAAGTAATATGTGTCAAATAAAAAGTATGTTTTAGATAGGTTGTGAAATGCATCTGATAATGTGTGTGAAAGATATGTAATTTAGCATAAAATGTGTAGGAAACATGTGCTAAGAAAGTAATGTATCAAAAAACACTTGTAAAAAAAGCAATGTATTAGACAATGTGTGTACAAAATAAGTATTATGCAGTAAACAATTTTGTGCAATGTAAGTCATGTAGAAAAGAATGTGTGAGAAAATCCACTGATATATTGAAAAATGTATAAGAGTACATAAAAAATATCCCGTGGTCAACAATAGTTAGACATGTAAAGAGTCATGCTACATATAAGTAACATATAATGATATGTGAGTTTATCGTGATTAGTAATAAGTAAGCATGTCAAACTAGTACATAAAATAAAATACTTTATTCATCAAATGAAGTAAAATTTGACAAATGTATGTCATAACTATTAAGGAAATGTAAGGTAAGAAATAACATATTTGTATCACCAATGTATGAGTGTTAAAGGTATAATATTTTCATCACAAGTGCATAGTAAGGATGGATGGTATCCTCTGACTTACCCTTTGAAATTTCTTCTTCCTCAGGTGGAAGGTTTTTTAAGTGACATTTAGTGGATACACTACTATTTTATTTATTAGGGGGAATATATTATAATTAGTAATGCCCATGTTTAAATCTATGTAAAAATGGGTGACATTTATTTAAAGTGTCCCATTATATGTATTGAGGACCATAGATATGCTTTGCGGTAGGAGGATTGAGAAGATAAAAATGAGCTATATGAATTTTATATTAAGATAGGTATAAAGAAAACATGAATGTGACTCAATAAATGGTTGATTAATATTCACACAAGTCCACCACAATGTATGTGAGCTGTTTGAGGGTCAATATATTATGCCATTAATCCTCAATAATATGATTACACAATGTATGTGAGATACTTGAGGGTCAATATATTTGTAGCTGTGTTTTTTATAATCCATGAATATAAAACATGATGCTACACACTCTATCAAAGGCATGTGATTCCCAAGCCTAAATCTAGGATAAGGGGTGGTGTCTTACTATAATCCTAGCTTTTAAGAGAATAGATAGTAAGAAAGTGCATACAAGGTGTTTATACTAGGTTTGTAAGAATAAGAAAGAAGGAAATTGCATGCCAATGATGTAAACTAGGATTTTATGAGTCAAGGGGAAGATGAAAGGTAGGGACCAATAATAATAATGCAATAAATAAATAATATGTTACTTTATCCTAGTCTATATAAATGATACATCAAGTTCATAAATTAAAAAAAAAAATATATATATATATATATATACATAAAGGAAAATGAGGTTATATAAATAATTATATTTTTGAAGACATCATTGGTGCATTATCCCCCTAATGGTTAGTAGCACTTGATGAGATAGTTTTTGGGGGGGACCAAAATAATAAATCTATGAAGAAGACCTAAGTTCTACAAAAGTTCTGAAATCTAAAGAATTGGAAAAATATATTATTAAAACTCATATTCTTAATTATTCTAGGCCCAATGTGCTAAAGATATTCCTAGAAGTGTAAGAAATAACACACCTAAACCTTTAAGTCCTTTAAGAGAAGTTAGGAAAGTGTAACTAGAATAATAACTGATTTAGTGATAATATGATAAAAGAATACAATGAAACACAATTTATAGGGAACATAACCTATATTCACAAAATATCATAGAGGATTGCATCAACAATGGTTGATGCAATTACCAATTTAAATATCTACCAATGAATTTTGACAATGGTTTATGCCTTTTTCTTACAACTACTAATCATGAGGGTCTTAAGGGGAAAGGTTAAAGTATGTTAATATTGAGAATAGGTGCATCACGAGTTATAATTCTCATTGATGAAAAAAATGGGGTAAGTAGAAACCAATATAAAATATGAATGATTTGAGGCATGCTATAAAAACCATAATAGGTGATTCTATAAGATGTGATGATTAAAATTATTAGAATTTAAAAAGGAAAAGTATGAATATTACTGAATCAATGGAGTAAGATTCATATTGGGTTCACCAAATTTAGTGTAATCCAATGTCCACTAAAAATAACAATACTATATCTATTATAAATGATACACAATTCTTCCATTCACAAAAAACACTAGATGCAACCAACTCTATCAAATAATGTAATACATAATGAAACACACATCCAAGCTCAACAACCTACTCTAAAAAAATATATATCTCTCAACCCACTAGTTACAAAATCCATTTAAGGGTAGGGTATAATGCCCATAACGCGATTAGGAATATACGGACAAGATAAACCTTCTACTATCAATATGCAATACAAATACTAAATACTAAAACCACTAAATATACATAAGTTTAAAAAACATAGCTCATGTGATACCAATTAAATTTCATACATGTAAATTACAATCACCCTTACTAATAATCATAACCCCATAGTATAAGCTTAAATTCATAGCAAGAAATTTTAATCCATAACATATATAGGAGGAGGATATAATTTTTAATTCATAACAAGAAATTTGTCAAATATATATGTCAAAGTGACAAATAAAATAGAGAAAAGATTCCATTCAGAAGACATCAATATATAATATTATAGGTCCTTATGTTATGTTGTGGAGCATGTTTTCATGTGTGGAAGTGTTGAAGAATGTACACTTAAAGTATTGTACACTATCCATAGTTTTGGCCTAAAAACGTGCCTAATATCTCGGGAAACATGCTCTTCTCATATGGGCAGGATTTTTGACCCTATAGGTTTATAGGGAGGTTTTGGTACCCATGGTATTGTAAATCTACTTAAGAAATTGCCTATTTATGCGATTTTGTGCATATGGTAGGGTTGATGTAACATTACAGATGTGTGTGAGTTCTAGTGTGAATTTTGTAGAGTTTGTTGAGCATAGCTCCAAACATATCCAGGTATTGTATTGAGAGAGAGGTGGTTTGTAATAAAATATGAGCAAGTGATTATTGGTGGACGTAGCCCAAATTGGGTGAACCATGTTAAATATTGTCTCTGTGTTGTGCTCTTTTAATTTCTACACTTTAATTTCAGTTCTATGATATTATTTTGCATATTAGTTTCTACTATTGCAATTATGTGTGAGATTTTTTTGCATATTTTATCAATTATTTCATAACACCTATATAATACCAAGTGGCTCTTCTTGTTGTTCAAAGACCTATAAACTTATTTCATGATCTTCTACATCTAGTCTCCATTTACGTGGACCACGTGCATTCTTCACCTGATGCAATTGTAACCCGATAGAAACTATGTGATGGGTGCAATGATACACCTTCTCATCTGGTTCATAATCAACAAAATGAATCCCACTTTGAAAGGCTTTCACTTGTCGTAAATATGTTCCCTGAACTACAACTGAGCTAGTATAAAATGTTGTATCCTCACTTGTTATTTCACATTTTAGCTTTGCTCTCTCTTCTGTGCAACGTAAAAAGTAGTACTCCACTTTCTCAATATTATCTTATTCTGCAATGATTGCAAATACATCACCTATAAAAAAATCATTGTATAAACAAGTTTTGTGTTAGAATTAAATGCAAAAAAATATTCAATGATCTGTATACTATAAATTATATATATTAATTCAATGATCAAATACAATCCTTTTAAACAAAAAATACCTTGTTTAACAAGTCCAAATATGTGGTCATAATCAGGTGAAATCAAGGGCACATCTTCAAAAATATCATCATGATCTGATCCATATAATTCATCCACAACTAAAGGAACTTTCTTCCACTCACCTACATACCCATGTTTTTGACTATTGCACTCTGAATATTATTTTGTCATGCATTCATAACAAAAGCAAGAATAATATTTTGTACATATTGTCCAATTATTACTATCCATAGTCATCACAGAGTGCAAAGACCTAGAATTAGGAATACTTTCACATTCATGCTTTGTCCTTTGATCAATACCCATGTACAAAATCAATAAATTTTAATAAACATCAAAATTAAGAAAAATAAATTTGTACATGTACATAAATTTTTATGTGTAACTTGTAATCAATTTCACATCAAGAAACATATATTTTAAATTTATGTACATGTTATCTCACAAAACACTCTATTTGGGGTTGAAGCCTAAATTGCAAAATGTTTCTTACACCAATCAATAATGGTGTGGGCATCAATCAATTGATATCCCTCATAATAAAAGTTTTGTTTCTTTAGAGCACATTTGATGCATGCACCCACACCATCATGTTCTCCCTTCCCATGACCACTCTAAAAAAAAATCCATGAATGAGGTATTTTGTGATGAAGATGATAGTGAATGAGTGCAAATAAAGGGCGAGAGGATTTGAATCGTGATGTGCAACCATCCGACCAAACAAAATTTTGATCTATTTGTACTCCTCACTAATGAAGATATTAAAAAAACAACTCAAAACATTGTTGTACAAAGTGGGTGTCATATTCTTTGTCATCACTTATATATAAGTGATACTCCTTCTTAATCACTTGCTTCACATCTGTAATTTCAACCCCATCCAAATCCAATTGTGCATGTCTATAAAATACGTGAACCACGATGGTAACCTGATCAATATGATACTATTGTCTGAATCTCTTTTTGATGAGAAAATGAGTAATTCTCAGCAAAATCAACCTCGAACAATATGGAACTTATAGGGAATGTGTCTCTATTGGTCTTGAATTGTGTAGCCTACCAATTTGCATAGTGAGAATGTTTGATGTACAAACTAATAAAACTTCATAAACTTTGCACGAATGCAACAATGGGGATTTCCTCTTCTACCAAGTCCAACTTGGTTGCATTATTTCCAAGTCGTGTTGAAAATTTTATGTATTTGAACGTACAAAATCAATACATAATGGACAACTTGTTATATTCATTTACAATAAACATAAAAATCAAAATAAAATATATACATCCAAATTTAAAATTAATTATATTTTCTTTATTTAATAATCACCTCTTGCAAGTCACCATTTGAACCGTGTCCAAGTCTTCATTTTTTTCTAGAAATAATTTCAAGTCCCCACACTTGTCACAAACACCTTTGATGCAAGCCACAGGACCATCCACATGATCATCATATATTATGCAAATAATAGAATCTATGAATTCACTCACACGTGTAGGGGGCATTTTTTGGACCATTTGATGCTTCTCATAACTTTCTATACACCTGAAAAAACATAGATTTTGAAAGACATAAATTAAATCACATCCCATAAAACAAAATTTAATCAAATTTCTATTAAGCCTATAAATGAAAGCACACCTCAATATATGTAATAGAATTTTTTGTGTACTTGATAGTGATAATCAAACTCAACGTGATAGCGGTAAAAACATGTTTCAAGGACTTTATCATCTCGCACATACCAAGGCTTCAAATGCTCAAACACTCTTCATCTAATATTAACATCTGGATGTTCTTCTGTAAACTTGATGTACATCTCATGTTGAGTTATTTTGATCCAATGTTTTATATGTTCATCATATTTATTGCAAGATATCATGTGTTTTAAAACATCCCTCATATTTGGAGAAGGATGAGTCTTCTCACTCCAAAAATTAGAAGTTATCTTCACAATATTATCCTCAATTTTATCAAAATGTGAATTTCTACACATTAGTGCCCAATTTTCTTTGACAGTAGAATTATTCAATGTCTTCCTCCGCTTTGCATACCCATTGACAGTCTTTCTAGAAACACCCAAGACCTTAGTAGTAGCGGTAACATGACGATTCTTTGTTGTATCTTCAGTTACAACTGAAGTTAATATTGCTCTATGAGAAATATTGTTATCAGCAGAATTAGTTTTTGTACCCACTGAACTTATTCCTTTAGACACATTCAAAATAAATTCTTCTTCCATATGTTGTGACTTTTCATATCCAAAATACACACCCAAAAAATCTAATGTTTCCTTCATATCAACATGATTTAAGAATGCAACCAGCAAATGTGCTCTAGAAACTGTAGTCAAATTAATAAATTCACCATATATTCTCTCTACACTTTTTGTTGTTTTCTTTCTTGATAGTGGATCTTGTTGGGAAAATTATTTTAATTTTTTGAAATACATCTTCACCAAGTGTTTGAAATTTTTCTTTGGAAGTAATTTCATAACTTCTACTATCAAATTAGCATATTATTGTGCATCACGAGTTGTGTCCATACACAAAATTTGAAAAAAAGTAGCATACATTTTATTACACCATTCATGAATGATTTAAAATATATACAAGAGCTTGTTTAGGAACATAATTGATTAATTTTATCTTTAGTAGATTATTATTGTCACATGCATGCATATATCCTTTAGCTATTTTATTGGAATACAGAGCATCAGGATAAAAGAGTGACATGTTAGGACAACATATCACATCAACATAACATCGAAGATACAATTTTGTAGAGGACACTCATTAGGCTACTTTAAAAGACTTTCAAATACATAGTCTAACGTCCAACTTGGGACGTGATAGGATTGATTCTTCTAGAAAAATTCCATCAGCAAATCCTATCTCCTGGTACCGAGCAAGGCACATGTAGCCCATACAACTGAGCTAGAAAAGAGTCCATAGTATTTGTAGCCACCACAAAGTGTATTTTTTTGTAAAAATACATATAAAAGACTAATGGATGGCATGAGATAACACATAATTTGCAAAAACGTTTTTAGGAACATAATTGATTAATTTTATCTTTAGTAGATTATTATTTTCACATACACGCATATATCCTTTAGCTATTTTATTGGAATATAGATCATCAGGACAAAAGAGTGACATGCCAGGACAACATATCACATTAACATAACATCGAGGATACAATTTTGTGGAGGACACTCATTATTACACTTTAAAATCCTTTCAAATACACAATCTAACGTCCAACTCGGGACGTGATAGGATGAGTGGGAAAGGGGAGTGAGAAAAGAGGTAGGAGAACTAATGTTGCAGGTAGAAAATCATATTCCTACACACACTAGTTAGAAATTTCATCACATGCACTAAAATTAGGAAGAAACAATACTGCAAACAACAACAAGACCAATTAGAATTTAATGAACACAAAGTATCAGTAAACCCCTTAGTCAAAAAAGGCTCGAAACTCCTTTCTTGTATTGATGCTCAAGCAGAAATTGTACATAGTATGAGAATGGAAGACATTGAGAATAGGGGAAAAGTGGCTAACTCTTTTCACTCACAAGTGAGAAAAATATCTCTCATGAACTTACAAGAATACAACCAGCTAGAAGAATTTCAGAATTAGAACCCTTTGGAATGAAGAGCTCATTACAATTTATAGCAATCTGAATTGTCCTTTCACCTCCCTCACATGACTCTTCATTTCCATATTCCACTCATGACCTTTCATTTTCCATGAATTAAGTATTTCTCTTATAATTTTGAGAAAATACTTTTTACAAATTTAAAATAGGTCACTTAAGTGAATAGGATGAAATACAATGATGACACATAATGAAGAATTAGAATGGAGAGAGAAAGTAGAGAGGGAAAGAGAGGAAGAGGGAAGGGATGGAGGGGAAAACACTCCTCATGATGAAATGCTTTGAATGCCTTGATGCAACCATGAAATTTGAGTGAAGATTTCTGCCACTGGTGATCTTCTACACTGATGAAGATTTCTCCCTTGAATAACTTTGAATCATTTTCCCAATCTAGTGATGACCGCAAACTCTATGATGCATGGACATCCTGGACCATAGAATGAGTGTTTAGAAACACTGTTATGATGTTTACCACTGCAAGCTTGAGATGAACACATACAATGCCCATGATGACCCTCCTTGAAACTTGGTTGATGAACCATTTTATTTTTCTGAAATCATTCTAACCAATTCACTTTGGATCACTCGGTTCATTAAGTGATGAAGATGAATTCAGATGATGTTCTTTGTGATGCCTTGCTTTGCTTCTGTAAACCATTGTACTCAAGATGATTCTTCCAGGACCTCTGTGAAGTTTCTCATTCCTCCTTTTCAACTCATGAAACCATCTCATTATCCAAAAGGGAGTCCAAAAAGTAGTAAGGTGAGTGAAAACAAAGTCATATGCAATTTTCCACTCTGAAATGAAAACTTTCTATTTTTAGAATATGAGCCTGTGCTCTGCTATTCTGGGGCATATCACCTGTCTTGCTCCAATTTCACCTTCTGAACCATCTACCATATTCCAACCTCCTCTGTTCCTGAGATATTGCTATTTTTAGCACATTTCTATTTTTAGCAGGTTGTTATTTGGGGACCTGCTATTTTGGGAAGAAGTCATTTTCTGTCTTACTTTCCATTTTACCCCTTTTCTGATTGTCCTGAGTGATCAAACTTGTAATTCAGTGGGACTCATCATTTATAGCATGTGAGGAAGTATAACATATGCTATTTTTATTAAGTGGTGAAAATGACCTCTGTTTGCGATGGGAACAACTTTTTTGGATTCGGCTCTTCGTCACGAAACTCGTGCTCCAATTTTCATCATGATTCACTTTCTAGAAAGCTCAGAAATGAAAAATGAAAATTTATGTCTGGTAAGAGCTTTGGGTATGGAGCTACCAGGGTAGAATACTGATAAAAAATCAGTCCTTCATATCTCAAGAAACTGGAAACTTCATCGTGCAAAAACTAGTTTGAGAGAAACTAGATTTTTTGGAGACCCTTCCCTCTGAATTTCAGATGATTTCACCCACTAGATCTTAAGGAATTTGAAAATTTCTTCAAAGAGGGAAGAATGCTGATAAAAAACATAGCCCTCCATATCCCTAAAAAATAGGGACTTCATGGCATGAAAACTAGTTCACGTGAAACTAGATTTTTCAACGATCATTCCCTCCAATTTTCGTGTGATTTCGCCCATTGGAACCTTGAGAAGTGGAGAGGTAGCTCACTGCCTTTTTCACAGATGTTCTTCATGTGACAGGGAAGAAATATGAAAAATCATTCCTCCATATCCCTAAAAAATAGGGACTTCATGGTGCAAAAACTAGTTCACGCAAAACTAGATTTTTCAATGATCATTCCCTCCAATTTTCGTGTGATTTCACCCACTAGAACCCTGAGAAGTGGAGAGGTAGCTCACTGATTTTTTCCACTACTGTGTCATGGTGGCCATTAATGGAGCTTGAAATTTTCAGGTCTGGTTTTTTTCTCCATTCACGATGAAATCAACTCCATTGTGATAGGTTTTTGCTTCTTGTCTTACTGGTGAAATTTCCTTTCAATCCGGTTGTCGTTTTGACGGAAATTTGAACTTTGTTCTTCGTGGAGCCGGAAGTGAAATTTCTTCACTGTGAGAATTCCTTGCTGCAAATGGGAGGTTTGAATATGATTTTTTAATGGCCTTCAAGAGATAATAACTCAATAACATATGGTTTGTCAATCCATGCACCGGTTTGGAAGATTTCTTCAAATTTTGATTTCATGGCAATGGGGATTTCCATTGTTCTTCTTCTTTGTTCTTCATTTCTTCTTCTTATCTCGATGAAATATTCTTCTGAGACCTATGTATCACCATGGGGTAGAGGATTTCATTTCTTTGGTGAATCTGGTTTGAGCTTTGGCAATGGTGGAGTGGTGGTGAGAATTTGCAGAGCAAGTTATGGAGCAAATTGTGCACAGGAGTTAGATGTTAGAAGTTAGAAGCGGGAGGAATTTTTTAAAATTTAAAAATTATGCACAGAGAGGGCTGGGCACATTTTCGTTTCCTACATCCCTCACCTCAAAGGGATGTGAGGGACATCAATTTCCATGGTGAGCAAGAAGGTGACACATGGCAACGATCCGATGACAGGGAGTGAGTGCTCCAAAATCAGCTTTAAAGCACTGAGGGGCTGGAAGCGGGTCACATGGGTGACCAAAAGTATCTCCTAGGGATGGGAACATTTTTCAAGGTTTTATGTCCTTGACCTATGAGGGATGTGAGGGACATCAAATTCCATGGTGGTCCTGGAGCTGACACGTGGCAGAGATCCGACGACAGGGGATTTGAGCTCCAAATTACACCCGGGGGCTGAACTGGCAATCCTGATGGTCGCATGGGGTTCCAGAGGTCACATGGGGGATGGGAAAATTTTTCCAAGGTTGATGTACCTGACCCTTAGGGACGTCAGGGACATAAAATCCCACCAGGCTCCTGGAGCTGACACGTGTCCTCCCAAAATTTGGCTAAGTCCTGAACTTGCTCCAAGAGGACAACTTGTGATGATGATAACTTGAGCTCCCGATGGAATTTTTTGGAAAAATTTATATGATCCTAACTGGAAATGGCCTTTTGAATCCAATGGTGGGGGTATCATGTCTTTATTCTTCCATTTGATCCCTGAAAAAGTGGATTTTTGATTTGGTACTCCACTTGTGCCTGAGAAAAACTGCCTGCAGACCTAATGCGCCAAAGTGTTGTGAAAAATATGATTTCACCATCTTGTAGGGATTGGAATTATATTTTTATTGATGTTTTTTTTCTCCTAACTCCATCCAAAGCTCCCAAAATCACCTTCTGAAGCTCAGCGGTTGTTTTGGCCTATGTACTGACTAGGCCTGTGAACCCTAATTTTGGTGAAACTACCCCAACTTCTCTGAGCCCTTCCAAAATCTTCTTGAATCATTTCCATGATGTCCCAAGACCTTTGAATCACCTCCACATCCACTTTGTCTCTTCTTCTCCACTCCATGGGGTTGCTCCAGCCCTAGGAAGGCCAGTGATAGCCCTTCCCACAACTACCTGTAGCTTGCAACTTTTAATGAACTCCTAAAATCACCTAGGGGGAATGAATGGAATTTCCTAAATCACCTAGGGGATGAGATAATGTTAATCAGGAGGTCACTTGGACTCACTGGATAGACCTGGGGTTTCTTGGAATGATAAAACATGAAAATTTTGCTACATAGGGTATAGTTGTCATGCTTGAAATTGTCAATTTCCCTGTTGTACATTTGCACGACAACATCTAGCTCTAGCTTGGGGACATGACATGGAATGAGTGTAGTGAAGACATGACATGAGAATCCAAAATCTCAACATTTCAAAGACCATCATCAAATGACCAGTGCCTTATCCATTGGGCCCTGCAGAGTCATGTACAACTTACAAGAGAGAGAGAGAGAAGAAGGAAACACACACACAACAAAAGAAAAGGAAACACAACACACAACATAAAGGGAAACACACCACATAAAGGAAATTATATACAAGGGGAGGGAAATTTACAGAGGCGGGAAAAGGATATACACATACCCAACAATGGGTTGAGAAAAGTACATGCCATCATGAAATAGCAGATTGAAGTATGACCATTGAAGCACAAAAACTATTATTTGATCAAACCATGCTTTGGTGATGGCTTTACATGGCTTGAGAAGAAGAAGGCTGACAATAATTCCATCTTTGTAGTCATACTGTATCGAAAATATTCTTCATCCAATGAAAACTTCATTAACTTTCTCAAAACTCATGTATTTTGATGATTCCTCTTTATGTCCCACACCATGAGACACCATTCCTCCATGTCTTCAAGAGTCAGAAAATTTATCCTGTCATGAAAACATTCATCTCCTTTGATTTGTGACTTAAAATTGTCTCTTATATCAGCAAAACACTTGGAAGGAGTGAGAAAAAACTTATTTTCTTCCCATTCAAGAACTTCCCCAAACATCCCGCTTTGTTTCTTTGAGCAAGTGTTTTCAGACATGGAGGTTAAATCATTGAGCTGGAGATCTTCATCATCCTTGAGATATTGTTGCAGCATGGGAACATGTTCAAGGTGAATCTGAGCTTGGAGGATGGTGAGTGTAGTCTGATTTTGGATCATTTGGAAAGAATCATGCATACTCCCGCTTTGTTGTCTAGAGAAATGGTTGCCAATATGCATTTGTTCGGAGTGCATCTTGATATCATTTTCAAAATTGCAGCTTTTGGTTTGGCCATGTAAGCATTCTTCACCCTTCATTGGATTTTTCCATATGAACTCTTGTTTTGCATTGATGGACCATTCCAAAATGGTGGGAGCAAGTTGGTTTTGAATATACTCCCAACATTGCTGCAAATTTTTGCCATGTTCTGAACAACTTTCTTCAATGCAAATCAGCTCAATGTTTTCCCTGTTATCTTCTTCCATGGTGGAGGTGTTGTCTTCAAAACTAGAGATGTCCAAAGGAGATTCACAAACTTTTCTTCTTTTTCACTCATGAACTTCTTCACATGATGTGGAAGAAAAAGACATGCTTTCATGTCCATTCTCATCAACCAAAGTATTAGGGAAGTCATCAAGATTATCCAACTACTCCATCTCAACATCAAAAATTGGTGCACCAAAATAGGAAGCACAAATTGACTCATACATGTCTTGTATCTCCATGGCCTGGTTTAAGAGTTCAAGACTGAGTTGAGGATCTTCAGTTTCTTCTACAGCCTTCAAGATATCTTGTACAAATAGTTCTTCTGAAATTTCCATAGGCTCATTTTTATCTTCATTGGAAGAATCTTCTTGTTGTGCCTCTAGGAGATGGTTAAAAATATGATCCATACGGGCCCATGATTCATTTGAAACATCCTCATTCACCTCTTCCATGCTTTTGTTTCCAAAGATTCACTTTCTTGCAAACACAAGGGCATACTTGATTCATGACACCTACTGACAAGGAGAAGAGGTCCAAGCTTCATGGGAAGGGCACTCCTTCAAGCTCAAAATCCATATCATCTTCTTCTTGGTAAGAAGTAGAGAACCATGTTGGGGCAGCAGTATGAGAAGAATTTTCAGCTACATCTTGACCATCCATTATTGAATCTTCTTGCTCAGGTGAAAGATGAAAGGCTATGTTTTCACCATGATGATGATTCTTCTCCCCGAGTGAGTAGAGGTTGTGTTTAAATTGTTCATTCTCCTCAGATTTGAAAAGAGAGTGGGATTCTTCCATTTGATCATCCATGATTGCATCGAGAAGAGAGTTTGATTCTTTGACTTCCTCCATTTCTTCATGCAACATTTCTACATCACTTGAAGAATCAAAATAGGAGGGAAGATTATCTATGACCATCTTGAATTCATCATCTTCAGGACCATGATGTCGGGTGACTTTCTTGCACTTCTTCACATCTCTCCATTTCATCATTAATTGAAAGATCAAAACTTGAAAAGAGATCATCCATGCTTACTTTGAATTGGTCATCTTCTTCATCATTGGTGGAGTCTTTGGAGAGCATTGGATCATCCATTATGCAGCAAGGATCTTCCTTTATTGAATATATTATTCCCCCCATGGGTTGTGACTCGAGCCAAATGGAATTGTTGAATGGTGATTCTATCTTTGTCTCTTCTACTTCTTCCTCCATGACATTGCTTTGGATTTCATCAGGAGGTTCCATGATAAGATCTTCTTCAGAAGCATCCAATAATCTTTCAGGAATGAAAACCTCATAGTATGGGTAGAAATCTGGGTCTTCTTCCATAGGGCGCATCTCATCTTCTTCCTCCATTTGATGTGGAGCTTCAAGATGTTCATATCTTCTCTGTAGAGCTAAAGCATACCTCCAAATTTCATCAAAGACTTTGGGGTCATAATTTCCTTCTATTATGCTCTGAAGCCTTTCCACATATTCTCTTTTCAAAATATTCATTTCTTCATCACCGTATGCAATGAATTCATCTATTGAGAATGGTGGAAGAAAGATAATGTTCTCAATTTTGTAGTGAGATGTGCGAGATTGCAAAAATCTTCTTCAGTGGATCTTGCACCATCCTGTCTTTCATCATCTTCTTGAATGTTGATTTTATCTTCATCAGAAGGCTCAAGGATAGGATTTTCTTTAGCGGCATTCAAGAACCTTTCGGGTATGAAAACCCTATGGTACGAATGATCTTCAGGATCTTCCTCTATAGGAAAAATCTCCTCTTCTTCTTCCTTGCTATGGGCTGCTTCAAGTTGCTCATTCATCTCTTACAAGAATTTGGCATATTCTCAAACTTCACACCTTATCTTATGTCTCCTTTGAATCCATTCTTCTTCATCGATGACAGGTTCTTTCTTCTTTCCTTTGTCAACACTAGTCCAGGAACCATGGCTGATCAATGATCTTCTTTTCTGGGAAGACATCTTCTTCTTCTTCTTCACTGTCACTCATTGGTACTTCACTCCAATCTAGAAATTTCTTCATGATGTGGGAAATGAACATGACAGGGGTTCGTTCCTTGATGGAGTCACCTTCAAAAAATGATTTTCCTTTGAAATCTGATTTTTTTTGTTTTGTTTTGATTTTCAGACCTTGCAGTCATATTTTGGGTGCAGATGCTGCTAAATCTACCCCACGATGGGTGCCAAAAAATTGTTGGAGAGAAAAAAAAATTTTTCGGGTGGAAAAACTTGTGGATTTCTTTCCAATGCTCTAGGAATCTAAGTCCCTCTACTTAACCGGTGTAGCTTTCGTATATGCATGCACGAGTAAAGGTGGATTTTCTTGGTGGCCTTGTGGTCGGGGATCCAATAGGGGCACTCCACTGACCCTATGAAAAAGCTAGCAATATCTTGCTAGGGAATAATTTGTCTGAAGAGTGGGAAAGGGGAGTGAGAAAAGAGGTAGGAGAACTAATGTTGCAGGTAGAAAATCAGATTCCTGCACACACTAGTTAGAAATTTCATCACATGCACTAAAATTAGGAAGAAACAATACTGCAAACAGCAACAAGACCAATTAGAATTTAATGAACACAAAGTATCAGTAAACCCCTTAGTCAAAAAAGGCTCGAAACTCCTTCTTCTTGTATTGATGCTCAAGAAGAAATTGTACATAGTATGAGAATGGAAGACATTGAGAATAGGGGAAAAGTGGCTAACTCTTTTCACTCACAAGTGAGAAAAATATCTCTCATGAACTTACAAGAATACAACCAGCTAGAAGAATTTCAGAATTAGAACCCTTTGGAATGAAGAGCTCATTACAATTTATAGCAATCTAAATTGTCCTTTCACCTCCCTCACATGACTCTTCATTTCCATATTCCACTCGTGACCTTTCATTTTCCATGAATTAAGTATTTCTCTTATAATTTTGAGAAAATAATTTTTACAAATTTAAAATAGGTCACTTAAGTGAATAGGATGAAATACAATGATGACACATAACGAAGAATTAGAATGGAGAGAGAAAGTAGAGAGGGAAAGAGAGGGAGAGGGAAGGGATGGAGGGGAAAACACTCCTCGTGACGAAATGCTTTGAATGCCTTGATGCAGCCATGAACTTTGAGTGAAGATTTCTACCACTGGTGATCTTCTACACTGATGAAGATTTCTCCCTTGAATAACTTTGAATCATTTTCCCAATCTAGTGATGACCACAAACTCTATGATGCATGGACATCCTGGACCATAGAATGAGTGTTTAGAAACATTGTTATGATGTTTACCACTGCAAGCTTGAGATGAACACATACAATGCCCATGATGACCCTCCTTGAAACTTGGTTGATGAACCCTTTGACTCATTGAAATCATTCTGACCAATTCACTTTGGATCACTCGGTTCCTTAAGTGATGAAGATGAATTCACATGATGTGCCTTGTGATGCCTTGCTTTGCTTCTGTAAACCATTGCACTCAAGATGATGCTTCTAGGACCTCTGTGAAGTTCTCATTCCTCCTTTTCAACTCATGAAACCATCTCATTATCCAAAAGGGAGTCCAAAAAGTAGTAAGGTGAGTGAAAACAAAGTCATATGCAATTTTCCACTCCGAAATGAAAACTTTCTATTTTTAGAATATGAGCATGTGCTCTGCTATTCTGGGGCATATCACCTGTCTTGCTCCAATTTCACCTTTTGAACCATCTACCATATTCCAACCTCCTCTGTTCCTGAGATATTTCTATTTTTAGTACATTTCTATTTTTAGCAAGTTGTTATTTGGGGACCTGTTATTTTGGGAAGAAGTCATTTTCTGTCTTACTTTCCATTTTACCCCTTTTCTGATTGTCCTGAGTGATCAAACTTGTAATTCAGTGGGACTCATCATTTATAGCATGCAAGGAAGTATAACATATGCTATTTTTAGTAAGTGGTGAAAATGACCTCTGTTTGCGATGGGAACAACTTTTTTGGATTCGGCTCTTCGTCACGAACTCGTGCTCCAATTTTCATCATGATTCGCTTTCCAGAAAGCTCAGAAATGAAAAATGAAAATTTATGTCTGGTAAGAGCTTTGGGTATGGAGCTACCAGGGTAGAATACTAATAAAAAATCAGTCCTTCATATCTCGAGAAACTGGAAACTTCATCATGCAAAAACTAGTTTGAGAGAAACTAGATTTTTTGGAGACCCTTCCCTCTGAATTTCAGATGATTTCACCCGGATCTTCAGGAATTTGAAAATTTCTTCAAAGAGGGAAGAATGCTGATAAAAAACACAGCCCTCCATATCCCTAAAAAATAGGGACTTCATGGCGTGAAAACTAGTTCACATGAAACTAGATTTTTCAATGATCATTCCCTCCAATTTTCGTGCGATTTCACCCACTGGAACCTTGAGAATTGGAGAGGTAGCTCACTGACGAAATGTGGATAAAAAACATGAAAAATAAGTCCTCCATATCCCTAAAAAATAGGGACTTCATGGCATGAAAACTAGTTCACGTGAAAAATAGATTTTTCAACGATCATTCCCTCTAATTTTCTGTGATTTCATGGAACCCTGAGAAGTTAATGGTAGCTCATGATTTTTTCCAATACTGTGTCATGGAATCCATTAATGCAGCTTGAAATTTTCATGTTTGGTTTTTTTCTCCATTCACAATGAAATCAACTCCATTGCGATAGGTTTTTTCTTCTTGTCTCACTGGTGAAATTTCTCTTCAATCCGGTTGTCGGTTTGATGGGAAATTGAACTTTGTTCTTCGTGGAGCCAGAAGTGAAATTTCTTCACTGTGAGCATTCCTTACTGCAAATGGGAGGTTTGAATATGATTTTTTAATGGCCTTCAAGAGATAATAACTCAGCAACATATGGTTTTTCAATCCATGCACCGGTTTGGAAGATTTCTTCAAATTTTGATTTCATGGCAATGGGGATTTCCATTGTTCTTAGTTTCTTCTTCTTATATTGATGAAATATTCTTCTGAGACCTATGTATCACCATGGGGTAGATCATTTCATATCTATGGTGAAGGTGGTTTGAGATTTGGCAATGGTGGACTGAGTGGTGGTAGAAGGTTGTAGAGAAAGTTATGGAGCAAGTTGTGCACGGAGTGTTAGAAGTTAGAAGTTAGAAGCAGGAGGAATTTTCAAAATTTTAAAATCATGCACAGAGAGGGATGAGCACATTTTATTTTCCCTGACATCCCTCACCTCAAAGGGACATGAGGGACATCAATTTCCATAGTGAGAAAGAAGGCGACACGTGGCATTGATCCGACGGTAGGGAGTGAGTGCTCCAAAATCAGCTTTAAAGCACTGAGGGGCTGGAAGCGGGTCACATGGGTGACCAAAAGTCTCTCCTAGAGGGTTGGGCATATTTTTCAAGGTTTTATGTCCCTGACCTATGAGGGATGTGAGGGACATAAAATTCCATGGAAATCCTGGAGCTGACACATGGCAGAGATCCGACGACAGGGGATTTGAGCTCCAAATTACACCTGGGGGCTAAACTAGCAATCCTGATGGTCGCATGGGGTTCCAGAGGTCACATGGGGGCTGGGAACATTTTTCCAAGGTTGATGTACCTGACCCTCAGGGACTTCAGGGACATAAAATCCTGCCAGGCTCCTGGAGCTGACACGTGTCCTCCCAAAATTTGGCTAACTCCTGAACTTGCTCCAAGAGGACAACTTGCGACGATGATAACTTGAGCTCCCGCTGGACATTTTTAGAAAAAAAATATTATCTTGACTGGAAATGACCTTTTTAATCCAATAGTGGGGGTATCATGTCTTGATCTTCCATTTGGTCCCTGAAAAATCAGATTTTTGATTTAGTACTCCACTTGTGCCTGAGAAAAACTTCCTTTAGACCTAATGCACCAAAGTGTTGTGAAAAATATGATTTCACCATATTGTAGGGATTGGAATTATATTTCTGGAGATGTTTTGTTTTTCTCCTAACTCCATCCAGAGCTCCCAGAATCACCTTCTGAAGCTCAGTGGTTGTTTTGGCCTGTGTACTGACTAGGCCTGTGAACCCTAATTTTGGCGAAACTGCCCCAACTTCTCTGAGCCCTTCCAAAATATTCCTGAATCATTTCCATGATGTCCCAAGACCTTTGAATCACCTCCACATCTACTTTGGCTCTTCTTCTCCACTCCATGGGGTTGCTCCAGCCCTAGGAAGGCCAGTGATAGCCCTTCCCACAACTGCCTGTAGCTTGCAACTTTTAATGAACTCCTAAAATCACCTAGGGGGAATGAATGGAATTTCCTAAATCACCTAGGGGGATGAGATAACATTAATCAGGAGGTCAATTGGACTGATTGGATAGACTTGGTGTGCCTGGGAATGATAGGACATGAAAATTTTTCAGAAATTGTCAATTTCCCTGTTGCACATTTGCATGATATCAATACCAATTAATAGAAAAATATTATAAAAAAATTAATCGTAACTATCAAATAGTAACATATAAATCCATTTTAGACAAAGTAAATTTCAAAATACATTTTAACCTATAAACATAGAGATCAAATAACTAAAAAATAAGATTACACATTTGAAGAAATTAGAAGACGCATATGTCAAAATTCCAAATTTATCAAAGGAGTCATTTCCATAATCTTAATTTTCTTACATATCTATTTCTATATTTCTATGGTTTAAATTATTGCAAAGATTTTTAGAATTTCATATAATCTAAATAATCTAATCTTCCTACTATTATTTTAAATTTTTGAATAGATTAAACCAAAATGCTATTACATCTAGAACTAATTTGGTGATGGAATGTAATTAGTTTAGTACGTTATTTATGTAATCCCACTTATTTGCACATCTGCACATTGTATACTTAGTTCAAAAATAAATAACGCCGCATATATGTTTTCCATGACAATATTTACATTCATGCATGCAATCATTTATATGTACTTATTTATGATGTGGAAATGATATATATGATATTTTGAGTGGAATCATGCAAGTAGGGATGATGGAAAGAAAAAGGTGTTAGTACACATGCTACAAAATTTGAGGAAGAAGGAGAAGAACTCAAGTGTTACACAAATTTACTTTAAAGGAAAAGATAGATAGTCACAACAATATAATTAGGTTCAGTCCATAAGAGATCTTGAAAAGCATGAAAAATATAAGAGATAGATCATGTGTGATAGCATGGAAATAAATTTCATGAAGAAGAGAAAATGAGGCACGCGAAAAAGTGTGAACGATCATAGGGAAAAGTAAGACCGAGAAAGTAAAGAATTTTTGGAATCCCTAAGAGTGTATATGAACTAGAGTTTATTTTGGGAGTAGAAAGTGTAGAAAGGCAGTGAAAAATGGAGGAAGGTATCATAAAATAAGGAAACATCCAAAGTAAAAAGAGTAGATCAACCTACAAATACATATAAGGAAAGTGTATAATGAAACAAAATTGATATTTGAAGAGGATGTATCTTTTGACAACTAATTAAAATAATTTTAATGGAACACTGAGACATTGTGAGAAGGTTGAAAGGTTGGTTCTAACACTCATTGTGCATGTTTGAGAACTATGTTTACACATTTCTTATCTAATGTGTGTGAAGTAATAGAATCCATTTTAAGATGTTATCTTTCATCAACTAATAATTTCATCCTAGCTATATGTAATTATTTTAGGGATCAAAGTGGTTTTCAATTATTAATACATGCATAGAATTTGTTTTTTTGGACATGTTTATTTAAGTTTTTAACTATGCATACTCTTGTGTGTGAGATTTTATGGGTACCTCAGGAATATCCTCAATATTCTTAAATGATTATAGAAAACCATTTTAAATATGGCACAAACATTGGAATTATGTCACAAAACCAAAAATATAAAAGCATGTGTGGTGTTATAAAAGACATTTCTAGAATCTCATGCTACATGAGGGAAATATCATCTTAATACACAAGCATATATAATATACCATGAAGTCATTAGAATTATACATGAAGAACTCTTAAAATATAGTATAACACACAAGGTTGTTCTATGGTATGAAGGGATAGTTCATTTAAGTATTTATATCGGGATTATGATTGAGGATTGAAAAAGGTTAAACATCTTTCAAATATGTTTATTGGGTTGACTTATGTTGCATCACATTCAACTATGTTATGCATCCTTTGGACTTATCTTCACAATTTATTTGTTATAACACATCTAGTTTCTTATGGGTACGATGCCTTAAGGATTCCATTAAAAGTAGTTGATATTTTCTATATAAATACATCACTAAATTTGTGAAGAGAAGTACAATCACAGAAAAAAGGGGAGTATTTCAATTCACTTTTATTTTTGGAATTCATTTCTAGTTTATAAATCCCAAGAATAATGGGATATATGTGGTTATAAGGGGTATTATAATAAGATTTTCATGAAGATATGGGAAGGTTTAAGATAGATTGAATCATTGAGGCAATTTTTTTGTGTTGAGTGTTTTATCTCAAGCATCATGTGTTGTATGATTGAATTATTAGCTGCCAACCTAGATTGTGTAACCTATTGATTTTGAAAAAATAAATCATTATTATTGTGAATTGTTTATTTTATTTTATTTTTATTATATTAACACTACAAATTCGAAGACACCCTTTCATCAAAACCCATAACCATGGTTGTGTCACCATGTAAATAACCATCAATCTCCTAGTAATTAGTTTAGAAAGTGACAAGTGCATACTTTGTAGAGAAAACATTAAAAACAAGACTTAACTCAATAAATTGATTTTTTATTCAAAATTGCAGATTATCTCTTGCAACTGTGTTTTTCTTTTCTTAGAAGAAATATTGTTATTAGTTGTATATATATCCTTACTATCGGCATGCCCTACATTCTCAAAAAAATTAATCTCATTCGTATCCCAAATGCAAGGGGTAATATATTATATCATTTAAAGATGAGTAGGGGAATCACTAGGCTCACATGTTTCCTATAAAGAAGGTTCATTATATTTTTCATTATATTCCTTATATAGAATAGTCTTGGGTTGCTCACATAATTTAAATTTATGCTCAATTATATCTCTTTTAATTTTTTTATCAATAAAATGATTGGATACTTAATGGTTGTGGGGATGAATCTAATTCAATAAATATGACACAACTATGTAAATATACAAAAATAAGAATAAAACCAAAGGGAACATTAATGTGGATATTGTTATCACAACAAAAAAGTGCTAAGTAAAGTTGAAATGGTGAAATTAATAAATAAATATTTATAAAAAATAGATGATGAATAATGTAAAATCAGAAGATCTTTATGAGAAAAATAATGCATTACAGAAAATAATCCAATGGTTCCAAAAAATTATTTATTTTCCCCCTTCGGTCCAATCTAGTGAAAAATAAAGCAACCCAACCTTCAAGAATTCTGTGGGAAATTATGAAAGGCAAAAGTATTTTTTTGCACCTTAGCCAAAATGAGGGGAAAATTCCATGGTTTGTGAAAATTGAATCATTATGCTAAAGATATGATGACTAACAGAGGACCCTAACAAGAGGCTCAAATATGAGAAATAAACATGAGAGGCTTGCGAAAATGTTGAAACCTAGAATTTGGTCATGGAATATAGAGAAATCATAAATAAAATATTAAAACAAGTCAAGTAGTAGAAGATAAATATTAAAACCTTAAGGGTACAAAATGAAACCCCTGGGTTGGAATGTATTGATAAAAAAGAAGGTTCATCAAAATGCAATAACAAAATTATGATTAGTCTAATCAAGATAACTAGTTAATGAGTAAATGATGGTTTAGAACACTAAATACAATAAACACATTAAATACATAAATTCAAAACCATGTACTGGTAAGATCAAAGAAAACACTTATTTTGAAATATATATAAAGAAGATTAGGGTTAAGATTAGAATGTATTCACTAAAAATAGACTATGTTTGTGTGAATATGATCTTAAACTAGATAAATGGGTTGTGAAAAGTGTTTTTATTGCTCTTGTAATATAGAGATTTGGAAATGAGTGCTAGAAAGGATCACCCAAGCTAGATAGAATCATCAAATGTTTTTTCCTCTTGTAGTAAATTTCTTCCTCTAGTGTTATAAGTTATAACTTAGTCCTAAAACCTAATGCACCCATGCTTTGGATCTACAACATGTTATTAAAATATAGAGATCACACCTTTGTACCTATGAAAAAATTTCTCCTTATTTAGGGTTTGAATGTAATTGAGTTTCAACATTCATTGAATATTCCATGTATATATTAGATGGAAATTTTGAAGAGTGTAATATATTAGTTTTGGTGGTTATCTATAAGTTTGCAGTGAAGGATGATTTTTCAAAATTTAATTTGGTTGAATAATTTTTTGTTGCAAAAATGGAAGAAATTATCCTTTGAAGTAGGGCTTAGAGTTTAATACACAGAATGTATTAAAAAACACACAATATAATTTAAGCACAATACATCTACATTTTGCACAAAACTAATCATTCTATTGTATTTATAATATAATATTCTTCTATCTAGATTACATGTTGAAGCTAAAACTTCATATTTACCCTAGATAGAAAAATAAAACTACGATCTATCAAGGGTTTCAAGTATGTATGTACCAGTTTTTCAGCCTTCTCTCTCTCTATTTGTGACCTCTCTCTCTCTCTCTCTCTCTCTCTCTCTCTCTCTCTCTCTCTCTCTCTCTCTCTCTCTGATTCTTCCTACGAACTGATATTTTAACACTCTCCTCTGCTTTTTGCTCCTTGTTATATTTTCATTTGTCATTCTTTTGAATTCCCATGATTCCTCCACTTCAATAATTTTCACCCACACACACAAATTGAGCTAGATTTGAATGTAAGAGTAAATTCAATAGAAAACTATATACATGTAACTCAGGTCATTATATAGAAATCTCAATAGAAATTAGATTTTTTTTAATTACATGTTTTTCTAACTTTAAAATAGAAAAATAACAAAAATATCATATTTTTATTTATTTATTTTAATTACATGCTTTTTCAACTTTAAAATAGGAAAAAAAAAACAATAATATTACAAAGAAATTTTCTTTAAAATTAGAGTTCTTAAAATTTATTTTTTTCAACTCAAATTAAACTACCGACCAAAGTTTAAACTTGGAAATTGTACCTGGTGGTGCTCGGGTGGCATGTTGGGGGTTCAAGGGGGGTTCGTTCAAAGGGGTGTTTGCACGAACCCCCCTTCATGTGAACACCCTTATGTGGCGCCTATGTGGAACATTTTGGCTCCAAATCTATTCAAAGGATAATTATTTTTCAAAATGTGCCGCATAGGTGCCACATATTTAAGGTAAATTAATTAGTTAAATTGCCAAATTTTAACACAAAATATAGTTTTTATTACCTTTATAAAAATAAAATTTTCATTTTTTAAAAATTATTTTACTATTTATTTTTTATTTTTATCCAACATATGGTATTTTACGACAATCAATAGTACGCAGTCAACACAATTTTAAAAATAACAGAATATATTAATTTTTTGAAAAAAAACAAACTTTTTATTTGTTGAAGTCTTCTTCGTAGCTATGAAAAACATTTCAATTTCAATATAAATATTAAAATTTATTGGCATAGACATATGTATGTTCTTTATCTAGAAATATATTCACTAAATAATTAATAAAAAATACAAAAAAATTGATAGGAACTCGATATTCCAATCTAGAACATATATCTAAAATTTCATGGTGAAAAAATAAGTTTTCATTTAAAAACATCACATCGGACAGTAGTTCCTCTACTATAAAATAAGAAACAACGTATGAATAAAATTAAGAAAAAGACCATATTTTTTGCTAAACAATAAAATAAAAAATGTACATGTATTCAACACTCTAACACAACATTTGGTTAGTTTGTGGGATTTCATGAATGTGTACAGTTTTGTGGCTATTACCTTTGGAAAATCGATGAAACTTGAAAATTCATATCTATAAAAGTACAAAAAATACAAAAAAGTGGGACATGTTATTGTGCTTTCATTTAGATTAGACAAATTACAAAGAAGATAATGAATTCATTAATTAGTGTGGTAGGTGAAATATCTAAAATATCAATTTTAAAGAGAAAATAATTATTATTAATTGTTGTAGTGTATGACAAATCAAAAATTTGAATTCTAAAACGAATATTCAATATAGAGAAATAAATTTCAAACATTGTCTATATTAATTGTAAAACAATTGAAAATATATATCTTCTTATTTAAATTGTATATTTACAATTCATATATTAAATATAATAATACTATTATAATCACAATAATAGTTCCTATTAATATTAATTTTTACAAACTTGTGTCAATGGTTTTTTTTCTATTTGAAAACGAATCTTTCAAACTTTTACAAACTTTTGTCTAGTTTTATGGCTTCATCCCTTATCCCTTTGAAACACACCCTTATCTCTTCGAAAATCTATCTTTTACATTATACCAGAAACTCTGTTATATATCTCATAATTAGGTTTTCCACCTCTATTACTTATAAGTACAGTTAGTTTGTTTTCATTTCTTTCATGTATGTTAAATTCATATTAAGAAAAAAGTTTTCATCGAAATTTCCTTAGCTCCAAATGCCAAAACAATTGAATTATGATTCCTTAATTAATTTTATAAGGTTGGTAATTTTGTAGTACTAAACACTTTATAACATCAAGCATACATTTGTTATATTTTTCTTTTTTAAATGTATATGTTTAGACTCGAGAATGAGTGTCTTATAGTTCTATAAAAAATTCCTATCATTTATTATTTAGTCATTGTGGAATGGAATGCAAAAATTATCCAGATAAAAAATGTAATCAAAATTTTCATTTAGTCTAGAAATATTTCGTTAATTAGTATCATATTATTTTATTTAAATTTTTTTATTATAAAATACAATATGATAAATACAATATTTATAATAAAAATAATATTGTTAGTCGATGTTTTGAATCTAATATCTAATAAAGATAGACATGTGGGTTGATGTGATAAAACCAACATTTAATATATGAAAAGCAATGCTTGTATATATGAATATGAATATGTTCTTTGTTTGCATTATTATTTTTATATATTTTAATTTTAAAATCAATTTATATATATGAATATGGTGTTTGTATGGATTTTTTTGTTAAATATTATGCACAATGGATGATTGGAAAAGGAGAATGTGGATGCTCTTACGAAACATCCCAACTATGGAAGTTGGTCAACTTCATAATGCCTACATAACTTAAAAATTATGCAACTTTGTCACTACCATTCTCTATTGCACCAATCATCACAAAATGGTTGACATTCTATATCTTTAATGGAGAATGGTCCTGCAAAAATATGGAGGTAGTAGATATGTTGGTTATGTCTGGCATGTTTTTTTTGTTTTATCTTGAACCCATAACTCACTAAGACAGACACAATCACCAGAAGATAAATCGATGAAAATATCCATGTAATTCGATGGAGATAATAGTTTGGGCAGTACCACGAGATCACACTTGTCGTACACCCACCTTCAGATGGCAACTAGCCTGGCTTATCAAAAAGTATCCTTGATTGGTGGGATGATGTTGACTGCCAGATAGAAGAACTTGAACATCATAGGTATGAACAATGGAAAGAAACATATCGTGCTCAGATGAGTGTGACAGTGATCGTAATGGGGATGCCTATAGTAGCATTTGTCACCTGCCCCGAGTCATTATATATTTTGTAAATGTGCAATGCATTGATTTTGAAAATGTAATTTCCTCTTTTATTTCATATAATATATCGCTTTGTATTACATGATCATGTTATGAACAAGAAAACACATACTATAATTGTATGTGTTTATACTTGGAAGTTCAATCTTCTTTTCATAATATACTCTTATTGTTTTGATGTTTTATTCCTATATTATTTTGTATCACACTTACAATAAAAATTTCATTTAAAATATTTGTAAAAGTAAATGCCTGTTAATATTTATAAACAATTATAGTTTATTATCCAATCTTGAATAACACATTGTGATTTTCAATATGTTAAAAAACACATTTTGTTTTTCAACATGTTGAAAAAAATGTGTAAATTTAACTCCATCACAAATGTTTTATTGTGTATAATTATCTCAATCTAAATGTAAAATAAAAATAAAAGAGTTTGTGTACCATGTGTTTCAGTTTATCTTGTATTAGAATGCATAGCTCTAGGGATAGGTATGGTGATGCAATTAGATAAAACATAGGGAGGCTTGATGATTTCCCACCCATGTCCAATATCCATTCTTATGCATTGGGAGAATACGAAAATTCTAAGACGGTAATATAATAATTTGTGAACATTAATTATATTTCATATCATAGTACGTAGTTCGTATTATGCAAGTTTTTTTTAGTTTCTTCATAGTTATTATAAACAAGTGTCTAATAAGATGTCATATTTTAATTCCATAGGGAGATGTTCCTCTAGGGACTAATAGTCCTTGTGGTGATACATCTGCTAGTCCTTCCGAGAACATTGAATCATATTTCGTAAATCCTATGATGGAGGTGAAGAATTTTAAAACTTAAGTTCATTTTTTCGTACCGACTAGTGTTACTCGATTTGATAAGAGTTATCAAAATTATATAACAACGTATTTCAATTTTTCACCGCCTGACTACATAATTAAACGGGTGGGTGGTTGCACGCATTTTTTTTTTCAGCATGAATCATGTGGTGTTAGTGGGAGCGTTAAGTTTTGGAAGCTCCAAAAATATAATGCCCATTACATGGTTGCACATAGTCTTCCTTTTGTGCAACCACAAGCACATTCGTAAGCATTTGGGAAAAAGACCACCTCTCCATCCTGATAGAATGAGGACATATGTAGAGAGGAGAGAGAGTGATATGGACTACATCTTGAGGAAGCGGTATAACTTGCAACGTAGGAGGGTTTTCGATCAAGTTTTCAAAAGGGAATGAAAAAATCAATTCAAGGAGTTGAGATCGGGAGGAAAGAGGGTGGTGGAAGATAAAAGTCACACATATGATTCAGATGAGAAGTGAGAGGTGTGAAAGTAGAGGTGGTTGAGAGAAAGAGAAAGAAAGGACCGGTCAAAGAGAGGAAGAGAGGTAAATTTATGATTAGTAGAATCTATTATGTATTATGTATGGTTAGAAATCACTAACTTAATATTATTTTATGAACAAGAAGAGAGAGAATAGGGGGAGCAGCTAGTAGGAATGTTGACCCCCTACAGAGGATCCTGTATGTATTTATTGAACTTTATTCTTATATGTAACTTAGTTTTTGTTTATTTGTGTGTATACTAACTCTTTATTTTGAATATGTGTGTAGGATGATGAAAGTCCCTTGATCCAGATCCTATGCAGATAGAGAGACTCGATGAGTAGAAGGAATCAAGAAAAGGTAACAAACACTTGGAATTGGTTTGCCAATAGTATATTATTTTATTTAGTTGATATTTCAATTGTCATGTTGTCTCTTTTATTGCAGGTCAACGTTACCCACGAGATGCTCTCTTCACCTTCTGCCTTTAGTCTCAATATTATTAGAGAGATTGTTACACGAGAGGTAAGAGAGAGAGGGGCATGGGTGAGGGTGTTGAGGAGATGAGAGAGGAGGAAACTACACCAGTAATTTATCTATTTTTCTCATTCTCCTTTCAGTAATATTTTTTAGTAAAATTAATATATAATTATTCATGTAGCTGAGATTGTTGTTATTCTAGGTTTTTCTTATTGGGGTCGAAGTGTAACTTATTTCAGATGATATAGTCATTAGGAGAGGAATTTTTTGTGATGTTATCCCTCTTGCACTTTGTCATGGCATGTAACTCTTCCTAGAGACTATCAAATTCAGCATTTCCAAGGTCATTGTTCCCACTACTCCATTGCCCTACCCTAGCAAATTTGCGATTTTAGACATTTACTATATGGTTGGCATTGATGATACGGAGAAGCTTGTAGCATTGTTCGAATGCCAACATCCATACCCACCATCCTTGTGATCAACACCTCCTTCCCATTCATAGAAATGTGAAGAGGTGTGTTAGATTTTATGAGTCTTTGAGTTCTCTTACCTCCATTTATTGTATAACATATGAGGACTTTGATTACTTTAAGATGTAGATATGATGATGTTGTCACTATTTAATGTGTTTCATGTACTAATGTTTGATGTTTATGGGTTTTAATGTATTCTTGATATATTGATTATGGTTTGTGGTTTGTATTAATCAATGATTTTGTGGTTTATGGTTTATAGTTGTATGCTATCTTTATGTCATGTTTATAAAACATAGAATATGTAACATTATTTATTTTACTCCATTTCTTATTAATAGGACCTAGATTACTCAAGATGTAGATATGATGATGTTGTCACTATGTAATGCATGATTATTTGGGTTTAACGTGCATGCTAAACTTTCATATATATTCCATCTATGAATTTTTTTTGTTGAGTATCATTTAAGTTCATTATTTTCTTTACAATTATGTACGAATGCTAACATATATAAATTGGGTGTATGATGGTAGGTGTAATTGGATGGCTAGAGAAAATAATATTGGAAAGCACAAGGCTATAAATGTAGAGGATTCGAAACGCTATGAAACATTTGAGAGTTATAGTTTTGGGTTCGAAAAGTATGTGAGGAGGCCTACATCCAAAGATGGGGGTGTTGAAAAAGAAGACGAGACTTTCCCATCATTGGGCATGTAATTAGAAATACAAATTTTGAAAAAGAAGGTAGAGTTTTATAAAATCGAGTGTGAGAGACTGATATTGGATAATTTACTTTTGGAGTAAAAGAATAAGGAATTTTTGGACCGGGTTGGAGAAATTTCCTTGAAGAAGATGGATTTGGAGGTTGATGTCCAATAGTTGGAACTAGAAATTAAGAATTGGGAGACAATGCGTGAATCGAATAAGATAATGGCTGCAAATCAAGTAGAAAGCTTTACTTCTATTCTTAAAATCCATGAATGTCACAATGAAGAGTGGAAGAATTTGTATATGGAGGCCAAGGGGGCACCTTTGAAAATGTACCACTCACTCCCACCAAAGGAAAATATGATAAATTAATAGACAACTTTGTAATAAAATGTCAATGTTCATGTATTTTTTATTTAGAAAAAAAGGTGAAATATGTACTCTTTCTCTAACCTTTAGTGAATATTAAATTAGATATTTCACATTATGATATATCATTTATTTTCCCTTCATGATAGATTGTAAAAATTAGAGGATAAGGGTAGTATTTCCTTTGGCTCTCACTCACATGAGCCGTCCATCTCTCCTTTTCCTTGTTAGCATGTTTCTACCCACATTGACTTGTCTCCTCCATATAATGTTAAGGTTATTATACGTCCATCACAATGGGTTGTCACTCATGTGCGCTCTCCACTACGTCTATCCACAATTGCACCATTGCATCCCCCACATCTGCTCCATCCATCTCATCCACCACATCATGTTATTGCTTCACATCGGCTGCCACAGCCCTCTGCATTTTTCCATCTCACCATGGCTCCATATGACATTCAGTTTGGTTCATACACTCATGTTGCTTCTATCCCACATGCTTCCACCACTTCGCACCACCTTGGTCTTTAGTAGGTGATTACTATCACCTTACTCCTTAATGACACACTTGTGTTTTTACAATTCTTACACGATTGTTGAGATATTTACTATAAGAACCTCTCATCACACGTTTCGTCAATTTATCTAGCGCACTCAATCATTTCCCGATGACACATTCTTGCTTTACGTTGTTCATTCTTGACTATTGAGGGGTCTTAATTAAATGAACCTCATCATCCATATGCTGGGGGGCATCACTAATATTCTCCCCCCCCATATTCATCACACTAACATATTACAATTACATTACATTATCATGACACGTTAGTTTGGCAATCATACATTATCTATTTTTACATACATGCTACTATACCCACTATACTAACTACACATTACAAGTTCCACTCAACAAATATCCATCTCAATCAACTCATCAATCCAGTTACATATGTTACCTATCATCATTCACATTACACATTTTATCTATCAATACCAACATCATAGTGCAAGTCTACATTAACTAACTTGAACAATATCCAACACATCACATACATTACAATAATAATCACGCGATCATACATGATGAAATGCAATTGTCATATACCAATAAAATCGTTTATATATATTGAGTACAATCATCATCCCATCATTGGGGGCAATGCCCCTTCATAATACACAACAATTAAACTCAAATATCTTCATCGCTATCACTCTCTGGTATTGCAAGAGCTCTCAAACTAAAATCCTCGCCACAAACTCAAAACCGTTGATCGTGATTCCTATACCTCTCCACTTGCATATGTCATAGGGTATTCTCTGTAGACTACTCATCAAAGCAACTCTGTAGTGCTATAAATTGTGCAAACACATCCTTTGTTAATGGACCACCACCTGCAGCCTCTCTTGTTTGTCATGTCTCCTCGCATCCCTCATCCCTCTCGCTCAGTAGCATAGTACATGTCACTGATGCTATAGCAACCGGCTCAAACAAATGGGCATGCTCCCTCACCATATCATCCACGCAATCTAGTATCCCTCTACCTATAAGTACATCAGTGGGAACATTCTGTATCAATGTGCGGATGGATGTGCCCACTAGCAAAGACCAATATGTGTCACCTACAAAACAACCAAACAACATGTTTTAGAAAAACGATAATCACAACATAGGCAAGTGACAAAACCTATAACACAACTATAGATACTCATGCTATAATCTCACCATCGTTATAGGATCGAGGGAATCTCCTTGCCCCTCTACCCCACCTCCATGTGTTACTCCCTCCACCTCTACAAACATGGGAAATAAGAGCACCCATCTATGTGTTTCCCACCACACTCGGTATGCCTCTGTGCATCCCGCACCATCCCTACCTACTGGCTCTATCACATGATCTACCTCATCTAACTCTAGGGGTACTAGTTTCTCCGTTGTTGGACCAAGTCTAGCTCTAACAGTTCTAGGTACTCTAATTTCCCTAAACCACACATACGGCTCTAGAGGCACATCCTGAGCCATACCAAACTGGCTTGATACCATCTCCACCTAGAATAGCTCAGTCACACCTGGGAACCAATCTCTAACCACATGGTCCTTTATATACATCATAGCTTCATATCCTCTGTCCATCTGCCATAGTCTCAGTATGGCCACCATATCACCATCTTAGGCCCCATATAATCTATAAGCGATATTTAGGTATATGTATCCAATTTTCGTCCATGCACACCAATACACCTCCTCACATATATTTCAGGTCTAGCAAACTCTCCTCTAGGACCTCTCATTGGCCTCAACACCGCTATGTGTTCATAGGCCCACATAAGCAATCATGTCATAACTCATATACCACCTTCGTGTTCATCCTAGGTGAATCTGTAAAATTCTCTATATAGGTGGGCCAACACACAATGTTCCCACACATATCTGGTACCCTCCTCCTCATTTTGAAGGCATATGTCTCGCATTTTATATAAGATGTCTACACCACCTCCCTCAACGGTGATAGATGATACAATGACAACAACTATGAACTTCGGCGATTGCGGAACCCTAGACCTTAAAATGGCATCCAAGCTGATATGGGCCTCAACAAGTACTCGGGTCCCCACAAAATATCATCGGGCATCTCTCATTTTCCTTTCCATATTCTCCACCGCCATGACATGTACCCTCTTCCCAAAAATTGGAAACCGCAATATACGATACACATCCTCCAACGTAATTGTCATCTCACCAGTAGGCAACCAAAACGTACAAATATCCAGAAACCTCCTCTCACATAAGGTTGTTAACATAGGCATATTATGGGGCACATACCCCATCCATGTTATATGTTGTAGAATGACATGGTCCATGATCTCCCAATCATCGTCAGATAAACCCAATCCAATAAAATTACTCAAATGACGACCCCCATAGAACTCCCTCAAGTGGATATCCCTCTGCACACCACAACATAACAACAAACGCAGCATTAAAACACTATATGAATCCAAACACACTCGTTAACAACATTACTATAAATCCAAAATAACATTTCCATCATTCTAGACAAAATGCACCCTTTATAGATTAGGGCACCCAGAAGTAGTACTGGAGCACCCAAGAGTAGGACACCAATTCCTAGGTTGGGTGCTTATGTCCCGAAGGCCATTAACGCCTTCACCACTCTTGTCTAGGTCTAAAACTTTGAGAACATTAAAAATCATACTTTTGTAAAAAATCGACAAAAACAACTATGAAACTCACATTTTAAAAAAAAACATTACACTTACCAACTATGTGAACTGTTGCGGTCGTCACCATCTCAAATCGGCTAGGTCGCACTGCTCTCACTTGCGGCATCCTTACACACTTAGAGCTCACTCACACACTCGCAAAAAAGATAAATTAAGTAAGTAATCACCTTTTCACCTTCATACTTATAGTTACTTTACATCACAAACTTTACTATAGTCATTATTTCAATCTTACCTCCTCAACTAATACATACTACACGGTTTTCTCATAACTTGACCTTATTTACTTTGATTTACACCCTGTTTGTGGCATGTTTTTAGAATTCCACCTACCATCGTACTATATACATGACACACACATTTTCTCTCCTTCACATTCTCATTCAATCAATTTACACATATTTCGATTATCTTTATCATACTTTATCTATCTCGTGCTTAATTTCAGCTTAGTGTTCGTTCTTATCATCACTTCCCCTTTTTTCAGAAAGGGGGGAATACAATTGGGGTCATTATATAATTCCCCTTACGACATCCTGTGATTAATCAAAACTACCAACTTGACATTTTCAAACACTTATTAATGCACTGTGTAACATTTCACCATTGAATCCCCCTAATGACCTAACTTGGGGGCAACAAACACAATTTTCCTATATACGATATTTCATCAATCTCCATCAATTCCCCCTAATGACCTAGCCTAGGGGAAACTAGTGTAAAATATCTCTATGAGTAACCAATCAGAATCAATCAATTAATCAATCAATCAATGCATTCAAATTTATAACAATTGAAATCATACCACCCAATTAATACACTACACCACAATCGGCCTCCCAGATGACCTAACTTGGGAGTTACATTCATTACTTTCCCAGATGACCTAACTTGGGAATTTATTCTATATTTTTTTTTTGCTTTTATATGACCTAACTTGGAATCCATCATACATTTCGCATTTTCTTCCAAATGACCTAACTTAAAATCCATCACATTGCGGTGAAACTCGTTGAGTGGGGGAAAGAGTGTCTTTCCTATAGCGCTCGTTATGGGTCAACTATTTGATCGAAATTAATTAGATCCAAAAACCACAAAAAGTTTGATTTGAGTCCATCTGCAGCTACTAGATCTTGAGGATGTACTTAAAGGTTGGAGAATAACGTACCTTTCTCCCTACACTCTTCCTCTAGTGACAGGCCACCCAAATCCTTCGATCAAATTTTCATACACACACAATTGGGTTGGGAATTGATCACTCCCTACCCCATCATATCGTTATTTGTAATCATCAACCATTCAACATTACAATCATAACTCTCATTCAGTGTACTTCACCATGATATTACATTTCTCACTAGGTTGCATAGATCAACACATTGATCCATGGTTCGGCACGCTATATGGTTCATTTGACACACTTTTTCTACTGCATCTACACATTCTACTAAAACATGGGCTTCTCCAGATTTCTCTCAAGCACGCATCTCTTTCTACTTTATGTTATCGATATTTCCACTCACCAACATAAAGTGGGGGAAAATTTAGTCACAAAATCACACACTTACTACTATAATTATACCGCCAAGTATGTTGTTTTATATATGAATCTTGTGTAAGAAAAGTATTCACTAATGACCCATCCCCTAGTCTCATCATTAGTCTAGTTGGTCTTTGTTATTATGTGCCTTACATAGTTGTCACTTTTTTACACAATTATGTTCATCTCTTGATGAGTCTTAGTTGTCGTTATTTACTTAGTTATTGTCTCTAGTCTTTGACTAGGGAACTTGGGAAGGGATTAGGGCACCCTGGGATCCCAGGTCCTCATTTATGGGTTCCCTAGTCTCAATCGTACTTTTTTTTTATTTAGAAGTTCAAGGTCAGTCTTTATGGTTTTTTATCCCATTCCCCTAGGCACTAGTTTTCATGTTGTGTCATTAGTGCCGAAATTTGAGAAAGATATCCCTATATAAACACAACATACACACTATCTTAAGGGGGGACTATTCTACTAAGGGTTAGCCATCTACACAAGGAAAAGGATTGCATTTGGTTACTATTATGCATCACACATTACATAGGAAGGGTTGTATTCATTATATTCCATCCACCATTTCCATTTTACATCTAGTTATTGCCTGCTACTTAGGCGTCATTGGAACTAGGGCACCCTAGGCATGTTATTGCACACACAAGCATGTACAACTACACCAGGTTGGAGATGTAGTGCAAGACTTAGTCATAATTCCATCTATTTGGAAGCTGAGGACAGTCTGACCCATTCATTTAGATCTTTATTTTTTAGGGTTTGATGCTATTGTGTGGGATTTTGTAGGAAATTATTCATTATAGATCTATATGGACATCAACAAATCAAGTGTGATACCAACCCGATCAAAGGTGAAGCATTGCAAAGGTTTAACGACCCTATCAAATTCATTTTCTGAGTCATTCTTCAGATCAGGGCACCCATATTCCAAACCAAGGTGCCCACAGGTGCTCTTGTACTCCTCCAGGTGTCCCAGTCTAGCCAGATATTCCACTTCTACAATTTTTGAGGTTCGCCATTATATTCAGTTCTGCTAGAACATCGCTGTAATTACTGTGAGGTAAGTTATGATTAAATTTAGTACCCTTTCCCTCATATTTCATTTATTTAATTTCATTTAGAATATCTAATGAATTATCTATCATCTATATTTCAGTATATTCCAATTATTACATTGCTGTAATTTCTAGATTACTACTAAAACATTCAAATTTTAGTTAATCATAAGTATGTTCTTTAGGAGGAGGAATGACAAAAAAGGTCTTAGGTTTATTTTGTTCTGAAGGGTTAGACTCGTGGGTACACGCTCGAGTGGTGATACAGAAAATGTTGATTTGATGAGGGGGATTCTTATTATAGGATTCCATAGTAGATGTAAATGATGATGTAGATACAATGGTTGTAGATGTTTTACGAGAAATTTTTTATTTTTGTAACTCTGAAGGGAGTATACCCTTATCTGCAAGGTTTCTGATAGCAACATGGAAATCCTTACATTCTTCAACAAAATGCCATGATATTTGAAGTTAATTACAAAAGCATTCATAGTTATACCAAGAGGGCTTCCAACCTCAAGAGTTAGATGGATTGTGTGGGGTAAGCACTATGAGCGACTACTGAAGAAGTTTTTCAAGGATTGATGTGTAGTGTCCTTTCGAGACAAATGTGGAGGAAATTGATGTCCTGTTTGGTTTGATGATTATGGGGGACACTACCCTTGAGGTAGCTTCTCTGGTTATGTGTTAATGGATGGTTTTCAATTTCGTTATGGCAATAGATAATTTGGACAAGGGATAGGGCCCTAAGATAGAGGGCCAAGGTTTGTTTTTTTGTGTTGAAGAAGTATGATGATTTCGGGATATGATCATAACATTTTTAGATGAAGGTGTAGTAAGGTTTTTAAGGTTATGTGCATGATAATGGGTCATGTAATCATCATACGATCTTTTCACAATTTGGAGAATAGGTTGTTTTTGTGATGTTTGTTAAGAGCTCATGGGTGAGTTAGATGAAGAAGAAGGAGGTGTATATGGAGAAGGTTCATTTTTGATGATAGGTTATGTAGGTTTTACCGATTTATTATCTAAGGATTCTATAGTGTTACTACTAGAACAAGGTATGGATATAGGTCTGGTGATAAGCAGTGTCTCATTAATTGTGTTTATAGTATGATGAGTCTGAACATTATTAGTTTATAGTTGACTAGTCGATGAAGAATGGTTTATAAATGGTTGCTTAAAAACATCAAGGTTATGATTTTGTGATGCATTAGGATTGTCCAGATGTAAATCATCATTATCAATCAAATCTTAGAGCACATTGTGGAATGAACGACACTTTTTGATGTCGTGACCTTTGACCCTATGATACTTGCAATAATCATTATATTTTACCAAGAGGGTTTTGAAATGGAGGTATTGATAGGGTAGTTAGGTGGAAGAGTGATCATGTTGGCAGCGAGGAGTTTGTCAAAAAACACACTATATGATTCACCAATATGAGTACAGATTCGTTAAAGATGAGAATGTTCAGTGGTTGAATGTTCCTTAGAAGCTGATTTGACAACTACTGTATTGGTTGATGATTTGGATTTGTCTTAGCTGGAGGATGATTTGGATTTGTATTAGCTAGAGGATGGTTTGGAAGAAAATTCATATTTTGGTTTCTTCAATCTAAGTTTGACTCTTCCTTCTTCAAGGGTGTGGAGTTCAAGTTTACGAGCCATTTTAAAATCTTCATCAAATGTCTAAAGGATTGTATTTAAAGTGTGGATGAAATATGTTTAGCGCAAGAATGAGAGAATAATTTTGTCAACTCCATTTGTGGGAGAGAAAATGACAATTAATTAATGATAACCCTCCAATGGGTAAAAAATTATGTAATGGATTCGTCTTCAAATTGTTTGATTGTATAAAAGTTGGTAATGGTGATCTTATAGGTGATATTGATTGAAAAGTGCTCGAGGAAAAGTTTGGTGAGCTGTGTAAATGAGAAGAGTGAATATTGTGGGATACTATTATACCAGTCTAAAGCAGGAGCAACCAAGGACATGAGAAAGGTTCTCAACATGAGGTCTAGTCATGAGCTATAAAGTAACATGCATGACAAAAGGCCCGTATATGTTGTTGAGGATCCTCCTTGCTGTAGAATTTTAGGAACTTAGGAAGTTCCCAATGAGGGGAATAAGCTTTATATGGTATAGACGGATGAATAGGATAATTACATATTTATTCATACGATAATGTGTTCTTGGGTCTCATGGAAGCAACTTCGAGACTGGATATTTTGTTCATTAAAGCATGAAAGGGGTTAGTTTGTGGTTTTTATTGTGTATTGGATGAGGATGAACCTAGTTGATTATATGAAAATTGATTAGGTTGTTGATATGGTTGATATTGCTAAGGAATATTTTACTGAAAGGGAATATTTTGTTGAGGAATGTTGTAAATGGGTTGTGAGACCAATGGTTGCGACGATTGAATATATTGATATTGGATAGGTATGGATGTGTTTGGAGATTTTTGTGATTTTTGAGGTGTATACTGAAGAGGTGAGGACATGTGAAAGAGGGGTTTAGAATACTGAGGTTCCTACTGGAAAGGGATAGAGGTATGGACTAGGGGTTGTGATGGTTGAAGCACGTATTGAGAGGAAATAAGTGGTTATGATTTGTGAGGTACCTATTGTAGTCACTTATTTATACCTAATTGCCTAGGAGTGTTGATACTTCATTTAGAAGAGTTGAATGCTCACCCGAAGCGTGCAAAGCTACCAAGTCCCTCCTTGTGTGTGTTTGTCAAGATGTTAGAATGTAAATTCATGATGATGTGTTTACCCATGTGTCCATTCATTCTTCTCATTCATTGCATACATTTAATTGGAAACATGTGTAATAAGGAGACATAACAGTTCAGATAACAATTAAGATCAAATTCACCATACAAGCACCATGATCACATACATCAATTACTTGAATCCAACCATAATTACCCATTGCGAAAATTCATCAATTAACAAAAATTTCATACATATTAATAATCACCAAATATTTATGCACGCTAGTTCATCATAGCAACATAACTCTATTAGAACCTCCATCTCTCTTAAACAATGAAGTATGAATAGTATATATATGGTGGGGACTTTCTCTTCACCGCCCATGCATCTCAAAATAGAATACATGCTTGCAACAAGCATCATGCATGCTTTCCCAACAAGCCTAATAATAGACTAATCCTAAAGATAGACTTCACCTTAATCCTATTATTAACTTCTATGCATAAGTTTGAACTGCAAGTCCATTCTTCAAAATTAGACTATTCTTAACCGTAAAAATCTCCTTACGTGTTACACACTTCATGTTTATATTCAGCCCAATACTTCAGAAAATGGCTAAGTCTTCTAACTTCTTGTAGTGATCCACACGTGCAACCTTGTTCCTTCTTATATGTGCTAACTTTGTCATCCAATGTGCTCATCTTGTTTACACGTTTGTGTGTTTCCCTATTACCCTTCTACATGTGTGTGTGTCTCTATATGATCCAATGGTATGGATGTGTTTAAAAAAGGTTGTGACTATTGAGGTGTATACTGAAGAGGTGTAGGCATGTGAAAGAGTGGTTGAGAATACTGAGGTGCTTGCTGGAAAGGGATAGAGGTGTGGACCAAGGGTTGTGATGGTTGAAGCACGTATTAAGAGGAAATAAGTGGGTGTGATTATGGAGGTACATGTTCTGAAGGAGTATGTGAAATAGATGGTGTTGAGGACTATTGTGAAATCAAATGGGTGATAGTAATAACACTAGTATTGATAAGGGGTATGAACGCAAGAATGGGCATGGTAATATTTTGGAGGGGTGGATTAGTTTGTTGTGAGGGTGGTGGATGAGATATGTTAATAGGCTTAGTGGTAAAATTTACAGGAGGTGTCTGGATGACAGACATAGCTAGAGGTGTTTGGGTGGATAGAGACGTATTCGTTTTGTTTTGAGATGATGTGGAACCAGTCAAAAGGTCTAGTGAATACATTGGTGGTTGATTGGTTGTGTCTTGTAAAGATAATACATTAAGATAAAAATTAATAATAGGAGCTGGAGACACAACATTAGATGTTTCTGATAGGTTACTAAAAGGATATAGATGCACTTGTTGAAGGACTGGTTCATAATTAGGATCAATAAGATGGGTGTAAATGCATGATGGGTCAAATACACTAGGTCGTAGTTTAGGTGTGAATGGCTGAAGATAAACACCCCTGGTAGCAAGATAGGCATTAAGAATAATAGGGTTTGAATCCAAGATTTTAGAAAATATATGATCCTCGCTATTAAAGAAATGAGGACTAAAAGGATCAGGTATTTCAGATGAGGAAGATTGGCTACTATGAGAATGGGGTTGGTCTTGATCTTATGGCTTGGGTGATAGGGTAGCTCGGTATTGTACCAGTAAATGCAAGGTGTCCTTGATATGTGTCTGAATAATTTCAATAGATCGTTGTAATTTTTCTCCCATATTTTTAGAGGTTTAGATACGAGATTGTTGTCTTGTAAGAACAATGAAAAATAAATCTAGATTGGTTGATTACAAATAAAAGATAAATCATGTAAAAAAATCTTTGATTATCTTGATTAATTTAGAAGAAAGGTGATATGTGTAAAATGGTTGATAGGGTCCTAGGAAATGGTCATCTAAGAATGGTTTCAGGTGATGTTTAAGGCTAGAGTCTTTAATATATCCGAAGGTACATGAGACGTAAATATATGTTAGTGTCAGTATGGGACCTGGTATTGGGCCCTACCCCCTCACTTCATAGTCCCGTGGTGATAATGGAGTCGGGTGCTTAGCCAATATACTGACAACCAAGTACTGAATCGACTTCTGTATTGGGTGGTGAAATCCCAATAGTTTCACTTAGGTAGGAATTTTTTGATACAAGTTTATGTTTGATGTGATTTGGTTATGTGTGGGAGAGATTAAGTGAATTCAATCTATTAACCTCCTAATTAAACTATGTGATCCTGCAGAATGAAAGGTTTGTTTTAATCCCAAAACAAATATTGACTTTGATGAGGACAAAAAACAAAATGCAATGCTTTGAAAGAAAAAGAAAGGAAAAAAAACACACCTATAAAATGCTGCCTTTTTTTATTTTATTTTAACTTTTGATTTTTTTTAACACAGCTATAGTGCAACAAAAAAGCTCCCAAAGCATCAATCTACAAGGGTTAGATTGAAACAGAAGATAGAAAAGTGAAAATAGATGTTAGAGGTTAATCAAATTAACAATCAAAAGTAATCCACATGGATCGCTAGCAATTAATAGGGATCACTAGTGACTCAACTAGATTGTTAGCGATTGTAAACCAAAGAACCAAAAAGTTAAATTTAATTAATTCAAAATGAAATAAAGGGACAACGGTCCCACCGGGCATGATAGAATGTACCAGAGAGTTTTTTCTTTCCAACTTAAACTTTATAAAATGAAATAACAAAAACAAACTAACCTCGGAAGACAACAGGGTTTATTGATACCCGCAAGATAGTTGGTGGTGATCTTGATGAATATTTGAAGCTACCGAGTCTGAATGAATGCACAATTCCTCATGTCCTGTAAAGCACTCTACAATCAAATACACTAAAATTCCCCGCTCTGATAAGCGTAAAAATTTCAAAATTTTGAGTTTAAGTGTTTTTCTCTCAAGTGCCTAAATCGTGAAATTGAAAAAATCTGTGTTTTCGGTCATTTTGTGTGATTTTCAGGCCTGTCGGAACTTTTTGTCCCAACTGTCCCAAGTACGAAAGTGCACTCTGTTCCCCGATCGGCCGAAATCCCCGAAGCTGTCCCATTTTCGGGCCCGTCGGAAAGTTTTGTCCCAAGTGTCCCAAAACTTATTGTGCGAGTTGTTCCAATTTCGGCCGAAACACCCGAACCGCGTACTACGCACTTTCATGTCTCAAATGTCCCAAAGTTAAAAAGTGTGAGCTTTCCAATTTTCGGCCGAAACTCCCGTGTCGCGTACTTCAAAGCTACTTGTCCCAAATCGAAAAATGCAAGCTGTTTCAATTTCGCCCGAACCGGCCAAACCGCGTACTCCGGAACTTTTTGTCCCGAATGTCCCAAGTCCAAACGGGCCCACTGTTCCATTTTCGGCCGAATCACCTGAACCGCGTACTCCACGCATTTTCGTCCCAATCGTTCCAAAAAGCATTTGTGCATCCTCTCCCTGTTTCACCCGAATCGGCCGAGCCGCGTGTTTTGCGCATTCGCGTCTCACATATCCCAAGCGTACCAAGTGTCATTCACACTTAGTTTTTCCCGCTCACTCCGAGTATGATGCTATTCAACTTGGTGGTTGTGTATCCAATGCGCATTAAATTCATTCCTCTCTCCAAACGGCTATATAACGAGCATTTCCCCTTTGCATTTTTCGCATTGCTTCCATGCTATCTTTGCTCAAACCCTTGCAATTTGAAAACCTGCGCAAATATCCCCTCCCTTTGCAAATTCCTTCCCGAGTCTAGGTTGCAGCTCCGAGACTATCAATATGAAGATCAAGTTTCAGGGACAGGAGCAAATTTTTCCGCTTGAGTCTGCTGTTAGCAATATTGGGGACAGCGAAGCTCGTCATCTCGACTTCGGTGATTTTTGGGCAAGAATGGCAGATGCAAACCCTACACCAATAGCACAAACGATCCATGATAGCGGTTTGGCTTTTGCCGGTGGTTTCCCAATCTCAGTACAGTGTGCTGATACTGTGCTTTCATGCGGAGCTCACTTCGACCCCGCTTCGAGCGAATTGACAAATGTACATGAGGAACTCATTGCCAAGCTGGACGCTGCCGCCATTGGCGCTGCTCTGAGGATTCCGGAGTTGGACAATGCTATAGTCGTCTCCCGGGATCAAGCACAGACCCTATTCGATCAAGACAGTGACAAATATAAGGCGCGAGTGGCGAAGTCTTGGTTGAAGAACCCTAAGAAAGGTGCTTCTCGCCTAACCAAAACCCTCTTCCGAGCAGATTTCAATGAGGAATTGTCAGACTTCATAATCCTGCTAGCTCGGGTTATGGGTTTGCCCTCCACCAATGAGTTTCATTTCTGGATGTGCCCGCTCATCAGCATGGTGTGCGAGGGAACACAAAACATCAACTGGGCAGAGATCATCAGTATGAATTTGGTGGAGCAACTATCCAACGTTCAACAAACAAAGAAGTTCTATATGACTTCATACCTGATGTATACCCTAGCAGCATCAAGGCAGTGGTTTGGTTTCTCCTATATAGATGCACACAAAGATGATCCAGTGTATGCCTATTGCCCGCAGTTCACCCTGGAGACCAGCAATCGGAATTTCAGAAGGGTCAATGATGCTTTCACCATGTATGTGGTCAGATTGCTCGAAGGTGATACTGCTAGAAGGTTTTCAGATGAAGCCATGAACTTGATATCGCAGTATGGAGCCTATTTCATCTAATTCAGGAAATTTTCCTATATCAGGCTTGCTGGCTATGAAAGCACTCCTCTACGGCTTCCCATGTTCTGCAATGATAAAATGGCCTTGATAGAAATATGCAGGCAACTAGACAAGTTGCACAGAACTTGCAGAGACAAGAAGATTTCTGGCTTGCACTTTCCCATCTCTCTGGGAAACTACACATGCAAAACAGCTCTGGATGCTCAGAACATAGAAAGAGCCCTGGTCCCTATCACTGTTCATTTCTTCAAGCCAAGAACCTACTTTGACTTGAAGAAGTTTATTGAACAGAACATCAAGATAATCTACCATCATATGGCAGATACAGAAGACTACTGGGCTGACTGTACAGATGATTTTGAAGCCAGGAGAAGGCATTGTGGCAGGTTCTCCCTGCAATTGATTTCAAGAACTCGGTCTGTACCAAGTTCCTGAAGGTCTCCAGGATGACAATTCTGACCTATACTCGTATGAGTATGAAAATGTGATTAAGCACACCCCTCTGGAGGACCTGGATTGGAACAGGAAAGAGAGGGATGATCTGGCTGAGATTCTTGCTCCAGTCTTAGTCAGGACTAAGGTCTGGTTCAGTAAGAAGATCCGAGAATTCAAGAGGCACTCAGGAGAATCCAGCTCCAAGGATGACTCGACACCAATAAGAGAGGCATCAGTTCCAAGGTCTGAAACACCAATGCAAACCCCTCCTGCCTCATCAACACAAGGACCTACTGAATCTACTCCCTCTTCATCTACCCAGGTATATAAGAAGAAACTCAAAGAGGTAAAGAAGGAGCCTGCAGAGAATGACCCTCCAAGAAAACAGGCAGAGTTGCCTATAGGGCCAGAGAACATCATTGTTCTCAGTGAAAGTGAAGAAAGTGAGATGCCAACTCCTACAAATGTTCCTGAAGATCCAGCAGATAAGGACAAGGAGGTCCAGAGCACTGAATTTCCAGGTGCTACTGATTCTTCTACCGCTATTGCCTCCAGTGCTCTACTCACATCTCAGCTTGAGTCAACAGCTACGCAGACCCTGAGTGTCATGAGCTCCCTGTCTCTTGGTCCCCTTGCTTCTCCTGCAGATTCTTCTTCCTCTTTTGCTTGGGTGCAACCTTTGGTTGACAAAAGGAAGAGAAAATCCTCCTCTCAAAGCTTGGGACCAAATTTCGATGCTGTTGCAGCCTTGTTGGGCACCACTCCTTCTCGTGCCAAGAAAGCCAGAACCACTTCCAGAATAGTGTCTGATGCCCAAGGTCAACAATTCTTGGAGATTGCTAAGCCTACAGTAGACAAATCAAAATCAGACTTGCTGGCATCTGACTTGGAGCTTTCAAGAATCCCTATGGGAGAGTCTACTCCTGAAGGTGAAATTCACAACCTCCAGGAAACAGTCACAAGAGTCATTGGAAGGGTAGAGAAAGGGCAGCAAACTATTGAACAGTTGGAAGAACAAGCCCAGATTCTCACAGGTTTCATCAAGTCTCTTTTATCTAAGGATAAAGTCTTGGACCCTACCCCATTGACTACTCTTCCACCTCCTGTAATTCTAAGCCAAGATGAAGTGCAAAGTATCAAAGATATGCACAAGTATTCTGTCTATGGCAGAGCTATTGAAGCTATGGTGGATGACATGCTTGTTGCTGGATTAAACTTCATCGATGAAGCTTTCAAACTCCACGAAAAGGTGAGTAATGTGCAACTGAAGCTCTCCTCCACTATCAATACCATGGATAAAGAACTAAAAAATCTGGAGCAGTTGTATAGTAGACCTTTGCCTTATGGGACAGATAGATGAGAACATCTTACTGGCGAATAAGATTTTCGATGATGCTAAGGACAATCTATCAAAATCCTAGGTCTACAGCGTGGAGTGGAAGATCAGAGTTTTGGAGGAAGCTTTGGGAGAAATGAAGAACAGCTGGCAGAAGGGAGAAGCTTTCAAGACACTGGCTGTTGCTGCTTTCAAGGATATACATTGTCATCTTCAGGATGAAAACTCTGGTGTTTCCCTGTCCTTGCAAGAAATCAAAGCTCAGTTCAGAGCTTTTGTCAAAGATAATCTATTCAAGGAAAGCTCCATCTCTAAGGAAAAGATGAAGGAAATTTGTTCTCTTCAATCTGCCATTGAAGAAGCAAATAAAGATTATCATACTCACGTCGAGTTTGATAAAGAGATGGAGAAGTGTCTGGGATTTTGGACTCATTCTGCAGCCAACACGTCAGTGCCACGTGGCAGAGACATAGCTGAGGCATTGAAGAAATTCAGGCAGCGGATTCTGAAGACAGTGGGTCCCTCCCAGTAGCTGGCCCCCTGTCTCCTTCTCCTTTCTTTTCTCTTCTTCCCATTCTTTTCGTATTCTTTGTAATTAGTTAAGGTATTGCAATTGGCGATCCTTAACTATTCTTTAGTTAAAAGAAACGGTTACGAAGAGTAACTGACTTGTAAGCTATATAATGGCCTTTCCACGCCATTTTGCAAAGGAGGAAGAACTTGGGTATTTGCTGAAAGTGTAAATAGATCTTAAAGAAATCAATACAAAAGGGCTTTCCATTCTTTGTCTATCTAATTCTTGTTATCTCTGTGTTTTCCTTTAATATTGTGAAGATCATTTTGTTCCTAATTCGTTAGTCTCTCTGATTGCATACTGTTCAGTTTTGCAAATACAGTGATCTTGTATAACCAAGAAGGAACTTTGTGTCCTTGATGAATGAATCTGAAGAAGGTTATTTATGGAACTTTGTGTCTTTAAATTTAATCTCATTCAGCCAATGCAAATGATCTTGTCTTAAATTCTTTGAAGCTTCGCATACATGAAGAATTATTCTGCTATCTATAATTCTGAATGTTGCTATTCTGCTCATCTTCTTATTCCCTTTCCTCAGTCCTTGAATAATTGATGATCCTTGTGGAAAACACTTTCGTAATATCCAAGTTTGACCATAAAACAATGTTCTGTACATTTGTAAATAAGTTCGTTTCCGAATAAGGGAACCTCTCCCATTAAAGAGGAGGGACTTCTTGTCCCCTGACTGTTGCTCTTCTAAAAAGTCCTATTTGACGACCAACACCATACCAATTTCTAGTGATTTAGGTAATCGTTAGCGATTACTGTTAAAATGGACAGTTAAAAATGATAAACAAAGCTTGAAATTAATATTTTTTCTTTTTTGATGTTAAATTGCAATGTAAAATATAAAATGAAATAAAAGAGTACCTTTAGATGTGAAAATGAGCTAAAATATGCCTCAAATCGTCAAATGGAGATGATTGAGACCAATGGCCTACCGTGGAGTTTCCCGAGAGCTTACAGATGAAAAAGACTATCAAAAGAATGTATTGATAATGGTTGGAGGCTGATATTGACTCTTGATGATCTCTGAAGGGGTTTAGATTCTCTAAGAAATGGAAAACAAGGCGTAGGCACGGGAAAAGTTTTCTGAAGATCCCTTGGGAAGGTGGAAAAACTCCTATTTATAATCGTCAATGATCAGTTAGGATTGTCGGCGATCTAACTTTTTCGGGGAAAGCATTTAGAAAATGGTTAAAATAATTTATGCACATGGAATTTCAGGTTTTTGATGAGGGGAAGTTGTGATAAGGAGGTTGTAAACAAGTTGTGATGGTTGGGATGTAATAATAAAATAGATTTAGGATGTTTTAAAATGGCTAGGGTAGATTTAAGGTGGTTAGATGGTTTAGGATATGTAAATAGTAGTTTTATGATGGTGTAAAATCATTTTTATGGGGATGTGGATGAAGTGACTTAGGATAATGATTTTTAGACATTTTTTGGATTAAATAGTGAGTGATTAATACGAGGTAGGTGGGTTGATGTAAACTCAATATCTACAACATATTGTTGGAGATGCAACAAATTTGACAACCTTAAATATTATTTTAATAAATTACATGCTATGAACAAATAAACAAAATATTTGAGAGCAATATTTGTAAAAAATGAATCTCCAAAATTAAGCAAAGATGTAAATGGGAAAAGATTGGTTGACTTACATAAATATTGTTTTATACAACAAGATTTAAAGAGATCTACATACATAATCTTCCTTGGTATCAACAATAAAGATAAACAAAGAATGTCACCAATTATTCCTATCTTCAGATATTTAACCAACAAGATAAAAACCTACTCCGCTCCAAATGGCAAGCCAGAGACGAAATTGTGGAACAACAAGTGCTTCCCACTCAGGGGTTAAATTTGAAGACCGTTTAGACGGTTTTTATGATTTTAGCCGTAAAATACATGCAAATATTTGTAATACCCGTTACATGTGACTTGCATATTAAAAATTTGACCGTCATTTTTATATACATTTATATGTAAATTATAAAAATATATCTTTAAAATAATTTAATAAATATAGAATAAGTATTATATACATAATATTTTTTTGTATTTTTGAAGCGCGGTATTAAAAATTTATCGACATCTTAATAATATGTGACATGAATAGGTGGCCTTCAAATTTAACCCATGTTCCCACAGTAGAGAACGTAATTTAAGACCATATTTTAGCTACACAACACATAACCAAAATGAATTTCAGTTCAACAGAGAATAGTAAAACAACCAAACATTATACATATAGAGAGCAATATCCAACGGGGCTGCACCTTTTTCATTCGAGTTAGGCCAAGGCCACCTTAGAATGAAAACACAGATTCAGAGATGATGGTGGGATATAATAAACATATCCAATAGTTAAGGAAACATTCTGGAGAATAGGAGGCCTCCTACAGCACACATAAAAAACATCATATTTTTCATAGAAATATGATGATCCTTTCGGTTAATTTTAGTGACATAGAAATTTAACACATCATTATATGTTACTGGTTAAAATAACACTTGTTTGCACTATAATGAAGACCCCTTATTTTTTTCACAAGAATCTAGTTACAAGCTCAATAAATATCATAACTAAATCACGATACTCTTTTTTCTCTTATGTAACGTTGAACTGAAAACGTGAAAAAAGAAAACATAAGATACACAAAAGAGTGAGACACATTATGCAAGATATAAGAAAACAATAGAAAAGATACTCACATGGTTTCCTTGCTTATCATGTGGGACAACATTGTAACAACCCAAGTTTCACACACAAACAACACAGTAAAATACAGGATAAAAAATTTTTAATGACACATAACACAACACAACATGCCACCACCAAGGTCCAACTAACTCCGCGGATAACTCAATACAAGGATGACCACAAAGGTAGCACGGAAATGTTCACACCCACCAAGGATTGTTCACTTTTCTATTAGACAAGACAACATAAGAAACCACCACATAACACACCTACAGATAGGGCAAGCCACAATGAGGAAATTATTGAAGGTTATTTATTTTTATGAAACCTCTTTCGATCCTTAACTTTAGTTTTCTAAGACTCTAGATAGGATTCGTACAATACCTCTTACAACGCTAAGTTCTTACTTTTACTCTGAAGAGAAATTGCTCTAAGTCTTCTCTATTATGGCCTTTATTTGCTTAATTCGTTTATCCAGAAAAAGGAGTAATTTAATTCCACAAGGCCATCTATTCACCACTAACGCTACTAAGACTCGTTCTTGCCCTCAAGACAACATGGTTTTACGTTCAACACGCTTAAGAGAAGAAAAATAAGGTGCCTTGGAAAAATGTTAGAGGGAGAAGGTCGAGTTGAAAACATCTTTAGGACCTCATTAGTTATTGCCAATATTTAATTGAAGCTAGAGATCTTAACCAGAATTGTCAACGATTTTACTTAGGCTTCGCTAAATGAGTATAACCAAAGAGAAAAAAATTTACCTTACAAATGGCAGTGAGATAGATTGTGTGATCTCCAAATTTTTTCTCTGGCTTATTAAATCTTATCATCTTCTAACAACTAACAATTCATTTCAACTTAGGATCGTTTACAAATCTCACCATAAAAGGGATAATGTTCACTAGAGGAGCTAGGGTTATCATGTTATATAATTTTTACTCACAATGATAGTCTCACCTATGATTTCTTAAACAATTCCTTGCTCTCAAGTAGTGACCTCTACGTTAAATTTATTTGAATACAACTTTTAGTTTATCTTCTATAAGTATTAACCAACCCACGTTATTTACTTATGTCACATTATTACTAAGTCATAGCAAGATTTAACTTCACATTTATTTTCAAGGGTAAAGTTTAACAACACTCATTCACAAGAACAAAACAAGGTTACATCCACCCTTAAAATACTGATAATCCAATAAGGTCACTCAACAAGTGGTAACCAAATTTTCTTATATTTTCAATGATGGTCAAACAATACAAGGTTTCCAAAGTTAAGATGACAAAGTCCACAATACATTATACTAAGACCTTGATCCTCTTCTACATTTTCCACTGTATGTTATCAATAGTTGAACAATATAAAAAGGATTCGATGTAAAAACTTCTCAGCTGAGGTTGATGCAAAAGTTTACAAGTCTATCCCTCATCTACTCGCAAAAATCCATCTGCACAAATATTTACTAGAGTCAGTTCGCTAGAACTGAGCATGATAAGATATAATCCTCACCTAAAAATTTATGCCATCTAGCATTTACATAAATGAAAGTTTGCAATACTCCCTATCATATAATTCCTAACATGCATTCTAAAACTTAACTGCACATCACATGATAATACATTTCATTCCCATTATTTGTTCACTTCCCTAAGATCTGCTTACATATGAACAAAATTCCAAGTGGCTAGATGTACAACCTTAACTTTGCAATTAATTATACTTAAATTACAGTAATAATAATATCGCTCACTTAATACCTTCTGTCTACTTCTCCTATATAAGTATCCAATAATATTATCTTTTAATTAAACATAAGCACCAACGACATTAAGCTTCTATAATAAAAACAAGTGGCAATCTTATAATATTCATTGATATTACCCAAGTATCAAACCTTTATAGATGATCAAAGATATGTAAGTATAATTTTGATATTTATCTCACAATTTTAAGAATATACTTATGTAAACAAGGGTTCCTCCAATCAGCAAGTTCATATATTAGTTAGATATCCTTTTGGTTGCTTATTATCATGTCTTTATATATCTCTATTAGCATAAGAGTCCAACTCATAGGAATGAATTACGATCAACAATACTGTCATATTTTGCTAATATGTCGAAGGTACATTTGGCTAGCTAAGATATGTAAGTGTGGTCCAAGCCACTATAAATACTAGTATCAACATTATCTCAACTCCTAATGAGATGCAAGTATTAATTTGTATATAATCACTCAAGTAAATACTATTGTTTATAACAACAACGATTTCCCCAAAATACCAATTAAGTAAACCACTTATAGGGATCCTTAAGTTTCCATGACATGAATTGGATCCGATTACTCATAATATTCATACGCAGTCTCCTATCACAGAAAAGGGTTACAGTCAAATGAAATCTGCATCATGATTCCATGTACTCCAAGGAGGCCATACGAAAGACCTGACCATCACTTCGTGGTCTGCCATTAATAGGTATGTCCATGGCTCTAAGCAGAGGATGAATAATGTGTTTTTTTTTTTTTTAAGACGAGGTAAACCTTATTTACCTTAAAACTTACAAAAGTAACATGCCCATAGAATTTATCGATCCAATGACAATATAACAGACTTATCAAAGATTACCCTCAAGGCCCATTACAATTATCTGTTAAGTAAAAGCCGCATAACAGAAAACATTAAAGCCTCGAGGTTCAGTCAAAAGAGAGCACGAAAGATGCGATGCAGAGACTCACATGTGTGACTGCACGTCACTAATAATCAACCCATTATTCCAAGCAAGCTCTTAACAGCTCAAAAAGCCTAGAGTAATGTTTACCTCACCAAAACAAGTCGGAGCATGTTCCACCAACAACTCACTCTCTTAAACGGCATTCAACACAAATAAACGATACAAGGTACCGTTATAGATTATAAAACCCAACCGACAGACAATGAAACTATGTTTTTGAATATTTTACATTGAACAGGGTTTCAGGGTCGAACAACAAGGTCTCACAACATCACCTACAGCTCCATAAAGACATCAGATAACAACTGGTTCAAATCCTCCTCCAAGGAAGGGAATGACGACTATTAAGACATGCAGAGTACCCATAATATCAGGGAGTTCACCTTAACTAGTCAAATGATAACAGAGGTAGCTTTCACGAATGAAGAATACAGGTTTCCATAGCTCGAATCAATAGATTTGATGGAGGCGTCTACAAGTTTTCCCATGATGCCCATATGTTTCTAGTTTTTTTTTATATTATATAAAAAGAACATACCAGGAAAAGATATATCTGAATATCCTCATAAGCCAAAGGTTTTCACCCCAAGAAAAAGAATAGAACAACAAGAATTGCACAGATTTGATTTACACAAATACTACAGGGAATAAACCATTAAGGGAGGGTTAAGAGCTTATCATGCCTGCAGCGTAGAAAATCCCCAGGAAGAGCCACGAGTTCCCAATAGGTGACCTTCCCCATGCCCCCTTTTCTCCATTTTCAAAACGCCCATCCTTCACTCTCCTCCACGCTGGAACAGGTCAGGAGCAGCAGCAATGGAGGGGGTTCTGGCCTGCGCAGCGCACTGTTGGAAGATTCTGTGCATTACTACAGTCCACGCAAAAGAAAAACAAAAGAAATCCTTCCACTCTCCCCCACGCGGCCAGGGCAGACAAAAAAAATGCGTCCAGGTTCTGCGCACCAGCAAAACAACCAAACAACAAAGAAAAGTTGCAATAAACTCACAAATGTGAGCTTTCCCCTAGGCGTGCGACCCCCAAATTGCTGAGCATGCATATCCCCAAAAAAATGGCATGGTTAGCAAGCCATTACAACTCACGAAGTGAAAACACAGGCAAAACCCAATAAGATTTCAATCACGCTTCCCCAGATCCTAGGGAAGATCCAACACGTTTTTCCCCTTACAGGAAGGCGCAGAAATGGCAGGCAGTTACTTCCTCATGCGGCCATTTTCAAAACTAAAGTGAAATCCTTCCAAAACATACGCCAGGTTGGACAATAATAATCAACACGGTTTACCAAAAAAAAACGTCTATTTTGGAGAGAGATCTATGTGATACACAGATCCAATATTCCTTCCCATTCGAGCACGCCTTTTAAGATTTCACAAACCTAAACCATATTTAATTAGTTCTCCTTAAATGCCAAGCAGAATAAATTTTCGTCCTCATTTCTCTGCCTTATTTTATGTAATCTCTTTGCTTCAAGAATTCTGGTAGTTAGATCTGATCTGAAATAAATAAAAGCATACAAATAGTATTATATAACACCTTAAGCGTAAATAAACATGTATAGTTTTATGCTAGATTGAAAGAAGCCCTAACCTAATTCGATATTAACATCTCTAATGACACTTAACGCGATAGAAACAAGGAATAAATAATGGATCCACAATATCCCTTTTAAAAGACATCCATTTTATAATCATGTTGTACACGGTATCTCTGAGAAACCGAAACGTGAAGCGAAGAGCAAGGAGGAGAGCTGGGTTATGGCGGGAGCAGCGTGTTAGACTGGTGGTCAGATTCACCACTAACTTGATAATTATCTAACTTGGCATACATGGACCAATTTTATCACAGGGGGAAAAGAAGAAAAAGAGGTTGAAGGCATTTACCCAAACATTTACAAAGCATACCAGGGCGCCTAGACGGCCAAGGATAAAAAATTTGAACCTTAAACAAGAACACTACGTCCTTGACAATGGCGCCACCGAAGAACCAGCTTCCCTTGCACGAATCAAGGCTCGATCCGTGAAGTGACCAACCTAAAACAATAAAATCGCTTATCAAAAATTAACAACAAGGTTGATAACAAGTCGACGATCAGAAAACGAGGTTAACGTCGATCGATAAATAAAAATATTATTATTATTATTATTATTATTATTACCACTTATTAATACTTATTAATCTTAATAACAAGAGCCAACTTGTGAGCTCGATAAATCGAGCGCACAGTTTTCCTTTAATAGGAGGAAAATGAAATGGATGAGGCGGGGACACCCACAGTAAACATCGACACGACGCGAGAAGACAAGACAGAGTGGGAGAATTCCAGTCATTTTCTGTGACAAGGGCGAAGCCAACAAGAGGTCAACATGAGCACCACAATGTTAAAAGCTTAGTGACATGGTCGTTGGAGAGTAGATAACTCTCCATTATACCACATGTCAAACTAATGAACATAAATAAGAAAAACCATCCAACTACACTTATTATTTAACTCATTGCAAAATCCAATTACTGTCGAATATAATGAAGAACTTCCAACATTTTACTTTCTTTAGAAGCTAACAAATAGCACATACATGAAAAAATTGCCCCAATTTATTGCCTAGATTGTTCACTGATGCATTTTATGACTTGCCAACCTCCATCGTCGATCAACTAACATTGTCCAGAGTTGGGAAACATTCACCCAGTTGAATGCACGCCTTTCGGCGTAGTAAGTGGAGGAAACAACGAAGGCCTGATATTTTAAAAAAAACTATATCACATTACATTTTTACCTGACAGATCGACGAATGGTAGTTGACCCATGCAGATGTCGACATATGTTACGCTTTGGGCCGTCGATCTCTTTGCGCCTGTCAAAGACCCCAAAGGTAAACCCCATTGTAAGAAACACCTTTGGCGTCGTAAAATTATCAACTTTAAAAATCTTAACATTCTTTTAAAATTTTCATATTTTGATTGGTTATAAGGAATTTTGAAATTAAAAATTGTGAAATTTATAATAAAGGCAAGAACTAATAGATTATGAGTAAAATAATATGGATATAGTGAGATCCCCGGAAGACGTGGCCTTTATAAACAAAGAAAAACCCATACTTCAGATCTTACTTATTTTCCACCACGAGATTTTGCTTTCACTACTTTTGAAGTCGACACCAAGTCTATTTTGGAATTGAGTAGTATATTCCCAACCTCTGAACATACACAGCCAATGGAACCATTTTACACATAAGAAAAATAAAATAATAAATTAGGTATCTTCCACATTTCACAAAAAACCTCGCGGTTCAGAGACCTTTCAACAGAAAAACCCTTACCACACAAATATCAAACCCTAACCACAACTATATTCAAATCCTATCTTAAATACATCAAATGTCATGGATTTTCACCATAAATCCCAGTGGTAAAAACCCTGATTTACGTCCTCTAGCTCTAAGCAAAGACGTAGATGGGAAAAAATTGGTTGTGTTACATAAATATTTTTTTATACAACAAGGTTTAAAGAGATCTATATACATAATCTTCCCTGGTACCAGCAATAAAGATAAACAGAGGATGTAACTAATTATTCCTATCTTCAGAAATTTAACCAACAAGAGAAAAACCTACTCGGCTCTAAATGGCAAGCTAGAGAAGAAATTGTGGAATGACACATGCTTCCCATCTAGGGGTTAAATTTGAAGGCCGTTTAGAGGATTTTTGTGATTTTAGCCATAAAATACATGCAAATACTTGTAATAACCATCACACGTAATTCCCCTTATGACATCATGCGTTCAACAAACACTACCAATTCAACAATTCCAAACACCTACTAATGCACTATGTGAAATTTCACCATTGATTCCCCCTAATGACCTAACCTGGGGGCAACTAGTGTAAAATCTCTCTATGAGTAACCAATCAAAAAATATCAATCAACCAATTCACCAACGTTTTCAAGTCTCTAATGATATAAATCATGTTATTCAATCAATACGATACAACACATGCGGCCTCCCAGATGACCTAACTTGGGAGTTACATTCATTACTTTCCCAGATGACCTAAATTGGGAAGTTATTCTATATTTGGTGCTTGCTTCCAGATGACCTAACTTGGAAGCCATCGCATTGTGGAGACACTCGTGGAGTGGGGTCAAGAGGGCCTTTCCTATACCACTCTTATATGGTTCAATTATTTGATAGAAATTATTTGGATCCAAAAACAAAAAAAAAATTGATCTGAGCCTGTCTACAGTAGCTAGATCTTGAGGATGTAGTTACAGGTTGGAGAATAATGCACCTTTCTCCCTACACTCTTCCTTTGGCGGTAGGATGTCTAAATCCTCTATTCGATTCTTTGTATACGCGCAATCAAGTTGGGAACTGATCACCCCCTACCACATCATATCATCACTCAATATCATAGTCATCTCTCTCATTTAGTACGCTTCATCACAACATTACGTTTCTTGCTACGTTACATGGATCAACACATTGATCCATGGTTTGACACACTATATGGTTTATTCCACACGCTCTTCTACTACATCTATGCATTTTACTACAACATGGGATTCTCCAGATTTCTCTCAGGTACGCATCTCTATCTAATTTATGTTACCAGGCTTTCTGCTCACCAACATAAAGTGGGGGAAAATGTAGTCACAAAATCACACACTTACTACTATAATTATATCACCAAGTATGTTGTTTTATATATGGATCTTGCATAAAAAGCATTCACTAATGACCCATCCCCTAGTCCTATCGTTAGTCTAGTTGGTCATCGTCATTATGCGTCTTGCAAAGTCTTCACCTACTTGTATATTTTTGGTCGTCTCTCAGGGAGTTTTAGTTGTCGTTATTCACTTAGTTTTCATCTCTAGTCTTTGACTAGGGAACCTAGGAAGGGATTAGAGTGCCTCGAGGGCCCTGGCCCTCATTTTGGGGTGCCCTAGTCTCGATCGCACTTGGTTTTCATTTAGATGTTTGAGGTTAGTCTTTATGATTTTCCCTTCCATTCCCCTAGGTACTAATTGACATGTCGGGTCATTAGTGTTGAAATTTGAGCAAGAGATCCCTATATAAACACAACATACAAACTATCTTAGGGGAAAACTATTTCTACTAAGGGTAACTATCTATGTAAGGCAAGGGACTGCATTTGGGGCATTATTCTACATCACACATTGCATAGGAAGGGGAGTCTATTCTATTCCATCCACCATTTTGCATTTTTACCTAGCTATCTCCCGCTACTTTGGCATCATTGCGTTAGGGCACCCTAGGCACAGGATTGCACACACAAGTAGATAGAACTACATTGGGTCTAAGATGTAGTGTAGTGCTCAGTTAGTAATTCCACCACTATTTCCCTGAGGATAGTCTAACCCCTTCATATGCATCTTTCTTTTTTAGGGGTTTGATGCTCATCTTGGGGTTTTGCAAGTCTCTCCTTCATCATTGATTTGCAGCGACATACAACTAAGTTCAGCGGCGTTAGTACGATAAGAAGTGAACATAGGTCATCACTTAGTGACACCTCAAAGGAGGTTTGTAGAGATTTTTCACAGAACAAGGCTCCCATATCTCAAACTAGGGCACCCATAGGTGCCCATGTACCTCTCCAGGTGCCCCAGTCCAACATATTGTTCCAGATCTATGCTTTTTGGAGCTTCTGTGTGGTCACATATGCATTTTATCCATCCAGTTTATTTTGCAACACAATCCTGAGGCATCGTCAAATCAATTAAGCTCTTTCTAACTCTCTTTACACATTAGGGTTTCCTATTTTCATAGCTTATATTGCTTGGGTCATTTCCTTTATGCATTTATATGTTATTCATTATTGTGCTTAATATTAGATTAACCATAGAATATATAATAAATTCCACATTTTAGTTCATCAATCACAACACAAGTAGATGTTGGCTCTCGAAGAAGAGGAAAGTGCCTTGTTCTAAATCTCTCGTATTGACAAAGGTTAAGAAGATGCTAACAAAGGTTGTGGACATTAGCTTGACATCTGTCAAATTGCATTTTCCATAAAGTTTCAAGGTCTTTTGAATAAATGATTTGTTTCATATCCAACAAGCATTGCAATCCACATGAGACAACATATTTTCCAAGAATTTTCTCATTTGTAGACATATTTCAATCATTTTGTTGAATAGTTCATATGCTTCCTCATTTGCAAACAAACATGTTAGTGCACTTACAACTTAAGCATCTGTCGAAAGTCCCTTGCTCATAATGCTTATATGGATGTCAACGCCTTGTTTTGACACGCCCTTTTTGTACAAGTTGATAACATGCTAACAAATGTCAACTGAACATATTGGACACCAATTGGCCTTATTTGGTGAAACAACATCGATTATCAATGTAATGACCTAGAAGCAACACACGTGGATATGACAGATCTCAAAAAATCAAATTGTCAAACAACATTCTCTTTGTGTTTCAACACACTTTTATTTGCACAGGTTGCTAGCATGCTAGTAAATGTGAATTGAACATATTGAACACTAGTTGGCCCCATTTGTTCATACAAAATCAATGATTAGTGTGGTGATCTAGAAACCACAAACATGGATATGATAGGCCCTGCAAACCAAAAATTATCGCTTCTCTTGGTCGGGTAATTTGCCTTGAAGCTGATAGGTTTTACCATGCTCAGTCATAGAAGCGAGTATGCATTGAGATTGATCTCTCTTAAGATCTAAAGGAATTTGTGTATATTCAAATGGGAGAAAAATGCTATTCTCAGTGGGTCATGTATATCAATTTTCCTAACACATGCTTCCGTTGTCAGGCTTTTGATCACAAGAAAAAATATTTTCCTCTTTATGTACGCCACAACCGCATTGTGGCCAAAGCAGCTCCTTAACTAGTTAAACCCCAGCAGGAGTAAGGTTTGTAAGTTGCTGAGGGCTGGCGAAACAAGAAAAAATCCCAAAAATCCAAGGCCTCTGGTTCTAATGGCCACCAGGAGCCAACTGTTAAGGAACAACCGCACAGTGTGCATGATAAAGAGCCAACTGTTCATGCTAAACAACTAATTATTGTTGCCAACTAGGCTACCTCGTTGCCAAAATATTCCAGCACACCCCTCGAGGTGTCGGTTCTCGTGGACCAGAAATTTTTTGTTTATAATGTTCCCATCCAACAATCAGTGTTGTTACTCCTACCAAGCAGTTCACAAGGACCCTCCAAAAGGCCCCGAAGCCCCTCTCGCATCTCTTGGGACCATAGCTCGGCTCACAACGTGGACTCAATTGAAGAGGAGTACAATATTGAGTACACAGAATGGAAAAAAGTTGATTTGTAGGATTTTTTTCAGCACAATACTGCTCATTTCCTGCAAAAATCAATATGATGCCCTTAATGGCTTGGAGGGTGGGGATATGGCTCCTGACCATTGTTTCTCATGATTTTTTTTATCTTGGAATGTTTAGGGTCTTATAGACTCCTATCATAATTATGTTGTGCATGAAACTCGACAATGATGTGTAAATTTGGAAGTTTTGTTTTTGCAGTACGTGAAAATTATAGGTTTTCAATTACATATGGTTTGCAAGTCCATCTGGCCTAACATCTTTGCTTTCTATAGCAATCATGAAGCAGGGTGTGCAGGATTAATTTCACTTTTTGCTCCCAAATGGTGACCTTTATTAATTATCCATGGCATCGACCCCACCAATCGTGTCATATGGGTCCTATTTAATGTGGATGGCTACACTTTTGGCCTCATTAATATTTACACCTTGAACAATGTGGCTGAAATGGTTGATCTGTGGTGTTGGATCGCCAACTTCATTCCTGATGCTTATTGGGTCATAAGTGGAGATTTTAATATGGTTGAGTCACCTAATGATAAATGTGGCCACTTACCAATGAGGTGGGTACCTGGCAAAAGGGAAGTGTGCTACTTTATGCATAATAAATTTCGATTTTTTGATCCTAACACATCTCGCTTTCCCACCTCTGAAGCATGGTTCTGGTCCAATCTACATGGAGGGATAGATCATGTAATTAAACGGCCTGACAGATCCATGTTGTCAACTCAAGATTATTTTGAGTTTGATAACATGTATTCCCTGTCAGTGGAGGTCATTCCTAACTTTGTCCTTTCAGATCATTCTCCAATAAGATTTCATGTCACTTGGCATGATACGTGCCCTTTTTGCCATAAAGGCCAATTCTTTCTTAATATTGCCTTGATGCAGCATGGCCCCACTGTTAATCATATCAAGCATGTTTGGAATTTAATTACATGTTATAGTAACTACCAGTAGTATCATCCACCTATGCAATCCAGTTGGATTCAATGGTGGGAGGACGCATTGACTCAAACAACTAGATTCCTCTGAATCTACGGCAGACATCTGGCCAAAATTCAGCGCCTCTCATACTACACTAACACATTGGCACTTAGTTGAGTGGTGGGGGTGCTTCAAGGTGATCCTTTCTCTGAAACCATGCAATGTCATGTTGCAACACTTCGCCAAAAAATTTGAATTGTGGACAACTACAATGCCAGGGGAGCATAGATTTGAGCCCGTATGCACTAGCTCAAAATTGTAGATCAGGTCTCGAAAGAATTTTTTCTTTCTCTCAGAGCTAAGAAACCTTCCTAGAAAATTTGGGCTATCATGGAGGGTGTAGCGAGGATTATAGATCCACAATGTATGTTGCAAACCTTTATACGCCACTACAATCTCATGTTCCAAGCTCAACAACCTTTTGTAACTTACCAAGCTGCTCTTGATCAATGTCTGGGTGTTGTGTCAAGAAAATTGTCCGAGGCTTAGAAGGTGATCTGTGAAAGAATTCTTACCATTGAGAACGTACATACAGCCACCATGCAGATGGATAATGATAAAGCATTGGGATGTGATGGATTACCCTATGAATTATATAAATCCCTTTGGGACTCGGTCGAGCACGACCTATTCCAAGTTTACCTCAAACGGTTTTAGAATCAATCCTTAGGGCCATGAATCAATAAGGGAAACATCAAATTCATCCCTAAACAAGGATACCCAGAGAAAATCACTTGCTGGCATTCGATCACACTATTGAATGTCTCCTATAAAACATCGCCAAAAATTTGGCTATGCAACTAAGCAATATCCTTCTTGATGTTATTCAACCAGAACAAACAGGATTTATATAGGGTAGATATATCCTAGATAACATCATTGTTGTGTGGGAAGGCATGGAATGGGCCCGCATATCTAATTAGTTCACCATGTTCATAAAAATTTATTTAAAGAAAGTCTGCGATCGAATTGAATGGCTAATTATTCTTGCCATGCTTTAAGCGCTTGGCTTTGGCCCCATTTTTATTCAATCCATCAATATGATTTTTGTGGATGCTTTTGCTCAGATCTCTATCAATGGAATTAGCTCAGAACAATTTGGGATTTTTCATTCTATTCGGTAAGGCTGCCCTCTAGCCCGTACATTGTATGTGCTTGTGGCCGAAGGATTTGGGTATTTATTAGCCCAAAATAAATCCCAAGGTCTTGCTAGGGGAATCTCGCTTCCTGTTGTGCCCAGTTCTCAACTTCTCAATGGGAATTTGGCAGATGATTCATTTCTTACGCTCATTAAAGATGAAGCCAACATTTGAATTGTTATGCAATGTTTGGATACTTTCTTTTTAGCTTTTTGCTCATCCATTCAATGGCGAAAAACCCAGTGTTATCGACAATCCTTCCTTTCCACGTTTGATTGGCTTACCACTTTCGAATGAAATATTTTGGCACATGGTGAGATATTTAAGTTCTTGGGTTTTCCTTTTTCTTTTCAAGCCTCCCCAACTGAGCTCTGGCAATATGTTATTCAAAGGGTGGCAAAAAAATTGGAGTATTAGATCACAAGACCCTTATCTTTGGCTAGAAATTTTTAAATTTGTTCCAAAGTTCTTGCAGCCACACACGTTTATTACTCGTCGTGTTGGGTTCTTGTTAGTACAAAATCACAACACCCCCAGATGATTTTTAAATATCTTCTTTTCTAATTTAGAATCATCTGGTGTGATTGCATAACATGGAACTTTTCCTAAGGTGTGGGACCTTGCAAATCAAAAAATCTCCTCCAAATTAAAGGTTGGTTCCTTATTCCTTTGTTTAGGTGAATACGTGAGGATTTGTAGAGGATCTATATCTATACCTAGTCTAAGGCTTGCCAAGGAGAGAGGGATAAAAGAGTATAGAAATGAAAAATAACTGAACTACCAGGTGATGCACCAAAGGAATGATGAATACTTAGTTTTCCTTTCGACACAAACCAATAAAATACATACAATAAACAAACAAAGAAAACTAGATCTGTAATAAGAGATCAGATAGAATCAAAAGAAAACAAGAAGGATCTGAGATCGATCACAGACATATTTTATTTCTCTAATAGATTGATATAGTTCATTACAGAATAGTCGAAAGGTAGAAACATAATACAATTTTACAGGAAGGCCTAAACCCCACAAATATTTTCCTAGAAGGAGAAGGGAGCCTGCAAAACTAAGAATATCCAACCCTTTACAATGAATCATGTCCCCATATTTATAGAATCGATTTGAGAGAAGAAAAACAGAGAGAGAAGCGAGAAAACACGGGTCGAAGCTCAACCACCATTATTAATGTTTTCTACTAAAATCTGCCCCCAAATCCATCTTTACTGCATCGATCCTCAATTTGGTGCCTTGAAGGAAGAGGAAACGGTGGAAATAGATCAAATCCGATCTGGTTGTTGATACTGATGATCCTGCATTGAAAGTTCAAAGATGTTTCTCCATTTTTCTTCCACCTACCCTCTCAAAAATTAAAGTTTAAAACTCCCATGGAAAAGACGAGGTCGAGATCTTTCCAGCGATATCAGATTCGCAATCTCTCGAGCCCTGAGTCAAAAGATATGCCCTTTTGAATTTTTGCATCGATTCTGTATAAATAGGTGGGAAAACAACTTGAAAATGGGTCCCTCTTTTGATTGGGATACGTGGCAGCCAGATTGGGATAAAAATCGGGTCTGCGGGCTCAGAACTTAACTTTTCTCCTTTTTTGCGAAAATCGCAAAATCCAGAAAACTCCTGCGGCCCCGAAGCTCCTCATGGACACGTGGCTCCTTTTGGTATGGATGGGAAACACGTTTCCATTTTTACCTTTATGCCTTTTGGATAAAAGGAAAAATTTCACTTTTCTCTCTGACACCCTTGGCTTGGCTTTGACTTGGGTCTATATGTTGACTTTTTCCCTCTTGGGCGGAGTCGCGGGTCTTTTTAGAACTTTTACCCCTTATGAGGAAAAGGGAAAAAAACTAACCTTTTCCCCGACTCCCCACTTTCCCCTAGGACACGCGTCAGTCGGGCGCTTGCTTGGGAACCTTCTCTCTATTTGACCCTTGAATCGGCGCCATTGAGACACTTGGCAGCCTTCTGCCGGCCTATTTGTGCATTGACTATTCAACTAACTTTGTCCCCCTTTGAGGACACATGGAGGCACCGCGCATGTTTGTAAATCCAACCCAAAGTTTTCCTTTGGAGGAGCATTGGGTTGACACTTGTCAGCCTCCTCTGCTTTGTGGACTTTTCAACGGTCCTTCTTACTTTTTAGATTTTGAGCTACGTGGCAGCCTTGCGCTCATTTGGGTCTCCGCCTTGGGACCAACTCTTCGGGATGCGCCACACTGACACTTGGCACTCTCTGCTTGCACATTCATACTTAACCAATTTTGAAGCCCGCCTTTTGGATTCACCCTTGAAATAGCGTCATTAAGGCACGTGGCCCATTCCACTTCTTCCTCCATACTTAGTCATTTTTTGCCCTTTTCCTGAACCAATTCGAGCCCGAGGACTTAAAATATTCACCGTTCTTCCTTCTTCTGGCTTCTTTGTAGCATTGATCCTTATTGTCTAACCCTGTTATTTTATAGTTCTGCCTGCTTGTAACTTGGAGGATGGATTTAAGATGTAGAAACATCCCGACAGAGTCATTTTCTTTCTATATAGGTTCCTTTGATCTTTCTTGGCCTCTGCCACTCCATTGTTGAATCTTCTTGAAACCAATTTGTAGGATCTGGATGAGTTTTCTTCAGGTTCCTTCAAGTGGGGTCATGATTTGATCCAATATTTCACCCAGGGGAAAAATATGGATAACAATTTGGCGACTCACGGGGACATCTACCTGCTAGATGAAGAGATCAGTTGCCTTGTCATATCTATGTTGGGCATGGAGTTGAGAATAACATTTCAATACTAGTTTTACCTCTAGTTCACGAGCCCGGCTGCTTGCATCCTCAAATTTTATAAGAAAATCCTGAAATGAAGATTTCTTAGAGTAGAAAATTGTTTCAACTCTAGGGCTTCATCTATTTTTCTTAATGAACTACATAAGAGCAACAAAACAACACCAAGACTATGTACAAAATTGAAATCATACATGCTCCAAATAGAACATGTAGAGTGTGCAAAAGTACTTAGGAGAAAAGTAATCTACACTACAGTGAAACAATGTGCAGAGGCACTTAGAGGAAAGAGAAACTAAACTAATATGTATAGAGTGGGACTTCCCTTTTAGTAGCAGTGCTTGAGATAGATCCCACACTGGGATCTGCAACTCTTCACCCTCCAATGAGAACAACTGGAAAGAATTGCTACTTTTACATCTTGTTATCATATAAGGACCACTCCAGATGGCATCAAACTTAGAATGTCTCCCTGGTTTTGCTCGATCTACATCCCACTTCAAAACCAAGTCTCCTTCCTAGAAATTCCTTTCTTTTTCTTTCTTGTCAAAGCACTTCTTGATTGAATCCTGACTCCTCTCCAATGCTTGGAGAGCACTCTCTCTGGCTTCTTCTAATTCTATCAGCTCCGCGTACCTGACCTCCATTGGTGCAAACTCAGACATTTCTAGTTGCCTCACAAGCTCCAATGCTGGTAACTCAAGTGATATAGGCAACACTGCCTCTTTCCCATAGACAAGCTTGAATGGAGAGCTGCCTGTGGATCTCTTGGGTGTTATTCTATCAGCCCATAAGGCCATTTTGAGCTTTGTGTGCCAGGTCCTTTGATTCTCATCCAGAGTTCTCTTGATGATCTTTAACAAATTCTTGTTTGTAGACTCAGCCTGGCCATTACCCTGAGGGTAATAATTTGATGAGGTGCTCAAATAAGTCCCATTCTTGACAGCCCATCTTGTGATCTTGGAACCTATAAATGTTAATGCATTGTCTGATATGATGGTGGCTGGCACTCCAAATCTGGTCACTATTCCTTCATAGAAATCTAGGATACTAGACTCATTTGCCTCCTTGAGTGCCGTTGCCTCACTGCATTTGGTAAAATAGTCTGTGGCTGTTAGGATCCATTTGTGACCCTAGCTTGAGTTTGGATTGATGACTCCAATGAAGTCCAATCCCCACTGCATAAAAGGTTGGTTGACCGAGATTGGGTGCAATGGAAGTGCTGCTAGCTTCTCCTTCCCTTTGAAGAAAGCACAATTCTTGCATCTTTTAATCCATGTATAACAGTCACTAAACACTCTAGGCCAATAATATCCTACTTTCATGATTTTGAGTGCTGTCACTCTTGGGGAAAAATGGCCTCCAGCTGCTTCAACATGAAATTCTTGTAGCACTCTCTCCACTTGATCTGTCCCAATGCATCTCAGCAGAATACCATTGATATCTCTTTTAAACAAGACACCATCAATAAGAACATATGGAATGGCATGTAACCTGAAATGCCTTCTTTTTGCTTTATTCATCCCATGAGGGCACAGGCCGGTTTGAAGGAAATGCACCATGTCTTGGGTCCAACAAGGAGCAGGTACATCATTTCTTTCTTTTTCTTGATCATCTTGTAGAATCAGAACATCCTCCTTCTCACTGTTTGTTTCATCTTGTAGAGCAGAGGCTAGCTGCTCACACAAGCCCCTCCCATGGACCAACTTGGTGACCTTAATCTCAATGTCATATTCCATGACACGAGTAATCCACCCTACACGTTTCTCATTCAGGTCCTTGCTGAGGAGGAATTCTTTGACTCCTACATGGGAGACCAATAGTTGGATTTTGTTGTTTGACACCAAATGCTTAAACTTCTTCAGTCCTCTAATCACTGTCAGGACTTGCTTCTCAATGAAGGAATACCTCACCTCATAGTCTTCTAGACTCTAACTGAAGAAAGCAATTGGTTGTTCTGAGTTTTCTTTGTTTTGCTAAACCAAGATTGCAGAGATAGTGTCATTACCACCAAAGGCATACAATATGAAGTCCTTGGAAAAATATGGATTTACAAGAGTTAGGGCCTATGATATGGCCTCTTTGATAGCTTCAAAGCTTGCCTTTCCTTCAGTTGTCCATCTGAATGCTAAGCTCTTCTTCAGCATCAGTGTTATTGGCTTAACCAGAGCAGCAAAGTTTGGGACAAACCTTCGAACAAAGTTGATCTTCCCCAAGAAGCTTTGAAGAGCCTTCTTGTGACTGGGCAATGGCAGTGCTTTTATTGCTTTAACCCTTTCTGGATCAATTGCCAGACCCTCCTTAGACACAATGTGGCCCAAAAGCTTGCCCTCATGGGCCAAGAATATGCATTTTTTTGGGTTCAAAGACACCCCAAATCTTCTGCATCTTTGAAACACCTGCCTTAGATGGAAAAGGTGGTCTGCCACGTTCTTAGAGAACACAGTGATATCATCTCAGATATATCAACACTATCTGGTTGATTAGCCCTTTGAATTCCATATCCATGGCTCTTTGGAAAGTAGCACCAGCATTGGATAGTCCAAATGGCATTTTTTTTGTATGCATAGGTGCCCCATTTGGTGGTGAAAGCAGTTTTGAATTGATCATCTTCTTTCACCATGATCTGATTGTATCCCAAAATAGCCATCTAAGAGAGAAAATCTCTCTGACCCAGACACTACTTGCAAAATCTATTCCATTGAAGGGAGTGGGTAGTGATCTTTGAGGGAGGATCTATTCAAATCCCTGAAGTCAACACACAACCTGATTTCCCCATTTTTCTTTCTGACAGGGACCAGATTTGCAACCCAAATTGAATGCTTGATTGGGAATATGATACTTGCCTCTATTAGTTTGTTTAGCTCCTTCTTCATCAGAGGCTCAATATATGGGTTGACTGGTCTCTGCTTCTGCCTGATAGGCTGAGTAGCTGGGTCCAATTCAATTGTGTGTTGTGCTAGTTTGGGATTGAAACCCCTTAGGTCTTCATAACTCCAAGCAAACACATCAGGGAATTCTTGGCAAAGTTGTATGAATTCATACCTTTCCTGCTCGGTGGCCACCTTGCCAATTTGAAGTGTTTTGTCTTCTCCAACTGGGATTGACTCTGAATCCTTTCCTTTGATCTGCATGTTAGCCTTTTCTTTTCTGAACTGATCATTAGGATTGAAAATGGATTCCAAGGTCACTAAGCCTTTGGGAAGCTTGTTTGTATGCAACTGTACTATTTGGTTCCCATACTGCTGCTCTAGTTTGTTTTGATTATGGGCCGATAATTCAGTCTCTTCTTGAAAAAAATTGATGATCTACTAATCATTATCAAACACCTTCCAACATGTATTATTATCTGGCACTATCGGCCTCACAACCACATGGATATGTGGTTGTTCTTTATCTCTTTTGATGTTGTCCACCACATCAAATGCTGCTCCAACTGCTGCAAGTCTATCAACAGCTTCATTCTCTTTTCTGGGTATGGACACAATGTTGAAGGCCTTGAAATCCTCCATGAGATCCCATACCCTACTCTTATAGTTCTTGAGTAGGTCATTTTTAATAACATTTAGTCCTCTTACTTCGATTAGCAACCAACTCACTATCACCAAATACTTGCAAGTTCTTGATTCCCAGCTTCCTTTCCCAATGAAAACCTTGGACTAAAGCCTCATATTCAGCAGTGTTATTTGAGCAAGCAAACTAGAATTTGAAGGCTGAATAATATCTCATACCTCTGGGGGACACAATCATGGCTCCTCCTCTAGCTCCTTGTTTACTCCTTGAACCATCAAAGAACAATTGCCACACCTCATTGTCATCCTTGTATTCTGGCTTGATTAGGTCAGGCAGAGGCTGGTTCTCTTCAAGTAGGTAGTAGACGCCTAGCTCAGATTTTTCCATTTCCTTATAGGGGTCAAAAGCATGGATTTTGTTGGCCCAATCATCAAGAGTCAAGTATGGGATACATCCCACCTTGGTATTTGCTTCAAAAGTGCTTAGGAGGTCCTCTTGATCAAAAGCTGAGTAGTTGGCGTTGATTGGGCTAGGCACATAGGATTCAATATGATAATTAGCAATAGGTTCAGATTTGATTGTGGCCTTCACTCCATACCTTGTCCTAAAGAGCATATGTGACCAATCAGCAAATAGGTAGCCTCCAATTTTGGCAGTGAAGTCCCTAGACAGACACAAAGTAAAATGTGGTGGCAAATCTATGATGGACACATTTTGCAAGACAGTTACATTGGGGTAGGCATGTAGAGTGAGACTCAAATCTTTGATGATTCCCATAGTGGTCACTGTTGTCCCATCTAATTGAACTACTCCTCTAGAGATAACCTCATATTGGAGACCCAACTGGTCAGCTATTTGTTTGGGCATCACAGAACTACTAGCCCCAGAATCAATCATACAATTGTGTACTAATTTTTCTCCAATAATTAATGAGACATAGAAGGGAGGAGGTCTCATGTTTTTACCTTGTTGCTCTCTGTGGTTCCTCCCAGGCTGAACTGTATTGGCAAGCACTCTTTCTTGCTGGTTAGGGGGTGATTTGAACTTGACCAATTTTGCATGGCAGTCTGCAACAGATCCCTCTACCCTGGAATGGCCAGTGACTCCCATAGTGAAATGTTCACACTTGTCCTTTTCATCTGCTCAATAATATTGAATGAGCCATCTTTTTGCTGCCCCTTCCCAGACACATTTCTTTCTTGCACATGGGTTGTTACAACCGGTGCTTGATTGGGTTTGGGAGGTGGTCTGGATTGGTTCAGCATGTTGGGAGTTGTACTTGGAGCACCAGGACCTTGTGGAGTGATGGAAGGTTGAGGGTCACCTGGGCTCAGTGGTTGGCCCTCTCCAATATTTCTCCTTTTGGACCGTGTGTTGGCAACCACACCTTGAGGAGGGGACTGATTCATCCCACAGAAGTCTTCGGCCTGCCAGTTGACAAGCATAGTCTCATTTGGGGGGCCACCTTGTTGAGCTCCTTGTTGTTGATTTTCCTCCTGGCCAGGTTCTTATGGCACCATACTGGTCTGATTTAGAGCACCATTAAAGCATGTTGCTTGGTTATGTGGTTGTTCGCATGGAAAACACCAATCGTATTCCTATGCCATATTGTTCTGTGCAGGAACCAATTCCCTTGATGTTGAAGTTGTGTTAGGATCATACACCCTGAAAGGTCTAGTAGCTTGGGGTTGTCCTTGGTTCTGGCTCTGATTCACAGTCTGAGGTGGTGGCCTATTCTACTGATACTAGGGTCTGGCTTGATATTGGGCATGGGGCTGGTATGGCCTGAAACTCTAAGCTTGTTATCTTTTGATGGTCACTAGCTCATTCCCAAAGTTCTGAAATTGCTTCATTATCGCTTCCTGAAACTCTTTATCGGTATTAGATGATGAAGTGGAAGCTTCAGCTAAGCTTTGACTCCTGGGGGTGGGTATAGGAGCTAATGTAGGCACTTCTCGGCTAGTATCTAGGCTTCCTAACTAAGGGTACAAAGGCATGGATGGCCTAGGAGTGATTTTTCCAGCTTGAATCAAATGGTTCTCAGCCCCTATGGAGAGGCTATAGGCTACAGGTAATGTAGTGCCTCCCATTGACTGAATCATCAAAGAAATATCAGAATTTAAAGCCCTAAGAAAGTATAAGAAGGCACCTTCATCAGTGGGCTTTACTGCTGTTGGAATCTTGTCCCAGGTCCGCTGGAATCTGAGGTTGAAGTTTGTCAACTGCTCGTTCAGGGCTCTCTTGATTGTTGTTAGTTGTTCCAATAAAGACAAGTTATCACCTTTCTCTCCAAAATGATTGTGAAGAGCTATGCATAGCTGATTCCAATTCTGGATAGAGCCTGCCAGGAGACTCCTGAACCATTGCGAAGCTTTCCCTTTGAATGAAGAGGTGAGCAGCTTGACTACAATGTCCATCTCATGGATTTCGTGGATTGTGCAGACATTTGCAATATCTTGGACATGGTCACCAGGAGAAGTTTGATTTTCCCCAGTGAAATGTGGGATGCTCTTTAATGCTGCAATCGGAACTGGGTTTTGTGTAATCAAGGCAAGTGGACTACTGCCAATGAAGTTAACATAAGGATTTGGCTGAGCCATTCTGATCGGTCTGAGCACTCCTCTTGGTTGAATGAACGGTCTACCGGGAGGAGGTGTTGATAAAGCCCTGATTGGTGGAGATGGAGACCTCTGAACTCTTCTTCCTCTCCTTTGTCTGCCTGGGGATAGACACAAGTATTCAAATATACCTTCTTTCCTTGCTCTAGACCTGGGTGAGATTCATGAATCTCCCAAGCTTGGGCTGCTGAAACCAGTAGATTTGTTTCTTTTGGAGTCACCAGATGTATAATTTTAAGGATTCTTAAAAGCCAGAATCACAGTAAGTGTACATCAATTCCTACTGTAATAAGATAGAGACTTCTTGGTCCCACCAGGCATGCCAAAACTATTAGTGTGAAATCACAGCACCCCCAGATGATTTCTAAAGATATCTGCTTTTCTAAGGCAGAATCATCTGGTGTGATTGCATAACATGGAACTTTTCCTAAGGTGTGGGACCTTTGGAATTGGAAAAGCTCTCCAGATTAAAGGTTGGTTCCTTATTCCTCTATTTAGGTGCATACGTGAGGATTTGCAGAGGATCTATATCTATACCTAGTCTAAGACTTGCCAAGGAGACAGGGATAAAAGAGTACAGAAATGAGAAATAACTAAACTACCAGGTGATGCACCAAAGGAATGATGAATACTTAGTTTGCCTTCGACACAAACCAATAAAATGCATACAATAAACAAACACAGACAGCCAGATATGTAACGAGAGATCAGATAGAAGTAAAAGAAACAATAAGGATCTAAGATTGATCACAAATGTATTTTATTGCTCTAATAGATTGATACAGTTCATTACAGAATAGCCGAAAGGAAAAAACGTATTACAGTTTTAATGGAAGGCCTAAACTCCATAGATCCTTTTGCTAGAAGGAGAAAGGAGCCTGCAAACTAAGAATATCCAACCCTTTACAATGAATCCTATCCCCATATTTATAGAATCGATCTGAGAGAAGAAAAAGGGAGAGAGAAGCGGGAAAACACGGGTCGAAGCTCAACCACCGTTGTTAATGTTTTCTATGCTGAAATCTACCCCCTGAATCCATCTTTACTACATCGATCCTCGATTCGGCACCTTGAAGGAAGAGGAAACGGTGGAAATAGATCGAATCCGATCTGGTTGTTGAGACTGATGATCCTGCATTGAAAGCTTGAAGATGTTTCTCCATTTTTCTTCCACCTACCCTCTCAAAAATTAAAGTTTCAAACTCCCATGGCATAGAGGAGGTCGAGATCTTTCCAGCGATATCAGATTCACAATCTCTCGAGCCCTGAGTCGAAAGATATGCCCTTTTGAAGTTTTGCATCGATTCTGTACAAATAGGCGGAAAAAAAACTTGAAAATGGGTCCCTCTTTTGATTGGGACACGTGGCAGCTAGATTGGGACCAAAAATTCGGGTCCATAGGCCCACAATTTACCTTTTGGCCCTTTGCGCAAAAACGCTAAAAACTCAAAAACCTCTGCAGCCCCCGAAACTCCATTTGGACACGTGGCTCCTTTTGGTTAACAGGGAAACACGTTTCCATTTTTACCTTTATGCCTTTTGGACACGAAAGGAAAATTTTCACTTTTCTCCCCTGACGCCCTGCCTTGGCTTTGACTCGGGTCTATATTTTTACTTTTTCCCTCTTGGGTGGAGTCGCGGGTATTTTTATAACTTTTACCCCTTTTGAGGCAAATGGCATGAAAAACTAACCTTTTCCCTGACTCCCCACTTTCCCCTGGGACACACACATCACTTCTAGCGCTTTCTCGGGAATCTCTTTTCCATTTTCCCCTTGAAACAACTGTACTTGAGACACTTGGCAGCCTCCGTCGGCCTGTTAATGCTTTGAAAATTCAACTAACTCTGCCCCCTTTGAGGACACGTGGAGGCACCACGCATGTTTGCAAATCCAACCCAAAGTTTTCCTTTGGAGGAGCGTCGGGTTGACACTTGTCTGCCTCCGCTGCTTTGTGGACTGTTCAACGGTCCTTACTTTTTAGACTTTGCTCTACGTGGCGAGTCTCGGGCTCATTTGGGTGCTCCGCCTTTGGGGACGCGACTCTTGGAAATGTGCCAGGCTTAACACTTTCGGAACTCTCCGCTTGCACTATTCTATACTTAGGGCTAGCCAATTTTGGAGCTTATTCTTTTGGATTCACCCTTGAAACAAAGGCATGTGGCCCTTTCCACTGTCATTTTTTGCCCTTTTCTTGAACCAATTCGAGCCCAAGGACTTCAAATCTTCACCGTTCTTCCTTCTTTTATGTTCTTTGTAGCATTGATCCTTATTGTCTGACCCTGCTATTTTATAGTTCTACTTGCCTGTAACTTGGAGGATGGATTTAAGATGTAGAAACAGCCCGACAGAGTCGTTTTCTTTCTGTACAGGGTCCTTTGATCTTTCTTGGCCTCCGCCACTCCATTGTTGAATCTTCTTGCAACCAATTTGCAAGATCTGGATGAGTTTTCTTGGGTTCCTTCAAGCGGGGTCGTGATTTGATCCAATATTTCACCTGGGGGAAAAATATGGATAGCAGTTCCTTCCAAAGCTTCCATTCAGAAGTTGGAAAATCTGCTCAAAGCCTTTTTATGGGTTGATGCTTCTACAGGAAAATGATTTCATCATGTGGCCTGGGAGATATGTTGCCTTCCCCGTAGTTCTGGGTGACTTGGCCTTATTGACATTCAACATCAAGGGTAGGCACTTTGCGCAAAATGGATCATCATAAGCATTATTGGCCAAGAAGCTTGGAAAGTTCTCATTCGACATGATATTGCTTAAGGTTCTCCTTATGGCCGCCCTGTGTGGAAAGGATTGGGGTTTGTCAATCTGCTCATCACCCCCATGCCTGTCAAAAAATTTGACACTTTTGTGCTTAAGAGCATTTGGAAAATATGAGAATGCATTGAGCCCTAGCTTTTGTGGAAGGGGGATGGCTTTCAGAATGGGCTCTCTGTAAATCATCAATCTCTCTAATGGTCACTGATTTTTCAATCGCAAGATAAGGTTTTGGTAGAAGACCCAAAAATCTCCATGCTTAAATTATTCAAACGTAGAATTCGCACCATTGAGGACTTATTCTACAAAAATGCACAATCCTAGTTCTCTTAGCTGATATTTAAAACTCGTTTTCAGCTCTCTAACTAGGACCCAAATACTTTTACTACAATGATCAGCTCGGTTCTTGATCACGTGTTGCACAAGATTGTTGTACATTCCCCTCACCTGTGGTGGACAAATTGGAAATGGTATGCAGATACTCCATTTCACAATTACAAAGCCAGTAAAGGATACCATTGGATTTTGCCTCATTTTCCCATGGTGGATAAACTCAACACGCGATGGGGAATTCACTCCACTTCATCTACCTAGAGTAGGTGATTTGCCAGTGTGTGGAATCTTTGTGTGGAGCCCAAAATTGCCCACTTCCTCTGGTGTATTTTGCATCAAGGACTTCCTATCAGGGCTCTTCTTGTTAAAATTGGGATCCCAACTCCTAAATGCCCATTCTGCGGTCACCTGGAAACAATCTTGCATATCTTCTAGTTTTGTCCTAAAGCTCAGATTGTTTGAAATTGGATTCATTCATTTTTCTTTCCATTAAGGCCACATTGCTTTACTTAGCAGCCTATCCTTTTAGGAGACAATCCCAAGCTTCTACCTATGTTCACCCAAATTTGGCATGTTTTCAGAGGGGAGATCCTATTTTGGATTTGGAAAGAAAGAAATGTTTTTTTCTTTGCTAATTTTGCAGTTGATCAGTCCTTTTCAGTTTATAACAAATCTATGGTGATCTCCAATGTGCTACTACAGATACAAGTCCAGGCCAAAAAGGTTGCACTAGAGGGGGACCACCTCCAGACCTTGTTGCGACACTGGGGGAAGCCCCATGTAATGTTGCTCGTGTGCCACCATCTCCTACCAGGTGGTCCCCGCCATTAGCACGTGGTGGTTGACACAGCTGCTCACAATGACATTCATTTAGCCGAGCTCACCGCTCCTAGGGCCCTTTACACTAAAGAAGTTACTCACCAACTCATTTTCATTGCTAGGGCTCTCCACCTCATCACTACAGGAGTCCTTCACCAACTCGCCAGCAGGGCTAGGGATCACTGCCTCACCAACATGGATGGGGCTCTCCTCTTGCCACTGTGCCTCACACTACCGATGGTTGGAATCTACCCTCACTACCACCAGCATCAGAAAAGTTCCCTCGCCTTAGCCTCGCCATTGCTACTCACAGGGAGGCAGACCTGGAGGAATAAGTTACTGCTGGTTGGGAGCTCCTAGATGCTGGCAAAGACTTACCTAGCTTAGATTGGCCAGATGATCATGATCTGTCCACTTTGGGCATGTTTGCTACTACTAGGTGATTTGGTTTTTTGTCTGCTTCCAGGCGATGCCTAATTTTTGTAATCTCCTAAGCTCGACCTAGTTTTTCCTTCATCTTTCTAGGCTTGACCTAGTTTTTCCTTCATCTTTCTAGGCTTGACCTAGCTTTATTTGTGGTTTTGGGGTGTGCTCTCACACTGCCCACTTTTTTGTTAAAAGTTGTCTTGTATCATATTTAATTAATACAATATAAGATCCTTTTCATTAAAAAAATTTCAATCCACATTCTCCCTTGCTTTGGAGGCTTCACAAAGCCTCCTTTACCATTGCCCGTAGGTTGTGTCTCTTACTTTTGGTGGTCAAATTCTTAGTTATGATTTCCAACGAGAATGTTATCAAATGATTCGGGGGATTTAGAGTCTCCATTGGTCCTCTAGATGTAAATGTTAGTTATAATCAATAATTAGACTTAACTTTTCCATCATAATACATTAGAGTTGAACGTGGTTACTAGGCATTAAATCCACTATTGAGTAAACTTAGCACATCATAAATCGTGTGGGAACTTTGTATTTGTTTCCAAACTATTAAAAAGGTCCGTTATGTGAACTCTTATCCAACACAGAAAATGTATTATTTTTTAATTAAAAATTCTCCCCATCACATCTTATATCATAGACATGGACAAGAAGATCAAGTGGTAAAAGATGATACATTGTTTAAGTACCTCCTGATCAGTTAACTATTCAAAACAATATTGGAAGCCGAGAGGTCACGCGTTCGAGTAAACAGATGACCAAAATCAGATGTAAATATTTCTGGAAGCCAATTTATTAATCATGTGTTATCTTTGTGAGAGACATTTACCAGAGGTAGAGGAAAGGGAGAGACCAAGAGCTTTAACAACTTTTGTGGGCATGACATTGTCCGAGGCACCCGAGTCAATAATGCAATTGTTTAGCTTATACTCATTGACTAACAAGGAAATGTAGAATGGACAACCTTCTCAGATGTATAGGGCGTGGAAGTGAGGCAATTCAGAGATGGAGTGGATTGGGATGCTTGTGTTGGTTTTTTGGTGGAGGCATCTTTAGAAACAGGGCTACTACCTTTGGTATGTTGAATGAGTCTCTCCAATTTTTTAGGATGAGTTCTTAAGTATTCAAACATAGACATTTGGATCTTGGACTTTTTGAAATGTTCAATGATACCTAAGGATTAAGAGGTGGTGGAAGAATCATGGGTTATGGCAGCATTAACACAGATGTTTTTAGAAATTGATTTTCCAAGAGAAGCAAAAGAGGACTTGCTTGAAGAGGTAGAATGATTCTTGGTCGGGGTGGATTCATGCTTCATCTATGTTATCCTTGTTGAAGAAATATTTGATGATCCTCCTTTCATTGTTATTTTTCTCGGAGCTTCCATTGGAGGATTTGATTTCTTAGTTTGGGCAGTGGAAGAGGATTTTTTTTGTCCTTTTGGGATTGGTTGAATATTACATATGAGTAACTATCAATGGGTTCCCCATCATCAAGTGTGCATTCACAAAACCCGATCCTAGCATATTCATTTTCCCCTTCCTCTTCATATTCAAAACTTTCTTCTTCTTCATCTTCGTAGCTCCCATACATTGCATTAACTGACAGAACTTCCAAGGCGAGCCTTTGAGGTGCTCATGTGATCTGAGAGAGTTGCTTATTCATGGAAAACATATCATTAGCCATTTTTTGAATCACTAGATTAGTGGGTATTAAACTCAAACTTTGACCTGTTTGTTTACCATGGGAAATATTTTCCTTAACAGACACGATTAGATCGTCATCTATTTTAATAACATAATCTTGTGCTTCTTTCAAATCTCTAGGTTGAGATCTTCTCCGAAAGAACCCAACTTCTGGTTGCATAGCACTGATAAAGAATATTTTCAGATTATTGTTAGCAGGCATGACATATTCTGGAATCCTTCTGATTGTCTAGTTATACCTAGCTATGAAGTCTCTCATAGATTTTGTAGATTCCTTCTTCATTTGTAGTAATTGAACTAAGAGATCTTGACACTCTTTTGTAGTTTTTTATCTCGCTTCAAATTTGGTTCTTATATCATTCCAACAAGTGATAGACCTTGCTGGTAAGAAATAGAACCATTCAGCTTCCTTTTCTTGCAAATATTTCACAAACAATCTAACAGATACATCCTCATGTTCGATGCCCAACACACCACATGAAGTGATGAAATCTGCTACGTGCTCTTCAGGAAGTTACGTGTCATCACCTTTGAATTTTGGAAGGTTCTTACGGGAACACGTCAGAAGATCATGAAGAGGAGGTGCAAGAAAAAGTGGACATGTATTCCTTCCCCATGGAACAATGGGTTGGGGACTTTCTCTTTCTTCGGCCGCCATGGTTTTTTCTGCTTCAACTACTTCTTTTTCAACTCTTGAAAAGTGCAGATTTCTCAATTAGGATTGCAAAGAGGCTTTTGATCATCCAAGTACTTCTTTTTTGGTTGATTTTTTATTTTTTTGTATTTTTTGAATATATCCTTTTTTTTGTATTTTTTTATTTTTTTGGCAGAGATTCCTTTTTGGGTGCACTTAGGAAAATCTCTCCCCAATGGAGTCACCAAAAAAAATTGGTAAGAAAAATTTTTGGATGGACAAATCAAGTGTCTCCACTAACATTCACGGGGCTATGCCCCTCTGTATTGAATGGTACAACTCCCATTATTGAAATTAAACTAATCTTAATCCTATCTAAATGTTATAGGTGGACAAATTGGCTGGGGATCACACTGGGAACTTTCACTGAATGTGTGGCAAAGTTCTTGTACGGGGGTATAAGGGAGGAAATTATAGTGATGAAGGAAAAAGGGGGAAACTAGTCACAGAAGATTACTGCCATGAGTAGATTGCAGAGCTCATACCTAGTAACCAAAGTAGTTCAACCTTCAATATAGAGGAAAATATGATGAAGCTAGCGGGACCAATGAATTAAAACACTAAGTTTTAAAATTCATTTATCGAGGACACCAAGTTCCTCGCCAACTCCATACATATGTAGACACCTAAAATTGATTATCCAATTTAGTGTCCCTCGTGCGCGTTTGCTCTCTCTGGTAACCTGGGGCACGTTTATGTCACCACTATCCCATTGGGATATTATTCGATTTGTGATTTAAACACCTATCCTAAGTTTAATTCACCCCTTTATGTTTTACCCATGAGTAATTAAATATTAACCATTTAATTACACCTTTTCACATGTATCCTAACCACTTATTTACCCCATATCTATCCTATCCATGTGTCCCTCCTATTTCTCCTCCTCACAATCAAGCAGCGGGATATTTCCCGTATTTGAGGTGGAGGGATAACTCTTATCTTTCTAGAAATCGTTCATTTTGGCCATCTTGGGAGTTTGTTCCGCGATCGGCGCCAACCAGTACGGTCGACTCCGATTTTTAGGAGCGGCGCCGATTATAAATAGAAGCCCAAAACTCAGTTCTGGGACGGACGAAAAGCACACGCACGAACATGAAAGACAGACAGAAACACAGATCGTGAAAGACACAGAACGAGAGATCTTTGTGCATCTGGTGTGAACATTATCTATCAAATGAGAACGGATCTCATCCAAATCAATCCCTGAGAGGAGCACCGTTACTCTGTTCTTATCACATCAACATCACACGTATCCATTGATCTTCTGGTGACTTTGTTCCATTATCTCACTGGCTTCGGCATATCCAACAGACGTTGACGATCTGGCCTTCACTTTCCGATTTCCAAATCTTCTCGCACTGTCCCCGATCTACTTTCAGTCGACGTCGATCTTATTTAGTCGATGCCGATTCTTCATAACCGACGCTGATCACATCAGTCGACGCCGATTCTACATAATCGACGCCGATCATCCTGCAGACAGGTAAAAGGACACAGGTAACACAAATCTAGCTTTGTTTTCACAGTTCCCTGTCTTCTGTTGCTTTCTGCCTGCTGTTTAGATTCTGTTTATTACCTTGATTAGAAAATCTAGTCTTGTACATACATCTTTTATCATGTATGCTTCTTTACTTAATTAAAAACGTGGACTGACATCCGCCGAGGGAGCTCATCGCTTCCCGGACCCACTTCTCGGGCAGTCCACCTAAATATCTTTTAACGTGGTCTTTTTCTATCAAGCATCGGTGTCTCACAGGTTACTTGGATCTATTGTGCAGAATTGCTCGTGTGCGCCCGTCTTATCTACATCGGCTTCCTCATCTGTCTACATCTTCGGATCTTGTCCATCAGGTATCAATTTCATTGGAGTTTTTCAGGGTTTTTGTGTTTAGTTTGGTGCATTAACTTGGACAGGTAACAAGCGCAAAATTCTTGATCTACATTCTGGCACGCCCGATGGGACCCAACCAAAGTCCCTTATTGGTAAGTTCATTTCTTTTCTAGTTTTGAGCTTTGTTCTTCTTCTTCACTGATTTCTATCAGTTCTGTTTGAGCATTTCCTATCATCATTTTAATCTTGCTCTTTATGTGAAATTGTTATTTCCTTGAAAATTTTCTAGTTCCTTGAAATAGAAATTTTTGTTTCACCATTATCTGGATATATCTTTCTAGATTTTGTTTGGTGTTTGTTTAACCTCTTCTTGCGGAGCACTTTGCTTGTTCGTGGGATTGTTCGAGGGGAAGAGCTCAACAACGCACTTTTTGAAGTCCACACACCTTGGAGAGCTAAGTCTATAGGTATTTCTCTTTTACGGTGTTTTCTCCTTTTTAGGAACTAAAAAAAAAAAAAAAGTTCTTTGTTTGTTGTCCATCACATTCGAACATTTCAATTTTTGGTGCTTAAAAAGAATTTAATCGCATTTGGGAAAGAATCTGTTTGACTTGTCTTCATCAAAATCAAACACTTCGTTTTTAAGTGCTTAAAAAAAAAAAAAAAAAAAAAACTCTTTCTTTGTCATTTCTGCAGTATGTTTTTCATCTAGTTTTAATTAGGCTGGAAAATCGATCAAAATCGGTAGTGACACTATTTGATTTTTATTTTTCACCCTTGTACACAAAGCCAAAATCATTAGTTGTAAAGCATTTAAAAAAAAATTCTTTCCCTGGCCTCGCCTACTTGGAAGTGACATCCAAGAGGAAGAGCCTACGCGGTACTCGGGCCGCGCTATAAATTCACGGAAGTTCTGGTATATATTGGCAAAGCACCCGAATCCCTTATCGCAGCGGTGTGTGAAGTGCGGGGGTAGGCCCCTATATCAAGCCACGTACCGGTCTTTTACTGAAGTGCCTTCGGGACTCCTCACCAAAACATCCCCCAAACCATCCTTAGTTTGGCTATCTGAGTAGTTCCTGTTCTAAAAGGCCTTCCCTAATATTTTCTTTCTTAAAAGCATAAAAACTTAAAAGAGATAACCACCTACGCTGCTTGAATTTTCTGTGCATTAGTTAGGTCAATCTTGTTTTCTACTTGTTTATGACGGTCATCACTCGGTTACAATCTAGAAGAATGGCTCAATTAGCCCCTTCTTCCTCCGAGATCACCACTAGTGTGGAGGTTTCGGCACCCTCCAGGTCTTCCTCGGGACCACTGTTAATGGGTTCCCCGTCTTGGTCATACAATCCTTTCTATCAGGCCAAAACAACCCCATCACGTCCAGCTTCCCCTAGTCCTTCAGAAATATCATCTGCTTCTGACTCAGAGTATGTTCCTCGCGGGGATCCTGAATTTCAGGCGCTCCTCGATCGCAATCCGGTAGCCCTCATGGACTACATAGTACACAAGTCTATTCAAATATCTGATCAGGGACCACCAATCCAGCAAGTGTACGATTATCCTCGTGAACCACCCCAAGCTTTTGTAGAACAGCTAGCATCATCTTTCTCACCTCGAGCCACAGAGGAGGGCGGCACACCTGTGCCTCCTTTTTCTCTTCGACCGACCATATCGACTAGTTCTCAAATAGTCTTACCTATTCCTAACGCCGCAGTTACCTCGACTATTCCACAACCTACTTCTGAGAGGTCCTCTTCTCTGGCTATAATGAGTGCATCTGCGCACCCGCATATTGCTGTTAACTCATCTATGTCATCCATTGTATCCCAGGGTCAGTACCCCTTTATGAGTCAACCCCCTTCGACTAGTCACTTGGTTCCTGCTTCTCGTCCTCCAGTGGGTTTTTCTTCCAATGTTCCTGCAACAGTGACCTTCACCCATCCTCTAGTATCAGCGCCCTTAATAACTAATCCGGCAGTAAAAAGCCTCTTTCAAGTCTTGTTCCCCACCATGTCCAATCAAATCAGCACCCATGATCCTCAATCTGTTCCGATTCAGTCAACAAGCATAGGAGTCCACCAATCACAAGCTCTGTCTAATCAAATCGGCACCCATGTTCCTCTATCTGTTCTGATTCAGTCAACAAGCATAGGAGTCCACCAATTACAGGCTTCGTCCATCATCCAACCTTCATTTTCTCAACCACTTATTATCCCACAGCCTGCCTATACACAGGCTCCTTCACAACAAATACCCCACCAGGCGTCACCCAGAATGCCTGGTTACTCCTCTTATCATCCTATCAATCAACAGATGAATCCCCCATTGACACCTCAACAGCATCCACCATTTACTTCTTATGTAGGACATGCCAGTCTGCCTCCTCCTCAATCCGACGTGGTTCAAATTCTTTTCAAGAAAATCGCAGACTTGGAAGCCTCCACCAAAGGGGCTCGTCCTTCATACTCTTTCGAAGAAGTGTGTAATGAAGCCATTCACCCCTCAATGGCTTTTAAGCCTTATCCTCCCCAATGGGAACTTCCTAAATTTTCAAAATTTCATAGTCGGGAGGACCCTCAACAGCATTTGCGAGCATTCAAACATGCTTGCTATCTCATAGTCCAGGATCAGGAGCTTATGCTCCGTACTTTTCCTATGTCTCTAGCAGGTCCTACTTTAGACTGGTACAATAACATTCCTCAACATTCCTTGTTTTCTTTCTCTCAATTGGCCCAGATGTTTGTTGAAAACTTTTCAATAAATATCGCGCATAAGATCTCGATTACAGATCTTTATAACATTCGTTGATTCGATGATGAGTCTATTGCAGACTTTGTCGCTCGTTGGAGAGGGATAATCAACCAATTGTCTTTCTCCCTTCCTCAATCCCAACAGATCGAGTTGTTTACTCGATCTTGTGCTAATCATATTTCTTCCACTTTAAGGATCCAGACTTTTCATACATTTGAAGAAGCCTTTACGATGGCACGCAAACTTGAGTCTCGTGTCATTGAACAAGGGAAGTTAAAACTTCGCTCTAAATCTAAACCGGATTTTTCTCGGTTTACCAAATCAAATCCTTCCACTTCTAAAGACAAGAATCAGGGATCCACCAACGCTATCATATTAAAAACATCACGAGCCGATACCACTTCCAATCAAACACCACGACGAGACTCCTCATCTTCTCGAAAAGGGTCCTCGTCATCTCGATCTTACACTTCGTTGGGGGAATCATATGCTTCTATCCTGAAAAAAATGTTGGAAGTCCACATGATCGAACTTCCTCCCATTAGGAATATTGATGAAAGCCAAGAACGTCCATTCTGGTATAGGGAAAATGACTTCTGTCATTATCATAGAACCAAAGGTCATGACATTGAACGATGTCAGACCTTCAAAAATCTTGTCCAGAAATTCATTGATAAAGGCGAGCTCATTCTGGATAACCCAAATGCTCCCCCAAATCAAGTGTTGGATGTCTTTAAACAACCTTTTCCTAATCATTCCCCGAACCATGATGCTTCGGAGTCTCAAAAACCAAACACTCATACTATCAACTTCATCTCTACTGAAGAATCTTCTTCTAAAACTAAGCCATCTGCGAACACATCGACTGAATCAGAACCTCCTTCCACTTCGTTAATCGTTGGGATTCCACCATCTTCAGATAGTCCGTCTTTGAATATTCCAACATTGTCAGATACGGATTCACCTCCCTCTGCTTCTTTGTCTGATCTTCCGTCCATACCCGAGACAGTGTCATCCTCATCTGTCTCATCGTCAGACATTCTTTCAATGCTCGAGGTAATTACATCCCTTCGAGTTTCCACCACAGATACATCTACTTTTGTTTCTCCCATTTTGGATGCGACTATGCCATTGGTGAATGTACCTATAGTTGTACCGACTTCGACGGAAGCATCTTCGATTTTGACTCTTCATGTTTCCTTTCCTACAATAGTTTCACCCATAATTACTGTACCAGAAGAAGTTCCCTCGCAAGGAACTGCTTCTTCATCACTCACTTCTTCCATCACAAATGCTACTTTTCCTATTAAGGAGAAATCTAAAGAAGTAACACCAACACCTATACGCTCGGTTCCTGAACTTAGACCGAGACAACTGAAATCTAACGTTGCGTCATCAGTACCACCCCATTTGCTTTCCCCAAAAAGGTTGCAATCACCTTATGCGGTTGAAATTATCACCATCCCTGAAAAAGGAAATCCCATATTTCAAACCATCAAGACTCTTGGTGCTTTTCCGCAAAAATCTCTCTCTGCGCCTCATAAAAGATTGGATTTGTCCGCTGAGAAGGCGTCTTCTTCTACACACTTATCAAAACCATCATCTTCTTCTACAACACATTCTTCACCAGCACCTCGAAAAGTGGACTTACCTACTAAAGAGACGTCACCTCTTTCATCAGAATCATCATCTTCATTAGCAAAAACCAGGGCACCCTCTGTCCCTCCAATTATACCTACTTTGGAAGCTTCTCCTTCATCTAAATCGACATCATCTAAATCGTCATTAGTTTCGACCAAACAGCCTCCCTTATCTCTGAAGACCACAACACTTGTCACATCTCCATCATCTTCAAAATCTATTTTAGGGGCTCCTCCTCCACCAAAATCAATCATGTCTCACTTACTTCCATCTCAAGTGCCCAAGGCTGCTCATCCAGATGTCCAAAAGAATAAGATGATCCCTAAAAAGACTGTCAAACCAAACATGCAGGTTCTTTTACCTCGGCAGTCTCTTAAAGTGAAAGAGACACCTTCATCATCTCTGTCCCCATCCTTGTCTACCGGGTTCTATACTGAAATCCTTCACCGACTTATTCAATCTTCATCCATATCTCTTCCTCTGATTAAACCCTATAACCCTAAAGGAGTTAAAACGGCCTGGTTTAACTCTGATTTGATTTGTGCTTACCACCGTACCCCGGGTCATGATACCGAGGGATGTAAAGCTCTTCAATCTGTCGTCAACAACCTTTTGGAAGAAAGTGATCTTTTGCTGGAGGAGGAGAAACAAGCACCTCCTGTCATCTTAGCTCCATCTGAACCCCAACGATCTACTCAGGCCTCTACTTCTAGTGATTACACTCCAAATGATCTTCCACCTTCTCAAATCGACACAATCCATATCGCCACTAGAACCCAACATTATGATAATCCATCCTCATCTACAGCATCTCGACCACGGGTTGTCATTTCTGCAGCCCCTGAAGGAGTTCCTCCTCCCTCATTAGCCCCGAGACCTCGGGTCTCTATTCGTGCTACACCTCGGGCTCAAATTCCTGTGTCAGTTGAGGAGAGTGTTATGAAACAACTCACCCAGGCTCCGATCAAAATGTCTCTTTTTGACCTCATTCAATCCTCTCTACAACATCGCCAGGCTCTGATTGATAACCTGCGTCGCATCGCAGTGAATTCGGATGAGCCCCAGCCTTTCGAGATGGTTGTTGGATTGAATAGACCATCAACCACCATTTCTTTTGAAGATTCAGAAATTCCCCCTCTTTCTTCAGAGGATTTGGAGGCTCCCCTCTTTATCACAGTCCAAATCAACAACACTACCTTAAAACACATTATGATCGACAGTGGAGCTGCACTTAACGTCATTTCCTTGCACACATTCGAGCAGCTTAAGTTACCAAAGAACGTAGTGTCACCCCTGCCTTTCGCGCTTCGATCATTTAACGATCAGCTAGCAGTTACTTTAAGAACTGTGGTCCTACCCATTCGAGTAGGTAAGAAGTTGCTTCACGAACTCTTTTACATTGTTGAAGGGAAATTCCACTATAATATGATCCTCAGACGCTCCTGGATTCGTGCAATGCATTGTGTCCCATCCACCCTCCATCGATGCTTAAAATATCAATATGAGGGCAAAATATATACTCATCCAGGAGATCCTTTGCCTTCCGCGCAATGCGACATGACCACAGGGTCTGCCCCTCTAAAAGAAAATGCCTGTTCTCCTGACGGGGCCTCATCTTCTTCCATACCTACAACCAAACTACCGGATGTACAAAATTTAGAAGAAACATTACAGCGTTTCTCACTAGGAGAGCTTCCTCTCCTTTCTTTTGACACCCATCTCAAACCTAGTGAGTATGGTAGACCAGACAAACAACCTAAATATCAGCCAGGTCTTGGTCGCATCGTCACCATTGGTCTACCCAATAAATAGACTAATTTCATTTACGGTGGTCTAGATACACCTCACTATCGCCCGGATTCTCCTCCTAGGGCCAAACCTTATCTAACAGGGTTTGATTTTCTACAGAATCCCACGTTTGCAAAAACTTATTTATATCGATGCGCGTGGAAGGGCTTTGGCTTAGGTAAATATGAACAAGGTGTGCATGACCTCACGTCCATTCCAACTCTCAAGCCACATCAAAAATTTGGTTTAGGATTTAAACCTCTTTCAAAAGCCACCGTCACTGTTCTCAATGAGCCTCTTCCTATCAAAGAACCATCTTCTCCCGCTAAGTCAGAAGCATCACTCGATGTGGACGACAACATTTCCATCCCGTCTAACTTTTTTTTTTATCAATACCATTTCCTTAGGGCCGCTAGCCTATAAGACTAATGACAGGTCCACTTCCATACCGTTAATTTTCCCTGAAATAGTTGGAGAGGACTCTCCTACTATCAACAATATCCACTGTGCGGATGATGATTCTGTCCTCACCTATCTGGGAGTAGAGGATTCCTATCTTCCCAAAACTATTCCTTCTGACACATCTACGCTTCTCAACGAAGCCACTGTCGACCTTAATATAGGGACTTCTAAAGACCCTCGCATCATTAAGGTCAGCCAATCCCTTAATCCACAGGAATAAGGAGACTTTACCACTTTTCTTTCCAACCATCGTCAAGCTTTTGTTTGGGCATATGAGGATATGCCAGGACTTGATCCCGATATTGTGGTCCACAATATCGTTACTCTTCCCGACATCAAACCAGTTAAACAAAAATTACGTAAAATGCACCCTAGAGTAGCCCTTCTTGTTAAAGAAGAATTGCAGCGCCTACTCTCAGCTAACTTCATCCAACCCATCGATTATCCACAATGGGTTTCCAATGTAGTACCAGTAACTAAAGCTACTAGGAAAATTCAAATTTGTACCGACTTCCAGGATCTTAATCTTGCTTGTCCAAAAGATGATTTTCCTCTACCTAATATTGACCAACTCGTGGATTTAACTGCGGGTCATGAGATGCTTTCGCTTATGGATGGTTTCTCTAGATATAATCAAATTCTCATCGCACCAGAAGACCAACATAAGACTTCTTTCATAACTCCTTGGGGGACCTTTTGTTATCGTGTCATGCATTTCGGTCTTAAGAACGCTGGAGCAACCTATCAGCGAGCAATGACCTACATCTTCCATGATCTCTTACACAAAACTGTGGAAGATTACGTCGACGATATCCTCGGTAAATCCACGCGTCGGCAGGATCATCTTTTCATCCTTGCACCTCTCTTTGAGAGGCTTATCCGCTTTTGTCTTTGTCTAAATCCATCTAAGTGTGTGTTTGGCGTTCTCACTGGTAAACTTTTAGGCTTTATCATTTCCATTAGGGGTATTGAAGTAGACCCCGCAAAAATAAAAGCTATCCTTGAGATGCCTCCCCCTTCTAACTTAAAGCAACTCCGCAGTCTCCAAGGACGTCTTCAATCAGTGCGTCGTTTTATCTCACAATTGTCGGACCGTTGTCAACCTTTTCATCATCTCCTCCGTAAGAATGTTCATTTTGAATGGGATGAGCATTGCCAAAAGGCCTTTGATGATCTCAAAGCTTATCTTCTTTCTCCACCTGTGCTTACACCTCCACGCGAGGGGGAGCCTTTCTATCTTTATATCTCTGTGACTGACCATGCTCTGGGAGCCATGATCTTGCATCGGGACGCTTGCGGTAAAGAAAAAGCTGTCTATTACATCAGTCGCACCCTCCATGAGTATTAAACACGTTATTCCGAAGCTGAAAAGTTGTGTTGTGCTCTCTTCTTCGCAACTTCTAAACTTTGTCATTACCTTCTTAATCACAAAACTTACATTGTCACAAGTGTCAATCCACTCAAGACAATTCATGCGAAGCCTTATCACAATGATCGTATCACTCGTTGGCTCATGCTTATGGTAGAATTTGATCTCGAGTTTATCCCACAAAAGTCTATCAAGGGTCAGGTCATTGCAGATCAATTAGCTGATACTCATCTTCCGGACACTCAAGTCCCCCTTGCTCAAATCCCCGATGAATATATCCAACAAATTGATTTAGGTCTGTCTCCATTTAAAGTAAAGCTCTTCTTTGATGGATCCAAATTCCAATAAGGGGGAGGTGCAGGTTTCGTGATGATTCCTCCTTGGGGTACGCCTATCCCAGTCACACACAAACTAAACTTTGAGTGCACCAATAATATGGCTGAATATGAAGCTCTTGTCTTGGGTCTTCAAAATTCCATTAATCTCAGCACTCATCATATTGACATCTTTAGTGATTCTGAACTCATTGTTAATCAAGTCACGGGTGTCTATCAATGCAGGAATGATATCCTTCAAAAATATCGTGACATCGTTCTCGTTCAACTCCAATCTTTCGATAAATACACCATCCAAGCTATTCCTCGCACTGCGAATCGATTCGCAGATACAATGGCTTCGTTAGCCTCACTTATCCCACCTTTTACCGAAGACTCGCGACTTTATGTGGTTGTGCAACGATTAGATCAACCATCTCATCTTAGACAACTAACTTCAATCCATGCTATCACAACCCATACTCAGGATGAGTGGTATCAGCAGATCGTTGATTATCTATCTCATTCAGTGCTTCCTCCAGATCTAACTTCCAGTGGTAGAAGATCTTTTATCCTACGTGCTAATCGCTATACTATTCTAGGAGGGATCCTCTAAAAACGCGGCTTTGATGGCATTTTGCTTCGGTGCCTCAAATCCCTTGAATCATCTAAAGCTATCCAGGAGGTCCATGACAGTATCTGTGGTGGACATTTTAGTGGCTCGGCCGTAGCTAAATGCATCTTACGATTAGGATATTATTGGCCTTCTCTTAATCGAGATTATTGTGAATACACTAAGAAATGTGTCAAGTGTCAACAACATTCCAATCTCACGCACATCCCTAGTCAAGCTTTACAACCTACAGCGGATTTGTGGCCTTTTTCGCAATGGGGTCTTGATCTTATTGGTCTCATCAATCCCCGTTCTTCACAGCATCATCATTCTATCATTACTACCACTGAGTACTTTACTAAGTGGATGGAAGCTATCCCTCTTTCTTCAACAAAAGCTAAACCCATAGTTGATTTTTTCTATCAGCACATCATTTGTCGCTTTGGTGTCCCACACAAACTCATCACAGATAATGGTAAGTCTTTCAAGAACGTTGATTTGCAGAACCTCTGCGACGCTTTCAATATCAAACTCAGCTCTTCTTCTCCATACTATCCTCAAGCTAATGGCCAGGCCGAAGCTTCCAATAAAACTTTGCGTAATATTCTCGCAAAGGTAACTAGTCGAGCTAGTAGGGATTGGCATTTACATATCCCTTTTGCTCTCTGGGCTTGTCAGACTAGCATTCGTACTCCTATTGGTGCTACTCCCTTGTCTCTCGTCTATGGGTCTGAGGCTGTTCTTCCTTTGGAAGTCCAAATCCCATCTCTCCGTGTTTCTCTTAGAGAATTCATCTCCGATGAGGACTATCGTCAAAATCGTCTAGCACAACTTGAATTATTAGATGAGCGGCGTCTCAACGCTCTTGAACATCAGAAAGGGAATTAGAAGAAGTGTAGCTTTATTTCATGTGTGTTGATACAAAGTCCAACTACATACAATTTACCATTGCTACAGAGAAAAAGTTCTTCAAAAATTCAAAATCCTTTGGGGTGGAGAAGTCATCCAAATTTATAACACTTTCAATGTGACCCCTCACCTCTCTCACATGACTCTTCGTTTCCATATCCCACTTGTGAATTTTCATTTTCCATGAATTAAGTATTTCTCTTATAATTTTGAGAGAATACTTTTACAATTTTAAAATTTTTCACATAAGTGAACAGGATGAAATGCAATGATGAGGCCCAACAAAGAATTAGAAACTTGAGAGAGAAAGAAGAGGGAGAAATAAGAAGAGAGAGAAAGAGATGCCTTGAAGAACACTCCATATCTGATGAAGATCCATTGTTCCTGATCTATGGAATGCTCCAATGTGATGAAACTCTGAATCTCTGAAATCTTTGCACCCTAAGAAACTCCTTTGGATGGTTCACAGACACCTTGGGTTAAGTGTTTAAGAACATTGTTGAATGATTTTGCCAATGACCACAAACACAACTCACGAAGATCCCTTCTGAGGAGATAAGAGCTCAAAAATTGACCCTGCCAGGATGAATGGAATGTTCACCGATTATCACAACCTCTACCTTGCACATAATGATACCTATGACGTAAACCATGAAGAGAGTGTCAATAGATATGGTTGAGTTCCCTAGGATGAATATCAAATGCCCTATGAGAAATTCCTATGATGATCCTAAATGATGATGTTAACATGAATGATCATCCCTCTTTGTCCCATTGTGCCAAAACTACCTTTAGAGTATGACTTACCATTAATAGCAAGTCCGTAGATGATAAACTTACTATTTTTGGTAAGGGGTGATTTTTGTTTCTTCTTGACCATCCTGATGTGATGAAATTATTCATTCAATCCTGTGAACATTATTTTCACCTTGACCAATCCTTGGGGTAACTTAACTATTTTTAGTCAAGTACCCATATATGGAGCTTACTATTTTTAGTAAGTGTTTGTTTTCATGTTTTTTTGCTCCGAACAATCATTCTGGACTTCCAGATGATCTTCAGTGCACATTGGCTTCACCATAGCCACTTTTAATGATGACTTTTCTAAACATAGACAATATTGTATAGGAAATCTTACTATTTTTGGAAAGTGGGTTAATTCAATGCTCGGTTTTCAATGGAACATATAATTTTCAAACTCATCTTGTCATCGTGATCTTTTCTTCCGAATTTCACTTGATTTCTCCCACCATAATTCTATTTAAAATAAAACTTGAAAATTTTTCACCTGGCAGTGAGCTTCGAGCACAAATTTACTCATTGACAGAATTTAATGGAGTCATGAAAGCTATTTTGCAGGTCTAGTTTTTACCTTCCGATTGTGATGAAATTTTCTCCATTCGGATATGTTTTTAATTTAGATTCTATGTATAAAAGTTTAGATTGATTACATTGTTAGGATTTATGGGAAATCCATGAAGATGAATGTGAGATTAGGAACATGAAATGGGGTATTATTGTATAAAAAAATTAATTTAGGGCATCATTTGATCTCCCATCTGTTGCATCTTGATCATATTTAGAAAATGAGGAAGTCTATAAAATATGACATCGCAATTTGACTTGTTTATTTTGTAAGATATGAAGATTTTTTTATTGAGAAAATTTGTAGTTATCTATCAAAAAAATATTATTTTTTTTCATTTTTATACCATTTTAATAAATTATTTTTATTATTTTAAATGTTATTGTATGGATAGGAATTTCGAGGAGTTAGTCCGGAAGTAAAAATGCGGGATTGGAGATTCTCAAAAAAAATTCTAGAGTTCCAGAAAGGTATGGATGTATGGGGGGATTAACAGGCATGAAAAAATGACTAAGTATTAATTTATTCATCCAAGAAGAAATCACAAGGGGATAGATGCATTTTTTTCCCCCTACATCCCTTTTCTAAAGGGATGAAAGGGACACAAAATTACCCATCATGCCTCGTTGCAACACTTGGTTAATTTTGACTGAACATGTGTTTGAGTGAGAGGGCTTGAAAGGAGCACCTAAGAGATGAGTTTCGGGCCTATGAGGAATCAAGGGGCTAAGTGGTGTAGGGAAATTTTTTTCCCCTATGTCCCTTTTCTAAAGGGATGAAAAGGAAATTAATTTCAACTTCGCACTTCATCATGACACTTGATGCAATCATCCATGTCAGGGAGAGGGAATGCTCAAACTTAGCTCTTGAGGGCTTAACTGGCAAACAATGGGAAGTCACATCATGGTGTCCTATGGGGGCTAAAAAGGAGCTTGGTGCATTTTTTTTTCCCCTACATCCCTTTCTAAAGGGACAAAAGGGACATTAAATCCCGTCTAGGCTCTTGGTGCTAACACGTTTCCGCTTAAAGAAATGGCTAAGTAACTAAAGACCGAACTCTTAAGCAGTGAACTTGTGAAGGCCGATATATGGAGTTCACATTGATGAGTTTTTTGAGGAAATTTTATATGATTCTGACTGGAAATGGCCTTCTAAATCTAATGTTTGGAGTCTAATCTCTTTATTCATCCATTTGAGTCCCTAAAAATATTAGAGTATTTGGTCTCTAGATTTGTGACTAAGCATGATAGAAACACTACATTGTAGAAATGTTGCGCCTAGGTATTGTGAAAACTAATTACTCTACCACCTTGTATTTATTGCTCTTAATTGCACTTTCTAGTTGATTTATTTTTCATCTCCTAACTCCTTACATAACTCCCGGAATAGCTTCCCGAAGCTCAGGTGCTTTTTTACACATTGTGCGTTGCCTAAGCTTGGGAATTTGCTTATGGTGGACCTGCCCCAAAACTTTTAAATCTTCCCTGAATCTTAAAAAATATGTTACTTGATTTTATTATTCCTTGAATACTCCTCCATGATGTATTTTTCTCCTTCCTAATATTCTCTATGGGTGGTACATTAGGTCTTAGGAAGGCTAATGATAGTCCTTCCCAAAACTGTACCTCAATGCTTGCATGTCTCGAGAAGATCCTAAATCACCTAGGGGGGCTGATTTTACTTTCCTAAATCACCTAGGGGAATACATGATATTCACTTTTAGATCATTGGATTGAATTTATAGGACTGGTGTAGAGGATGGAATGACCTAGGGTGTCTTGGAAAGGTAAAACTTGAAAAGTTTTAACACTGTGGTCCGTTGTCATGCTTGAAAATTGGAAATTTCTTGTTGTACATTTGCATGACAACAGGTATTCAAGGCATCTAACTCATTTTGGGTGGGGACCACAATGGTTCCATTTAAGTCAAGGTTTTTCACCTTGTTCCATTTCTTTTTAACATTATTCTTCTTCTTCTTTTGGGGCATTATCACGTAAAGTGGCCATGCTTGTGGAATTTTTTGCAATGGAGCGAGACATTTTCATAGTCCATATCCTGCTTCCATTATTTGTTTTTTTATTGGAGACGGATAACACTAGGCAGAGGTTTTGTTATACCCAGATTAACACATATCCTAACGTACATCGCAAGGACTCCATTTTCTGTTGGTTTTGTAATACAAATGAATTCCCCAAACGTGTTAACCACCTGCTCATAGGTTCTTTCACACCAGAGTTCAGTAGGGAGGCCATATAGATGGAACCAAATGGGAACTTTGGTTAGGGATTCAGAATTAGGGTGGAAGTTTTTGACCCAGGGTTTCATGAAGAGACCAACTCTTCCTATGAACAGGGTCCAGATCTAAAAAAATTCATCGAGATCATCAGAATTATCAAATAGGACTTGGAAGAAGCGTTACGGAAGTAGCTTAATCAAGCTCGGAGAGGAAATTTTCCAAGACTGTTACAGCTAGCTGAAAAGATCTTGCACCTTAGGACAAAAACCAATGAACTTGGAAATTATGACACCCTTCGAAACAATGGTGATCGAAGAGTCCACATCCACATCATTGATTTGAACAACCATAATTTTAGCAACCTCTGAGAGGATGTCATTAAGGGCATCCATAGAGACCAAAAGTGAAAGCTTGGGGGACCCAAGTCCCAAGAGACAATCAACAAAAGAGAGGATCGAGATGCGAGTGAGGAGCGATTCGGGGAGCAAGTGATATCACTCCTTTTATTATTCGCTTTTACCTACTCGAATGGATTCCAAATTTTAATTTTTTAATTAAATATTTAACAAATATTATTACTAATGCAAGAAAGAAAAGTAACCACCTATTAAGCTACAAAGCATGCATAAGAAAAGGATGATAGGTGAACCATCGAATGGGATAACACAGTTTAGCAGAGTCAGTAAACAAATTTGTAAGTTCAATATGATTACTTAGATTCTACAATTTTATTTCATTATAAAAAAATTCTTACATAAAATACTTATATTTTTTCATTTCATTGTTTTTGCATAAAACCCGGTACAATAGATTTGTGACAAAATAAGTACAAGCAACATTAAAATCAGTGGGTTTGAATTCAAGTGAATTCATCAAATGGGCCAATGAGAATGGATTTCTGATAAGACATGTTGTTTAATTATTTGTGAGTTACATAAATTTTAAATTTAAACACTTGTAATTTTTTATCATTTTATATTTAGGTTGATAGAAAATGGGAGTTGGAAGATGAAGAAGGGGAGTAAAATCAATCATACAAAAACGATGAATAGGATCGCACAGAGGAGGATGAGGATGAAGATAAAGAGGACTAGTGCCTAGGCACATATTGATTTGTTTTGTATTTTGAAAGGGAATTGGTCTCTTTTGTTTATATTATTGTATTAAAAAATTGCTATATAAATATTGTGTTTTATATTACAAATCTTCAACACAATATATAATGACGTAATATAATATATATAATTTTAATTATAACTATATATGTGTGGAGAATATATTCAATACTAAAATAAATTCAATTTCAAATAATATATTCACGATAAAACAAATAAAAAACTATAAAAGCATTACAATATAATAATCAGTAAATTAATTTTGTTAATTTTAAAAAAAAGTTAGCCAAGGTTTGTGTCATATTTTTGCCACAAAATATGTATCGCAAAGATGGTGCTAAGGTGGCACAAAATAGCATTCAGATGGCGCAAAATTGAAACATTTAAAAACTTTTTGTCGCATCAAATTTGGGTTACATTTGTGTCACTGTTTTCGACATGAATTCTCAGCATAAACACGTCGAAAAAGCCCAAAAATAGCGATTTCCAACACAAATTTGACTCAAACAATGACGTTATTAACACTTTATGTTGCAATGTGATAGTAATGAACCAAATGAACTCCAAAACAAATATAACATGTCCAAACTAATCCAAGTCATAACTGATTGGATTTCCCCATCCCTATAACCCAATCACAATCCAAAAATGCAATGGAAACGTTGATAGAGGAGAGAGATATGGACAAGAAGATATGGACATAAAGGTATATGAAATAAAGAAGAAACAAATGGGAAACAAAAAGAAAAGAAGATGACATTAGAAATGAAAACCAATGAAACTAATTTATGAAATTTGATGCGGTACACATTTTATAACTTGGAACACCATATATAGAAATCATTAATATAATAAAATACTTAACTGTACATATCAAATTACTAAATGAAAACATGTTTTCATTGAATTGCAATTTGGCACATGATGAAAGGATACATTAGCTAAACCAAAAAATAAAAAATAAACACTAAATTTTAAACATTTAGATAAATAAATAAAATGTTCCCTACATGAATGATGATTGATTGAGGAGGAGATATGCTTTTAGAGTGTGAATAGTTTCGATGCCTACGATTCACATTCAAAGAGACTCTTAACCAATTTTTACATGAAGAAAATACAAATATCCATTTTGTTGGATTGTAATATCCACCTTGTTGGATTGTGTGGAAGTGTCACGATAATAACAATTTCTTTTTTTATATATAGTAGAAATGTCTATTGACATAATTAGATGAAGAAACTACAAAATACCCACCTTGTTGGATTTGCATTGAAGTGTTATGATAGTATCAATCCTTTTTTCATAGTAGAAATGCATATCGACATAATTAGATGAAAAAATTACAAAATATCCACTTTGTTGAATTTGCGTTGAAGTACCATGATAGTAGTAATACTTTTTTCATTGTATAAATTCCTATCGACATAATTAGATGAAGAAACTACAAAATGTCCATCTTGTTTGATTTACGGTAAAGTGTCATGGTAGTAACAATCTCTTTTTCATGGTAGAAATGCCTATCCACATAAGTAGATGAAGAAATTTCAAAATAACCATGTTATTAGATTTGTGTTAAAGTGCCACAGTAGTAACAGTCCCTTTTTCATAATAGAAATACCTATCAACATAATCAAATGGAGAAACTACAAAATGCCACCTTGTAATGTCAGTGAGGTAGCATAATATCATCATCACATATTCCAATAGGATAAAATTGGATTCACACACTTTTCCAAGATCCCCTCGTACACTCTCCTCGATCCTTTAGTCAAATCAAAATTTGTGAACGAAAAATAATGAGCATTAAGAAGAATATAGAATAAATTATTGTTGTGTCACCATCTGAATCACCAATGCCATCTATCATGTCAATGATATTAAAAAAAAAACTCAAAAGATCCATATATTATCGTCCCATTTGATGACATTAATAAAATTGAAAATTGAACCCCCTCCAACAAACTAGAAAACATCTATAGGTACAAAAGTTACTAATATTGATAAATCAGTTAGGACAAAAACAAAATAGAAAACATATACATACACTTAAAGGCTAACATGTTAAACCCAAGGTTTTGGAAAACTATGGGAAATTTAGAGATTTCCTCTTGAATTGCTAAAACATTTTTTTCCACTCCTACCACTACCAATTTCTATGTTGTGCTAAGAAAAATATGGAAATGATCTAGAGTATCATATTCTAACCCAAAATTATTATATATTTTTGTTATAAAATTATTGTAATCTATTTACGTGTCTTTTATCTCCATTTTACTTATTAAATATATAATCGAGTTTTTATATCTTTAAATTATCCCTTCATACATTTTCGCTGAGGAAACCCGGTCATCATTATGTATTTGCATCATTCTTGTTCCATATTTAAGATCACACTCTTTCATACTAAACAAGTCAAAGAATATGTAAGTGTTTAGGCTTAATGTTTCCCTTGTCCAACTAGGTTCAACTTCTCTTAGTGATGTCATTGTACAAAACCATGGTTGGCAATTTAAATCATATGGAGTACATTTGAAATTAAAGTAAAATCTAAAAATCCAAGAATGTCTCAAAGGAAAAATTTATAAGCCAATTACAACCAAAAAGTTATGATCACAACCATTGACACTCTACTATATCACTTTTCTTTTTGCATGAGTACCCAATCCTCATACTTCCCATCGGCTGCATAGGTTTTAAGGAGCAAATAAATATTCACGTGAAGGTAGGAACATGTACTTTTTAATATGTAAACTATAATCTTCATTGGATAAAATATTGGCTCCACTAGTTAGCCCAAACCAAAACCTTAGAAATCAGGTTGTTAAACCTTTTTGATTTCAAGAACTATTGGTATTGAGGAATTGATTATAGTTTCATGCTTATAATAAAAAAGATATGCGCTCCTTGGAAACTTCCTTATTTTCTGTCACTAACCCCTTGATAGGTGGTCATACTTTCAAGTGATTCACACTAGACTGCCCATGATTAATGCGTGAAGGGATAATGGTGTGATTCGAGATAAGCCAACGCAAATTGTAGAATGCACAAAAGATACTAAACAGAGTAATCCATCACGGGCAATTGAATGTAGAAGACTTGTATGCAAAAATGCAATTTTTGTTTGATATAATAATAGGGATAATACATAGGTGTACAATGATTTAGCAAGGAAGAGAGTGAAAACTCTTGTTATCTGTTAGCATATGGATTTATATGCACACAAATGACATGCAGCAGTATGTGAACGAAGTTCCTTCTCAATGAAGGTGAGGTTGCCTTTATTGAAAACCAAAAATTGTATTTACATCTGTACATTCAAAATTTTATGTAGGGGGGTTTCAGAACATCAATGGAAAGAAAAGTGAATGAGGGAGATGAAATGGAATGAAGGAAAGGGATGGATGGAAGGAAACTACAATAGTTCGGTAAAAACAAAGCCTAATATTGCATGGAGAAGAACCATAAATAACTAACACAAATAACATGAAGTTTTCATTAGCTAAACGAGAATGAGTAAAAGCGAACATACGTGAGCAAGTAGATAATCAAAGCTCGATCATTATGAACTAGAACAACATATTAGTAGCGTTGACAATAAGATCCAAGACAATATTTGTATGCAAGATTCAAACACTAACATTTAATGAACATAAGAACATCAAATGTTATAAGAGACAATGAATGCGACACAAAGTTCATATTTCATTAACTCCAAAATGTCTTCTCAAAAGAACACAAAGTTTCTTTTTTTCAAGCAAAGCTTGCATTCAAAAACATTTTCTTCTCCTCTCTCAAAGTCACCCTTACAAATGAGCCCTGAATTTCTTTTATAACCCAAAAGTTGGTTACAAAGTAGTTAGGGTTTACATGCACATTAAATAGGGCATCTTAAATGACCTTGACTTTTTCAACCAACCCTAAAAGGTAACTTGAAAATAGAAACCACTTAAGTGATCAAAAATTTTCCAAAAGTGGGTTTAATAACACCACTTTATAACCAAAAACAATGGGTACATGTGGACCCCACTTAAATGACTTGGACACACACATAGAGATCCTAGTCAGCAATGCACCACCTAGATCAAGACACCTAGGATCAGTGCCTTATCCATTGGGCCAAGAGTCCGCCTATCCCGGTCGTACGGAAATGAATTCATTGACCGTACTTCGTAATCCTCTAGTTGATAAGAGAGTCGAGCTTGAAACTTGAGTAATTCATCCACCTCTCTATTTGAGCATCATCCTGGTGTGAGCAATTTTATCTTTATTCGCATTCACAAATACACACAATTCTTCACATTATCTGAATACCTTTCCATGGAGAATTCTTCATTTGTCACGAGACCGTAGTCATTATGCCACCTTGGCTTGTCAAAATCCAGTTCCTGATCTTTCGCCATTCATAAGTTCTTCCAAGAGTACAAATTGCAATTCACTTCTTGAAGTTATGTCTTTCATTTTTGTCAACATTTTGAAGTGTTACCATTCTGATCCGCTTACAATAATCCAATTTGAGAATGTTCCAACTTTAAGACTGGCCAATGAAGTATCGTGTCTGCTGCTAACTAAGAGTTGATAGGGACGCGCTTTGAATGATGTGGTCTTGCTTGATGATCCACGCAATTGCACTTGTCATTGGTCTTGGTTTGTTGATGAATAAATCCGCCACAACAATCAAGTGAAGACAATTTATGTAGAAAAGTTTCTCCCATTATCGAGCTATGTCGATAACCATGGCTTTTGACTCTGGAAAGACCTTTGTCAATAGCCACGACCTATACCGCATAATGAGGAAGTCAAAGGTTGTTTCAGCTTCAGGGCCGTTAGATTTGAATCACCACATTGTGCAGGTGTTGTGGTGCATCCATGCAAGTGATGACCAATTCGGAACAAGTGTTGGGAAAATTGTGTCTTGCCTTCGGTTGATATGCGATCGCATAATCGACTTACGTCGACGTGCCCCAAGTTGGTATCGACGATGTTCTCATATTCTGAATAGAGCATCGAGGTAGGTAGAATGTTCTAGAACCTATACCGTGACATCGTTTTGTTTTAAGATGACATGATTATGACAGAAGCGTGATTTCAAGTTATTAGTTCCAGACTTAAAAATTGAACAAATTACCTCTGAAACTGCCCTGGGAAAAATAGCAAATCTTGTTCTGAGAATCTCTCACTAGATGAGGGAGTCTATTAAGGTACTAAAAGTTTACGTGTCAAATTTGTTTTTTCAAATAAAATTCCTCAGTCAAAAGTTAAAGGTCGAAGTTGACTCTTATGAAACTGCTAGGAAAATCCATGTGTAAAACTGCAGAAATCCCGTTTGGTTTTAGCCAAGGAAAATATCAGACACCACCCTGGGAATCTAAAACTTGGCAATGGAGCATATGAATGTGAGGAAAATTCAAAAAATATATTATCCTTTGCTCCTGAAAATCCTCCGAGTTCAAAATATCGACCCTCAAAGTCAGTCTCGTTGACAGGCTGAAAACTGCGCGCGCAACGAAATCATGTAAACTGCATTTTATGTGACTCCGTGAAAAATATCAAACGAAGTGTTGTACATTTTAATTTTGGAAAATAAGTACATGAATGTGGGAATAATTCAATGAACTAAACCATTTCTCTTGACAATCATCTGGACTCGAGATATGGATTCTCAAAGTAGGCCTCCCACCAAGATGAAACTACATGTGCGGCAAAATAGAGTAAACTACGATTTTCTTGGGTTCGTGAAAAATATCAAATGAGGTGTTGTTCGTTTAAAATTTAAAAAATGAATACACAAAGATGATAATAATTCAATGAAACAAATCGTTCTTCTCGAAAACGAATCAGCTTCGAGATATTGAGCTCTGAAATCGATTACTTCATCAAACACAACCCGCGGCATGTTCTTTCCGCATCTTATCGCCTTCTTCATTAAATTCATTTTCCTTTGTTCCAATATACATCGGTAATACATTTGAATGCGTGATATTTTTGAATATCTTAAATACTTCTCATCAATGCATTGAAAATGGTTTTTTTTAATTGAATTATGATCTCTTGATTTTTAATGATTTTGCGCGGGATCGCGTGATTTAATTTTTTGCTTTTTTGCAGTATGTGCTTAGTAAGATTTCCTTTGCATGCGTGATCACTTGGAGACTTTTTGCTTGAACTGGAACTATTGTCAATATTAAAATGCGTGGATACGGTTTTTTATTTACTAATCTTGGCAGGCAAACACGTTTTAGACTCCCTAGTTCTTGAAAATGTGCTAAGACCAATGTGGCCTTGGGACTGTTTCTTTACTCTGTTTTGGCGTGGAATTTGCTTGGAAACTCTCTACATTGAATTTTTTTTAGTCCTTCCCACATGCGTGGGCCTTTTAATAACAATGAATCTCTCCCTTGGCGTGGATTTTAATGGATTGTTTTGAAATTTTTTATGCTTCAAAACTATCTTGAATTTGCCTATTCCTCAATGCGTGGAGATTTGCTTAAAAGTTGCATGGAAGATATTTTCTTTGGGCTGTTCTCTTTCCTCTCTCACACGTGGACAAGATTCTTTTGGCTGTGTGGACTCTGCTCGTTTGCAAATGTGTGGGTTTAGTTTCCTGGGCAACGTGGACAAGATTCCTTACCAATGCGTAGTGTTTTTTCTTTCTTGGAAAGATGCCATGTGGACTGTTTGTTGACAAAAATAATTGCTTCGGACTGTTTTCCTTTTACAATGTGTTTTAACTCTTTGATCTATGCAAAGAGCTAGTACGTGGTATTTCCTTTACTTGCGTGGACAATCTTTGACCTGTGTCACCTCTTCCCACTTTTGCTTTGCATGAACTTTGTTAATGGATCTTTCCTCCTTCAATCAGGTGGCTAAACTTTGTTCTTCTCATAGTTATGCATTCACGGTGGAATATTATTCTTTGTATTGAAATGCAAAAAACAAATTAGCAATAGCATGAACAAATCAATTAAATTCCTTAAGAAACAAAACTTCTTCCAACTAGTTTCACGGGGAAATGGTTACGGGAATTAAAGAAGCTTCCCCGTAACCATTTTCCCTTTCCGTTGAAATAACGGACTCCTCTTCCTTCGGGTAGTGGCATTAATTGTCAAGGGAAAATGAGAAAAAGATAACCATTTGCCAGCGGAAATGGCAAGGCAACTGGTAATCCCCACCATATTTCTCCATGTGGGAGATTGGGAGATATTTTTGCCCATTTGCCAACCAGTTGGATTGGCAATCAGTAGAAGAAATCCCACAAGTGGGAAAATAAGATGAATTTGCCAAGAAAAGGGAAATGTGGGTACGGGAAGCCAATTTGGCATCCCGACAATTGGAAGCGAAAGCTTAATTTTCCCCCGGAAATAAAGAAAAACTTGTTGATTGAATTTTAATAAATATTTATTTAATTAAAAACCCAAAAATTAATAAAATTGATTTTATCAAATAAAGGGCAATAAATAAAATAATTAGATATAAATTAACTAATTATTAACGCAGTTTGTGACCTGGCTGGAGGATTTCTCACCTGAAATGGATGAAACAAAGACCGGAATGATCAAAAGAACAATACGATCACGATGGGGATGAAAAATCAAGTAAAAGAATACTTTTGAATTTTTTTAAAATTTTACATTTATTAATTTTGTGAAGTCAAAATTAGCTTGATAACAATTGGCTCTAATTAGGGACAAGGACTTCACGGATGCAGCAACGGACCCAGACCCAAATATTTAATGAACATGATCCCAAAAACGATGGTGCACAAAAATGGGATGACAAAAAGAGAGGAAACCGAAAAATAGGGAAAAGAAACAAACCAAAATCCTAATTACCTATGTACATACGGGGGACAACCCATTTTCAATTTTGATAATGCTTGAGATATTGATCACTATAGGGAAAAGGAAAATGAGTTCCATCAGGATACACCAAGTAATAGGTGTTATCTCCACATAAATGTTTGATCTTGAAAGGACCCAGCCACAACAAATCAAACTTCTTGTGCTTTCCTTTTGGTTCACGTCTCTTGTCCTAGAGAAAAACTAAGTCATTGATTAGAAATTCTCTCCTTAGTTTTCCTGTCGAACAACCTCTTCACTTTGGATTGGTGTTCCTCAATCTTGTTCACTACTTGACTTCTTTGTTCTTCAAGTTTGCTTAGGAACATGATCCTTTTATCCAACGCATTGGCGAAGCATTCATCGTCAACTGCTTGAGCCAATCGTAATGTTGGTAACTCCAATGTGATGGGAATTTGAGCATCGGTTCCATACAAGAGTTGGAATGGAGACATCCTGATTGCTCTTTTGGGAGTTATGCGGTCAGCCCACAATGCATCATATAAATTTTTTGTGCCAAGTTCTTTTTTTTTCTTTGACTAACTTTCTCACGATAGTAATGATGTTTTTGTTACTGGATTCTGCTTGACCGTTTCCCTGCGAAGGGTAGTAATCTGATGAATGAGATAAAGATATCCCATACCCATAACAAAAACCTATCATCTCTGCAGAAGAAAAATTGGTGGCATTTTCTGTCACGATCTTTTGTGGAATTCCATAACGAATCAATATATTCTCTTTGATGAAGTCATAGATTACCGCAGTAGATGTTTGTTTCACCGGTATAGCTTCTACCCACTTTGTAAAGTAGTCAGTTGCAGTGAGCACATGAGTATGACCAATACTAGAATTAGGATTCAAGACCCCAATGAAATCTAAACCCCATTGTTGAAAGGGTTCTTCAATGACAACTGGCTTCAAAGGAAAAGCTGACAATTTAGGTATTCCAATAAATTGTTGACAAGCTTCGCATTTTGCTACCCATTTCTGAGCATCAGAAAACATAGTGGGCCAGTAATAATGTGCTCGCAAAATTTTATGAGTTGTCACTGGTCCAGAGAAATGACCACCGCAAGCATGATTGTGAAAGGCTTCCAACAACCTAGGTTGTTGTTCTTTATCGACACATCTGAGGAACATGCCATCAATTCCTTTCTTGAACAAAGTGTTGTCCCAAATGACGTACCTGACAGCTCTTAATTTGATAGCTCTCTTTTCCTTAGCTGTCAGATTCTCAGGACATTCACCATATGTGAGAAAGTAGGCTATATCATAATACCATTAGTCTGTGGTATTGACGAAAACTACTAGCGATAAACTTTTTTCAACCGGTTCTTCTTCAGAGTCATCTTGTGGCTCATTCTCTGCGATGAGTTGGCAGAGTCCTCTTCCTCGAACTAACTTGGTAGGCTTGATGTCCAAGTCATATTCTTGGATCTTGGAGACCCAGTTACCTCTTTTAGATCTTGGTTCCTGTTGTGTCAACATTGATTTAACTGCGGTGTCTGGAACTAAGACTTTGGTGTGAGAATTCAACACATAGTACCTGAAATGTTTCAAGGCTCTCACCACCGTGTATGCATGCCTCTCAAGGGGAGTGTAATTGAGTTCATGTTTCTTGAATCCAAAACTCATGAATGCAATAGGAGATTCGATTCCCTCTTGATTGTGTTGAGTCAGGATGGCAGAGATCATGTGCGGCGAAGCATAACAATAGATTATGAAATCCTTTTTAAAATTGGGACACACCAATGTAGGAGCTTTTGCAATAGCACCCTTGATTTGTTCAAATGCTTCTCTACCTTCCTTCGACCATTTGAAGGATTCTTTTCCTTTCATCATATCAGTGATTTCTTTGGTTAGCTCGGTGAAATATGGCACGAACCTTCTCAAAAAGTTCACCTTCCCAAAGAATGAGTGGACTCCAGGCTTACTTGTAGGAAAGGAAAGATTCTTGATAGCTTGAACATGCTCAGGATCGATCTTAGTTCCTTCTTTAGAAACAATATGACCTAGGAGTTTCCCTTCCGTAACTCCGAACACGAACTTCTTTGGATTCAGGGAGATCTTATGAAGTCTGCACCTTTGCAATATTTTCTCCAAATCTCTTAGGTGATCTTCTCGCTTCTTTGAGAACACTGTCAAGTCATCTAGGTATATCACGATGATCTTGTCTTTATAATCTGTGAATGCCATATCCATAGCCCTTTGAAAATTTACGCCGGCATTGATCAAACCAAAAGGCATTCTTCTATATGCAAATGTACCCCAGGGGGTGGTGAACATTGTTTTATGTTGGTCTTCTCTAGCCACTTCAATCTGATTATAACCAGAGAAACCGTCTAGCATGGATAACATTTCTGATCCAGTTACTGCCTACAAAATATGGTCCATGACCGGTAGTGGATAGTTATCCTTCAAGGAAGCTTGATTAAGATTGTGGAAATCCATGCAAATCCTAATTTCTCCATTTTTCTTGCGAACTGGTACAATATTAGCTATCCAAGTTGAATGTCGAATAGGAAAAACTATTCGTGCATCTAACATCTTTTGAACCTCATGAAATATTGTCCCTGCTATCTTGGGATTATACTGTCTTTGCTTTTTCTCGAATGGAGTTGCACCAGGTTTCAAGGGTATGGCATGCTCCATTTCTCTAGGTTGGAAAGACTTCAAGTCTTCATATGAGTAAGCCAAGATGTCAAAATATTTGGTAAGGAGGCTTACAAATTTTTGTGCTCCTCAGGTGAGCAACACTTACCAATGTTAACTAGGTGAGGTTTGTCCTTGGTACCAATGTTAACTTGCTCATAGTCAGCATAATTTGCAGGTCCTTCCTACTCTTTCTCTTTGATAAACCTGTCATGTTTATCAAAAAGTTCTTCAAGTGAAACCAATCCTTTTGGAATTTTATTTCCTTTGAGTTGAATGATGCCATCACCAGGATCCTCATTCTCAACTCCTTGAATGGGTGAGGTCATCGATTCATGAAATGCAGAATCACTTCCTTCAAAGTACAACTGTTCAAAATTATCCCTCTTTTCCAAGAAGGCAATAATTTGTTGATCATCATTGAATACTTGCCAATTTTCTGCATTGTCAGGAACACTTGGCCTAAAAACCATTTCAATGGTGTATTTGTCTTGATCAAACTCTGAATGAGGGATCATTAATGAAGCTGAGACTGCTAGAGAATCTGCTTTGTCATTCTTTTCACGAGGGATGGATTCTATGGAAAAAGCATCGAAGACTTCTATCGCGTCCCACACTTTATTTCTGTAGTGTCTCAAACGATCATTCTTTACTTGAAACTGATTTTTAACTTGTTTCACGATCAACTCTGCATCTCCAAAAACTTTCAAATTTTTGATCCCTTTCTCTTCTGCAACTTGGAGGCCAAGGATTAATGCCTCATATTCTGCAGTGTTGTTAGTATTTGAAAATTGGAGTTTGTAAGAAAAAGGAAATATTTTACCATTCGGAGATATGAGCACCACTCCTGTGCCGAAACCTGTTGAGCAACAACTTCCATCGAACTCAAGAGTCTAGATCTCATTGGGATCTTGGCAAGTGACCTCAGGTGCATGAACCTCTGCAGTCATCATATAATTACCCATACTTGAGTTTTGAAACAGGACCTGTGCGCGGGGGTCATCAGTTTTCGTTACGGTGAACTTTTCCTGAGTTTCTGGCATTAGCTTCTTCATTTCTCCACTGATAGGGATCATAGCATGAGACCAGTCCATTTGAATCTCACCACCCAGATCTCTACAAAATTTCCTGCTCAACAACATACCATATGAAGCAGGAATGTCGACAACTAGAATGGTTACCTTGACTCACTTTTGAGGAAATTGAGCTAAAACCATTTGAGCATCTTTAATCTGCCCAATCAAAGGAACTTGTCTTGTCTCCATTGAGTAACAGGATCCGAATGTTCTCGTACAAGTCAACCCAAGAGCATGTGCTACTTTTGCAGGCATCACATTATCCGAGGCTCCAGAATCTATAATGCAATTACTTAATTTGCATCCGTTGATCAAAAAGGACACAAAGAAAGGTTCAATCTTTTCATTTGAAGGTGTAGTGGCCACCACAATATTTTGAGTCTTCCCATCTTTGGGAGTTTTCAGGATTCCTTTATAGGAATGAACAGTAGAGTCACCTTTGATAAACTGGACCAATTTCTCGAGTTGATCCTTATTGGACTTCAAGTACTCTGCCTGTGACATGGAAATTTTTGTTTTATTGATGTGATCAATGATATCAAATTTGGGAAAAATGACCGTACTTGATGTCTCAGATACTAGTTCTTTCAAACTTGATGATGGCACACTTTTGACCTTTGCTTCAGTTTGGTTGATACTGATGTGGAAGAAGAAAATTTCTTTGTAGCTGATTTATCAACTGATTGACTTGACAAAGGCCCTCCTTTCTTTAAGATAGTTTTGACCTTGGAAACCTCAGTCGCCTTGGACTCTTTAGGAATCTCAGTTGTCTTGGATTCTTTGGAAGTTTCCTTAGTCTTAGATTCTTTAGGAACTTCCTTGGAGCTCTTTTTATCTTCCACCTTAGTGGTACTCTGCTCCTTCTTCTGAGAGTGTGTGAAGACAACGAAGGATTGACTATTCATATCTTCTATAATTTCTTCATATTCGTCTTCTTCTTCTGAACGGTACTCAAAGAAATGATTATTACTCTCTCCTTCAGGCTCTTCGACTTCAGGTTCAGATGTCCCAGAGTCTGGCTCTTCTTCGTCAACCTCAACGACCTCAACTTCATCATCACTTTCTTCAATGACATCACACTTTGAGTTAGTTGCGGGAGCCGCTTCAATAGCAAGCCTCGTCAGAGCGCCTGTAATTCTGGCTTTGTTGGGAACGTAGCCTTTTCTTGGGATGTCTTTGTAAGGAGCAGGTTTACTACTTTGAGAAACTTTCTTTTTCAAAGCTAGCACATCATTAGCCAACTTAGTGAGTATAGCCTCTGAAGCATTGGGGGTTTCTTGACTCTTTCCCTTGAGGGAAGTTTTCTTGAATTTTCCCGCCATGATTAAGTCATCCTCAATTTCTATGGCCAAGGATTGAGCAAGTTCCAAAGTAGCCACTCTAGCTCTTCTCAGTTGATAGCACACTTCTGGTTGTTGTGCGTTAATAAAGAAACATTTTTGTCTGTCAGGGTTCAGGTGAATCCCGACAGGAACTTTGTTCACCATTTTGTTGAATTTAGCCACGAAATTCCTCATGGGTTCTGTTGGCTCTTTCTTCACCTGAGATAGTTGGGCAAGAAGGGCATGTTCATCTTCTGCCATCTTGAATCGATCTTCAAACTTAGTTTTCATATCATTCCAGTTTGTAATGCATCCATTTGGTAGATGATGAAACCAATCTTGCAAAATGTCATGCAATGTTTCAATGAAGAGGCGAATAACAACATCTTCATATTCCACTGATAAAACTACACATGCAACAAAGAAGGCAGAAATGTGGTCATCAGGTGAAGTCTTCCCATCTCCATTGAACTTGGGAAGAATCTTCCTCGATCCTTGTGGGAGGTCATGTCGAGCTGGTAAGGCCAATGGGCCTATGGCATTTCCCCATGGTACATTAACTGCCATCTTGGGAAAGGTGGTATGTGAAGGCAAAACAACATGAGTAAGAACAAGTGCTTGACTTGTAGTGATTCCTTCCTTTCTTGCTCTTTCAGGACTTGATGCAAGGCTTACAGATCTACGGGGTGTGTTCCTCCTTGGAGGAGATAACTTGAAACCAAACTTTCCTTGAAAGTCAAAAATGGGATCTGATTGACCTTTAGCTTTTTCTCCTCGTGTAAACCTCTTTCCTGCCAGTTTGAAATCTTTACTGTGAAAGGATCACTGACATGTTCTGATCAGCTCTTGCCTTTTCTCTTCACTCTCTTTCTTGATCTCTTTGCACCTGAATGACTCTGCAAACTCTCGCAGCTTGATCTTCTTCGTTATCTAGTACTGATGCGGCGAGATGAAAATGATAGTTTCTCATGCGCTTTTCCCAAATAGCTTTCCTCAAATATGATGATATGTCTTCTTGAGTATCTACAAAAAGAAGATTTGGTTGCAAGATAGGTGAGTTACCTGTAATAGTCATACAAATTATTGCCTTGGTGGAAGAGGGCCACGTCGGTGAACAACGATCAACACATGTCCAGGAGGTCTTCTGGCCACAAGTGCGGGTGCTCTTCTTCTAAGGTCTTCAATGTAGATTTCTCTGTCAATGGCTCTATCAACAGCCACAAATTGCTGCAAATTTCATGGTTTTCCCAAGCTACTATTCGAAGGTTGGCAACAATGTCTCCTTGAAAATATTCGTTGGGCACAAGATTCGGTTGAAGAACTGGAGCTTATGTAGAGGGGATAGTCATAAAGATTTAACCAAGCACTGGTTAACGATTCTAGAATCCCCAACTGAGTCGTAAAAAACTATTAGCATATGGATTTGCATGCATGCAAATGACATGCAACAGTGTGGGAACAAAGTCCCTCCTCAATGAAGGTGAGGCTTCCTTTATTGAAAACCAAAACTGTATTTACATTTGTACATTCAAAATTGTATGTGGGGGGTGTTTTGGAACATCAATGGAAAGAAAAGTGAATGAGGGAGATGGAATGGAATGAAGGAAAGGAATGGAAAGGAATGAATGGAAGGAACATGCAAGAGTTAGGTAAAAGCAGAGCCTAATATTTGCATGGAGAAGAACAATAAATAACTAACACAAATAAAATGGAGTTTGCATCAGCTAAACAAGAATGAGTAAAAGGGAACACACATGAGCAAGTAGATAATCAGAGCTTGATCATTGTGAACTAGAACAACATATTAGTAGCGTTGACAATAAGATCCAAGACAATATTTGCATGCAAGATTCAAACACTAACATCTAATGAACATAAGAACATCAAATGCTATAAGAGACAATGAATGGGACACAAAGTTCATATTTCATTAACTCCAAAATGTCTTCTCAAAAGAACACAAAGTTTCTTTCTTTGAAAGTAAAGCTTGCATACAAAAGTATTTTCTTCTCCTCTCTCAAAGTCACCCTTACAAATGAGCCCCTGACTTCCTTTTATAACCCAAAAGTTGGTTACAAAGTAGTTAGGGTTTTACATGAACATTAAATAGGGCATCTTAAGTGACTTTGACTTTTTCAACCAACTTTTAAAAAGTAACTTGAAAATAGAAACCACTTAAGTTATCAAAAAATTTTTCCAAAAGTGAGTTTAATAACACCACTTTATAACAAAAAGCAATGGGTACATGTGGACCCCACTTAAATGACTTGGACACACACATAGACATCCTAGTCAGCAATGCACCACCTAGATCAAGACACCTAGGATCAGTGCCTTATCCATTGGGCCAAGAGTCTGCCTATCCCGGTCGTACGAGAATGAACTCATTGACCGTGCTCCACAATCCTCCAGATGACAAGAGAGTCAAGCTTGAAACTTGAGTAATTCATCCACCTCTCCGTTTGAGCAACATCCTGGTGTGAGAAATTTTATCTTTATTCGCATTCACATTCACAATTACACACAATTCTCCACATGCTCTGAATACCTTTCCATGGTGAATTATTCATTTGTCGCGAGACCATAGTCGTTACGCCACCTTGGCTTGTCAGAATCCAACTCTTGATCTTTCGCCATTGAGAAGATCTTCCAAGAGTTGATATTGCAATTCACTTCTTGGAGTTATGTCTTTCATTTTTTTCAACATTCCGAAGTGTTACCATTCTAATCTGCTCATGATCATCCAATTTGAGAATTCTCCAACTTTAAGACTGGCCAATGAAGTATCATGCTCATTGCTAACTGAGAGTTGATAGGGACACACTTTGAATGATGTGGTCTTGTTTGATGATCCACGCAATTGCACTTATCATTGGTCCTGGTTTGTTCATGAATAAATATGCCACAATGATAAAGTGAAAACAATTTATGTAGACAAGCTTCTCCTATTATCGATCTCTGCCGATAATCATGGCTTTTGACTCTGAAAAGACCTCTGTCAATAGCTACGACCTAGACAACATAATGAGGAAGTCATAGGTTGCTTCCGCTTTGGGGTCATTGGAGTTGAATCACCACACTGTGCAAGTGACATAGTACATCCATGCAAGTGATGACCAATTTAGAACAAGCGCTGGGAAAATTGTGAATTGCCTTCAGTTGATATGTGATCGCAGAATCAACTTACGTCAATGTGTGTCAAGTTGGTATCGACGATGTTCTCAAATTCTAAATGGAGCGTCGAGGTAGGTAGAATATCTTGGAACCTATACCACAACATCATTTTTTTTAGATGACATGATTGTGACAGAAGTGTGATTTCAGGCTATTACTTCCAGACTTCAAAACTGCACAAATCACCTCTGAAACTGCCCTGGGAAAAATAACAAATCTTGTTCTGAGAAGTTCTCACTGGATGAGGGAGTCTATTAAGGTACCAAAAGTTTTAGTGTCAAAGGGTTTTTTTTCCAATAAAATTCTTCAGTCAAATGTTAAAGGTCAAAGTTGACTCTTATGAAACTGCTAGGAAAATGCAAGTGTAAAACTGTGAAAATCCCGTTTGGTTTTAGCTTGGGAAAAATACCAAACGTCACCCTGGGCATCTAAAACTTGGCAAGGGAGCATATGAATGTGAGGAGAATTCAAAAAACCAATCCTTTTCTCCTGAAAATCCTCCGAGTTCAAAATATTGACCCTCAAAGTCAGTCTCCTTGACAGGCTGAAAACTACGCGCGCAACGAAATCATGCAAACTGCATTTTATTTGACTCCGTGAAAAATATCAAACGAAGTGTTGTATATTTGAATTTTTCCAAAGAACAACATGAATGTGGGAAGAAATCAATGAACCAGTCTGTTTCTTTTGACAATCATCTAGACTCGAGATATGGATTCTCAAAGTAGACCTCCCACAAACCGCGCGCGCGGCAAAATCAAATTAACTATGATTTTCTTGGGTTCGTGATAAATATCAAATGAGGTGTTGTTCGTTGAAAATTTAGAAAATGAGTACAA